>JBAMJV010001071.1:0-635767 GCA_037951105.1 Echinarachnius parma | reverse complement strand
ACCAGAAGTTGCATGGATAGCCATCCCCTTATCCACCTGCCTGTCCGAAATCATCATAATGCAGCTTTTAAAAATCCGTCGGCATTATTATCCTTAAATCTTAATTTACATAAATCACGTCCGGCATTATTAAAACCAACATGCAAATTGAAAGGAAATGTATTGGTTATACATCTTGGAGAAGAAGGATGAACAGGGATATTCCCTGTGGGAGAAAACTTAAGGACAAGATCCGTCCGATGTATATTATAATCATGAACATAATAGGATAATCCCAAAAAAGAACTGACATAACACTTTTTTTTTATTTTTTAACTTAAGAAAAAAAAGAGGAATAAATAAAAAAAGTTAGTGTAACATAGACATTGTTAAGTTTGCGATCGCAATTATTCCTGTGAGAAAAACATTGTTTGTTAAAGCCAAATGCTCGTTTTGGGAAAATTATCGGAAATAACTGAGTTGGGCAAACCTAATTGATTAGTACTGTTGGAATAGCATAAAAGGGGGGCGTGTGTGGGAAAAATCCGAACTTTAGTATTGTTAAATGCAGAAACATCAGTTGAAACGTTAATGAAAGTTGCTGACACTGAGCCTAAATTCACCGTCAGTTTGGCCCGCCTGGCCACATCTATACGCTCGTTCGTGCGATACGCTCGTATATGAAACCATGTGCCGCATTTGCCATAGGATTAGCACGCAGCGCACGAGGGTGCATATCAACATACAACCGTCGGCGATATCAATTTACAGTAAATGAGTTTTATAATTTACCAAATATATCAATTAGTTGGCGGTTTCCAGGCCAAATTTGTATCTTCCCGTATTAGTAAAAACCTATTCTGTCACATGATTGGTAATGAGAGCGTACATTTCGTTTTTTGTGTTTGGGGTGTTTCCCACTCCAGGCATTTAAAGGTAAAGGCCAGTTTTGGAAACGCCCCCCTCTCAAAAAAATGAAATGGAGGCTCTTATTAACAATAATGTGAAAGAATATAATTGTACTAATATAGGATTATCCAAATTTGGCCAAGAAACCGCCTACTAATTGATATATTTGCAAAATTATAACTTGATCTGCTGCAGATAGAGATCGCCAACTCCGAAATCGCCCATACGCTACGTACAATGACCCGCGTGCGAGTACACGAGGTGTTCGTTTTTACGGGCTTGTCCCCAGCTTGTCGATATCTCCCCCAGCGCTAGTGGCGTGGACAGGTCCGAACTGGCGTTGGATTTATAAATTTCACAGGCGGATATTGGATTTCTTCCGATATTTCTGTATTTAACGATGCTTAGGTTCCGATTTTAACACACAAGCCCTATTTCAATACTTATTCAACAATAATGATCAATATAGATGTATTCGGCTTCTTTCCCAAAAACTGGAATTCATCTTTAAGCCTTGAATGAGTTGATAGAGAGAAGGGCGGTCTTGATCTAGTTTTGGGAATGGATGGGCCCTGATGTAATATAACACGATTGAGCCTTCATCATTATTCCTAGCTCAACGTATGCATTGACGTGTCCCCCAGTCGAATGTATTTGTCCAACAAATTGCATATATTATATTTAAGTGCTGAATTTGTTTTGTTCTTTAAAATGAGTATAGGAATACAAACAATAATTTAAGGGAGGTTTGGTTCTGGTTTAGAAGAGCGTAACTGACCCGGTGTGAGAGAAGTAACGTGTACAATGTCCTGATTTCTAGATCAACGTGTGACCTATTAGAACAACGGGGTTGACATGTTCCCAAATAGAACGTGATTATTAATACTATGAATATAAAATAATGTCGTGGGACGCCACGCATAGATGATATTGAAATTCTGAACATTTATTTTCTTGGAAAGGCAAGTAGAGGAAAAACAACATTAAAGGGTGGTCTTTGTAGATCTGGGTTTGGAGATTTCTAGAGCAACTTATGCGATATTAAAGCCACGCGATGGACGTTTTTCAACACAAATGAATATCAAATCTCTCGTGGGGTACCATGCATAGAGGATAATTAAATGCAAAGTACATTTTGTTTCAAGACGGAATACGGGATACGAATGAAAGGTAGGTCTGGATCAAAATTAGGCGAGCATTTGTACGTTCTGCGGTGTTTTATTTGGTTTACTTCTAGAGCAAACTACAAGTTAAATCAAGAGGGTTTACGTGTCCGAAAAAGGGAGAGGGAACCTAGTTCTCATATACCAATGCTGTAAAGATAAAATCCGCCCTGGGACACGATTCATAGATGGTATTTTAAATGATATTGTTGTCTTGGAAAGAAAAGTGTGACTAAAAAACAAAGCATTCAAGGGACCTGGACTGAATTTCGAAAGCGTTCAATGTATACATTAAGGGAAACTACGTGTAATTACATTCTGAGTTCTAGCGCAACATAAACCTAACTGGGCAAAGAGGACCGTGGTCTTTTCAAGACCGAACGCGGTTTTCAAGACCGAACGCGGTTTTCAAGACCGAACGCGGTTTTCAAAACCATGAATAGGAAATCCGTTTTATAGGGACACTATGCATGATTTCAAAATGCACATGTGATATACTTTATTCTCAGAAAGAAAAAAGAAAGAAAAGAAAAGATAAATTGAGGACTTGATCCAGTTTTGGAGAACGTTCCATTTGTGAATATATAGGACATTTTGTGAGCAATGTATGGACGATGCAACGAGGGTACATTATAACGTATCCCCAAAACGAAATGCATTTTCAAAGTCATGAATTTAAAAATCCGTCACGAGGATACCGTGAATATATCGCACTGAAATGCGGAATACACAACTTCTCTATGTAATCTGAAACGGTATAGGACTAACAACTCATAAATATTCAAGAGCTGTATGATATCCACTTCGGTAGAAGGGCTCTAAACGCTGCTGTACAAATTAATGATAACGATTTCCATTCAGTCAAGGACATGTATAGCGAGATGCAATACCGGTCTGAGTAGGCAAGCTTTTTACGATGACAAAAAGAAAACAACATTTACATTAAAAATACAGTATCAAATTATAGCAAAGCATTGCAGATGAATAATGCGAGTAAGATGGGAGAGCAGTGATCCATTGATTTGTACATGTATCTGTTCTGGAAATGTACGCATACAAGTTTTTTGGAACGCCATTTAATAGAAGCATTTGTGATATTTGTTGAATGTTTGTGCACTATATGCTGTGTTCTTTAAAGAGGGGGTTGTTATACGTATATACATGCTTGTTTTTGTTTGTCGAGGGGTACAGAATATATCGAAAACAAAAATACTAACCTACATTTGACAACTGTTTATAACCTTCAAATCTGTTAGGATTTATAGGTACAAACATAATTGGTTTACCGTTTGTGTGTATTTATTAGATTTAGACTTTTATCCACGATTCACTTCAAAACTTTGGCTATGATAATATTAAATGCAAAAGCATACTACAAATACGACTTCAATAAAAAAAAAGAAAATGCATATCTTGTTTTTATGAATAATTGTTCCGTGGAAATTCAGCAGAAGTTTACAATTGATTGGAAATAATTCAGTAAGGTTTATTTAATAATGAATACATTTTCCCGAAACCGTCAAACTTTCAATCGCAACTTTTTCTGTAATGTTAAAGGTTAACTTTATCATTTCGACAGAGGGTGTTTCATTTCACTCCGAAATACAAGCGCGTTTGACTTGACGTTTTAGATCGGAATAAAAATACAGATAAAATCATAGAAACCCTCTTGCTTTCGACCTTCTGCTCGGAGCCCTGTCGATTTTGATTAACCGACATTTTTGCGTCAGATGCCGCCCTCGTCCAGACACCAGTCGTGCTTTATTGCATTTCGTGCAAAGCACGAGGGACATAAAAAGGCGGGAAATGAAGACAGGAAGAGTGGACATTCAAGACGTATAAAAGTTTAGTTAAAGGTAATAAAGAGAACTGGATCTTTGTGTGATTCCTTATTGTTTTGTTGGCATTGTTCAACCACGGCAACCCAATCACCCTCACTGTTGGTTAATTATTAAGAAGGTGGTAATTTAGACTTTTATCTATAATTATTAAGAAGGTGGTAATTGCTGCCAATGCGTGACGTCAATTAGAACTATCATCGGTCTTGTTCTTTGGTTATTAGACCACTCTTACTGCACACTTTTCCTCATTAGACATAATAGGCCCAACAAACTAAATTTATATGACGTTTCCAAGAAGAGGGGAGGGGGGTTGACTAAGTTGTTAAAGGAACGATTAAGTCTGACTTGTCTGATTGTTCGAAATGTGTCCCAGTGGGTGGTTAGGTATAAGATGTTAGTTTTGTATTCTGTTAAACCTGTCTTAGCGTTCACATGTTTATAACAGACATTCCGCCTATAAAGTGGCCCCATACAAAATTTATGAAACCTGTACATGTTTCTTCACCTGTCTATAAAGGCCACTTTGCTTGTTTCTCTTCAATGGTCACTATGCACAGGTTTGAAAATATTGGTGAAATTGATATTGGTCAAAAACATGAACAATATAAACATCATATTTAAATTATTTTAATTGTAAGAATTACAGTATACTTGACATTGGGTTCATTTCCAGCCATTTACTATAGTGTAGGCATATATCAATAGGTTGGGGAGTTGCTCGGATTTTTCTTTTTTCAAGATGTTTATATAATTAGTTAATTTCTTTTTTTTCTGTCCACTCCAATATCAAACACATTTGCATTCTGGTCTCCGTCAATGTCACTAGGTACGTTTTACAGTGTAAAAGAACAATCCTATCAAAACTGGTTGATAGAAACACAAAATACCGAGTCAAGACCGCATTGCAAAGTTTAACCTTTATTCGTCGTGACCAATCGCATTTGCCTCATTTGTTGACCCCATTAACAACTTATTAATGGTAGGAGAAGGTCTACTCTTGCGCACCCCTAAGCAATTAGCGAGACATCTTAAATGCTCAAATAAATTGATTCTGCGATTTTAAAAACAAGTCATGTCAATTAAATAATTCACTGGAAATACTTTTACTGACCTAATTTTGCTGACGTGTTATGCCTAATTGACCAAACCCATTTTACGGGTGACACTCTACTGCGAATAAATAGATAATAGAGAATCTCAATTTGTGTACCGGTAGTACTATTTTGCCACAGGCTATATAGTATTGGCACATTTTCGTAGAAATTATGTTCTTGAGTTTGTGGTTTTTTTTTCATCTGAAAAATATATTTCATTTGGATTTACAAATGAGCCCAAATACTGTCACACGCATACTCACCACAACGGGGCAACAACAGAGTAGTAGAGTATCATAATAAGAAATTCCATATGGAGCTATTGCTCATCTTGCAGCCTCCCCCCCCCCCCCCCCCCCCCCCCCCAACCATAGGCGCCGGAAGTGGGGGGGCAGGGGGGGCGGCCGCCCCCCCAATCCAAAAAGTGGGGGGGCAAAACGCGCTTTTGCCCCCCCCAAAAAGCCCCCTCCCCTAAAAAAAAATGAAGAAAAAAGAAAGAAAGAAAGAAAAAGGAAAAGAGCAAATGAAAATGTATCAGCCAATACTTGTTAATTATAACGTTTAAAAACTGAGTTATTCATCCATTTCAAATTTTCGCTGCGCGCTTCGCGCGCAAACAAATTATCTCAGTTTGTTGTGTAACTTGCATTTGGTACGTCTGGGGTGGGTTTTTCTGTACCAGTCCACGTACGTACTTCCTGTGTAGGCTGTTATTGCTCTGCTGTTTGTGTGACGTGCACCAAATCGCACCATTACAAGTAAATAGATGCAAAATCTTCCCCGTGGGAGGGGGATACCCCCTCCCAAACCCTCCGCCTCTGGCTCTGCCCCAGCACTCGGTCGCTTCGCTCCCTCGGGACTCATTTTTAGTTGTAAGCTATGATGTTGGATCATACAAATGTGGCATATGGTTTATGTTTTTATGCCCCAGATTGCATCATTTCAAGTATAAAAATGCAAAATCTTCCCCGTGGGAGGGGATACCCCCTCCCAAACCCTCCCCTCTGGCTCTGTCCCAGCCCTCGGTCGCTTCGCTCCCTCGGGACTCATTTTTAGCTGAAAGTTATGATGTTGGATCATACAAATGTGGCATAATGGTTTATGTTGTCATGCCCCAGATTGCACTATTTCAAGTATAAAAATGCAAAATCTTCCCCGTGAGAGGGGGATACCCCCTCTCAAACCCTCCCCCTCTGACTCTGCCCCAGCCCTCGGTCGCTTCGCTCCCTTGGGACTCATTTTTAGCTGTAAGCTATGATATTGGATCATACAAATGTGGCAAATGGTTTATGTTTGTATGCCCTAGATTACATCATTTCAAGTATAAAAATGCAAAATCTTCCCCGTGGGAGGGGGATACCCCCTCCCAAATCCTCCCCCCTGGCTCTGCCCCAGCCCTCGGTCGCTTCGCTCCCTCGGGACTCATTTTTAGTTGTAAGCTATGATGTTGGATCGTACAAATGTGGCATATGGTTTATGTTTTTATGCCCCAGATTGCACCATTTCAAGTATAAAAATGCAAAATCTTCCCCGTGAGAGGGGATACCCCCTCCCAAACCCTCCCCCTCTGGCTCTGCCCCAGCCCTCGGTCGCTTCGCTCCCTCAGGACTCATTTTTAGCTGTAAGCTATGATGTTGGATCATACAAATGTGGATATTGTTTATGTTTTTATGCCCCAGATTGTGTCATTTCAAGTATAAAAATGCAAAATCTTCCCCGTGGGAGGGGGATACCCCCTCCCAAACCCTCCCCCCTCTAGCTCTTCCACAACCCTAGGTCGCTTCGCTCCCTCGGGACTCATTTTTGGCTGTATGTTGTTGGATCACTTTTTTATGCACCAGATTGCACAATTTCAAGTCCAAAAATGCAAAAGCTCCATTGACCGTGGGGAGGGGGGAGGGAGGGGGGGGAGGGGGGGGAGGGGTTGGCAACCCTGTGAGTGTGGTAGGAGCATGAGCCCCTAAACACATAAATCGTGAGCCCCCCTTCGGGTTTTGCCCCCCCCAATCCAAAACTGCTTCCGGCGCGCCTGCCCCCAACCCCCCCTCTTATATTCGCCACGCTACAGTCTACGCCATCCTATAGGTTCGTATATAGGTGAGTGTGTGTATTAATGTTTGCAACAAGCGATTTGTCCGCGAAAAGGTCAATGTGAGTTATCAATAGATTGGTGTTATGTATTTATGTTGTTTGGGGGGAGGGAGGGGGGGGGGATTTTGGCAATATATATGAGATAACATAATGTGGAAAATTAAATAGAGACAATACCTCTTCTTCCTCCCTCAACAACACCATGTACCAACTTTGTTTGAAACGAACGAACTCACTTGTTCCTCTCTTAAAGGGATCTAGTAACTTTTGTTGAGATGTGCAAAAACTGATGAATGGTTGATGCAATGTATACTGTTGTTATCTCATATGTCCTCAGGGTATTGTGTGAAAATTTCAGGTCAAATGGACAATGTATGGCCAAGTAATGAGCGAAAATGCAAAGTGATATTGGGTGATATTCACCAACTCACTGCATTCACTTTGTACAGGGCATGAAAATCTCGCCCGGAGATTTTCTTATCTAAATACTTCAATCATACATATCTTTGTAATGAAAGGGAAATTTGAAAAACCGAAAGCTGTCCCATGATTTTATTGTTAATACGAATACAACAAGGTATAAAGGAACCGCTTAGAATTACAATTTTATTTTGAGGATTTGGACAAATGTTTACTAAGTCCCTTTAATGGTTCTTTCATTTCCCTTTTAATTGTCCTCTTTTAATATAACTGTCAAATTAATCGGCATGATTTGTTCAACAATTTCTAGTTTTATTGATATTTATGATTAAATTTGACCAAAAAATGTTGCCGGAGATCATTTTAAGCTACGTACAAATGAATGGCAATGAGTTAGCGAAACTATATAGGAATGTTCATTTGTGCTCATTATTTTAGCCACAGGACATTTATTTAGCATGGAATGTTTACATATCACATGGTAGTGGCTATACTTATTATATCGCATAAATATATATTGTATCTACTCTGTGTCTGTATTTGCATAAACATTTGTCAACATAATATAGCTACTGAATCTCTTTAACCCTAATAGGGCCGGGGGGGGGGGGGGGGGGGCCATAATGGCCCCCCCCCCCCCCTCCACGATTTTTTGTATTGGTCAAAACGCTGTACGATGACGCGCCGCGGCTTGGTGGCTTTTTTCTATCGGGTCTTGCGCACATTTTAAAACAAAAATTTCGAAAATCGGACCTACCGTTACAAAGTCACGTGACCTTTTGTCTATGCATGTCAGCCCGAAAATCGCTCAATTTCGTGATTTGTGTACAAAACATATGGAAATATCAATTTTCGTAAAATGAGGTGTATCATTAGTTATTTGGTGTTGTTTACATGTTATATGTTGGTTTGGGGTTTCAAAATAGTTAAATTATAGTTAGAAATAAAATAAACAACAAAAACAATAAAATACATAAGTTTAAAAAAACAAAGAAATACATAAGAAATTAACAAAACAATAGAAAACATAAGGAAGAACCGGGCTCTTCCAAATTTTTTTGTCATATTATCATTACAAATGCTCTAATGAATATATGTAGTGAAAACCAGAGTTTAATTATGAAGAATATATGATTTATGGGTAAAAATATGAATTTCATGACTTATTTGCATAAATTACCATAAATATGCAAATTAATGAATTTTTCAAATTTAAAAAAATTACCATTGTATTCTATACACTTCATTTATCATGCATGCACAATTTTACGGCGATCGGCCGCTCCGCGGCCGAGATCTTGGGGGGGGCCATAATGGCCCCCCCGGCCTGCTGAAGACCTCAAATAGCCCGGCCCTTTTAGGGGTTAAAGGACCTAAAGAATACAACGTACTTTGACACTTATTCCATAGTTGATGACTTGAAACATAGGTCTGCCCGAAAAGAAATCCATGAAAATAAACACAGTATTGATTTAAGTCTAGTTTTCTGATGCCAAATCTCACTTAGCAGCCAGTTTACGCCCCATCCACATTTAGGGTCCGGAATCGGGCAGCGTGATCGACATGTGATTGACATTTCATTGTCATGACGCGTCATCTACAGAATAAAGTCCATTAGTCCGTTCTTTAGATGACGTCACATTTTTGGCGATTTAAAAGGGGCGTTCCCCAGGACAATTAGATATTTACTAATTACCCCAAAATCATAGGCGCCGGAAGTGGGGGGGGCAGGGGGGGCGGCCGCCCCCCAATCCAAAAAGTGGGGGGGCAAAACGCGTTTTTGCCCCCCAAAAAGCCCCCCCCCCTCAAAAAAAAAAAAAAAGAAAAGAAAAGAAAGAAAGAAAGAAAGAAAAAAGGAAAAGAAAAAACTTAACTGTATCACCCAATACTTGTTATTTCTAACGTTTACAAACTAAGTTATACATCCATTTAACGTTTTCGCTGCGCGCTTCGCGCGCACACAAATTATCTCAGTTTGATGTGTAACTAACCCAGCCCTCGGTCGCTTCGCTCCCTCGGGACTCATTTTTGGCTGTAAGCTTTGATGTTGGATCACACAAATGTGGCATATGGTTTATGTTTTATGCACTACAATGCACCATTTCAAGTATATAAATGCAAAATCTTCCCCGTGGGAGGGGGATAACCCCTCCCAAACCCTCCCCCTCTGGCTCTGACCCAGCCCTCTGTCGCTTCGCTCCCTCGCGACTCATTTTTGGCTGTAAGCTATGTTGTTGGATCGTACAATAATGTGGCATATGGTTTATGTTTTTATGCACCAAATTGCACCATTTCAAGTATATAAATGCTAAATCTTCCCCGTGGGAGGGGGATACCCCCTCCCAAACCCTCCCCCTCTGGCTCTGACCCACCCCTCAGTCGCTTCGCTCCCTTGGGACTCATTTTTGGCTGTAAGCTATGTTGTTGGATCATACAATAATGTGGCATATGGTTTATGTTTTTATGCACCAAATTGCACCATTTCAAGTATATAAATGCAAAATCTTCCCCGTGGGAGGGGGATACCCCCCCCCCCCAAACCCTCCCCCTCTGGCTCTGACCCAGCCCTCGGTCGCTTCGCTCCCTCGGGACTCATTTTTGGCTGTAAGCTTTGATGTTGGATCACACAAATGTGGCATACGGTTTATGTTTTATGCACTACAATGCACCATTTCAAGTATATAAATGCAAAATCTTCCCCGTGGGAGGGGGATACCCCCTCCCAAACCCTCCCCCTGGCTCTGACCCAGCCCTCAGTCGCTTCGCTCCCTCGGGACTCATTTTTGGCTGTAAGCTATGTTGTTGGATCATACAATAATGTGGCATATGGTTTATGTTTTTATGCACCAAATTGCACCATTTCAAGTATATAAATGCAAAATCTTCCCCGTGGGACTCGGGACTCATTTTTGGCTGTAAGCTTTGATGTTGGATCACACAAATGTGGCATATGGTTTATGTTTTATGCACCACAATGCACCATTTCAAGTATATAAATGCAAAATCTTCCCCGTGGGAGGGGGATACCCCCTCCCAAACCCTCCCCCTGGCTCTGACCCAGCCGTCAGTCGCTTCGCTCCCTCGGGACTCATTTTTGGCTGTAAGCTGGATCATACAATAATGTGGCATATGGTTTATGTTTTTTATGCACGAAATTGCACCATTTCAAGTATATATGCAAAATCTTCCCCGTGGTAGGGGGATACCCCCTCCCAAACACCCCCCCCCCCCCCCCCCCCCCCCCCCCCTCTGGCTCTGACCCAGCCCTCGGTCGCTTCGCTCCCTCGGGACTCATTTTTGGCTGTAAGCTTTGATGTTGGATCACACAAATGGGGCATATGGTTTATGTTTTTATGCACCAGAATGCACCATTTCAAGTATATAAATGCAAAATCTTCCCCGTGGGAGGGGGATACCCGTTCCCAAACCCTCCCCCTCTGGCTCTGCTCCAGCCCTCGGTCGCTTCGCTCCCTCGGGACTCATTTTTGGTTGTAAGATATATGTTGTTGGATTATGTTTTTATGCACAAGATTGCACAATTTCAAGTCAAAAAATGCAAAAGCTCCCTACCGTGGGAAGGGGGGACTCCGCTCAGTCACTTCGCTCCCTCGGGCTTGGTCGCTTTATCCTCGCAATGTCTCACTCTCACCTCTGGCTCAATGTTGGCAACTCTGTGAGTGTGGTTCGGCATGAGCCCCTAAACACATAAATCGTGAGCCCCCTTAGGGTTTTGCCCCCCCAATCCAAAACTGCTTCCGGCGCGCCTGCCCAAAATTGATTGATTTCATGAGAAGTGACTGCCAAAAAATTTTTCTTCGGGAAAAATTGCATATAGAGAGCCGAATTGTGAAAATTAGGCCATCTAGACGCTGTAGTTCCTTTAATGTTAGCAACGGAAGTTGGGACGTCAACGTCTGCCAATTTTAGTCTTCGTCAAGAATCTCGCGCTATATGCACAATTACGTGAGCGGAGCGAGCATCGTGAGCGAAGCGAACACATCGAGCGGTTGCGCGAGAGTCTTTCTCTTCCTGAACATTGGTTGTTGTTTATTTCTAATGTAAACCTTTTAAATAACGGATATTCATCTACCCCGGGATGGTAGATCAGCCGTTTGTGAGGGTTAGTCTTTGTTTTAGACACACAATCAAGCTATATAGTAAAACCAAACGCGCTTTCTTGCACAATAAACGGTTACTGGTTGTTAGAGGGTCTCCGCAACAGACTAGCGTAGGCCGTATACAATTAGTATCGACTGTTACAGTCGATACGGACGCATCTATTATATGAATAGGGTACGTCATTACAAAATATGTTGTTTTCTTTTAAAATAAAGAGTTGAGATTTGATATGCTTCAGCTTTACTCTGATGTATCTCATAATTATGTTATAATAATATTAATGTCTGATACTAAATAAACCCCTTAATACACGATGGAACACGCCACCACACAGTGGGCCAGAACCGTTTCAAAGTGTGCCAACATTAATTACTCATTGAAGAAGGTTAATGAAGTTCCAGTTTAAAGGAACTAAAGGTTTTCAGACCCATAGAATTCGATGGGAGTATTTTCAAATCCGTGTGACGTCATCAAAATACTGTTCTCTGATTGGACAAGGCAAATATTCATTGTAACACATATACAGGTTCAGATTACACTGATTAGTGCAACATATAAGGGGTTTCTGTACCTAATAAACACAATTGGAGCATTTACAAATTTCTCTGACGTCATCAAAATACTGTTTTCTGATTGGACAAGGCAAATATTCATTGTAACACATAGACAGATTCATATTACACTGATTTATGGAACTTATATGGGGTTTCTGGACCTAAGAAACATAATTGGAGCATTTACAAATTTCTCTGACGTCATTAAACTGTTTTTTGTTTCTCTCCCCCTCTCTCCCCTCACTCTTTCTCCACCTCTTTCTATCTTTTGCTATCTCTCTCCACCGCTATCTTGAATTTCGCTTTCTGTGAATTTCCTTCCATTTTTGAGCTCTCTTCTACCATTGACTACTTTCATACAATCCATATGCTTGTCCCATCATCTTAGACAAAATGTCAGAGGACTTCAGTCTTATAGATGCTACTTGTGTCAACAAAGAAAAAAGCGTACAACTGTATCTTATGTAGTTTGCCTATGTATGAGCCATTGAAGTAGTATTGCTGTGAGTACTAACGTGATATACGCCCTCAACGTTCGTTGGTATGAGCGCACGGCGCGCTCTTTCGCAAAAAAAGGGCGATTTTGGCAAAAAAAGGGCGAACATGTGGTTGGAAAACCACTTCTTACTCATAAGGTGGCAGATGGTGGCAGACAAATGTGGTATCAAAGTAAAGCATACATTGTAAGGAAGGCAATCATGATGTTTTTAGCGCAGCAATCGGCAGCAATGATGACCATTTTTGCGCATGAAAAAAAACATCGATTTTCTCCCATTATTTGTTTGATTCTACTAAACATAAATTCCGACATAACTAACAGTTTAGCTTTAAAATGTATGATTACTTAGGATAACTATTATAAAACAAGCATTTCAAATTTTAAGTCGATTAAGCAAGCCGTTTGGCAAATATCATGAAAAAACGCAATATTGCATTTAACACAATGTGTTCCCTAAAATCAACATTTCTGGACTTTGTGAAGAAAAATGACCCACTTAAAATAAATATCGAGAAGAAATATTGTTCGGAGATGTTCTACAGGTTGTATTCTTTGCTAAAAACATGAAAAAAAGCAATTTCATTTCCATGACCAAGTCACTATTTTGGCGCACTTTTGCTCACACCTGGCCCACTGTGCACTGGTCAGGCAGAGGGTATCCGCATCTAGCGATCTGATTGGTTAGTGATTTCATCTCATGAATTGGTAATGCCTTATTTTCTCTGCTCATTAATAAATTACTGCGTGGTAAGTTCCTAAAGGCTCTATATGGGAGCCGGTTGGTCCCGATCGCTGACCCAGTGCCGTATATCTCTTTCACAGCTAGTACAGCTCTAGCTCGCGATCGCATAGAGAATCTACAAGCCATATAGAGCCTTGACTAAAGGCTAGCCAATTTGCCAATCACGACCCAAGTAAAGGTTCCAAGATGATCATGAGGATTGTTCGGCTACCAACGGACGATGACATTAAAACCACGGAAATCAATTCTTCGCTGAGATACTTTTTGTTTATTTATGCTAAGTCTCTCCTGTTGCCCTCGAGCTGCGGGGAGACATTACATTAGTTTCACGCATCTTAATATAGTGTGATAATCACTGGAAGTGTAGTTCAAGAAACTTGGAATGAATTGTGGAGAAAAACAAAAACATATTTGAGTACAAAAGAAAACAATCGAACGCGTATCATGAACCATACCTCCATCATGTAACGTAAACAAGGTATGAATAGTTGTGGAGGTGAATAGTCGCATTGTAATACAAAAAGTACTCGTTTCTCATGAAGTTATGAATACATTGTATTTATAATGCTTAGCACCAAAACGAGTCACTTAAACTACACTAATTGCCATTGGATTCATCTACCGAAGATATGAACATACTTTACAAGCTAATATAAATGGTACTTAAGCTATAGCTTTCTTTTTGTATTCAGGTGTTGTGTGCCTGGATTCTCATAAACACGATACAAAAACGCACACCGACTTACATTATCACTCAAACAAACATCATGCAACACACTCACACACAGACAAACAAACACACACAAACACACTTTATACACATCCATATTGATACATATCTCTATGGGCGAAATGTCACGAATAAAACATCGTCTCACGGATGTTTGTTTTGTTGTAGTAATTTCCTTTGGGTTTTAACCCTTACGCTTCCAAATAATCGCCTAGTTGCCAGCTATTAAGACGATTAGTGGAAGTTTAATGTTTTAACAATACCACATACAATCAAAAGGTTAGATCTCCCGCCTCGACGAGTATTATGATGTGTATACAATGCTAATTCACACACCAGTAGGCATGATCAATTACTCTATTACCAATGTCAGCATGCACGCACTTGGCACTTTAGGGGTTAATTATTAATCGACTCCGCGGACCAGCCTATATTCCTTTAATAAACATACACTATACGTAGCCTACATCATGTATACAATACTGATTTTCAGTACTCATATTCTGCTCAGTTAAACTAACACAGTTATCTTCAATAATATATACTTTATATTTTGAGCCGCAAAAAGAGGCACGCCATTTTTAAAGGGATCTAGTAACATTGTCCAAATCCACAAAACTTACATAGAACTCTAGTGGTTTTATCATACCTTGTTGTAGTTGTATAATCAATATAAGCATAGGACAGGTTAATTTTGTTTCGAATTTCATTTTCGTTAAAAAGGATATTTACGATTGAAGTGTTGGGATGTTTAATTATCCACTAACATAAAATGTTTACACATTATTAAGTGGACATATTATCAGATCACAACAATATACATTGTATCAACCATTCATTACTTTTTTTCTAAATGTCAACTAAATTACTAGATCCCTTTAAGTTATCAAGGTCTGCAAGGACTTCAGAGAAGTAGAGTGCGTGACATACTTCCCCTAATGCATTTCACATCTCACAAGTATCAGACTGGATGGAAACGGGTTCACCTTTCACAGCACTTTGAGTGAAAGGGGGGGGGGGGGGGTCGAGATTCTTCATCTTATGTATAAAATTGAAACAATCATCTCCGTTTTTTAGGCTGAAAACGTGGCTTGAAAAGTGGTCCAATATTGACACTCATGTTGCGCGCGTGCTATCCATTCAGAATTGACGTGTCCAGAGAGGTGAAAGGAATGCTCTCTTCCTTCCTCGGCATGCTCAGCGAGTAAACAGAGGGACACTCTGTCCACACCAGACCCGGCAGTCGTTGCCAAATCTGGGGAGACAACTTATCGTCGACACAAAACTAAAACAGTCAAAGCTGTCTATAATCTCAAGCAAAATCACACTCAATTGTATTTTTAAAGGGGCTGTCTTTATATATAGGTTAGTTTAGATTTTTAAAAACGCTTGTTTCGCTAGAGTGGGCTCAATTTGTATTGTTTTATTTTTTTTTGCTGCGCTGTACCCAGCACCCTTTCTTTCCCCCTTTTTTTACAAATTGAAACAGGTGAAACCGGTAGGTTTCAGCCTGTATACAATTACTGTTATGTGCGTATCATGTTATAATTGCTACATTGAAATGCACACCAGGGAGTAGAAACTGCACTATTATGCGAGTGCCAATGTGTGTACGTCATACTGCTACATTGGCCATATGATTTTTTGATGATCCCCCAATTCTTAAGTTAAGTGTGGACCCACGTTAAGAGTGAGGTGGGTGGAGCTGGTTGGACCACGTTTTTTTTTTCTTCTATAGTTACACTTTCGATTCTTTGTAAGTATTGTCCCTTAAGCAAGGTAAACATACATCCATACACAATTGGGTGGGTGACGTGCCCTTTTGGGGTCTGTTTTGTTGGCTTACTTTCATTTTGTTTTAGGGTGCACTTCAGAATTGGTTCTTCTTGAATAAGTAGGATACAAACGGGAACTAGATTTTAAACATATCTTCTCTGAATCAGTTTGTGATCGATGCCCATCCGACACATAAAAGGGAAACTCTAAAGTTATAATGATTCTTAGAAATCTGGAAAATAAAATAAAGTTTGCGTTTATGTTTTGATAGGTAGATCCTGTTGTTTTGTATAGAAACAAAATCATTGTCGCGTATACAGTAACCAGCAAGGTACATATACAAATGCATTTGTATATTTTTGGAGTCGAGCCAAATCCACCTCTGAATTATGTAACGTGCTATTTTAAGAGAAGTAAATCATGTCATAACGGACAACATAATGGAATCATGAGGTTGTTGAGGGATTATAAACGACTTTTACGACTCGCAATTTAAGCAAATTACTTTGCTGCATTCCTTATGATTGTAAATAAGTTCGTCGACCTTTTTCGCATGTCATGTAACTGTATACTACAGACGAACAGTACAAAGCCATATTCCATGTGAAATTCTGGTGGGTTCCTTACCTTAGTACAATAAATAATTTTCAAATGAAGCGTTAGATACATTTAGCTTTGACGACATTTTCATGACATGTACGGAGCTGACTTTAGGTAGAGTAACTTATATTAAAGTGAGACATCATTTCATTTAGAAATTTAGCAGAGTGATTTGTTATGATTTTCTTTGTCTTATATTAAAATCAATAATTTTCCCATGATACGCAAACTCATGATGCTTAAATCTCAGTACAACTGTTTACCTCGGGGAATGTTTGCCATCTGCACGATTTAAATAAGAAAACAATACGGACGAACAGTAATGTCGTGCTAGCGTTCCCATTATGGCTACTTAAATAGGCTTGACGAGCCACGGCTGCAGAGAAGAGAAGGTTTAGGCTTCAAAGCTCGGTAGAGTTATACAGGGTGGCCCCAAAAAACCGGAACGGGGTACTTCCCAAAATATAGTAACAAAATGATTATGTCCATTAGATGGGGTGTGTTTTCCAATGAAAAGCGATACAAAGAACAGTCATTTTGTATTTTTTGTTTTAGGGCGCTGTGAGTGACACCATGTCAGTTTCCCATTTTTGTAATTTTTTACTTACATGCCCGACATAGTATCGAACAACTATGCACATTCTCTCGGCACACAGCTGAATGCACACTAACAATGGCGCGCGTATATATTGCACGTTGTTCGATGCTATGACGGGCAGTAAGTGCGATTTATCAGACACTGAATTGGTACAAATTGACAAAAATGGGAACCTGACACAAAAACTACACGACCAAAATATATGTTCTTGGTATTGTTTTTCATTGGAAAAGACACCCTATCCGATGGACATAATCATTTTGGTACTTTATTTTGGAAAGTGCCCTGTTCTGTTTTTTTTTTTTTTTTTTTTTTTTTGGGGGGGGGGGGGGGGGGGGGTCACCCTGTAACTGTAGTTCCAGTGAGTCTGTTCAGAGAATATTCAAGAAACCTTCTTCAGCGTTAGCCATTTTTTGCTTGTTGTTGAAATATTCATGTTTTTACAGACCCGTCGTCATACGACTATATACACATGCTACTCCATGCAATTTCCTGATAAACATTCATGTCTTGAAATTCAATATTTTTTCTGCATCTAGAGAGAGTGCTTTTTACAAAAGAAAGCAATTACATGAGTGTCTATTTGATAGTTAAACACGTTAAAAGGATCGGGTCATCCGTGTGCACAATACTCATCGTGCCCGGTTCAGGCCCGTAGCAAGGATTTTCAACAAGGGGTAGGAGCGTTGCGTAATTTACAAAACTGGCTTGAAACCGATCGTGGCTGAGACCGAGACCACTGGTTTAGTTGTGTAAGGGGGGGAGAAGGGGAGAGGGGACAAGATTTATCATGACCGAGACCAATGAAAAGTGGACATTTCTGAATGGGGGGGGGGGGGGGGGGGAGGGGGGCTTACCCCTCCACCCCTGTCTACGAGCCTGTAGCCGGAGATTCAAGGTGCTATATTGTACATTGGCCTGGTTGTTTGGCTGGGTTCAGCTGTAGGTTTTACAAGGCCTCTGTTTAGTTACAAAAAAGTTATAGGCTCTAGTATATGCATTTCATCCTTTATATCGTGTTTCTCCGTATAGTCAATCGCCACGCCCAATAAATACATAGCTTTTTTTTTTTTTTTTTTTTTTTTAGTATTTAAATAATATACACTCAGATTCAACAGTGTTTTAAACATGTATTTTATACTAATTTATTAAATTTGTATCTATTAAATGTCATGTATAACTAAATAATATAAAATGTGTATAAATTATGTTATTTGTCAGAAGACAGAGCCCTGTGGAAGACCAGCTTTTACTTGTATGATTCTAATTTGCATTGATGATTGATTACTGTTCTATTTTTATATAATGCTGAATTCAGGTTACTCTGTATAAATATGTGAAATAAATAAATAAATAAATAAATAAATAAATAAATAAATAAATATATTTGTGCGCTCTGTGACCGACGTTCATTTATGCGATGATATACGCGCATTAAAAAGACTCGGAGCGAAAGCGGTTACTATATAGCCTACATGATCTTTTGCGCGCACGCACGGCGTCACGGTATGCCGCTTGGCTACTAGTTATAAATGTATATTAGCAATATTTTGACTTTAATAGCGCAGATCAATCTCTTTTTTGCGATAAAGGGTTCACGTTTTTACGTTTTAACGTTTTACTCGCATTTCCCTTAGCTACGCCATTTATTTTCTATGTTTTGTCTATTTGCTCTCATTGTTTTCTTTCTCAGCGTCGACCTCGAGACGTATTAGAATTGCTTCTGGCAAGCCCACTTTACATGCTAAATACCTGCTGCATTCTACGTCAATTTAGCTTCTGTTGACTTTTAATCACAGAATAGAACGTCAGAGGCGATGACGGAGGAATGGTTTAATCCTTTCAGTAATTATCCGAAGGAAAGCAATATGATTTATACATACTAGTGTTTTTATTGCACTGAAAAGGGTTACTGCGAAGACGATGGCACGAGATTCTAATGTATGAAAATTACCCCTTTGTGAATAATGACAGTACCGCAAAAACAAATGTGTGCATATGTGCGCGAATACAGTGTATGCGTGTGTGGGGGTTGTGATTTGTGGTGTGGTGTGCATAAAATGATAACACATGTGCATCCTATGTCAATATTGTGTTCCGGGCGTTCTATATCCGGTATTGCAATTCACCGATATTGTATTCCCCTCAAATTAAAGAGGAACAAACACAAATTTAACTTGGACTCCTATAGGAAAAAGGGAACAGTATTGTAGCTTCCAATAATATAGAGCAGAACGTCCCATGAGTGGAAAAGAAACTGGATTTAGAATAAAACACAGGTGATATGGATACATGTTTTTAGCCAGGTATTAACCACACACAAAACAAACTCAAACTATCGACCAGGGAATACTGAAGGTTACATTTAACCCTGTTAGTGCCTTGGTCAATTCTACTTACATTACTCGAGTATTATTATTTAGATAGGATAACTATGGTCCATTTGTTCCTTTAATAGTGCTCAAGATAAACACGTGTTAAAGAAATGATATAGAGCCTTGCTTATTGGTGTGTGGTTTTTTTTAATGGCGATTATGATATTCGTATAAATTTGCCTACAAATTTGTATTTGATCGAGTGTATTCTTGCGATTCAATTTGGCTCTTGGAGGGTTAACATGTTTATTCAAATGATAGCTTTTGGATACATTCAAAATAGACACAAAATACCACATGTTTCTCTTTATCCCCTCTGTTACATGCTCTCGGGTATTTGTTACATACAAACACAAGGTTAGCATCGATTTTCAACTGGATTTCATACCTATCTCTGTTTTCTCTGTTTCTGTAACTTTCCCTTATTCTACAATACAACCTACTACTTAAAAGTGTTGCTTTGGTTGTGCCTACTTTTTTTACTGATTTATATTGTTTTTATTTTGGTTTATCAAACGCTATAGGAAACTAGTTCAAAGTAATGATGGTGGAATGTTATCTTTCATATTCTTGTATTTTCAATTCCTTTTTTTATCGTACAGCTGGTGGCGAATGACCGAGATGGGATGAACTCGGGTCGATTCAGGGTCGAGGATGGAGAAAGAGACGAGGTAAGTTAAACGCCACTAAATCTTAGGGGTAGGTCAAGTTTGGTTAAGATGGCGATTCGAGAAATAATGTTGCTGTGAGGTAATGATAAAACCAAGTGTAAAAGTTGATAAAGCACAGAATGTTCAAGAAAGAATACACTTTGTTTGATGAAAATCGTTTCATAAATAGCTGAAATATTCATAAATATATCTGAGTGGAATAAAATAATGTTGGGGCCCAGCATTTATTCAATAATATAACAACATATTTATAAATTCTACTCATTTTGGGAAAATAATGCAAAGTAGCTTTAATTGTTTTTGATAATCGCTCAAATGAATAAATTTTTTAACCAGCCATAATATTCACGTTTTGGGATACAAAATGGTTGAAACTTTCAGGTTTCTGGAGTCCGCCCTCTTGTGTAAACGGCTGCTTTAAAAAAAAATGAAAGCAACCCTGTATCTTAGCCGTTTATAAGTTGTTCTAACATTGAAGCATGATATAATCATAACTATAGTTTGTAATGATAAGTTACATGTTTTGGCTACAAAGATTTAGTTTGACCAGAACTGTTCTATCCCTGTAACATTTGTATTACTGGTATATATTCGTATTATTTTTTTTTTATTTGTGAGTCACTATTATGAACAGAATTGCCTGCATATCTATATTTTGTAACCACGTGCCAACGAATGCCATTACTTTAGACAATAACACCTGACTTGAAAATGTTCCGCATTATGAACTTAGTCTTCATACGAACTGTATTATTTTGTATAATACAATACTACCTTGTGGACGAGACTGGGCTTGCACAAAACTGTATTTTGGTTTGTATTCTAGTTTGCTGTCGCTTCATATTATACACTAATATTTTAATGTAAAGTCGCACTTGTTGTTGTAAATGTTACCCTGGATATTCATTATTTTCCATATCTCTCTGCTGATTATGCATTTTCTTGCGTTATAATTTTTCTTGCAAAAGTTTCGGTTGCTGGCGTGCCATTTTCCATCATAATCTCGTCGGAAATCCGAGGCGGCAGCACCATTATTCCAATGTCGGTTCCGTGTATACTCTGAAATGTCACCAATGGTCGTCAACAAAGTGAAAATAAATGAATGAAATAGAGGGGTATAGAGGGGTGGGGAGAGAGGGAGATGGGGAGGGATAGAGAGTGGTGAGAGAGATACTAAAGGGGCGCTTGAGGAGAGGGTGCCGTTTTTTAAGATAGAGTGAGAGAGCGGGAGAGAGATGGGGAGACATGCGCCGGGGCCGCGGAACCGGGGGGGAGGGGGCTGGGGGGGGGGGGGGGGGGGGGGGGCTGCAGCCCCTCCCCCCTTTTTGGCTTAAAACAAAGAAATACATAAGCATAAAATAACAATTATTATAACAATTAAAATGTGGTCAACCCCCCCCCCCCCCCCTGCCACCCCCCTGCCACCCCCCCCCCCCCCCTCCAATTTCAAAATCTTTCCGCGGACCCTGATGCGGAGGGAGACGGAGGTAGAGATACAAAGTAGACACTCAAAAAGGGAAGAAATATTGAATGATGGTGGAGGCGTAGAAGGGGTAAGGAATAGAATGGAGGATAAGATGAGATAAAATGATGGGTATAGGGGTGGGATATAGGGGATGGGTTATAGAGGCAGAGAGTAATGGAGATGAGGGGTTTTTGGTAGTGAGTGTGGAAGGAGAAAACAATGGTGGATAGACAAACAAAATAAGAAGAGCAGAGATAGAAGATATAGAAGCGGATAGAAAATAAGAGAAAGAAAGTAATTGTGGAAGGAGAAGAAAGAGTAGTATAGACAGGGAGAGGTGGAGAGAGAGAGGGTGACAGGGATAGAGTGTGAGTTTCTAGAGATTGAGAGAAGGACATACAAGAGGAAATGAAAAGTGAGAAAATAAAAGAGTGGTAGAGGCCCTGGGGGGGGGGGGGGGGCGGGCGATAGAGAGACATGAACAACAGAGAAAGAAAGGGGACGGGGTACAAGTGATGTTTTAATTAACTTGTCAAACTTAGAACATTTTATGTATTTATTATTTTCCTTGCAAAGGTTCTTGACTTTATATAGAATTATATTTTGCGTCATAACATGGGAGAAAATGTCAAAAGGCAACGCAAATAATTGTTTTGTTTAATTAAACTGAATCGTTCGTTGATAGCTGAAAATGTTCTTAATGAAATGTAAAAGGTTAACATAAAATATATACATATATACCTCGCACAAAAAGTTCCGCAATCGAGGTTTGCACAATAATAACTTTTTTATTACGCTATTACCATTCACTTTTGACTTTGCCCTACATTTGGATGCAATGCACATTCCATGATGAAATACTCATAGCAAATGTTATATCAATGTAAAGGGGATAATTCACGCTTTCCAATGATACCAAATTTATCAATCGTAATAACCTAATAGAAAAGTTATTAATGCGCAAACCTCGATTGCGGAACTTTTTGTGCGAAGTATATACATTTGGTATATTTTTCCTCGCAAAATACTTCACTTCATAGAATGACATTTCGCGTCATAATCTGGGCAGAAATCCGATAAGACAATGCTATATTCTTGCAATGTTAAGTCCGCGTGTACCCTGAAATGTCACCAATAATCGTCATAAGATGAGAAAATATCTATTTTGTAAGGGAGCGGCAGATAAAGAAAGAGAGAAGATGCGAAAATATAGATATTATGGAATAAAGGAGATGAAGGAACGAAAAAGAAAAAGAAACATGAAGAGCAGGGATAAAGGGCATTTATACACAGACGGCGAGAGTAATGCCCGGCGCAGACAGAGCCGACTCGACTGGTTGTCATTCCGATCGGCTCAGTTTTCAGTGCCTCGCGACACACATTTTGCCAGTCGAGAGACAGTCGGATGCCAGTTGGGGCCGATTCAACAAGATAAATCTGCTCCGACCGACCGGGCCCAACTCCAGCCTGATTGAAACCAGTCGGGTCGGGTCGAGTCGGCTCTGTCTGCGCCGGGCTTAAGAGAGAATAAAAACAATACAGTCAAACCAGTCCTGTCTATAACGACAACCCCAGGGAGACAGATACTGTATTCTTTATCAGCAGGTGGTCTCTATATACAAGTTCATTTACATATAAACTACATTCAGTGGAGTCAAGATGAGTGGTCTCTATAGCCAGGGAGTATGTATATATACAGGTGGTCACTATATTAGTCGTGAACTAGAAAGAAACAGAGCGTGTAACGCGATATACTAGTTTGAATAATTATGATTAAATTGACGTCAATTAAAGAGTTGTCTCTGTCTCTTACCCTTTCAAAAAATGAACTGGATTCCTTCTGGAATCAAATATACCACGGAGTAGCGCGATTACTTGAAATGCATATCACATAGATCTCATAAATCTCATAGTTAATAAGGATTTGCAATGTCGCTTTTAAAGGCTCATCGTATTTCCTATTAGTAAAGTGTATTTTTTCAAGGTAACGTTACTTTCTTATTGTATATGCTATTTTTATAAGTGGATTTGTTCAAACTTTCTTTTGAATCATTTTATTCTATAAGCGGTAATCCTAGCTGACAAGCTCCCCGCTTCTGATGATCGGTATGCTGCATTTATTTTCATCGTATTTTTATTATCAATTTGTCTTTGTCACGTCGACAAAATGTATAATTCCATCACTATTTTTTTATTATTCATTGGTTTGCTATGAACGTGATAAAATTGATTGTTTGAGATTGATTGAATGTATATTTAATTCAGATTAAGTTACAAAATGCAAACAAAAATATGTTGGAAAAATACATTAAATTAAAGAATAATATATCGTAGATGATGTTGAATGAAGAGAGAGGGAGCGAGTGGGGAATAGAAAAAGAAATCGAAAGAAGAGGGGGCGAGGGAGTGATGGTTGGATGGGGACGGGGTGGGAGGATAAGTGGGAATATTTGTGGTACAAAGGCAGAGTGGGGAGGAGAGAGGGGTTGAGTAAACGGAGGTGAAATCAGCCCTAGAATGAGACAGAAGTGAGGCATAGTGAGGGAGATTAACACACATACAAAGATAGAGAGAGATCGGATAAGAAATATAGAATGCAAATGGAGAGAGTGGGAGAGAGAGAGGAAGATGGAGATGAATGGGGGGGGGAGGAGGGGGAGATTGAGATGATGAGGAGAGAAGAGGGAGGGAAGAGGGGAGGGAAGAGGGGGAGGGAAAGAAGGGAGGGAAAAGAAGGAAGGGAAGAAACGGAAAGAGGGTGTGAACATTGCGTCGTCTTTGTTATATATTTCTTGAAGATATATAAGATATTGGTTTATTCCCTCCGGATTCAAATAATATTAAAAATGTATTTTCACATTGATTCTAATACCTCTCCATAGTTTCTTGTACGGTCCCTTAGAGATAATATTTCTCCAAAATTATTTCCTCAGTTGCAAACACAAAATATCGAATGTAAGTTACGCTGTCTAATATATTTCCATAATGAATATTTTTGGAATAAATTATGTATTAAATTCATTTTTTTTTTTTTCTGGGTACGTATTACAATCAGTTTGTAGAAGTAATAGTTTGTATATGCTCCCCCGATTATCTTTCTCCCCAGGCTACTGAAACGTCAATAACATTCTGTCAAAATGCCTGGGACCATGCATGCCATGGGGACTGTGAGAATTCAGCTGATTCGTTGACATTTCACCGATTATCTTTCTGTCCAGTACGAAGAAAAGGCCCCAAATACCGAGCTTCTTTGCTGAGATAGTGTATTACGTAATTTCTATCCGAATTAACCCTAAGAAGACTCGGGCTGATTTTGATGCCCCCCTCCCCTCCTTGATTTTCGCAAATACTTCGAAACGCGAAATTCTCACACCGCGTCGCTTTTAAAAAACAAGACAAACATACAACATGTACCCATCATTCGTTAATAAATTGTTAATATAATGATGGACTCTTGTTAGTTTGCGCATAATAATAGCCCATATATCAGGGGGGGGGGGGGGGGTCGAGCCCCCCTACTTTCCCCATAATTGTGAAGGTTTGACAAGTCATAGTCTTAGAAAACCACTACAAATACCGTGTAACACCTTCTAAATCACTCGAATCCTGACAAATATAACTTAGTGCATGATTATTACTATACATAATGGAGGGAGGGTATCTTTTCCAAAGATTGTCAAGCGGCTTTCATGCTGCTCTTTTCTCTTGTATATATTTCTCTGTTGTTAACATTATCGTAGACTCAAGCCGTCCTGACTGTGCGTTTCTGGTTTGTGTTCGTCTCCAAGTTGTGCAGAAAGTCAATATACTTTCAATAATCTATGTAACTCTATAATTCGTGAATTGTAATCCTTGGAATCGAGCACACGATCATCAATCACGTACCCTTGAGAACCTAGCTAAGTTGTCCCAGCATTATCTTGGGTTGTCAATCTATTTCGTTAATTATCTTAGCATATATACATGTTATGAAAAGGAAGGTGAAGTACCCATGGTGATGATAGACGTATCATGTTCCCTTATACACACGATTTTAAAATCTCCATAATGTAGTTATTACAGGGCCCGCCATGTTCCCATAAAGTAATCAGGTAACACTGTCAAAATCTTCCAAACTTACTTGGAACTATAATGGTTCTTACATACCTCATTGTATTCGTATAATTAAAATTTGAAGCATGAAAGGGCTTTCGGATTTCCGAAATTTTGCTTCCATGTTAAAGATATTTATGATTGAATTGTTCAAATTGATGATTATCTAGTGGATTATTATAACTGTGTACAAAGTCAGGGCAATGAGTTAGCGAACATCACTTTGCATTTCCGCTCATTACATGTTCATAAATATGACAGTCTGTACCATGGAATGTTCACACATCACTCAGTGGAAACATCAGATCACATAAATACACATTTTATCAACTATTTGAAAGGAATAACAAATTACAAATGCCTAAGTAAAAATCCTCATCATTCAAATAGAGCCGTTCAAACTCAAGAGGGCGCTTTCTAAACACTCATCAGTTTCAACCATTTTAAATAAAATATTGTGCATGTGATGTTTTGTTGAAATAGTGATTAGATAGAGAGATAATCAAAAACTATTTAAAAACCTCTTTTGTAAATTTTTGAAAAGGGGAAGCATGTAAAAAAAAAATTGAACGGATGGTTACAAATTATCGAATAATTGTGGGGCCCCACATTTATTACAAATGGTTATTTTTATGGATAATATCAGCCATTTCTGAACCGATTTTGATCAAATAAAGTTTATTCTGTCATTAAAATTGTATGTTCTTTCGAATTTGACACTCAGTGTTTCATTATCTCACAACAAATTATTTTGTGTAGCGCCCTCTATACCAAAACTCAACCATCCCTTTAAGCAATGGGTTAATAACGGGTTACGTTTGTGTGGTGCTAAAGCCATATGACAGTAATGGGAAAATTACAGAAATCCACTATTTCTTAAACTTACGTATACTTCCAAAACGTACATTAACAGCTTTAACAAAAAGACAAAAGTACACATTCAAGTACGTAATACATAGATCGTGCGCCCCTTTCCAGGGAATGTAGAAATTGAAAATTAATATTTTCACAAATAAGTCAGACAACACGACGTCATTGTATTTTCAATAGGCTGATACATGCACAAAAATGGTGCCGGGGAAACTTACAGCGAACAGAAAAGTACAAGCATACCCTACTCATTCAGTCAACGCATTCAATTATTCCTTTCTCAGACTTGACTACTACCCCATTGTGGCGTGGTCAGGGTTAATCTAAATGATATGGGAATATCTAGTCAAACAGGGGGCAGTATTTATTTACGAGAGGAGGTTGGGGTCAACTTGCCCCCGCCCCAACAACATAAAACAAATTAAACAAATTAAAAAATTGTGTTGTAACACATACCATGCAGGAGTAAATTCCTCCCCATTATAAGGGTCAGTAGGGGCAATTTAGGAAGGGGGGCTCTAAGAAGGGCAAGTGCTCCCCTTGCCCCACCCCCTCCTCCTCCTGTCTGCGCCCCTACTGTCCTTGGGGTAAACAGTTTCTACGTATTTGAACGTCATTTTCTCTCCGAGGCATTCAACAGATGCATCATCATCAACGTGACTTCGCGCGATGCTATTTGTTTTGTTAGATCACTAGTATAGCTGCAGGGTTTAGTTGCACTGCAATGGAATACTCTCCTCTTTTCAAAAATACCATTAGCAAAATACTTACCAATAGTTTTTTGGTTTTTGGTTTTGGTTTTTGGCATTACGTGAAGAATAAATTAGGGAGAGCCAGCATTTTTGGAAGGGATCTAGCATAGGCGTACCCGGGGGGGGGGGCGTTTGGGGGGGTTCAACCCCCCCTTTGACCCCAAAATGACTGTTTTGGGGGTTTGAAACCCCCCCCCCCCTTTACCACTTGTACCTGGTCTCAAGACCACATTTTAGCAGTCTCGACCATCATTACCGATGGTCTCGGTCTCGAAAATGTTGACTGATCCCTGCCTCGGCCCCAACAATTTGGAAGGAACCTGGTGCCGGCCTCGAAAATTGCCAAGAATCCTGGTCTCGACCTCGAAAACTTTGAAATTTGTCGGTCTCGGCTTCGAAAATGATTAACGGACACCCCCCCCCCCCCCCCCCCTCCTCCCCCCGCCCCCCGCTTACACGTCTCGGCTTCAAACAATTTCTACAATTTTGAAAAAAAAAAAAACATGTTGCATGTTTGTATCGGTAATACGAATACAACGAGGTATGTGAGAGTAAATTGTGCCGATGTTGACAATGTTACTAGATCCCTTCAATAAAAATACATTACAAACAGTAAACACTATATATATGTAACCAGTTTATTTAAATTGTATGATAGGAAATTATATTGTTTACATTACATTCGATTTAAAAGTTTGAAAGTGTCCTTACAACAACAACCACATTTGATTGTGCTTTGAAAGAAAAAAATAGCAAAATATAAAAACATTACTAAATTATACATTAATAACGAGAAATGAAGTGCAATTGGAATCAATTGTTTTAAAAGAAAACTTTCATCAAAACTGTATGTTATGCTAAAACAATCACTGTCACGGCCCGGTTGAGGGTCGACAGTAAAAAATAGAGAGGAGAACTTATCGTAAGGACAATCAACACAACAAACTGACTAGGACTGTTAACTTCAGTTTAAAGTATTTTAATCAATATAAAATACTCACTTTCAAATCAAAATGACCTTCCAAAGGTTTCAGACTAAAACAAATATAATTGTGACAAATTATTCCAAACGACTATAGGGTGAATTACACGCCCATATAATAAAAGAACATCTTTAGACTTACAATTTCGCTGTGATTTTAAGGATTTACATTTACATACTCAATAACTGAATGAATGTTTAATGATAACACGGACTAATCAAAGCACACACACACAACCTACTGAATCACCCAAACACATCACAACAAAAAACCCGACAGTTCGCGGTTGGGGCCCCGTTACAGCGATCAAACACGAGCTGAAGGATTACTGGTTCTCGACGGTGATTTCTGGTCGATGTCCATTCATGCGTCTCCGTTGCGACGACCTTGACGAGTCCACGATGTCGGTGACGACGCTGCGCACCTCGACGAGGAACGGTTACACCTGCCTTCCAGGGTTCCGGTGAAAGACGGCTCCAGTCCCGAAATAAAACTCTATAATGGAAGAATAATCACCAAAAGTCTTTCCAGAAGTCTATTCTCTATTATAGTCACATGGATATTCATTTTGTATACACACAGACATCAGCATCCATACACATGCATCACAATTACTCAGTCCGTGTGAATTACAATAAACTTGAGTTTCTTCATCTCAAATAACTAATTCTTGGCTTTATTTAAAAACCGAGTCTACCAAGATATATCAACTGTAATTTCTATAATTACTTGCTTTGACGGATTATCAGTGTACGTCGTCAATTAATGGTTAACATCATCAATCTTTCTTAATCTAACATCCGTACTTCACATTCTAGTAATCAAATCATTAAAGTATATCATCGTTTCTCAGATTTGTAACAAACACTTATTACATGTCTAACGAAATTGTATTATTTCATTTACACACTAAATATGGAATGACAATTTGAGCTTACCACCATAGGTGAGTTTTCCCTCTAAAAGACACATAGACTCGTCCTCTTGTAATAACAAATTGGTCCGTTTAGACCACGATGAAATACTGATGATTCTTTACTAGTAATATTAACAGAAAATAACATGGTGAAACAACATGACGGCTGCTTAATTTGGCGAACTCCAGCACCAAACCCAACTACATTGGTTTAGCGCACTGACGTCTTTACGCCCCGAAAGCAAAGAGCAGAATGATTCATACCGTACAGTACACGGCAATGCCTTGCCTAACATATCACTTCGGGCGTGGCACATAACCGCTAGCTTTCATATTCAAAAGTAACCCTTATACCCGCACTTGATCCCTAAACCTACATTAATACAATAGCAATACGACAGTACGGTAACGAAAGGACTATGTTACCGCTACGGACACCGATTGCTCATTTGCATACTTTTCTAAGCAACGAGCAACATAACAAAAGAGCTTCTAGAAGAGCTTGCATTCCAGGCAATCGCCTCGTCATTACCCCTGTCACACTTAGCTACCTTTCACCAACGATCGTTAAAAGGAATTAAATAAAAGTAAGAAAAGCTAAAAGACAAAATCAATGGCAATTTCACACTCTACCTGTGACATTTGCCCCTCAACCAAAATTGACATTTATTTTAAATTTTCAGCCATTACCCTTTACCAAGTTCCAAAAAAAAAGAAGGTTAAGATCAATTTCTCCTACAAACTACCAGTATAATTGAACGTTTACCCCAAAGGATAAACAAAAATATATTTGCATGCTTATTCTACAAGAGGGCAGCGACTCAGGTAGTCTGCCCCAAGGTTTTCCGATCCTTTGATCACTTCCACATGGTACCGGTGTGCCTGCATCGCGAGTGCCCATCGCATCACTCTCGGATTTTTCATTTGTGCTTTAGACAGATTGGCCAGCGGAAAATGGTCGGTTTGTAGTCGAAACTGTCGCCCATGCAAGTAATATGCAAATTTCTTGACCGCCCAGACTACCGCCAAGCATTCGCGCTCGATAATCGGGTACGCGCGCTCTCGTGCGTGCAGTTTGCGGCTCGCGAATTGGACCGGAAACAACTTGTTGTCGTGAGCCTGCATGAGAACGGCGCCGAGGCCGACATCCGATGCGTCTGTACGTAGCACGTACTCCTTAGAGCTATCCGGAAGACGAAGGCGAGGGCGAACGCGATCAGAAAGAGGGAGGGCTACCGCTACTTGTGGACCTGGAATACCAAGATTCTTGTGAGGAAGACCGAGACCAGCCCGCCGCTTGTCATCGCCAGTGAAGAGGATCTGCTGAAAATCAAATAAATCACGACTGGCCTGCTTTGTAAATAACATTGTTAATGAATAGTGTGAATAATGACGAACAACGAATTATTTCACATTACTAATCGAAATTTGAATGCTGATGAATTAAATACACATTTGTTTGCTTCTGCACTTGGAGTTGGACATTTAAATATTCGTTCTGTAAATGCGAATTTTGATGATTTTAAAGTTTTCTTTGATTTCAATGTATGTTCAAATTTTAAGCTCTTTGCATTAACTGAAACGTGGAATATTCTAAACCCTAATTTGTTTCATATTGATGGTTATAAGCTTGAATACAACTGCAGAGAGAATGGGAGAGGAGGGGGTGTTGGAGCTTATATACACTCGTCTTTATTGTATACGCGTTTGAACATTACGATCTCAAGTACAGAGTCGCTTTGGTTGAAGATTAGTACAAACGATAATATAATTGTATTTGGAGTAGTCTATAGGAAACCAGACAGTGATTATGATGAATTTATAAATGATATGAATAGTGTTCTTCATGATGTAAAATTAGACAAGTTTCAGTGTATCATAGTTGGAGATTTTAATGTGAATTTGAATATAGTTAATGAAAGGTCAAACGAACTTCAGACGATGATGGAATGTTATGGACTCCAACAGCTAATTTCTTCGCCGACACGTATTACTTCTGATAGTCAAACTCTAATTGATCATATTTATACAAACATTAGTTTATGTGAAATAACTTCAGGAACTATATTTGTTGATATTTCAGATCATTTGCCTTGTTATGCAATATTCCATAATTTTTTTGATAAACAAACGTTAACTAATGAAACTAGGAGAAAATGTCGAAGTTATAAACAATATTCTATTCAAGCTTTACGTGATGATCTAGAAACGATCACATGGGATGAGGTATATGAGTCAAATGATGTTAATGATGCATACAATAAGTTTTTGATAATATTTCGTAGGATTTGTGATAAACATGCACCTTTACAATTTCGTAGTCCTAATCCGAAAATTAAGAAACCATGGATTACTAAAGCTATTTTAAAGTCAATTAAAACCAAGTATAAGTTATATAAGCAATCTGTATTGTCAAACCATAATGATGAAAAATTGAATAAATATAAAAAGTTTAGAAACACATTGACTAATGTATTGCGATATGCGAAGAAAAATTATTATGAAGAATTATTTGTAAAAGATAAAGGAAATTCAAAAAAAGTATGGACGCATATAAAGAACATTTTGAATAAAAAGGGAGGAAAATCAAGCAGAGTAGAAAAGTTAGGAATGAATATTGATGGTGTATATGAAGAATCTAGTATCCCTGGAAAAATTTGTGAAATGTTTAATAATTTCTTTGTACAGATTGGAGAAAATTTAGCTGATAAAATTGGTGATACAAATGGTACCTTTCATACATTTTTGGGTCAGAAAGTATCTAATACATTTTATTTTTTACCCGTTACTCATACTGAAGTTCGAAATATAATTTGTTCCCTGAAAAGAAACAAAGCTTGTGGTTTTGATGATATTCCGGTTGGTATATTGATGGATGCTGTTAATTGCGTTTCTCACCCATTGGCTTATATAATAAACTTATCAATTTCAACTGGTATATTTCCTGATAAATTGAAAATTGCAATGGTAATTCCTGTACATAAAAAGGGTAGTACAGACACACCTGGTAATTTTAGACCTATTTCTATTTTACCTGTTTTAAGTAAAGTATTTGAGAAAGTGGCAAATAATAGATTGATTAAGTTTTTTAATGATAATACTGTTTTGTATGAGCACCAATATGGATTTCGTTCTGGTTATAGTACTAAATTATCATTAATAAATCTGTTAAAGCAAATTTGTCATGATATTGATCAGGGTAATACAACGGTTGGACTCTTTTTAGACTTTGCTAAAGCGTTCGACACCATAAATCACAATATATTATTATATAAATTAGAGCATTATGGTGTGAGAGGAATGCCTCTAACTTGGATGAGGAACTATTTATTTAATAGATTTCAATTTGTTGATTATGATAATATTCATTCAGACAAACTACCAATAACTTGTGGAGTTCCCCAGGGATCTGTGTTAGGTCCAACGTTATTCCTTATTTATATAAATGATCTTCCTAACTCATCCGATTATTTTAATTTCCGTCTCTTTGCAGACGATTCTAGCTTATTTCATACTTTTCAGGGTGTAGGAGATGCTATTAATTTGATTGAGATGGAAAATGATATTGATTTGATAATGACTTGGTGTAAAGAAAATAAACTTACTATTAATACTACGAAAACTAAGTACATCATATTTAAAAGTAGGTGCAGGAAAATTGATGTTCTTGGTAATATTGTAATGAATAATGAAACAATTGAAAAAGTTCCTTACACTTCATTTGTTGGAGTTAATATTGATGAAAATGTAACATGGAAGAAACAAGTTGATTCTGTTTGTGTCTCCTTGAGAAAGAACATAGGTGTATTATATAGAATACGAAATTTTGTGCCTAAAAGAATTTTAAAATTGTTGTACTTTACACTTGTTGAACCACACATTACATATGGCCTAGAAGTCTGGGGTGGAACTTATCCGTCGTATTTAATGAATATATGTTTGCTTCAAAAGAGAGCCATGCGTGCAATATGTTTTAAGAGTCCAAGGGAGCACACAGCTCCATTATTTATGGAATTATCTGTCCTTAATATTTTTGATTTATATAGATATGTCATAGGAACAGTGATGTATGATTTGATAAACGATAAATTCTCACAAAGCTTGGTTACTTATTGTACTCGCATTGATCATTGTTATGATACTAGAAGTAAAAATGACGATAAATTTAAAATAGTTCCAGTAAAATTAGAATTAGCAAAGCAATCCATTTCATATATCGGACCAAAAATATGGAATGAACTTCCAAATAATTTAAAAAGTAAAATGTCAAGACACACGTTTCGTAAATTGCTTAAAGGTTATTTTTTAGATTCGAAATGACCCTTTTCCATTTGTATATATATGTTCGGCATTCTTGATTTTTTCTGTATTTTGTATATAATTCCAATATTTATTTAATGCATATTTTATAAGGGCTAGACCAACTAGCATTTTGTGCTATTACTAGTTCCTTTTTTACCAATAAGTTTTAATTTTGTGGAATCTTTGTATTATATTGTCAATGTTTTTTGTTGTTGTTTCAATTGGTAAAATAAATTTCATTTCATTTCATTTCATTTCATTTCATTTCATTTCATTTCATTTCATTTCATTTCATTTCATTTCATTTCATTTCATTTCATTTCATTATTTCATTTCATTTCATTTCATTTCAAGTATGGGGTATTTACTTACCCTATCCTTTAAGGTCCGGAAAGCGGCTTCCTCCGCCTCTCCCCATCTTACCTTGGTGGGTGCGCTGTTCTTGGTTAGATCCGTCAGGGGTGCAGCTATCATAGCCATGTTAGGTATGAATTTGCGATAGCATGCTACAAGACCTATAAAGGCTCTTACCTCTTTCTTGGTTGTCGGTCTTGTTGCCGCCATCACCTTCTCCACCCCTTCATTCGTAGGCTGGATCATACCCTTACCTACCTTCACGTCAGTTACACCTTCCGTCTGTTCTGACGGGAGTGCAATTCTTACAGCACCGCCACCATCAGTGCCATCTTCAGTGACTTGCATTGCATTGCCGGTCGAAACAGACGGTTCACCGATGTCGTCGTCCCCAGCGACATCGTCATCACCTCGTTCCACAACAGGTGCGTCGTCGATCACGACTTCGTCCACGTCCTGTATGACGTCAACATCTCGCTCTTGCGACGATCTGGCTATGTATCGCTTCATGAGGTTTGCGTGGAAGGTTTTCCTTCTCTTCCCGATTTGCAGTGAGTAGTTGTTCCGTGCTACCTTTCCTACTACCTCGTAGGGTCCTCTCCACAACATCAAGTGCTCGTTAAAGCTGGTAGGGAGCAGCAGTAGCACCCGGTCACCGCACTCAAACCTGCGATCCTTGGCCTTGTCGTCGGAATGCCTCATCCCACGTGTCTCTACATCTGCAGCTGGTGCCGTTCCATCCGGCTCCGGCTGTGTATTCTTCTGGTCATCGATGCTTGATTCGGCACCGACCTCCTCATCGCTGTCGTCTGGCGGAGAATCAGGTGGCTCCTCGGTGACCACTCTACTGTCTTCGGCTGCTTCTGCTAACCACCCAGTTTCTACTTCATCAGGCTTCCTTGCTCCTGAAATGTTACCAACGATCACATCGTAAACAGGGTTAGACATGCAAAGTGCATTCACCTTACCAGAAAAGACAGGACAACTTACCTCTATGGTTGCGACCGGTACAGACCTCACTGTTCCGTCGATCGGGACACACGTCTGACTTTCACCAGTGAATTAATCTTCACGCACTAACTCAGCGCGTACTACAACAGTACTACATCCAGTATCACGTAACACTTTCACTGACTTACCGTTCACCATGCCTTCACAAACTGGCATGTGAGTACCTACAGTGCACACTGCACTGACTACTGGAAGTTTGTGTCCACACTGCAGAGTTACTGACTTCATGTCAACGCCTACACTAGCGCCAATCTCCTTACCACTATTACCTTCTGCCGCTTTCTCGGGACACACACCGACGATACAAGCACTGCCAAGTTGCTTGCCCGAATCCGATCGGACGGGGGAGGGCTTCTGATTGCTGAAGCCTCGCTTCCCACGATCTGGGCATTCCATAGCTAAATGACCTGGCTTACCGCATACGAAACATTTGCGTTTCGACATTGGGACAAAACCACTTTCCTGTTGTGGTCTCCCTACACCTGGTGGCTTCAACTTATCAGCCTGCGGCGCGTTACGATTCGGACCACGCGCAACGGGTCCGTGCGCTGAGCAATACTGCTCTGCGGTTTCTACCAATTCGGACAATTTCTTCGGGCTCCGTTCTTTGATAAACATCGCCAATGAACGATCACAACCGTCAAGAATTTGTTCCATCACTAACAATTCGAGTAGCGTTTCATAAGACTCGCCTCTTCCACTCAACTCTACCCACCGTTTAGCGTAGGCAGTTATCCGAGCGGAATACTGCATGAACGTTTCATTGTTGCCCCGTTTTGCGTCGCGAAATCGCTTACGAAATCCTTCACTCGTTAGAGCGAAGTGCTGCAGCAGCGTCGCTTTTAATGTCGCGTATTTGCTCGCGTCTTTGGCAGGCATGCGCGTGTAAACGTCTAATGCACGACCTGTCAACAGATTGCCTAACGCGCACGCCCAATATTCCGGTGGCCATTTCTGTAGTGTAGCATGGCGTTCAAAGCGCAATATATAAGCATCCAGCTCATCCGAGTCTGCTCTGAACACTGGCATATTTGGCACATTACCAGGGATACCTTTGGGTACACTACGACTATGTCCTAGCTGAATCAATTCCTTTTCATGTTCCCTTTCCTTATCACGCTCTTCCCTTTCCTTTTCCCGTTCTTCCCGTTCCTTCTCACGGTCTTCTATTTCCTTCTCCCGTGCTTCCCTTTCTTTCTCACGATCCTCCCTTTCCTTATTCCTTTCCTCCCGTTCAGCATCTTGTTGCTGACGTAATTCAGCCTTACGTATTTGTTCCTTACCCTCCACAAAATCTAGCAATTCCTGCCCTTGCAGACCACACTGTTGGCCCAACTTCATAAATGTTTCCATAGACATTGTTCCTTCTTACAATCTTACGAAATGTCAAGCAAACGCTACTCTACCTAATCAAGTTCTACACTAAATACCAATAACTCAATTATAACACTAGCAAGCTGTCATACCACATAACATAGTCCGCCTGTTCGATGATAATCCAGATAAGTTTCCTCTCCCGGACAAGCCCCCATTTGTCACGGCCCGGTTGAGGGTCGACAGTAAAAAATAGAGAGGAGAACTTATCGTAAGGACAATCAACACAACAAACTGACTAGGACTCGTTAACTTCAGTTTAAAGTATTTTAATCAATATAAAATACTCACTTTCAAATCAAAATGACCTTCCAAAGGTTTCAGACTAAAACAAATATAATTGTGACAAATTATTCCAAACGACTATAGGGTGAATTACACGCCCATATAATAAAAGAACATCTTTAGACTTACAATTTCGCTGTGATTTTAAGGATTTACATTTACATACTCAATAACTGAATGAATGTTTAATGATAACACGGACTAATCAAAGCACACACACACAACCTACTGAATCACCCAAACACATCACAACAAAAAACCCGACAGTTCGCGGTTGGGGCCCCGTTACAGCGATCAAACACGAGCTGAAGGATTACTGGTTCTCGACGGTGATTTCTGGTCGATGTCCATTCATGCGTCTCCGTTGCGACGACCTTGACGAGTCCACGATGTCGGTGACGACGCTGCGCACCTCGACGAGGAACGGTTACACCTGCCTTCCAGGGTTCCGGTGAAAGACGGCTCCAGTCCCGAAATAAAACTCTATAATGGAAGAATAATCACCAAAAGTCTTTCCAGAAGTCTATTCTCTATTATAGTCACATGGATATTCATTTTGTATACACACAGACATCAGCATCCATACACATGCATCACAATTACTCAGTCCGTGTGAATTACAATAAACTTGAGTTTCTTCATCTCAAATAACTAATTCTTGGCTTTATTTAAAAACCGAGTCTACCAAGATATATCAACTGTAATTTCTATAATTACTTGCTTTGACGGATTATCAGTGTACGTCGTCAATTAATGGTTAACATCATCAATCTTTCTTAATCTAACATCCGTACTTCACATTCTAGTAATCAAATCATTAAAGTATATCATCGTTTCTCAGATTTGTAACAAACACTTATTACATGTCTAACGAAATTGTATTATTTCATTTACACACGAAATATGGAATGACAATTTGAGCTTACCACCATAGGTGAGTTTTCCCTCTAAAAGACACATAGACTCGTCCTCTTGTAATAACAAATTGGTCCGTTTAGACCACGATGAAATACTGATGATTCTTTACTAGTAATATTAACAGAAAATAACATGGTGAAACAACATGACGGCTGCTTAATTTGGCGAACTCCAGCACCAAACCCAACTACATTGGTTTAGCGCACTGACGTCTTTACGCCCCGAAAGCAAAGAGCAGAATGATTCATACCGTACAGTACACGGCAATGCCTTGCCTAACATATCACTTCGGGCGTGGCACATAACCGCTAGCTTTCTTATTCAAAAGTAACCCTTATACCCGCACTTGATCCCTAAACCTACATTAATACAATAGCAATACGACAGTACGGTAACGAAAGGACTATGTTACCGCTACGGACACCGATTGCTCATTTGCATACTTTTCTAAGCAACGAGCAACATAACAAAAGAGCTTCTAGAAGAGCTTGCATTCCAGGCAATCGCCTCGTCATTACCCCTGTCACACTTAGCTACCTTTCACCAACGATCGTTTAAAGGAATTAAATAAAAGTAAGAAAAGCTAAAAGACAAAATCAATGGCAATTTCACACTCTACCTGTGACAATCACGAATAATAAGAAAAAACAAGTGTTGTTATTTTCGACGTGCGGCATAAAGTAACATTTAAATCGGTTGTCTGACAATCATAATCCAACATAAAAAATTTAAAAAACGCGTTACCTTATAGATTACAGTCAATCTTCCCATGAATGTGTAATGAGGGTAGTATGAAAGAAAGGGAAACACAGTTAATGCGCACAATAATACCATTAATTGAATCCATTTGTACTTGATTTATATCCGTCTGTTTTATGAAATCCGAAGCGTTGTTTTTTGTTTTTAGCTAAAGCTCCTTGTTTGCATGTCTATGAGGGGGAAATTCCAATCCATTTTTATTTATTTATTAATTCTAATTGTTTGTTTCTGAACAAATACAGGTAAATGTAATCAGTTGAAAACGGTGAAATATTCAATTAAATTTGATAAAGCAAATAATATAATTAGTAGGTGGTAAGGTTTAGTGGTTGGGGTGCTACTCCTTTGACGAATATGCAGGTATTGGGTTCAAGACCCATGCAGACTGCGATTTACGAATGGTGGTGTTTTACATGTGAGCTTGCGTAGACGATAATAATGGAGATCGGTTTACAATGGTTTGATGTCTTACAAATGAATTTAGACACACGAGCAGACTTACGAAATGTTATATTGCATTTATACTCGCCGTATGACATATCTCTATTGTCCAGGCGGCAATTTTCTGGGCTCCCTAGTCCAGGGACGTCCGGTAAATCTCGATTGCATGGTTTGGGGTGGACACTTGGTAGTTTGTCTTGCTCGGTGACAATTTAGAGCGATCTCTGATGTACAGTTTGGCGAAAGGCGTTAATTCCATAGTGACTTCTCCATAGACGGCGAAGGCTCCTTTTTGGAATTTCCGGTTTCTACGGCACAAGTTAAGCAATTTGCGATCATTTATCCTGGTGGTCAATCGTGGGCTTCCTAGAGATTTCCGTAGCTTTAATTGATCCTCCTCTCGATGACGTCTGAGGATTTTACAGACAGGAACCTGCGATGTTCCAACAAAATAGTGGACATTGCTTGTTGACACCCCTTCCTGGTGGAGCACAAGCATCGTTTGGTGTGTAGCCAATGGCGTTAGACGGAGTATGACCTAGACAGCCTCTGTGCCAATTTTGGTTGAAAATTGTACAGCCAACTCTGAGAAATGACCCAAAACGATGACTTGTTGGACATACGCTTTGGAGAGGGAAAGGGGCCGAATATCAAAGGTCCTGCCTTTCAAAGCTCAACACAAAAGGCTAAATTAATTTATGCAAATTCATGCAACCATGTATTGTACATTGGTAGTTTGGAAACATTATACAATCATTATTTTTAGTCTAAAATGGTTCATTAGGCGCAACAAATAGAGAAAAAGAATAAAGTTGGAACTTTAAAACAAATATTCCAACATTATGACCAACAGTGTATGATAATAATCTTTTCGTAAAAATATTAAATAGTTGAATAGGACTGGTATTCAATTATATGCATTCATAGGCAAGCAATGAACATACTGATCAGGGCTTTGCGTCTGCATGACTTAAAAATGATCAATTTTGTTTTTCCTGAAGATCAACAATATATTGTGATTGTAACTTACTAAATATGGTCATAACATGACTTGTCATGAACATGATTTTAAAAAAGTCTTAAAGGGAACGTTGAGTTTTGGTAGAGAGGGCGCTAGACTACTTAATTGGTTTGTGAGGTAATGAAAAACTGAGTGTAAAATTTGAAAGAGCATAATATTTAAACAATAAAATCATCTTTGTTTGATCAAAATCGGTTCAGAAACGGCTGAAATATCCATAAATATAACAATTGGTAATAAACCCGGGGCCCGGGTTTATTAGAGAATTTTGAACCAGCCGTTAAAAATTCAAAAAAATGCTTCCTCTTTTCAAAAAAGTTACAAAATAGGTATTTAAATAGTTGTTGGTTATTTCTCTATCTAATCACTATTTCAACAAAGCATCACATGCACAATATTTTATTCAAAATGGTTGAAACCGATGAGTGTTTAGAGAGCGCCCTCTTCCGTTTTAACGGCTCTTTTTGAATGATAACATGATCTTTACTACGTCATTTGTAATGTTGTGTTCCTTTCTAGTTATAACTATTAGTTTGTAATGTAATGATGCAGGTTTTGGTTACTAAAATTCAGTTTCACTAAAACTGTACTCTCCTTACCAGAACTCAACTATCCCTTTAATATACGTATTGCATCCCAATTACTCTTTTATCAAAATAATACAGATATCAACTATGGCGACCGGAAGTGACGTTCATTTAGAGAACCCAGAATACCACACGCGCTGGTATTTCAAGTACTTCCTTGGGAAAAGTAAGTAAAACATTCAAAATCGTGGTTCTATTTAGATGAATTTTACTTTCCATTTTACTGGATAAGTGGACAGTCGTATAAATAATTGTATGCCGTTTGCCAACCCTTTAATATTGGACGAACCAAATGCACAGACATGCAATAAGATTACACTACGCACAGGACTGGGTTTCTTTTCCTTGTACGTCTTTGTAAAGTAGTTCGTTTTTAGTTCATTTAAAACAAAGAAAGAGCCTTACCTTTAACAAAAAAAGTCTTATTGAGAATATAGTATTATGATGTCTTGCTTTGGGATGTGTGTCTTGTTATGGTACACATTGGTGCATATAAATCTATGGAATGTCTTATTTAGTATAATTACTATATGATTCCTACGAACGACTACATATCCGATATAAAGTAAGACGTGCTCATTTACAGCATATGTCGTAAAGTTCACTTGTTTGTCGGTTCGGAATGGGATCGTGTAGTATTCGGAGGGCTTTACGGTATGGTATGCGTGATCTACATACAAACCTTTTGTTTCTTTACTGCAAATGCAAGTAGCCTAGTCTCTTTTGAATTATTATTACAGCCTAATAGGCTATCACTTTCTCTCTTGATCTGTATCGTGTGTTTTTCTGTAATAGTTCACCAAAACTACGTTGGTGCCGATGTGGACAAGAATATCTTCTTTCTCTCTGTGGTGCTAACCGATGCCAACAACCACAACGTGCCCCAGTACCGAGCCATCCTATGGAGGAAAACGGTGAGTGTTATTAACCTGTTCCATCCGGCAGTTTATCATCATCATATGATTATCACACACGTGACACACAGAGTCCCCATATTCCGTGACGTAGCTATATGATGGGTGAGCCCAGCATTCTTTTCTATGCATGCAGGTATCAGTGTCTGATTTATCACCTGTCTTATTTACCCCTAAATTATGGCATTTCTACGCAATGTAAAGGTAATTTACGGCTGTACTATTGTATTATATTGTTGCGGTAGTCCACATTTTATTCTACAACAAAAAGTAACTCACAACGTTGAACATTTCCATAAATTATTTACCTGATACACTTGGTTCCCTTAGGTCAGGGTTTAAGAATGGAACCCGGCATTCCTCTTACAAACCATGCTTATGTTGTTGTGGTGGTCTTGTACTTATCTCTACCCACACTTATCTTTATTCATCATAACCAATTCGCATCTCACGATCCCGTTTGGAAAAAGGGAAAAAGGTCGCCGCATGGAAATCGAGGCAAAGACCAAATAGCCTCAAAGAACACTTACGCACTGACCTTTAAATGTATCCGCCGTTTTAAAACCGGAAATGGCAGGTGGTCTTAACGCTATTTCTGTATTTCTGTTTCGACAATGCGGGGTAGTATATGCCCTTTAATGCCGAATAACGGCTCGGAAAAGTTACTGGAAGCATCTTTATTGGCAAAACTGATAGATCAATATTGTTTAAAAGTATAAAAAAGCAGTAACATTCGAACCTTAGTATCGTTAAATGCAAAAATATCACTTGATATTTATATGCAAGACGTTGCTGATAGGCCTAAATTCACCATCCGTTCGGCCCTCTCCGTCGGGCTTGGTAATTGTGGGTACACGGTCGACAAGCCCGCGTGCCGTGCATACGGCGTGCGCTTGCATAGCTTTTGCATGCAGCGTATCGTCGGCTATATCGATCGAGCACTTACGTTTATGGTCTAAATTGCAAATAATGATCTCAATTAATAGGCAGTTTCTTAGCCCAATTTGTATCATCCAAACTGATTTTCTGAACTGACAAAACGTAGGCAAGGGTTTGTTGCCAGTTTGTTTCTTTCAAATACAGTTTAGTCAAACCATGAAACAAATACAACATTAATTGAAATGTCAATATCATAATTAGCTATTCTAATGTTGTGGAATTCTAAGAAGCATAGTACATACAAAGCATTGTCGCATCTCTCTTCTCATCATACCATTCAAACATGTACATTGAACCGCTGTTTCATACTGGACAGAACCCTAATTTTTTTTCTAAAAGCGTTTTCTATCTTCTCGATAATGCGCTTGCCATGTCCCCTTTTGTGAGGGTAAATAATGATTGAAACCATGTTCAGAATAGCAGACTTAATCTTAACGTCTACCTTATCACTCAGTCTCATGTCAACTATAGCTACGACTTGATGAATAACAATTATATACAGGGGCGTAGACAGCGGGGGATGAGGGGTGTGCATCCCCCCCCCCCGCCTCACAAGGTGTGTTTGTCTGTGTGTGCATCTGTATACGAGATTGATCCTCGTGAACGGCAAATAATCCACCCCCCCCCCCCCCAACCCTGTCTACCTGTCTACGCCACTGATTATATAGTGATGAGTGAGTTTATCAAGTACATCAGTATAATAATAACTAGTACAAAAACAAACTAATATTCAATTAATTTATCATATTTATGTTATCGTGTTCCATTTTTTACTAAAAATATCTTCGGCGATCCATAAATATGCCAATCCACGTCATTGTATACGGGAATAGATTGTGGACTGCAGCATTTCTTCAATAAATTCATAATTTTAAGTCCAAACCAAATCATAATACTACAGCCACTTCCTAAACTATTGGTATCCCTAACGGGACAACGCATAGAGATGTGCGTTCAATATTATTTCGCCTATACACAAATAATAAAGCCGTTAGCATTTTTGGAACAAGCGTCAAAGAGATTTATTGTAGACGCGCTGACCTGATAAATGTGTGATCTAAAAATAGATTTGTAGATGATTTCATTGATTGTATTGTGCTTGACGTCATCATTACTATGCAACTGATCGTGGTTCTAAATTAACTCCATCCATGCAAACGTCATGTACATTTACAGAATAGTGTAGATAATAATAATATACTCGATTTATATAGCGCATAATATGATTGATACTCATCTCTAAGCGCTTTACAATGATATTATTACCCCGGTCATAGGATCCAATGCAAACCAGCACACAGTGTGTGCACCATCTCCACAGATACGTTATGCCCACCCAGTACCATTACAGATGTTATCAGAATAATAGATTGAAGACAAAAAGGGGAATTTTGACACGCCCGGGTAGTTCATTCAGGTTTTCATCTTCAATTGTAATTTGGAAACAAATTAATGTTAATTGCCTACAATATATTTATTTGTAAACAGAACATATAGACGAAATCTAGATCATGGAATTGTGAAAATACCAAACTGTTTAAAATAGGGCAATATATATAAATAACACTTTACGACGTTTTGGTGTTTTTACTCAACAATAGAATACCTAGATTTCAAGATAGGGTACTAAGTGTATATTTGTCGGACGGGTATGTTTTGGTTAAAGCAATCATTTCGAATTGATAGTATCAATATTGGAAAATAAGGATCATCTGTATCGATATGTACAGACACATTATTAGAAAGTGGTAATTTCAAAATAAATTGTCACTTAAATTGTACCCTAATAATATTACCACCAGTTTTCATTCTTGTTTATTCGGTCGTAACTTTTATTGAAATAATGTGACTTAAAAAGAAAAGTTTTTTATTTTGCCTATTTATGGTCAACTCTTGAAGGAAAAGGGAAATTCAAAAGGAATATGATTTCATGTAAACAACCGAAGGAAAAGTAAATTGATGGATTGATTCTTTGCCATCCCATTAATACCGACACTCAAAGCTGCGGCTAAACGCAAGATTATTTTTCTTAGAATATATCTGTTTGTTTGTAACGAACTTCTCGACGTGTCATTGTTTTGCTATTAACCATCATCTGTTACATTAACCTACATGGAAGGCGTATTCGGGTTGCGTCAATTATCGCGATGTTGGTTCCCTAAGATTTAATGTTCCGCTTTTGTTTCACCAGTATTGTCCAGGATTGTCCATTTTATGTCGCTTCTTTGGTCATGAATTTTACCTGACCTCAGTTTGCCCCTTTTCTTGCCATTTGTTTGGTCACGATTTACATTGAAGACGATATGATGATTTGTCAGTTTAAACAATAATTATTTTTAACTTGCATTTGCATTATCCAGTGTTGTCCCTTTAATGTCGCTATTTTATATTGTCTTCTTTTATTTTTTAGGGAACACAAAAGATTTGTATACCATACAACTCAGCCAAATCGATGTCAGTCAAACGGATATTGAGGTAAGTCTATATAACCCGTTTGCAAATTATATGTATAATGTTTTGTAAAGTTGTGTATTATAAATGAACCATAGATAAGTATGTTCCACACAACTTCACACCTTTGCACAACTAATTTGCAGTTTACATTTTCAATATTAATTAATCCCTTCATTGAATTTAGCACAATATTGGTCAATCTAAATGTAGTCATGGACACTACAAAATAGTCCATGGACTAATGGAAATTACTTAAAAATCAATATAATTATTATATTCAGGGATTAATACAAATCAATTGTTGATGATTTTGACCGTTCAAAATAATATTTTGTACGGGTCATACGATGTCAGTTCGAGGCATGTAATAATTGTACCCATTATGATTTGTTTTACTTTAACATGATTTTACCCAAACTGATATGATTTTGCCCATAGTATGAAGATTGTATGCCTCTCAAAGTAATGAGTTTGCCATAATATGAAGTTTGAACTTAGTTTTCGTCGGTGGGGGGGGGGGGGGGGGGGATTGAGGGCATTGACGATGGGGCGCCCCCCCCCCCCCCCCCAGCTGCATGAATATCAATGAAGAAGATTACTTTTCAAGGCACCATGGTACATAATGCATTATATTGTTTACAATCTGACCACGGTCTATAACTAACTAGTCGTATTATCAAAACTATACAGTATACAAATAAACAAAGGTTACTTTGAATGTGCCTTAACAGCAATGGGCGCCATACAAGAGGCAGAACATTTTCATCCGAAAGTGTTATAACCTATTACAGAGGGGTATTGAAATATCCACATTTACCTGGATATTGAAATATCGCGATTTACCTGGATATTGAAATATCGCGATTTACCGAGGGAAATATTGAAATATCGCGATTTACCGAGGGAAATATTGAAATCTCGCGATTTAGTGCGGATTATGTTCTCCCAGCTCAGTTTCCTCTGTAGAAAATCCATTCGAACCGTGAACCCATTGACCAAAAGCTTGCATCGCACTTGCTCTGAACTACACTAGCAATTGACTGCTTCGATATTGTAAGATGTAGTTTCACTAATACTAAGCACAATTCATAGCGAAATTATGGAAGACCTATAGAGTTATTTGTGGCCATGGTTCTTCGTTATGATCTGTTTAAATATCATTTTAAATCGCAGATTATCATGCACTGCACAAACACATGGATTTTTGAAGAAATTCACTACTTTGAAATTGCTAGATTTAGTTATAATAGTAACACTGACCACGTATAAGATCAGTTAAGGAAGGCCACATGGATTTTAAAGTGATCTAGTATGACGTTTGAAGATCTTGATTTATATTACTTTTCGTTATGAATGTATAGATACATATTGAAACGCACACAATCGTGTATTATTACGCACACACACATGGATTATTTGAGAAATTGGCTGTTTTGATATTGCAATATATTCATAATAACACGGATCCCTTCTAAGATGAGTTAGGGAATGACATATGGATTTAAAATATGTTTTTGTATCGTTCTTCGTTATAATTGTATATATATTTTGAATATTAGATACTCGTGTATGCACACGCGCATGGATTTGTGTTGGCGTTTTTGTTAATGCCAATTATATTTATAATACTAATATCGTAATAAAACATGAAGCCTTCTAACCAAAGCCATTTCAGGGGTTTGACGATACAGAGCGAATTACTTGATCTAAGAGATTTATGTTTGTGTTTAATATTCAATCAAAAAGTTGGAACCTTGACGCATTTGTAAAATAATTGAAAAATTGAAAATAATTTCAAGTAACCGTTTTAGGTGAATCTCACTTTGATTACATTTCTAGTTCCTTCTCAACTTTGTTCAAGTTATCTATATCAGTTTTGTTTTTCATAACTTTGGTTATAATGTCTGGACGAGAACGAATGGGAAAAGTAAAGCTTAGGGAAATACCTCTGGGCGAAGCGTGTTGGCGTTTTTGTTAATGCCAATTATATTTATAATACTAATATCGTAATAAAACATGAAGCCTTCTAACCAAAGCCATTTCAGGGGTTTGACGATACAGAGCGAATTACTTGATCTAAGAGATTTATGTTTGTGTTTAATATTCAATCAAAAAGTTGGAACCTTGACGCATTTGTAAAATAATTGAAAAAATGAAAATAATTTCAAGTAACCGTTATAGGTGAATCTCACTTTGATTGCATTTCTAGTTCCTTCTCAACTTTGTTCAAGTTATCTATATCAGTTTTGTTTTTCATAACTTTGGTTATAATGTCCGGACGAGAACGAATGGGAAAAGTAAAGCTTAGGGAAATACCTCTGGGCGAAGCCACTGCAGGGGCAAGGTAGCATAAATGCGATAACGAGACGAAAATGAGGGAATTAACATTTCGTTAAAAAAAAAATAAAAAAAATAAATAAAAAAAAAAAAATCGGTTTTGATCAATGTGTATAACTTTAATAGAGAACACGTTACCCGAGTATAGCGTATGTGCATTGAAGATTAATTGTGGATACACCTGAAAAGAAAGAGAACAGAATCGATTAAACAGAGAATTGACGTACTTCAATGGTTCTGTTCAACGACATTTTCAGTTCTGAAAACAAATATTATATCTTCGCAAAGTTTGCTGGTCAAAAACAACATGATAGTTGTTATTTCTAGAATTTAATAGGTGAATTGAAATGTTATTTTTCTTCCGTAAGCAGCTATTTTTGTAGTATATTAAAGGGATCTAGTAACTTTGTTGACATGTGCAAAAAGTGATGAATGGTTGATAAAATGTGTATTGTGATCTGATAATGTCCACTGACTAATGTGCGACAATTTCACGTTAAAATGGATATTATATGACGAAGTAATGAGCGAAAATGAAAAGTAACCCTCGCTAACTCATTGCACTGACTTTGTACAGAGTTATAACTTTCTAGTGGATAGTTACAAGTCCGAACACTTCAATCGTAAATATCTTTTTTGTTATCGAAAGTTACACACAGTTATAATAATGTTGAAATTTCGCACGTTTGTTCTCAACAAATGGTAGGTCACATTGGTTTTTTATAATATACTCCACAAAAAAAGAAACTGGACACTTGTATGAGACCAAATATTTCGTATTCATTAACAATAAAATATATGATATTGTATATCAAATTAAAGATAAAATTACCCTCTTCAATATTCGCATGAAATCCAGATGAAATCATTCATACATGTCTTGTCACGGTCAATTAACCACACCAAGGTCTGTTTTCAAAAATAGCAAAAATGGAACATCCACTCAACCATATAAATATTGATAAGCATAATCTAAAACGCTATATTCATGAGATGGCATAATTTTTCATTACAAATGTGACCTTTTCTATCTTCATCTCAATAAAGAGTATAAATGAAGACAAATTGTGAACGTTATAGGTGTTATTTTCATCCAAAAGTAACAAAATGGGGAATTCCATGGCAAAGCTTTATTAGTCAAAACCACAGTTTGTGCCCTTATTTCAGCATGAAAATGGTATAAATTCTTCTCAAGAATTATACCGTAGTCCAAAGATCTTCAAAACCTGAAGTCATCCTTGATCAAACATTTGCGCAGTCTTTAACATGACATTTCTCTAGGTAACTATGGTTAAAATTGCAGGGGACACATGAAATAGACAAGCTTCATGCCTGTAATACAGACCAGTATGATAATGCTCTCATAACCTGACCCTGTTTTATTGACAAATTTGTATTTCCAGAGTTTTTTCATAACAATAAAGTTGAATAATGTCATAATTTACTTGCCCCACTCATCTTGTTTTAAGTGAAACGCTTACTATCATTTCAGTCGAATGGTGTGGTCCTCCATTGTTTTGCTATTTTTGAAAACAGACCTTGCTAGTGTTAATTGACCATGGCATTTCATGCATGAATGATTACACCTTTAAGTTATACCCTGCATGTAGAAGACTAAATTCCCTTTAATTTGATATATGATCATGTATACTTTATCGTACATTAATATGAAATATTTCAACTTATACAAGTGTCCAGTTTCTTTTTTTGCGGAGTATACATACCTGGCTCACGGCATGAAGGGTGTTTCACAAAGACAACACTAAGTTAGACTTCACATTATGGAAAGACTTTAGTTTAGATGTGTTCAACTGAAAAACTAGTTGTTAAAAAAACAGCATACAATTAGATTAAAATCATCAATATTGTCTATGATCAAGGAGATTTTATGTTCATATTTCTTTAAAAGTCTCAAATAGGTGAATGTTTGCGTTTGAATGTATGTATTATAAGTATTATCCCAAGGCTACAAATGGCATACAATAGTTGAAGCTCTAAGTCTAATTTAGAATTTAAGTTCTGCGTTAAATATTTGAAACATCCCCTGATGAATCTGCAATGTCCTCATTCCATCGCCGCGGTAGTATGCATAATTTAATACAGAATGTTTATCCGGTTACACGAAGACGCTTTCCGCCATCGACGAAAATTAGAATCATGAATGGGAGATGCAACGCTGATTGCATCTCACGGTCTATTCCAGTGGACATATCATATAACAACAATATACATTGCATCAACGCTGATTGCATCTCACGGTCTATTCACTCGTCAACAGGCCGGGGTGGTAACAATTGCATAAGATATATTATGAAGAGCTTAATTCCAAAATGCGCTAAATCTACCTTTTCAACTTTGGACATCTTTGTACACATAAATGAAACGTTCTATATTTTGATTTTGATTGCGGAATGTGGATTTTTAGATGGATTTATGTTATATCTTGAACTCCATTTTGATAGATGGTGGAATTGGCGCCTTTTAGAACTAAGCTCTGAAATTGAAACTGAAATTGAAGCTCTTCATACATGTATGTTCTGCATACTGTTCGCCTTGACAGCTGTTCAGTTTCTCCATGCCTCTGGGACTCCCTCCCTCGTATTCTTAGCAACATCGACAAGGTTGAAAGCTTTAAAGTAGGCCTCAAACTCAGTCATTCAAGCAAGTCTGCCGTTCTTTACCATTTACTGTGGAAATCATCACCATCATTACCATATGTCATTATCATCAAAATTATCATTATCTAAATCTGCATCATTATTACCATAATTATTAACCTGATCTGCATCATTAGTATCATCATCATCATCATCATCATTAACACCATCATCATCATCATCTTCATCATTATCATCATCGGTACTGTGCAAGGAAATAAACACAACTATGCAGACAGACTTTCTAAAAAAATAAAACACTATTGTATAAAGAATGTTCGGGAAGCAGTGCCAAAATGTATTCATAAAACATGTTATTAATGTAATGGACCATGTTAGAGTTTGAGCATTAGCTTGTTTGAACAAACTGTAATTATCATTGGTTGAGTAGTACCCTTTTTCGTTCTTTGTATAAATTTGTTGTAGAGTTAATAACTTCATCAAAAATATTCAATTGAGAATGTTTAAGTAACCGCGACCTAAGTCATTCACATTTGGTTTTAACCAGACATGGTCCATAAGGTTGGAGCACAATTCACTTTAAAGGGACTTAGCAACATTGTAAAAATCCTCAAAATCCAATTGGAATTATAGCAGTTCCCTCATACCTTGTTGTATTCGTATTAACAATAAAAGCTTGGGACAGGTTTCTGTTTTTCAAATTTCCCTTTCGTTAAAAAGATATTTACGATTGAAGTGTTCAGATGTTAAATTATCCACTGGACCGCGAAAACAAATTGTACAAATTGAGTGCAATGAGTTAGTTCATATCACTTTGCATTTTTTGCTCATTACTCGGCCATAATATAACGTCCATTTTAATAGCTTGAAAGTGTCACACAACACCCAGTGGACATATCATATAACAACAATATACATTGCATCAACCACTCATTTAATGCACATGTCAACAAAGTTAATAGATCCCTTTAAACGAAATAAATGTATCATGGATGAAGTAGTGCATTGTTTTGCGTTTGTATGTGTATCTTATAGTAGTTGAGGTGTGTAAATGGCCTCATTTAGGAGTATTTTTGTTTCCTCTCGCTCAATAAGCGCCCTTTGGGATTGATGTATGTGTGAAACATTGTGTCCAAATACATGAATGATGGTTGGTTAGAATGAGATTATTTTCCGCTGGGAGATTGCCTACCCGTAATTCACATGTAACAATAATCATTTGCGCATGGTCTTTTTTTTTGGTTGATGCATTACCCCGTAACTGTGACCATTCAAATGTATTTATACAGGTTGATACATCAACCCGTATAAACGATTGTTAACCAAATAGAAGTGCGATACATGAATAAATAACGCGATTGGTCAGTGCCTGTCTTCATAATAACAGTGTATTGATATATATTATACATGTTATATTAATGTTGTTATTGTAATAGGCACTCAAGGCGATGGAATATGGGAATTAAAGGACCTATAGCGTCTAGATGGCCTAATTTTCACCATTCGGCTCTCTATATGTAATTTGTCCTGAAGAAAAATAATTTGGCAGTCATTTCTCATGAAATCAATCAATTTTGGGGTAATTAGTAAATATCTAATTGTCCTGGGAACGCCCCTTTTAAATCGCCAAAATGTGACGTCATCTAAAGTACGGACTAATGAACTAAATTCTGTAGATGACGCGTCATGACGTAAGCTAATGAATTGTCAATCACATGTCAATCACGCTGCCGATTCTGGACCCTAAATGTGGGTGGGGCGTAAACTGGCTGCTAAATGAGATTTGGCATCAGAAAATTAGTCTTAAATCACTACTGTGTTTATTTCCATGGATTTTTTTTCGGCAGATCTATTTTTACAAGTCATCAACTATGGAATAAGTGCCCAAGTACGTTGTATTCTTTAGGTCCTTTAATAATCATTTCAAGCCACAAAGATGACCAGATAAACGAACCGGAAAGGTGTTAACTGTGGTGTTCAAAGTGTGATTGTCTTGCATATACAAGTATTCCGTTTATAATACTTCAACATGTTTTAGGTGTATAATGATGGACTTCCTTTTTCGATAGTTCTCAATGTTTTGTTATAAATTCAAACACTATTCCTAATTCTTTATATCCAATCTTCAGGGAATATTGTTGGAATAAATGGTTGCAAAATATGCATGATGGATGACTGGATGAGATATGTTTCGGATTCCCCTTCTCCCCTGAAGCATTGGTTAAGTTGGCCTTGATGCGCGAAACAGTAAAAAAAAAAACATTCGAACACTCTGCCCTTTTCTATGAACCTTTTCAACAAATACGAACACTTACATGTACAGGCTTGATCTGGTATCCAGTATGAACGATGTATTTCTAGTTGATATTTAATATTTTATTCATTTTCTGAATTTTAAAATAAACAAAAACATGACAAAATAAGAACAATTATTCAGTACCAATACAACTAATTGTATAAATACAGTATGAAGACGAAGGGATGACCCATTCAGTATTGTCTTATTATAATTAGAGGTGCTCTAAATGTTTTTTTTTTCTCCCGATATATAGGTTTTGTATGTTTGATTTTTGAGATGTGTATGCCCCTCCTCCGCTGATATGCCCCTCCTCCAGTCAATATTAAGACGGATTATATATAAATGAAGTTGGTCGGATAACCCATTCAGTACCGTCTTTATAGAACTCGCGGTATTCTAAATGGTTTGTTTTCCAGATTTAAATAGGTTTTGTATGTTTGATTAATAAATACAAACCATGTTTTGAGTTGTGTACTATATGTCTCTCCTCTTTTATAGGGGTATGTCCTCATTCTTGTCCTCATTCAATCCTTCCATCGTTCGATTCTTGTGATATATATGGCCGTCTCGTTCACAAGGGCCAGGTCCCCATCTGTGAAGCCCACTCCACCGCACTCCAAGATGTGGTCTAAACTGAGCGTGATTGATGACGACATAAAAGAGTTGCAATCGATTGTAAAGTTGCAATTAATTGCAATTGTCATGAAATAGTTAAACCCAGTTGAACCAATCAGATTTGCTCATTTTGTCACATGATCTGACTTGCAATTAATTGCAACTTTACAACGGATTGCAACTATTTCTGCCACGGATCCCCCAATTTGCTTCGTATAGTTGTTTTTACTAGCCCTATGCTTGTTTGTTTTCATTTGACATTGATGCAAACAAAAAACACAGAAGCAACTGGACGGTGTATATTTTTTAAGGGAAAAACTATTAATTTACGCAGTTTGTAATGTCTTAATATTGGATGCTTTATCCCATATAAACCAACGAGCATTTTGCTCAATCAATCATTCAAATGGTGGATTTTTGGCAAGTGTTTAATTTTGTTTTGTCCCTCTTTTAGGCATGATTATGGCGGAGTATAATATTCAATTTTCTCTTCACTTTTGTACAGCTACCTGCAGGGCATAATTGTGTCAAAATATGTGGGCTAAGTTGATGGATGACGAGCTATGTGCTTATTTTCCCATGAGGGGGTAAAGCATCCTTTTTGCAACAGGAAAATAAAACAGACATACTATATGAGTCCTTGTTTGTTGTGAAGGAAATATGTAATTTAAAAAAAAAGCAATCGAAAGTGCTAAATTATTATACACGTTGTTTCTTATGTTCTACTTTTCTTGTATTTTCAGCCGACTTGACATCAAGATAGAAAAGTCACCGAAGGAAATATACACTCCAGACATTCAAAAGGTAAGCATCAATAAATTTGTTTTTAAAGTAATTACACAATATATAACAAAAATACATGCATAGGTGTCGTATTGAACCCTTGAAATACTTATTCAACCAGTCCTGTTCGTAGTCATATTGTAATATTTTATCTAAATGCATCTCGTTTGATAGTGTATGCATATATGTTAGGACCAAGGTAAAGTTAGTTTGGATTTGGGGGAACAGGAAAACGAATAGCATTACTTAAGTAGCCACAACCGTAATCCTATGGAAAATAACCATAAAAATAACTATAACCTAACTTTCACCAGAAAGATAACGTGGCGTTTGTCACCGAGTAAAGTTGTCTCAATATCACGTTTGTACCCGTCACGAAATCCACCATACGAGTATACAAAACATTGCATTCTTACACATTCATTTGCCTCTGATACAAAAAGAGTCTTTTTAATCGATTTACCAATTGCAGGAACGTTTACTCCTAAACGTTGCATTTTCTAGCCTGGCCAAAATATAATACAATAATTTTTGTATGAACATTTTAATATTAAAAGTTAAAACTTTATCCGGTATAAATGAATGAGCGGTTTGCTATATAATTAAATATTACAATGATAGGTCTATATAGTGGTGAAGTGTGATGTCATAAATGATGTCATACACATTTTGTGTTATAATTTTCAAATTTGGACTTCATTTTCAGAAAGAGCATAACAAATAATGTCCAAATACCGAAACTCAAAGAAATAGGTTACGTATTGGCCGAGATATGCCCATCCGAATGATTTGTTGGTCAATGGGCAATCAGTGTTATAGTGCACTGGTTCCTAAATTTAGGAACCAGTGCATTATAACACTGATTGCCCATTGAAATAAAATTCATTCGGATGGGCATATCTCAGCCAATACGTAACCTATTCCTTTGATTTTCGGTATTTGGACATTATTTGTTATGCTCTTTCTGAAAATGAAGTCCAGATTTGAAAATTCTAAAAAAGTGTTTTTATGACGTCATGGCTTCTGTACTCTATTCATATGTGTTTACTTATTTTTGTATGCACCAGTCCTCCTCCTGACAACCAGGTAGATGTTAACCCGTTGAGGACTGGTCCCGAAATATTTCGGGCTCGAATTTATGGAGAATGCGTGTTATACCAAAATCAATTCGTCCTCAACGGGTTAAAGGGATAGTTCAGTTTTGGTTACAGAGGGCGCTAGACGAAATAATGTTTTTGTTATGTAATGAAAAACTGTGTGTCAAATTTGAAAGAGCATACAATTTTAATGACAGAATGAACTTTATTTGATCAAAATCGGTTCAGAGACGGCTGAAATATCCATAAAGATAACCATTTGTAATTATTGTGGGGCCCCACAATTATTCAATAATTTTGAAGCAGCCGTTAAACACAAATTGAAATGCTTACACTTTTCAAATTTGTTCAAAAGATGTTTTTAAATAGTTGTTGATGATCTTTCTATTTAATTAATAGTTTAACAAAACATCACATGCACATTTTTTTTTAATGGTTGAAACCAATGACTTTTAAGAAAGCACCCTCTTGAGTTTTAAGTAAATTTAACAGCTCTTTTTGAATGATAACAGGCTTTTTACTTGGTCTTTGTAATTGTGTATACCGTTCGAGCATGGTGGAGTTAGAACTAATAATTTGTAAATTAATGTTGCAGGTTTGGTTACTAAAATTAAGTTTGACCAAAACTGTACTCTCTATACCAAAAGTCAACTACCCGTTTAACGTATCTACTACACCCTTATACACCTTAACCCCCGTGTGTCCAATCTACTGAAATACCGTTGAGGTTGTACACAATATGCTGCCTCTGGTAATAAGAGTCTTTTATCGTTTCACCAATTTCAGGAACTTCTACTCCTAGAGGAACAGGAGGGATCGGTCAACTTCAAGTTTGGCGTCCTCTACGCCAAGAATGGGCAGAAGTCAGACGATGAGATGTTTAGCAACGGTAAGTTTTTAAACAGTAACACAAAGTGTGCATGTAAACTAAGTAATACATGAGATTGAAATAGTAAATGTCAGATACTAACTTCTTATATTACATTTGTTAAAGTCAATTGAACGTTTTTCCTTCGTGTTTCGTGTTTGCCTTATTACAATATCCCTTTTTAAACTATATTTTGTTTAATAATAACCTGATGTTGTGCGTATTTTGCGGACAGAAACTTGTTTACATCTCCCCCGTTGCTTTCCGTTTGCTAAAAGCAATTTCCAAGTGAAATATATTGATATGGAATTCGACAAACAATGTATTAAGCTCCGGATGTATGGAAACAGTTCAGAGGTCTGTTACACACAATATTGCGATCCGTCGATTCAAGTGGGAATATACCGAATGCTGAATCTTGATTGGTTCAGATGCAACTCGGGTCTTCGTCGATCAAGCATACCCGTTCTGTATGTTCCAGTCCTATGGGCACTTGGAAGTTAGGGTTACTGTTGTTGAATATTCATCCGGCTGTAAGATCTTAAACCTAATAATCTTCGGAAATCTCACATAAATTCATGGTTATTGTGGTTGTCAACAACATCGATATTTTGGTACTTCCGTACTTATGATGCCGGTAATCTACTGCCTGCATGGAAATCTCCATCCCCTGGTTTGTATGCAAATGTATTATATCCCTTAATATACATATTTTCATAACAAAATGATTCATGATCAAGTTAGTTTAAACTAGCTAAGCAAATCGTGTCTGACGAATAACGCGTGCCTACCTTTTGTTTCATAGTATGGACTATACCAAAACTGAAATTGTATTATGATAATTAAACAAAACGTGCTATTTTGCGAACAGATGCTTGCACTTTTAAAAATATATTATTATTAAAAAATATAGTTTATTTAAAAATGAGGCGTCCTTAAACTTCTGAGGTCTAATTCCACCAGGGAGGGGAAAACATTTTATCAAATAAAGTATTGCTTAGTTAAAAATAAGCAACCTGATATAATAGCATATAATATAGGTGCTATTCAAAATGCAATATTGAAACATAAACAATCTCAAATCGGTCCACTGGGTATTTTTAAGTCGGGCATTGGGAGAATAGACCGCTTCTGTAATGTATGCAAATAATATGCGTATGACGTCAAGCTTAACAATAGTAACTAGGTCCGGCAAGCTCCGGCAAACTTAGCTTGCCGGACCTAGTTACTATTGTTAAGCTTGCCAACGGGGAGTCTGACGTCATACGCATATTATTTGCATACATTACAGAAGCGGTATATTAAAAAGCAACTACAATTAACATTCGAACTTTTGTTTTTGTATTATAGTATATAGGCATTATAGTAATTTCAAAGCGGTATACGGGACCCTTTACAATACAGACCTGAACTGAGAACGATCGAACTCCGTAACTCTATTTGACTTGCATGATGCTACTGTCAAGACGTCGACAACATGCAACGCAGCAGTGGCGTATAAACGTTTTCAAACTGCGTGGGGGATGCACAATTTGGGGGCCCACTTCATGCATTTTTAAGGGTTGTTTCCCTTCTTTATTTGGGGCAAATGCGACCACCCGTCACCCGTGCACCGCAAACATGGCACAACAAGGTGTCACCGTGACTTTTAGAAGCGTGTCGGATCGAAACGTGTTACAAACGTGTGCATTGTCACGTAAACCACGTCTGTTTCTATTATACCAGGTCCATTAGGCAAAGGGGCGCACATGTAAACAAGTTAATCTCTCCTTTTTTGTACGTGGAGTTGTCATCTTCAAAATGTCACCAGTCAAGAAAATGTGGTTGTATGTTTGTTTTGTATGTGTGTGTTTGTTTGTTTGTGTGTTTGGTTTAGTTTACTATATACGGTTGTGTGTTTGTTGTGTTCATTTAAGCACTGAATACATGTTTATGAGATTCATATTATGATCATAATGATTTAAAACATGATAATCTTACAAGTTCGGAGTGTATAAATGTCACATCAGAACGACGAGATGATGTAGAAGCTAGACAACTCACTAAGACAATGTATCATCCTCCATAAGATAATGTCTCCACGTCGAAGTGTCCTTCCTTCTCTAAATATGACTTCGACTTTGTCTTTCGAAACCATGAACATAATTTATCTTTGTACTGTTGTAATATGAGACCTTTCAGAACGACAACCTTGGGTACATCTGTCTGTAATTATTATGGCGATGCTTATGCAGTGACATTTTCGCGGCATGATTCTGACAGAATTATACATACGCCTTTCTGCGAATTACGAAGGCAAATCAATGATGAATGTTCAATATTTGTCCTGCCCTTCCAACTTCATGTGTATCTTATATGTATAAGATATAGAACATGAATAATTACAACAAATACCCACACGTATACATACGAGACTAACGTTATTAAAAAGGACCAACATACACAAATCATACTTTTACGTGAAATAAATTTTAAAAAAATACGCGCATAAATATTTATTAATCAAAATCCATAATAGTAACAACCTTTAATTGGGTTAACAGTGGAATTATCTATCGGTAATCTTATAAAGGCGGGAGTAATATTTGTAAAATGATGTATAATGTTTGTTATTATCTTGTTGTCGTTTTAATTCGTCCTTTTTGGCAGCACATACACATCCAGATCATAGGTACGTTGCCTTGAAGAACCCTATCCACCAGTTCGAAGACACCTTCCCACTACAAGTGCGGGAGAACTGATCTACTATCGTCAAATTATGTGATAGATGAAAATGATACCCCATACACGATGACTTAAATATAGATTTGAAAACGACATATCATGCCTGGTTCGCTATTTGTTATCATTCTCTGCTCGCCCCACCCCTCTTCGTCACTCACCCTATGTAGGACATGGCTTCAGGAACCTTCATGACCAGTCGGCCTCCTCGACATCTCCTGACACCTTCCCACTATTAAAAGGAGCGGGGCAACTGTTCGACCATCTTTAACTACGGTTTATGACAGATTCCCAAGTTATTTATTCCCACGATTACCTAAGAAGTATACTTAAAATTTGGAGCGAAAAAATAACCCCCATTGTTTTTTGTTTTTTACTTTCTCTTCCCCCCTTCACATCTTCGTTGTCTCCCATCTTATGTAGAGCACAGGTCGGAAGACTTCAAGAGCCTTGTCGACCTTATCGGGGACACCTTCCCACTAACAGGGATGGGCAACTGTTCGATTATCTTTAAATACGGGTTATGATACATGTATTTCCACGATGACCGAAACACTGACTTAGATTTAGAGAACAAATAACACCCGTGTGTCTTTCCTTTCCCCCCTTCCCCTCTTCTTTGTCATGGTTGTCACTCATATGTAGAACACGGGTCTGAAGACCTCAAGAGCCTTGTCAACCTTCTCGGGGACACCTTCCCGCTGGAAGGCTTGGACAACTGTTCGACCATTTTTAATTACAGGTTATGATGCATGTATATATTTCCACGATGATCTAAAGGATACTATAGATTTTGAGGAAATAATAACACCCGTGTATCTTTCTTTTTCCCCCTTTCTTTCTTCGTTGTTACTCATCTTATGTAGAACACGGATCTGAAGACTTCAAGAGCCTTGTCAACCTTCTCGGGGACACCTTCCCTCTGAAAGGCTGGGACAAATTCAACGGAGGACTCGATGTCAAAAGTAAGTAATACTGTACAAAATACCAGTGGGTGTTTCACAAAGATTCAAAGTTGAACTTAAAGGGATAGTTGAGTTTTGGTATAGACGGCGCTTCAATAATTATTTTTCGTATGGGGTAATGACAAACTGGGTAAAAATTTGAAAGTACATGCGGAATAATCTTTATTTGATCAAAATCGGTTCTGAAACAGTTGACATATAAGTATATCCGATCGGATTAAATGTGGGATTACACATTTATTCGATGATTTACGAAAGAAATTTTCACAAATGTACCAAATAAGATTTCAAATAGTTGTTGATGATCTCTCTATTTAAAGGGATAGTTAAGTCTTGGTAAAGAGAGTACAGTATTGGTCAAACTTAATTTTAGTAACCAAAGGCCTTTGTGTGAACTGTGGACTGCCCACAATCATTAACGTGATTAAGCACGCCCATATATACACCTCTGAGGTCGAACCAAGTGTGAAAACCCCAAAATGCATTTCCCGACATGCCCATGAAGTTACCTTTCCGCGCCTCATGTGGGAATTGATCAGTGTTTGGTTACGTGAAGACCTTTTGGAGGACCGGTGGACCGTGAGCTGCATGACTGTCCTAATACATGTAAAACTTTCTCGCAAGACTCGAGTTAAACCAAGGGTCAAATGCTTGAAACATGACATTATTTGGGTGAAACACGCAACATTCAGGATTAGTTTTGCCCATCAACGTTTATTTGCTCCATATGTGGGAATCGATCAATGTTTGAAGACCTTTTGGGAAGACTGTAGGCTGCAATTTAAAATCATTTCTGAGGACTCGAGTTAAACCGAGGATGAAACGCACGCAAAATGCAAGATTCTCTTTACTCATTAACCTTTGTTTGCGCATAGTTTGGGAATCCATCAATGTTTGAAACCTTTGGGGAAGACTGTATACTAGGCTGCATGTCCAAAACATCTATCACGACTCGAAATAAACCAAGAACCAAGAGCTTGAAATGTGACATTATATTATGGGGAAACACTCAAAGTGCAAAATTATCTTGCCCATTACGCCTCGTGTGGGAACCGATGACTGTATGAAGACCTTTTGGGAAGACTGGGCTGCAAGTCCAAAACATTATATCAATACTCAAGTTAAACCGATGGTCACACACGTGACATTATTAATTTTGGTGAAACACACGAAAATGCATGATTATCTGTGCCCATTAACCATGTTAACGTATGTTGCTTCTCGTGGTCACTGTTTGAAGACCCTTTTTTATGATAGTCGGATGCATGTCCAAAAACATATGTCAAGACTCAACTTAAACCAACTTACCAAATCGAAAATAATATCGCTAGTGATATTCGTTTGTCTCGCAATGTATGGTCAACATGGAATCTAAAAGATCACGACGTTTCGTATGCCGCTGCAATACTTTGTCAAGTGATATAATATAATGTAAGCATTCGTGTTTTATAGTCTCGTGCGGCTCCAAACCGCGTTATCTCGCATGAGCGAGTGCGTTCCTAATTGGTCAATAACGGGCAAATTCTATTGGCCGGTGTACACGGGTGCTAAACTTACCAAATGTTAGACACTTGAAATATGACATTATGTTAGTCGATGTAACTGTGTGAATTGATCCATTGTTGTTTAGATGGATGTAATGGACTTCTTAACAAACGAAATGCGATATTATTGTGTTTTTTACAGTATCATTTTGCACCATGTGCATGTATAAAACGATCATAGATTGTTAAGAATGCTGGAAGAACTGTAGCCTGCCCACAAATATTCTTATGTTTGGGCATGCCCTAAACCCTATCTCATGTTAAACCAAGGGTGACACACTTGAAACATAACATTTCCTTTTGCACGACGTACATAGATCGATAAGTTAGCATTGAAACTAATAGGATTTAGTAGTTTGCTTAAACCTACTTGTTTGGACGCTTGGGGTAACACAATCCAGATGTGATTGTCTTTTGAAAAGTGATACCTTTTTGCGCGTCACGATCGCGTTTACCGTAAGGGGAAGTTGATATGCCTTCATATAATCAAGTTTGCCCATATACCTCTCGGGTTAAGCCGTGGTCAAACACTCGAAATGCCAGTTTGTCGCACTATATTTTGTGCATGTTTGCATCCCAACTTACCATGAATTAGCTCCGAGGCAACGATCAGTATATACAGAAAAGGGGGAGAAGAAAAAGAAGAAGAAGGAGAAGAAGAAGAACATTAATGCCATCATGAGATGCAATCATGGATGAATTGGTTCTCACCTTGAAGCGTGATGGAAGTATTGATTCTTGCTTTGAAGCCACGCAGCTGCATATGGAAGGCCAAACTGGACATAATTACGTGGGCTCGTTGCGTAAAAAGCAAAACGATGCAACGTAATCATGGAAGCAACGTGATGTAGAATGATATTGATGATATCTGCTTCTGAAGCAATATAGCTGCATATGGAAGGCCAAAGTAACATAATTACCTGGGCTGGTTACATAAAGCAGAACGTAACCTCGGAAACACATAATGTCAATCCCAGCGCACAGAGTCGACTCGACCCGATCCGACCGTCTTTCAGTCAGGCTGGATTCCGACCCGATCAGTCAGGCTGGAGTCCGACCCGATCATTCAGGCTGGAGTCAGACCCAATCAGTCAGGCTGGAGTCCGACCCGATCAGTCAGGCTGGAGTCCGACCCGATCATTCAGGCTGGAGTCAGACCCAATCAGTCAGGCTGGAGTCCGACCCGATCAGTCAGGCTGGAGTCGGACCCGATCAGTCAGGCTGGAGTCGGACCCGATCAATCAGGCTGGAGTCCGACCCGATCAGTCAGGCTGGAGTCCGACCCGATCAGTCAGGCTGGAGTCCGACCCGATCAGTCAGGCTGGAGTCCGACCCGATCAGTCAGGCTGGAGTCCGACCCGATCAGTCAGGCTGGAGTCCGACCCGATCAGTCAGGCTGGAGTCCGACCCGAACAGTCAGGCTGGAGTCCGACCCGATCAGTCAGGCTGGAGTCGGACCCGATCAGTCAGGCTGGAGTCCGACCCGATCAGTCAGGCTGGAGTCCGACCCGATCAGTCAGGCTGGAGTCGGACCCGATCAGTCAGGCTGGAGTCCGACCCGATCAGTCAGGCTGGAGTCCGACCCGATCAGTCAGGCTGGAGTCCGACCCGATCAGTCAGGCTGGAGTCAGACCCGATCAGTCAGGCTGGAGTCCGACCCGATCAGTCAGGCTGGAGTCCGACCCGATCAGTCAGGCTGGAGTCCGACCCGATCAGTCAGGCTGGAGTCCGACCCGATCAGTCAGGCTGGAGTCGGACCCGATCAGTCAGGCTGGAGTCCGACCCGATCAGTCAGGCTGGAGTCGGACCCGATCAGTCAGGCTGGAGTCCGACCCGATCAGTCAGGCTGGAGTCCGACCCGATCAGTCGAAGCCGATCCATCATGTTGAATTTGCCTAGACATTTTTTTCCGACTGGCTACCGACTGGGATGTGAGGCAAACCACACTGGCCCGATCCGGAAAACCACTCGGATCGGGTCAAGTCGACCATGTGTGCCTTTGGCTTAAACGGAATCGACCATTCATTTTATTTGTGTTACGGTTGGCTGTGTAAATCATTTCAACGTATTGTTTATTGAATAAAACGTATATTATTATTAAACGTATATAGATTCAAACAAATCGTTCAGAACAGATGCTGGTGCCTTCGCCACTCATTAGAAAGATTGTCTCCGTCAAATACGGAATGTTTAAGTCATTCAGAATGGGTACAATCCGAAAGAAATCAGACAGCCAGAAAAGGCAATACCTAATCCTAAGCAACAGAATGGCAGAAAACATCATATAGGATATACAATAATTATACTTCGAGTATTGTTTTTCTACATCAACAACAACAGAATCTAGGAAAATAAGTACCATGGTTGTTACAAATTGTTTTGACACCCACAGAGCTCAGCCATGCTAAAGTTTGCTTCTTACAAACCTTTTTTAGGATATATATTCAATGTCAAGTATAATCATGTTTACAGTCTAACGGATTATCCCGCTTTTACGATAGAGTGTCACTTGCTTGTCAACAACAGATTAACATCCCTCTCTTTCGGAATTGAAAGGATTATAGAGCTCAACACTTGTCCCTACTTTACTATACACATAGACTATACTATAGACATTGGCTCACATTCGATATTTCTTCTGCTCAATTTTCAGATAACACGACTGGGACCGAGTCAGTCTACACCACATATGAAGGGCATGAAATCATGTTTCATGTGTCCACTATGCTGCCTTATTCCAAAGACAACCGCCAACAGGTATGTGCGAACAAATGTGATCATTTATAAGTGATAAGGGTAAGCGAAGGGTGCAAATCCCCCTTCTCTTTTGGGAATCTTGCACAACGCATTGCCGCATTCCCCTCCCTGTTTGTGGGGGGAAATAGATGAAGAATGAACGACCATATTGGGGTATTTTCTTATTATTTTCTTCTTATTATTATTATAATTATTATTAGTAGTAGTAGTAGTAGTAGTAGTAGTAGTAGTAGTAGTAGTTCTAGTTGTAGTAATATAAGTTGTAGTAGTAGTAGTAGTAGTAGTAGTAGTAGTAGTAGTAGTAGTAGTAGAGTAGTAGTAGTAGTTTTAGTAGTAGTAGTAGCAGTAGTAGTAGTAGTAGTAGTAGTAGTAGTAGTAGTAGTAGTAGTGGTAGTAGTAGTAGTAGTAGTAGCAGCAGCAGTAGTAGCAGTATTAGTAGAAGTGGTAGTAGCAGTACTAGTAATGTTACTAGAAGTAGTAGTAGTAATAATAATAATAATAATAATAATAATAAACAGTTCTTCTATAGCGCATATCACACCAATATGCGCATATAAAGAAAGGAAACATATTAGAAGAGGATAGGATGAATACAGAGATAGAGTAGAGAAGGAAAAAAAAGAATGTATGCTAACACTAGTGACAATGTGAAAGAAAAGAAACAAAACATATACATATTATTTAAAAAATAAGTTTGTTTTTAAATTGGTCCTAAAGTTGTCAATAGTATCAACTTGTTTTTCTCAGGAAGATTATTCCATAATTCTGCTGATGCTAATGAAAATAAAAATGAAATGAAACGTAGTAGTGTTAGTTGTGGAAGTATCATCATCGTTAGTTGTATCATTATTATCATCATAATTGTCATCATCATCATAACTGTGTTCTCTGGTCATGTTCAAGATCATACATTGAGTATGCGTGTACTATCTTCAGTAGATATTAAAATATTGTCAACATAAATTACTCACATTCGCACATATTATCATTCTACATTACCTTACGTTTGTTCACACCCGGGGGGGGGGGGGGGGGGGGGAGGTGTTTCACCACGATTCTAAGTTGAACTAAACTGTACGTTGGCCTTACAAATTATGGAAAGCCGTTAGTTTCTTTGAAAAATGGTTGTAAATGTCTTTTTTCAAAGGCATACAATGTTGATTCAAACCATTAATATTTTATATTGTCAAGGAGATTTCATATGTTCTTGATGCAAAATTTATGAAAAGTCTAACATTCTTGCTTTGTTGCCTTTGAATATATTGTATTGCAAGGCTACAAATGGCTTTCCATAATAGTTAGGTCCAACTTAGAGTTTAGTTCAACTTAGAATCTTTGTGAAACAACACCCAGTTCGCCTTTGTTCTTTTCCCAACGTCATGATACTGCACTGTGATCTAGGTCTGACAAGTACATCTATGATAATTATAAAAAATAATAGGTTCGATTTATATAGCGCCTAATATGATGCAATATCTCATCTCTAAGCGCTTTACACTATTATTACCCCGGTTGTAGGATACAATGCAATCCAGCACACATTGTGTGCACCATTTCCACTTACTGCAGAGCATTATGGTAAAATCAGGCACTTGACAGTAAAACAAATAAATACAAAATTGAAATGTCTATTGTAAATTGCATGTAGAATTACTATAATACGTGTTTGTGTTATGCATGGTATTGTATTGTATGACTGTACAACTTAACGCGATCTCCGAAGTAAGTCCTATACGTTTGGAATTCACGCATTAACCTCTATTTATGTACTGTAATTGATAACGTTTTATTGTTATGTTAAAGTACAGAGTAAGTACTTTATTTCATTACACAGACGAGAACAGAGCTAGTCAGTCAATAATACTTACTTCATTTTATGAACATCATGATCTCATTAAAAACGTAAACACTTGTAACTTAAAAAATGAACAAAGTACGAATCACAACTTCCACGAGAAACTAGGCGAGAACGAAAATACACAAATACACAATACATTGCACAAACTAACGGACACAAATATAAGTAATCACGTATTTACAATGTACAGAGTTAGACGTATCAAAATTAGATAATCATCAATCACCCCAGAGGCATGTTCAGTTCATTTCGTTATGTTTGTCTTTATTTATATGTTTTCAAAAATGCTTTTGCGCTGGAAGACATTTTCGGCAAATAGATCGATCAGATAGCAGAATAATCCGTCGAAATTGCCCGAATCTTTACTGATTTTGTTGTCAAGGTCACTTTAATGGGGAGTTGTAAAATCAAAGTGCGTATAACTTTTTTTAAATAATCAAACTGCTCATTGTAATCCTTCATCTGCCTCAAACGCTTTTACCCAGTAAAGTCAGTCTATATCCAATTGTCTTTATATAAACATTTTAAAAAGACCTTTGGATATCAACTGGAAACTATACAAGTAACTTGACTAGGGAGAGTTTATAATTACGATCCTATTATCACGTACCCCCTGTGGGTTAAATTTGCAATATGTTATGAGGGCTCCGACTTTAATAATTTAGTTTATTATAATGATTTCCTTAAGTAACATTCCAGGCGTATTATCTGTTAAGACTTTTGTTTTCAAATATATAGTGATATTTGACCTCTAGGGCATGTAAAAACTCGTATTGTCTGAATCAATGTTGTTTATGTTAAAACGCGTATAAGAAGTATTTCTTTTTTATTTTAACGAAAGTTATTCTATATATGCTCGGTCAGTTAACATATAATAATTATTTAATTTGTCTCAGTTCGGTTCTTTGATCAACGGTCAAGATTTAAACTTGTATTGTCTGGATGAAATTTTTATTTTCAATCTTAGAATGTGTCAGAATTGCAACTTTTAATATTCACGAAGGATCTTTAATAGTCTCGTCCAGTTAACAAACTTTGATAAACCAACGTTTGATTTGTATCAGTTCGGATCTTTTATACTTTACAATTTCCTCACATCAAAATATATAACTAAATAATATTTTGTAAAATAATTATGGATAGAGCCTAAAGGAATATACACATATACGTACGGCCTATGATGTTCTTGATGTTAGAAAAAGTTTAGTATATATCTATGTCATTTTTGTTTTGAAAGAATATATTTTATGTTGTATAATGTTTCGGTGTTTTTTAAAGATAAAACAAACATAATGAATGTTTGTCTTTAGGGAATTTTAGGTTTGTAATTGTTAGGTATTCCGTCTAAGGGTTGGGTATTCTGTCTAAGACGTGATACACGTTGTTTTTAAAATTATATCGTGCCATGGTCGAGTCACAGTACTCGTAGAAATACAATTGATGACATGTTCCTATAATAATGCAAACAATAGACAATTAGTGTTGAGTGAATTGTGTAGGCACTTGACTTATTATCAAGCGTATTATTCGGTGTTAGTGATGGCGGATTGAAGCAATCCATGTTAATTTGTCTAGAATAACTGGTTAAAGTGTACCATTGCGATTTAATTCGACACTCGGATGGTCAAAACTTGTTTGTTTGAAGGAATCTAGTAACTTTGTTGACATGTGCAAAAAACTGACGAAGACTGACGAGACATTCAAATCCCAACACCTCAATCACACCTCAATTTTTTATAAAACAAACACAAATTAAAATCGAAAAATGTTCCATGCTTCTATTGGTCATTCGGAATTGCGAATACAACGAGGTATTATGTAAAAACCGCTAGACTTCTAAGTAATTGTAGTGGATGTTAAAAATGTTACTAGATCGCTTTAAATGTTGTAATCCTTCGTTTGTCTTTTCCAAAGGTCGAGCGCAAACGCCACGTTGGGAATGACATCGTTACCATTGTGTTCATGGATACGAATGACCCGGAAGAGGAAGTGTTCTTCAAGCCCTCCATGATCAGGTCACACTTCACACGTATCCTTTGCTACCAGTCGTTTCTTAATATTAATATTAATATTGATATTGATATTAACATAAGTGTAATTGGTCTATCTGCCAGTATTTTAAGGAATTGATTTGTCAATTAGTCTATCTGCCAGTATCTTAATTAATTCATTTGTCAATTGGTCTATCTGCCAGTATCTTAATGAAATGATTTGTCAATTAGTCTATATGCCAATATATTATTGAATTGAGTTCTCAATTGGTCTATCTGCCATAATCTTAAAGGGACTTTGTAACATTGTCAAGATCCTCGAAATCCAATTGGAATTATAGCGATTCCCTCAAACCTTGTTTTATTCGTATTAACAATAAAATTTCAAATTTCCATTTCGTTCAAAAGATATTTACACTTGAACGGTTCGGATATGAAATTATCTACGGGTCAAAGTAAGTGCAATGAGTAAGTGAATACCACTTTGCATTTTCACTCATTTCTCGGCCAAATAACATCCAATTAACTTGAAATTTTAAAATATCAGATCACACCAATACACATTATTTATTAACCAAGCATCACTTTTTGCACTTTTCAACAAAGTTACTAGATCCCTGTAATGAATTAATTTGTTAATTATGCTTCCACCAGTTTCTCCTTAATGAAGGTTCTACTAAAAACAGATATCTTCGCGCTAGTAACGTACAACAAGAACGACAACACATACAGGTATGTAACTTGTGTTATTGTTTCTATTTTCCCCGATAAAAGTATAGTAACGACACTTTACACAATGTTTAACTGTATATAATGTATATACATTTGCATCGACGTGACGTAAATGCAACATTAATAAGATTCAAGGGAATAGTCCGACTGATTTATCTTACTTGTAGATATAATTTTCTTCAAAAATTTGATGCATTTAGGAAAAACATATGAGTGATTAAAGGAAATTGCATTTTAAAAATATATTATGTTTCATCCAGTAAAATACTACAGGGGCTCGTAACACTTCTAAATATAAACATGTCGCAGCGCATTATAGAAGAAGTAAACAAGAAGAAATGTCTGCATTTAGAAGGCTCTTGCTATGTTTTTATGATATCTTAAAACTGGATAGAAAGTGATTAATGTTGTTTTGTTATGTGTGTTTTGTTAATCAAACATTAGTTGCTCGACGGGGAGTTGTGGATGAATACTTTCAGTGGCGTGGCGAGGGGTTCCTGGTCCCGAGTCCCCCTCCCCCCACCACTTTTGAGGCCCGTTTTATTTCGCGTCGCTTGCTTGTTATCCGGTAGTTTTGATTGTGGGGCTTTGAATAGCTAAAATCCAAAGGCTTTAGAGGACTCCGCCCCTGGACCCCACCCAAAGCGGCTCATGCTTACGCGCTCACATGTTGGAGCCCCCCATCCCCCCCCCCCCCCCCCACCACACCATTGTGGAATTCCCTAGCTACGCCACTGAATAACATAATGTTGATGACAGCTAAGTTCCATTATATCCAGTGATCAGGGTCTTAAACACAGACTACTGCGATCGGGTTTAATAGTATTATCATTGTTATATACAGAGTATTGTTAATACTTTGAATGTTTATACTTTGTTTTTGTTTCGTTATCTTCCATTTTTCCTGAAAAGGTTACGAGTGTATTCAGAGGAATCAGTGCCTTTATTCGGTCCACCCCTGCCTGCCCCTGCCATATTCGAAGATCACCAGACATTTAGAGATTTTCTACTAGTCAAACGTGAGTTTTTTTTTATATGTGTAATATTTAACCCTTTATTAGACAAATAAATCAGTCTGTGTTCCGATGTTTGTTCCAATGAGACTATGTGTGGTTCCACTGACCCCCTCCACCCACATCTACAAAGTACATGGTCCACTCGGGTGGACCATTTACACGCAATATATGCTAATACACGGGAGATTAGCATACTGCCCATTCGTACACTGTACCGATCATCAGTTGAACGCTATGTGTTAGGACGCATCGGTAAGGAAAACAGACGGGAATTAATCATTTTTTTCCTACATTTTGCGGTCTTCAAAACAACAGAGTCGGTAATTATTATATGAATTGTGGATCACATAAACGAAAGTTTTTTTGCATTTCCTGGTAAATTGAGGGAGAAATCGGCCGACAAAAATTGTTTTCGTTTTGGATAATGCAGCAGGCGGAAGAGGTTATATCTCCACACAACGCTATTGTAATGTACCTTGGTGTGCCTCCACCTAGAAATGGGGTGGTATTATGAAGTCAGATTTATAAAATAAATAAATAAACATTACAAAAAATCATGTAGAGTCGGTTAGTGCTGACTAACCCTTCATGTGCCAAGCTATTATTTTCATCCCAGTGTCTTTTGAACCCGGCAAATTTGTGTTTCTAAATGCACAAATCACATTTAATACCCTATTCAATTAGAAATTTGTAATGCGGACTCCAAAAAAGTGTATTAAAGATGATTGAAATGGTTAGGAAATCCCCATGCATAGTTATCATTGTATTAGTGTTGATTTATGCGGCTAACGGCTCTTAAATAACCATTGTAGAGAATGTGTGTTGTAATATTGAAAATCAAATTAAATATATTTAGTGTTACATTTGTCTTTACTTTTCTTCACTCATGTAATCATCAACGCAAATATTGCCAAGAAACAACAACGAACTATCATGCACATGCATCGGTGCTCCCTGGGGAGTTGAGATGTTGCACTAGATAACTTTGCCGGTTTCAACTTTACACAATGACTTTATGGATACATATTTCGGTAGCGCATTTGAACAGGCTGTATACGTTAAAATGCGCTTTGTAGAAATAATGCATCAGGATTCAGGAATGTGTAATTATGACATAATTGACCTTACTTATATTTTTGTCTTTACTTGTCTTCACTTTTTGTAGTCATCAACGGAGAGAAAGCTGCCTTCAACACGCCAATCTTTGCCAACAAACGACAACGAACTCTTGAGATGCTCATCAAAAACCTGCAACAAGACATGATGCAAGAAACCAACAAGGTACAATTGATTTATTATGCATCAAAAAACAAATTAATTTAAGACATATTTTGACAGGGTGTGATGCATTCAGGTCCAACTGCATTAAGTGGACTTGCTTTACAAGAAAGTCCTACAACATTTAACAAAACACAGTTTACACTGTAAATACAAAATCAAGTAATACGATTTGTTTTTATTATACAGTAACTCCCTGCCTACGTGGTACTGCATTTCCCACGTATACTTAATACATGCTACAACGGGGGTTGTTTCACAAAGATTATAAGTTGAACTTAACTCTTAGTTAGAATAAAACATACTCAAAAGCAACGAAATTAATTATTTGAAAGTTCCAACACAAAATGTTATTCAATAGCTTCACAGCTCCTTGATTATAACACATATTACGAATTTCAATCAAAATGTATGCCTTTTAAAGAGCTGTTCAAACATTTTTTACAAAGAAACTAACGGCTTTCCATGAAAGTTAGGTCCAACTAAGAGTTAAGTTCAACTTTGAATCTTTGTGAAACACCCCCAGGTTTCGGGAGTGAATGGGTTAAGAAATGACTCGTTCAAAGAGGTAACATGTCATTTGCTCCGGCGACAATTGCTCCGATGGTTTCAAACGGGGTTATATAGAGGGTTTAAGTTTAAAGTGATCTAGTAACTGGTTAGTGTAACAAGTGATGAGTGATTAATAACATGTGTATTGGAGTGATTTGATATGTCCACAAAGTATGTGTGAACAATTCACGTTAATTGGATGTTTTTTGGCTGAGATATGAGCAAAAATGCAAAGGGATATTCACTTACTCATTTTACTTACTGAGAGTATCCAGTCGACAATTTAATTTCTGAACACTTGGAACGAAATGGAAATAAAAACCAAAATCTGTCCCATGCTTTTATCGTAATATGAATATGAAAGGTTATGAGAGAACCACTAGAGTTCCAAGTAAGTTTTAAGGATTTGGACAATGTTACTAAGTCCCTTTGATGATTAGAAGTTCGTTTATGTATAGCTATATATGGTGTTAGCGTTATGGTTTAAAGCACTTAGAGATGATCGATCAGATCATATCACGCGCGGACCGCTATGCATAGATCTGATTGTTTTAATATTGGTTATAAATTATAATTATATCAGGCGCTATAATAATGCTATTAACAATTTGAATTTCTAAATTGTTAATAGCATTATTATTTGTGTTCGTCCTCTGAATGTCGGATGTACACCTGGTCGTTATCATCTGTATATCATATGTTTTAACTGTTGTACAATAATAGTGTTTCAAAATTTGTATGTACAGAATTATTTCCAATACTCACTTTGGGAAAGACCCGACTGTGTTGAGGCGTGATTTGGTCAAGACTAACCCTAACCCTTAATAAGTATTCTATATAATGTATGGGTCCCTACACACTTCAAAACCTACTTGTCATTATGTTGTTATTAAAGGGACTTAGTAACATTGTCCAAATCCTCAAAATAAAATTTTAATTCTAGTGGTTCCTTTATACCTTGTTGTATTCGTATTAACAATAAAATCATGGGACAGCTCTCGGTTTTTCAAATTTCCCTTTCATTACAAAGATATGTATGATTGAAGTATTCAGATAAGAAAATCTCCGGGCGAGATTTTCATCCCTGTACAAAGTGAATGCAGTGAGTTGGTGAATATCACCCAATATCACTTTGCATTTTCGCTCATTACTTGGCCATACATTGTCCATTTGACTTGAAATTTTCACACAATACCCTGTGGACATATGAGATAACAACAATATACATTGCATCAACCATTCATCAGTTTTTGCACATCTCAACAAAGTTACTAGATCCCTTTAAGTGGGCGAAAGCGATTACTGTACTATTGATAACTCTGTGACATTTAGTTGACTTCGAAATTGACGGATTACATAGCAAAAGCCAATTCGATAAGGGGTGAAACTCATCCATTAATCATCATGTGCAAAAACAATTCATTTATTGCTAGAATCAACATTCGGCTTACGTTGGCAAATGACGTCATGAAGGGAAAGCATAGCCTTAAAGGGATAGTTGAGTTTTGGTCAAACTGAATTTTAGTAACCAAAACCTGCATCATTACATTACAAACTAATAGTTATAACTCCACCATGCTCGAAAGGTATAAACAAAATACAAACACCTAAGTAAAAAGCATGTTATCATTCAAAAAGAGCCATCAGAACTCAAAATGGCTCTCTCAAAAAAAACTAATTGGTTTCAACCATTTTAAATACAAAATTGTGTAGTGATGTTTTGTTAAAGTAATAAATAAATAGAGATAATCATCAAATATATAAAAACATCTTTTGTACATTTTTTAAAGTGTAAGCATTTTTTTTTTAACGGCTGGTTTAACATTATTGGATTGTTGGGGGCCCCACAATAATTACAAATGGAATATTTATGGATATTTCAGCCGTCTCTGAACCAGTTTTGATCAAATAAAGTTTATTCTGTCATTAAACTTGTATGCTCTTTCAAATTTGACACTCGATTCTTCATTATCTTACAGAAAATAGTTTGTGTAGCGCCCTCTATACCAAAACTCAACTATCCCTTTAAAACGGGGGAGAATTAAAATAATGATTAGATTTCTACAATTGACAGTAATAAAATCCCTTACCATGATATATCTGAAAGTATAATACAAGTGCTATGCTCAATCATTGCTTGCGTAGGCCTATAGGTGAGTAGGAGATTACCAAAAAGGCAAAAAGTTGCCCACGCTAATCTGTTCTGCATTATTATATCAATTTAATGTATTACCGGGTGCAACGTTAATCTTAAACAATTCCTGCCATATATGGTAGGATATTCCTCGAATAAAGTTAATTTTTGGAAATTTAAAAGTAGGAAACCAATCTGGTATCGAAAGTGAAACGTGTGCGTGTGTGTGTGTGTATGTGTGTTTGTGAAATGAGAGTGAATATAGTTTTAGGCAAAATACATAAATAAATAAATGAATGACAAAACGATTTGTACTGCCACCCGAAGCCGATCCCCCCCCCCCCCCCCCTCCCCACCCCAAGGCAAAATGGCAAAATGACAAGTAGTCATCCCCAACCCTCAACAGACCAGTCGAATATGTATAGCACGCTATTGGCGCGACGAAAACATCAAGTGTGTGTTAACTGAGCAGAATCTGAAAATGAAAATCACTGAAACCGCGGCCATGTTATAGTGATGCTAAAGGGGGGGGGGGGGGGGGGGGGGAAGAGGGACGAGACCAAAATATATATGACATTCTAAAATATAAACGTGGTATTTACGTCTAAACGCGCCCAACATATTCACACGACAGTGTGTATTAGTATTGTACTATGTTCAACAAAATACATCAGAAACCAACGTAAAGAATAGTAAATGACTGACAATGCCGCAACCATGTTTAGGGATGCAAAAGCAAAAAAAAGGGGGGGCGAGGGCAGAACTGTTGTATGATTAGTGTAAGTCTCGAAACGTGTTCTTTATTCTTCCTGGTGTCCAACATTGAAAACATCACGTTTGGTTTTATTCCATGTAATTGCAATAAATTAATCAGAAAGTCATAAAAATACAAAGAATCTAGGAGATCGTTGAGCGACAATGCCATGACCGTGTATAAGGATGCAGAAGCGAGAAAGCTATTAACATGATTAAGGCGACGCCAGAAGTGTTTAATACATAAACCTAAGATTCAACATTAAAAGCATCTACAAATGTGCATTTTTCTCAATAAATTAGTTAGTCGTTAAGTGACATCGGACACGACCCTGTAAAATATATAATGGCCAAAGGAGCGAAGAAGAAGAGGCGAGGCCCAAGGTAGTGCATATTTCTGTATTTCTGTTGTCTTAACTCTGTTTTCATTTGTGATTTTACTTTTTACAAATAATAATAAAACAAAATAAAACAGATGAACGTGATTTCGTTTAAACTTGAAAGGCAATGCCACGACCATGTCCATGGATACGATTGCAGGAGTGAGAAGAACGAGGCGAAGCCAGCGTTAGTTTTCTTTTAATTTCAAGAAACTGAAAGTGAGATTGAAAGACAATGCTATGCCACGACCGTGTGGCTGTATATAAACGGGAAAGAGAAGGCGAAGCCAAACAAATAACATGGTGTATATGCACGTATACACATCATATGCGCGTGTTATATAAATGTATATGTGTATGATCAAAATATTGTATAGTATAGTTGTATTATTATCTAAATATGTTTCTCCCTTTTCATCTCCCGTCCTCTATGCAAATTAGCAAAACATGCTGAACAAGAGGTCCTTCAGTGACGTCATCCCCGACCCCGTGTGGGGGTGGAGGAGCAAAAAGGAGGAGGCGAGGCAGGCCGAATTCGTCCGCGTAGGACAGGTAAGAAAACGGAAAATATTCATAAAAGTGATCCATTAACTTTGTAAATTTCAACCAATATCACTTAAACAAGAGCTTTCACTCCTTACTTGTACATTGTTGTTTGGCTTATGGTAAGAGAAGATTGAAAAGGGTTTTGATTTTTCAAATGTACTCTTAATTATGGAGATATTTAAGATTGAATTTGAAAGCGTCTATGGACGCTTTCGACCGTAGTCTAGAGTATCTGAATGTGGATACTCAATCGTCCATATTATCGAATTTAGATACTTCACGCGAACGATTGGGATCTTTTTTTAATGAAAATCTCACATATCATTCTCAAGAATCTTAAAATGAAATTGGTATATGATGGAAGTCTTAAATATTACTTTGGGGAAAATCTAAAGTTAATGGATCACTTTAATGCATTAGTATTCCAGGGCGTATCTACGGGTTGGGGGGCACATGCCCCACAATAATTTGACAATAAGAACACGCTATGTCACCTCATTATTTATTTTCATTGTATATCCCTTGTATGAATACTCTAGATATTAAAGTATGTGATTAGTCACATTGCAGTCTTTGATTCCTGAATTATACTGTATATCCTCCGAAAGTTTCGGCACGAAAAACCCAACATGACATTAATAGCAGTATGAATATGTACGCCAAGTAGTAGTAGCAGTAGTTGAAGTAGAAGAAGTAGTAGTAACAGTAGCAGCAGCAGAACCTTACCAATACATAATCTACAGCTATACTTGTTTCTTAGGAAATATAACGCACTATACGGTCCAACCCATCTAATTCAGCCAATAATTCATTATAGTGGTCGTAGTGAGTGTTTGAATATTTCTTGTTAAAAAAGTTAACAAAATCGAACCAAATTAATCAGACAATCTATTCACGTTCCTCTCCGGTAACCACTTTCCACTTATATTGAATATTTGCAGAGCTTAATTGCAAAAGGCTGTAAATCCAAAACAATATCAATTTTGGAAAAAAACAGGTTTCTTGTCCAACTTTGTATGGGAATATGAACATGAAAAGTGTATTTTTATTGTGCAATTTGTCCTACAATGTTGAATTGTAGATAGCTACGTTATGAATGTACATACGCATATTGTTATCTAAATCTCTATTGAAAGTGGATTAAGCACCTTTTGGAACTAAGCTCTTTTTGCACTTGGAAATGAGCGGGGATAAGTGCGATGGAATAGGAATGTCAATAAGTATACAGAAGTTCAAGATGGGAGACGTGTTTAAAGGAAAAGGGAGAGGAGAATAGCGGGCTTAAAGGTACTTAGTAAAATTGTCCAAATCGTCAAAACCCAATTGGAATTCTAGTGGTTCACTCATACCTTTTTGTATTCGTATTAACAATAAAAGCATGGGACAGGTTTCGGTTTTTCAAATTTCCCTTTCGTCCAAAAGATATTTGCGATTGAGGTGTTCAGATATTAAATTATCCGCTGGACCGCGAAAACCGTGTTCAAAATGAGTGCAATGAGTTAGTAAATATCACTTTGCATTTTTGCTCATTACTCGGCCATATATCGTCCATTAGACCTGAAATGTTAACACAACACTTAGTGGACATATCATATAACAACAATATGCATTGTATCAACCACTCATTACTTTTTGCACATGTCAACAAAATGATGAATGGTTGGTATAATGTACATTGTTGTTATCTGATATGTCCACGATGTATTGTGTGAGTATTTCAAGTTAAATGTAATGAGCAGAAATGCAAAGTGATATTCACTAACTCATTGCACTGATTGTGTACACGGTTATGACTATCCAGTGTATAGTTTAACATCTAAACACTTCAATAGTAACTATCTTTTTAATGATAGGTAAATTATAAAAGCCAAAACCTGTCCCATGCTTCTATTGTTAATACGAGTACAACAAGGTATGAGCGAACCGCTAAAATTCCAATTGGATTTTGAGGATTTGGACAATGTTACTAGATCCCTTTAAAAACATCATTACGATTCGGATTCGGCTCTGAGCCTCTGAACAGTAAACACTTTTTCTCAACTGATGCATTTACACTGGAATAACTATTGTAAAGGAGTATGCTAAAGACAAAATTGAAGAAAGTGAACAAAACCTAATACAAATTATGGAACAATGCGGTATGATATTAAGGAGAAATTGACACAATATTACACGAAGAATAAAACATGAACAGTATCGTGAATCAGTAAGCACTGTCCTGCCATTCTGTAAAATGTGTTTATATCATGCTAACCCCAGAAAGAATATGAGCAAGTTGGATGTCTGGCAAATGTGAAGACAAAAACAGATGTACGGATTATTTGATGATAAATCAATCATTCATGAGGATTCTGTTACTATGGGAACTTGGATAAAAAGGGTCTTATGTTTATCCATTGATCCCCGAACATCAGTAGTTGCTTTTAGGAACGTTTCAGTGGTAAATAAAGATAACATGAATACAAAGGAAAGCAGGGATTAACGAGACAATTGGATAAGAGATTATTATTATTATTATTATTATTACAAAAAAGTGAGTCCCCTAACCCCTATATGATATATTGATAATAATATATTACTATGGCAACGAATACGTACTTACAAGAATCACCGATTGTATCTATGTTCTACAAAAAACTAAAGGAATGTAACTGTTAGATTACATATAGTAATATACCCACTAGTTATTATATTCATATTCTTTTTCATAGTTGAGTTTTGCTACACAAAATCTTTTTTTTGTTGTGAGATAATGAAAAACTGACTGTCAAATTCAAAAGATCATATAATTTTAATGACAGAACGAACTCTATTTGATCAAAATCGGTTCAGAAATGGCTGAAATATTCATAACTAACCATTTATAATATTTGTGGGGCCCCACAATTATTCGATAATTTTGAACCAGCCGTTAACATTTTTTTTTGTAATGCTTCCTCTTTTCACAAATTTACAAAAGAGGTTTTTAAATAGTTAGTGTTGATTATCTCTCTATCTAATCACTATTTCAACAAAACATTACCTGCACAATGTTTTATTTTAAATGGTTGAAACCAATGAGTGTTTAGAGAGCGCCCTCTTGAGTTTTAACGGCTCTTTTTGAATGATAACAGGCTTGTTACCTAGACATTCGTAAGTTTGTATTCGTTTCTAGCATGGTATAGTTATAAATATAAGTTGTAATGTATAGGTGCAGGTTTTGGTTTCTAAAATTCATTTTGACCAAACAAACTGTACACTGTTAAAACGCTGTGTAAAAAAGGCTGTGTAAAAATGGTTGTTAAATCTGTTCATACAATTTTAGGTGTAGCATGATAAGTTGTACAAAGAAGGGTTGCGTGAAGCGGCCATTGTTCAAGCGTTGATGAAACGTATTAAATCACGTGATAGTTTCGACCGCAAAAATCACCGCATCACAACCCCTTTTGTCCCATCGCAAACCAAGCGAACCGAGATAACGCAGTCGATAGAGAGTGAGGCTTATAACCTAAGGATCCCTGGTTCGATTCCGACCTTGCCACTTTACGCCTTTTTTGTATTTGCCATTTCAACAACAGGGTTGTTGAAATTTATTCTAAACAACTGTTGTTGAAAAAATTAAAACAACAGTTGTGTAAACTGGGGTTGTTGAATGTTTTCAACAACAGTTGGTTGGTTCATATGTTAAACAGCGTTTGTTGAAAATGTTCAACAAGTTGTTGAATCTGTTTACACAGCGTTTTAAAAGTGTACTCTTAACAAGACTCAACTATCCCTTTAATACAATACTTAATTTTACCCCATGCATATATAGTATTACATTTCTGATAGAGGAAATACACGTAACGCCCAGTTTCCGTGATGAATTGGTTAAATTGATTTTATATAACGGATAATGGATCACGTTATACAAATATTAATTTCCTTATAGTAGTTGCCTTACAATAGTAATGACACAATTGCTAAGATTCTGAAAATGTATTTTATTTTTTGGGGCATGTTTGTCTTTGAAACAGGTGCTAAAGTTGAAGACCATCGTGAAGGGTGACGCCCCGACTAGTCTAGCAACAACAAGTCTTCTGAAGCGGGAAGTGAGTAGAGAATTCCATTTATGAATTGAAAAACAAATCTCAGTTAAACGATACGATGTATTTATTTGCCGTTGAAGCAAAATCCCGTGAATGGCAAACCCAAAAGTTACATAACAATTACAATTGTATAAGCACCGGTTTACTACTAGCATGGTTATCACTAACATTATTCAAAGCAATAATGATTATTCTGTATTTGCCTGAATGGGAATGTTATTGCTACACCTAATCTTAATTCATAAACGAATCTGTATAATTGTACAAGTTTAGCTGGGGGTGTTTCCTCTACAGGGCATTTATTTGTTTAATACATAAAGCAATGTTCGCACACATAACATGACATAGGTAACATACATATTATAATCTTTTTGTTACGACTGTTGGTGATATATCACAGTAAACTCGAAACTGACATTGAATAACGAAGTTGTCGATTCGGGTTTTTACTCAGAATGTGATGCAAATGTCATTCTCAGCTATAAAGTGAAACCTTTTTTTAGAAGAGAAAATTCCAAGCCTACAAATGGCTAACAATAATTGTAAGTTATCCTTAGTATCTTAGTGAAACACCCCTTGGCATAGTTTTACTTACATCATACAAAGTAATAATGATTATGTTGTGTTAACGTGTATGAGAATGTTATTGCAGCACATAATCTGAATTCATAATGAATCTGTATAATTATAAATGTTTTAATTTCAGGTTTATAGCTTTTTTCCTCTCTGGCTTCCTCTTGTTATTGCTTGATTTGCTAAATTTTACCGTTATATTAACCTTTTCATGTTGATAAGATTATTTTCTTCTACAGGGCAGTTTATTTGTTTACACAAAGCAATGTTCGTACCCATAACATGACATACATATAACTTTTTGTTACGACTGTTGGTGATATATCACAGTAAACTCAAAACTGACATTGAATAACGGTGTTGTCGACTCGGGTTTCTACTCAGAATGTAATGCAAATGTCATGCTCAGCTAAAAACTGGATCTGTTTTAAGAAGAGAGAAGAAATAATGTAGAGAAAAGATATGGAAAGTATTTAAGAGAAAGCAAAAATGAACTTTAAGAAAAGGACATGATGATATATTTAATAAAAAGGACAAAATACACGTGATTGTCTTGTGTTTTGTGTCACTTGAAGTGCGAAACTAGCATTACTTATAATACCTTTCTAAAGAAACGTTATTAATTATTTAATTGTAAAAAACGCTGAGCTCTCATGTGTTAACAAATTGCAAGATCAATGTCATATCCACCATGCGATGTCGTGGATCTAGTTGTAACACCAGTCCTCCAATTTAGGGTTAGGGTTAGGGTTAGGGTTAGGGGTTCGACACTCACCTGAGTCTGCTATTGGAAACTTTTGTTTACGAACAAAGCAAGAGCAGTGAAAAGCGTATTATAGGAAGTACCGCCATACGAGATATTTGTGTCTCAATGGTAAGAGCACCAGTTTGCCAATCCGGGGGAATTCCCATTTTCTTTGCTCATTTAATTTAATGTATTGATATCCGTCGGTGAAATAACAAAACAAATGATACAAACTGTTTTGTATGTATGTTGTTTGTTGCAGCCGTGGGAGCCGCAGTGCATCCAGAGTGATTTCCTCTTCGAAATCGTCTGCGGGGATTCATGGGGTGAGTTGAAACGGAAATTAAAGATCGTCTATACATTAACTTAATAAACGATAAGAGGGCTCTGGGTTGAAGTTAGTCGGAAATAACCGACTCTTTATGGGATTCCCTTTAATGTATATGACATCTTACTATGTTTAGCGGGTCAGTGGAACCAGACGCAGTCTCAGTGGATCAACCATTAGCACATAGACTGATTTTTCGGTCTAGCATGAAGCATACTCCTTCAAAATGTGAACAGCATATATTCGAATTCATATAACATTCGCAATTTTTAGCATTGATCTTTAATTATACATGGTATACATATGAGAAGCTAAATCGACGTCAATCTATCCATCGAACTTTGCGTCAACTTTCCCTTAAATATTGCCATGCGTGGTGAAGTAGAGGGCACTGTTTGACAAGATATATACAGTGGGTCGCCATTTGTAATTAATAGGCTAGTGTGTGCGCTCTATACCCGCTCTGCATAACACTGGTTCAGTGTGTACATATTATTTCCATCAATTATAATTAGTGTTGTTAACCTAAATAGTGCCAGTTGAGTACATTCCCTGTTCTATATTAATTGGCCACAGCTAAATTGATATTGGGGGATTTGAAATGAATCTGTTCAAAAGCAAATGCTCCACACCTCAAGATTAGGGTGCACTGAACAATAAAGCCAATTACGTATACAATGCCACTGCACAATACAAAGTACTATATTACCATTGCTTGCAATCATAGACGTGGCATCCACGCGGTAGCTTAAATACAAGCACTTGGCACGTTAAGTGTTAAATTGATCATTAGGAACGTGGGTGCCAATAAGAAGTAGACTAACTATGGTTTTAACTTTCATTATTGGTGTTTCATTGTCATAGAGAGCTGATTATAGGATAATAATAACTTTGCGTCAACTTTCCCTTAAAGATTATTATGCGTGGGGAGGTAGAGGGCACTGTTCGACATGCTATACAGTGGGTCGCCATTTGTAATTAATATAGGCTAGTTTGTGCGCTCTTAACCCGCTCTGCATAACACTGGTTCAGTGTGTACATTAACTCCTAACGTACCAAGCTCGCATTTTTGCGAGTTACAATGCACACAAAGACCATAGAGCATTAAAATCCCTGGCACGTTAAGAGTTAACATTATTTGTTGTTAAATGGATCATTAGGAACGTGGGCGACAATAAGAAGTAGTATGGCTTTATCTTTCACTATTGGCGTTTCATTGTCATAGAGAGCTAAATGGGATAGTAATATGATAGAGTTTAATGATAAAGAGAAATGGGAATATTTGCGACTTCTAAAGGCATGTATTACATAAACATGGGTGTGTATTAATGCATTCATAAACTGTTGTATACATTTGTGGTATCTATTGATTTTAAATGTGTAATTATGGAACAGGCATTATTTTTATTTGAGCTTCTACCATTTCGGTTTTCCATACGATCTTTTATATTGGCAATAAACTGAATAAATAAATATTTAAATAAATGGTGTTATTCTCGTGTAAATGTTTTCTCTATCCCCAAACAAGTATGTATTCAGGCTGTTGATGTGACTCGTTTTCCTTTTTTTACAGGAGACAAACTGGTTGTAGGGACAGAGTCTGGTGTTTTCATCATAGAAGGTAAGAAACCCACAAATAAACAATGGTAATAATATCATAATAATAGTCATTAATACATAATAATAATTTTTTTCATTGGTTCGGTCATAATCAGGCACTCACGAACATTAATGTACTGAATAGTATGTGCTTAGTTTAAGAACATAGCTATTCTCAAATATGTAAATATTACGGTTTTGAGAGATAAGTTATGTTGACGGTATTTTTTTTCTGAATTCATATTCTTCCAACAAACTGCAAACGGAGCTAGTTTAATGAGGGGTAACTATGTGTAAACTAAAGCTGTGTCGTTGTGTTGTTGTATGTGTTTGATATTTGATTGATTTATTTCATAATAATAAATATTGTTAATTTACGGTCTTTTTTTCTGCATAAACGAAGTGTACTGTATTGCATGCAGGTTAATGTATATTATACAAACAATGAATTACTGTGTATGTATATCTTGATTTATTGTTTGTTATATCAGAGGGCCTAAGTCCAAGAATGATCTTTGACAAGACGGTTCTATTCAAGCAGATCAGCGTGGTCGAGGCTCACGGACTACTCCTAGCAAGAGCAGACAAAGGTAGAGTCATCCCCTTTTACCCCCTCCAAAGTACCAATTGAATATACCCTGGTGCCAGGTCCAAGTGTCATCTAAATTGGAAGGCAAAAATCACGTCTATAGAGCGATATGCTACTGGCTACGTGTAGTGTCATTCGGTTGACATTGGCCTCTTCAAACGGGAATAATTATATTCTAAGGGAGCTCTTGCCCTTGACAATGACATTGCCAATGTGCTAACGGAGAAATTAACCCATTGCTTACGGGAACAGGGTGGATTATGTACAACGTCTATGGGGATTTCAGAATCTCGTAGTCAACGGATAAATGCATAACAGGAATGTTATTAGTTCCAAGGCATGCGTCTCCTTCACGCAAGAATTGATTTTGAAGTAGTCTTTCCACGTAGAACAAGACGGAAAATGAGAAGAAAACGATTCGGAAAAGTAATGTTAGTTCTGTTGACACGTGCAGCTTCTCAGTGGTGTAGCTTGGTTGGACTGACGGGGGTGGGCACTATCTATTCCATTTCTGTTTTTTGTTAAAAGATTTCCGCTCTTATTCTTGGATTCTTTTGTCAAATAGTTGGGGTCACATGCCCCCATGCCCAGCCCCCTTAAATGTGTGATTGCTTGTGTCAACTTTTGGGGCACGTATCTCCCCAATGCCCCCCGCCCCCCCCCCCACCCCCCGTTGCTACGCCCCAGTGTTGCCTCTCCAAACATGAACAACGATTCTCACACTTCCTGGGGTACACTTGGAATTGATGATGGTGTGCTAGATAGTAGAAGGAAAATTTAAAAGAAAGAGAGAGAGGTGGAAAGTAAAAAACAGGCAACACAATCAATAATCGATATAATTATAGAGATAACAATATATAGAGGGAGAGAGAGATGTGAAGGGGAAGTAGCTTGTAGAAAAGAATTAAGTTCAGAAAATAAAAGAAACTAAAGACGAAGAAGAGGAGGAGGGGCAGTAGGAGGAGGAATTCAAACAAGTAGCCTACATGCAGAAAGAAATCCTTGAAGGTTGCTCAAAAGTCATAAATGATTGGTATAGAACCAGATTTGATGAATGCCTACCCGTGTATTTTCGCTCAATAAACTCGATTATTACAACTCGCATTCCGAATAAGAACAGACCGCGAGCGATCATCGTTAAATTCACAACGTATCGCAAGCGCAGTGAAGTTCTTCGCTCTCGCAAGAAGCTGAAAGGCTCGGGCATCGCGATCGACGAGTCTTTGACTGCATCGAATCTAGACATTCTGTGGGCTGCCAAGAAACACGACAGAGTGAAGGAGGCTTGGGCCTCAGATGGACGGATCATAGTCCTACTGGCGGGCACAGGAAACAAAGACATCAAACGATTAATTCGAAACAAAGATGAACTCAACAAGTTGTAGTATGAAATAAAGAATGAACACAATAAAGAATGAACACAAACATTTCAAAATGCACTCTCAACAAGCCAAGCCTACATTTTCAAGTGCAAACTTTTTTTACTGCGACTTATTTTAGTGTACTTATAATTTATTTCTATTCCATTTTGTAAATTTTTTGTTAGGTTTGGTCATCTATGTGTGTGTTGATGTGTGATTTTTAATGCGTGACTATTGTAAGCATTGCAACTCTCCTTTTTCCTCTTCATCTGGTACTCAGTTTATCTGTACAAAATGCTCGTGTCATCTTTTCCCTTTTAATCACTTTGATGATGATTTTGAATACTACTGGTCGTTATATTCTTTCTTTCGCTTAAATCAAAATATTGATGTAAATAACCTTCTTAATATGAAAATTAATCCTTTTGATATAAATAATATGCAACAAAATGATTCTTCTAATGATATATTATGTGATGACGATGTGCAATATATTTCTCAAAGTGAAAGTAACTATATATTTCCTGAAAATTTTCATAAATTGTCAGAAAACGATCAAAATAAATTTTCTATCATTCATTTGAATATTAGAAGCTTGTGTAAAAACTTTGATAATTTTCAAGTATTTTTGTCATCTCTCCAGTATAATTTTGATATTATTGGTCTATCTGAAACATGGTTAACCCCCAATACTCATTTAGATATGTATAACATAGACAATTATTCACTTGTTCAAGTTTGTAGACCCACCAGAACTGGAGGGGGTGTGGGATTATATGTAAAAAATGGAATTGATTATGTTGTTCGTAATGATTTATCTATTTGTTCCCAAGAAATTGAAGTAATTTTTATTGAAATTAAACATTCAGGTAAAAAGTCGACAATTATTGGATGCGTCTATAGACCACCGAACACGAACATTCTTTGTTTTAATGACAAGCTAAATTCATTTTTGGATGTTTTGGATAAAGAAAAGAAAGATATATACTTGATGGGTGACTTCAATATTAATTTACTAAATCATTGCACGCATAACCAAACAAATGACTTCTTAGAAACCATGTTCATTCATAATTTGTACCCACTGATATCTAAACCTACACGTGTCACTTCTAGATCGTGCACATTGATTGATAATATCTTTATAAATACCTCATTAGAACATGTACATACAGGTTTATTTTATACAGATATCTCGGACCACTTCCCAATATTTTGTTTGATTAACTTAGGAACAAAAGTTAATAAGAAAAAACAATTCAAAAAACCAAGTTTTCAAAAGAGATTAATTACTGATAAAACTATCAATGAGTTTAAGGCCCAATTATCCCAGTTTGATTGGTCTCCCATTTATATGTGTCTTGATACAAATGCTAGTTATGACTACTTTGTTGAAAAAATTACTTTACTATATAATACTTGTTTTCCTGTAATAGATGATCAATTAAAACAAAATAAATGTAGGAAACCATGGATATCAACTGGTATTTTGAGATCGATTTCTAAGAAAAATCGACTATATAAGATATATTTACGCAAACTTAGTGAAAGCTCTCGCTTGAAATATACTGTGTATAAAAATAAACTTACTACAATTATACGAAATGCGAAAAAACAATATTTGTATAATCTTTTTGAAAAGTGCAAAGGAAATATGAAGAAGACATGGAATGAAATTAATAATATTCTTGGTAATAGAAAACAACATGCACTTCCTAATGAAATGTACTTTGATGACAATAAATATTCCACACGAGAACAGATTGTTGAACAATTTAATTCATATTTTGTAAGTATTGGCAAGAAATTATGTGATTCTAATCATTGTATACCGAACTCATTTAAACGCTATTTGAATTCCGATTATTACGATACCATGTTCTTAAAACCGACTACTGTTCATGAACTATTACAGATTTGCACCTCTTTAAATCAATCAAAGTCATGTGGTTATGATAATATTTCACCTTGGGTAGTTAAAGAAACAATCAATTGCTTTGTAGAACCATTATGCAATATATTTAACAAATCGCTTTCTATTGGTGTGTTTCCAGAATCGTTGAAAATATCAAAGGTTGTTCCACTTCATAAAAAAGATTGTCCACAGAATATGAAAAACTACAGACCAATTGCTATATTATCAATATTCTCAAAGATTTTGGAAAAAGTAATGCACAATAGACTTTATAGTTTCCTTTCAAAATATGATGTTTTAATTAATGAACAATTTGGCTTTAGAAAAAATCATTCAACGTGTCATGGTGTATTAAATTTGTCAACTTTTGTTTCAAATGAGCTAGACAAGGGTAATTTCTGTATGGGTTTATTCATGGATCTTTCAAAGGCGTTTGACACCATCGATCACCACATTCTTCTTGAAAAATTATTTTATTATGGAGTGAGAGGAGTAGCATTTAATTGGTTTAAATCATATTTGGTTGAAAGAAAGCAGTATGTGGTGGTCGATGGTGTCAACTCCAAACACAGAATTGTAACGTGTGGTGTACCACAAGGGTCTGTTTTAGGACCGCTATTGTTCTTAGTTTATATTAATGATATTTTGATGAGCACACGTCTTTTTCGATTCTCTTTATTTGCTGACGATACCGTTGCCTTTATGTCCCATATAAATATTCATACACTTATATCGATAGCAAATACAGAATTACGATCATTAGGTGAATGGTTCCGGAGTAATAAATTGATTGTTAATTATGATAAAACAAATTATATTTTATTTCATTCTAAGAAAAGAAGAATTCCAGAAACCATTGATGATATTTCTATGAATCATAATATTTTAACAAATGTAAAATCATTATTATTTCTTGGTATAACTATTGATGAATGTCTAGATTGGAAGATCCATATTCAGAATGTTGTTTTAAAGATATCTAGAAGTATTGGAATATTATCAAAATTGAAATATATTTTGCCCAAAAGTGTGTTGTTGTTACTATATAATTCGTTGGTATTACCGCATTTGACATATTGCAATATTGTGTGGGGTAATTCTTATTTTTCTCATCTCAATAGAATACGCGTGTTACAAAAAAGGGCAATTAGGATCATTACTCACTCTGAATATAATAGCCCTAGTAGTCCCCTATTTTTAAAGATGAAAATTCTCCCTATCCAGGAGCTAATTACTATGAATACTCTAATATTTATGTATAATTTCCATACGGGACATCTACCGTTCCTATTTAAAACATTGTTCGTAAGTAATTCATGTATACATTCTTATAGCACTAGGCAAAGATCATTACTGCACAAACCACCAGTACGTTCTACTCATGCGTTAAACTCCTTTCAAAATGTAGGCATAAGCAAATGGAACAATCTCTCTGAGAATATAAGATCAAGTACAACTTTGTCAAAATTCAAGTGTGTATGCAAAAGGGACTTACTACAACAACTATTATAAACTAAGTTCTTTGTCAGATTTTCTGTTACACTTTCACTTGCTCTTCTATTTTACCTTTTTCTTTATCTTCGTATTTTCGGATCCCCCTCTTCGCTTCTTCTATTATCTTCTTGTATTCATAGCAGTGCCCCCGATGTGGGCTTGAGTGAATGGTGTGTGTATCCGGTGTGAATGATGACCTACCTACCATATTATTTCTCTAGAATCTGTATAATTTGTAAAAGGGCCCCAATTTACAAGCTCCGGCTTCTATGGGGTCCAAAACCATTTTGTATATTGATTATCAAACTGCTATTTATATTTGTTACTTTTGTTTTATGGTTTGAATAAACTGAATCTGAATCTGAAATAAGGATCACATACAAAATAAGCTTGCACACAGATTGTAACATACTTGCAGAGAACTAAATAGTTTATGATCCTTATTTTAGTTCTCTCATTTTCCTTCATTTGCAACTACTGTACTGTAAAGGGATCTAAACTTTGTTGACATGTGCAACAAATTATGAGTGGTTGATACAATGTATATTGTTGTTATTTGATATGTCCACTGAGTGTTGTGTGAAAATATTAATGGGACTTTATATAGCCAAGTAATGAGCAAAAATGCAAAGTAATATTCACTAACTCATTGCACTCACTTTGAACACAGTTTTGACTATCCAGTGGATAATTTAACATCTGAACACTTCAATCGTAAATATCTTTTTAACGAAAGGGAAATTTGAAAAACCGAAACCCGTCCCATGCTATTATTGTTAAAATACGACTACAACAAGGTATGAGAGAACCACTATAATTCAAATTGGATTTTGAGGATTTGGACAATGTTACTAGATCCCTTTAAACTGGGGATGGACAAATACTTGTATATCGAAACCTGCTCTCGCGACCACCTGTCTATAAAGAACACCAATATTGAGTCTCTCTGCAGCAGTTTCATGTCGATGGACCGTTCCATAAATGTCACATATTCTGTCTCTCTTGGGTGGTCTTTATACACAGGTGTCATCGTATTAACATATTTGTAAAAGACTGTAACTTACTACCTTCCATAATTTGTCATTAGTGTCAGACTTATGATGTATTAATATTTACATTGTGTCACTTACAACCATTTGCAGGGAAGGATGGTCGCATCTATGTCTTTAGACTCTCCGATTTTGAAGGTCAAGAGAACGAGGGTCTAGTTAGGACAAAGCATGACTGCAGGAGTCACAAGATTGAACGATCGAAAGGTAAGCTATTTTCTGCAAAATCGTGCTATTATTTCCTTATTCATGTAACCCTTCATTGTGTATTGTTGTATTGTTTTTGATACTCTTTTTATATTAATAGCTTTCTGATACGTTTGTATTGTATCCGATTTAATTTTCTCAGGAAGACTATTCCACAGTCTGTCATAGTTGTCATATTGGTTCCTTGCATAGTGTTTGATTATTCTTAGAACACTGTACCATAATAACAAAATAAATTTAAACACAAATTAGCCCTGACGAGAAAAAAAAGAAAAAAAGAAAAGAAAAGTGGGATTCACAGGGAATTGAACCCGAGACCTCCAGATTGCTAGACGGGTGCTCTACCCTCGAGCCAGAAAGCCCTTTGTATGGGGGTCCTACCCATGAAACCATTTTCAATGCTCGTAATAGGCAGAATCTATAAATAAACCCGACACTGTTTGTATAATATGTTATTTAACAGCAACATAAACAATAGGCCTACTTCTAATATTTATATTCATATCCACCATCCACACACATTTCCAGGGTGTCACCTGTTCGCCGTAAGCAGACCAGGCGGAAGCCATCTTCGCATGGTCGTAGCCGTTGGCAAGAAACTGGTGCTGCTGACATGGAAGCACAACGCCGCTTGGTCGGCGTGGTGCAAGGCAGCAGACACGGACACGGTCGAGGGTTTCCAATTCACCAGGGTAAGTCAATTTATTGTCCAAAACAACTCCATTAGCATGACTCGCCCTTAGCAGTGGTCCGGTGCCAATGGCTACCTGGAATTGAATTGAAATTAAATTTTACAAAGCTGGCAAAGCAGTGACAAAAATGAAAAATGCTATCGATGGCTTCTTTATGTTTTCACAATCAGGGGATTGATTATCAACAATGTTATCATGTTATAATCCCTTCTACATATTAAATAACTTCGAGTGTGGATTTGTTGTTGTTATCATTACCCGAATGTATATTAAGACACGCGGGTGGAATATACTAACACGCTGTTCTCCTCATACCCAATTAATCCGAATCTTTAGGAACTTTCGGCGGGAGACGTTCCCTCGCTGATGTGCCTGATCGACGGTGGTCATGGCGACAACCATATCGTGGTCGCCTACCGGCATCAGTTCGACCTCGTGAACGAAAAGAATGGAGACACGTTTCGGCTGCATATGGTAGACGCGAACAAGGTAGGTTTTACTTTTTAAAATAAATTTCATTATAATAGTCACTGTTGTTTTATCTGTGCAATAATAGTCTTAAAATTCCAATTCGTATTGATGTTCGTCCGTTGAGAGTGAGAAATACGTCAATTTTGGGCTAAATTTAGTTCTGCCCGCCATCTTGTAAGTCGTAACCTTCTCTATGTGATGCCGAAATCTCTGAATGTTTTGAATAGCATAAAATGTTAGCTTAACCCTATCTCTAACTCTATTTGGTTTGCAAAATCTAGTGTGAAATGGGTGAAACTTGGTTTCAACACGATATCTTTTCAGTACATACAATTACATAGTGCCCTTTTTTCTTAACCATAGATTTGATGTCAACTGTCAAGTATCCCGTGCGCGAAGACAAAATAATACCCGTTTTTTTTACACGTCAGTCTTGTGTCAGCACTTGGCATCTACCGAGATGATGAACGGAAAAAAAGCACTGAATAAATATAAAATAAAACAATATTGTGTGTTGTGGTTCTTACAGGTCAGTCTTGTGTCGGCAGTTGACATCTACGAAGACGATGAACCGGAAGTACTTCTGTCCTACAACCGTAAGTTCACATCTACTGCCGATAACTCCATGTGTATATTTTGTTTGGGGGTTTTTGTGTTGTTTTGTTTACTTAATACGAAGAGGTTAAGGCGTAGGAATTGCATATATTTTTGTTAAGTGGTAGTCAGTCTTTGAAATTATCAATTAAACAAATTGAATCATTCTGATTTATTTTGATCATAGTCTCTACAAGCTATAAAACATTATTTAAAGGAAGAGAAAAGCTGTAATTTTCGCTTGCTGTTACTTATAAGTGCAAAATTCCTGTTACTTCTGGGCCCCGTTGTAGAAACAGATACAATCGATTGTAAGTTACGATCGATCGTAAGTCAGAAAATGTACGCGTTTCAACCAATCAGATTTGCGCATCTAGAACACGTGATCTGACTTACGATTAATTGCAACTTACGATCGATTGTATCTCTTTCTGCAACGGGGCCCAGGTCATAGATTTCCTTTCGGTATCACTTATGATGGAAATAAAAAGTGTTTTGAAACCACTATCAAATGTTTTGACTGACCACTGGAGGCTGTCATGCTTTCCATAGGTACCACATAAAACGTCATCTGAGCGCATTTGAGTGTGCACTAACAAAAGCGGGTTATGTTGAATCTGCTGCTATGTCAGTGGTTACGTAATCCGCTTTTGTGTATGTAAGATCAAATGACTTTTAATATGGGACAGTTGGAAAACATGGCAGCCTCCAGTGTTCAGTCAAAACAAGTGAGAGTGGTTTTAAAAACATTGATTTGTTGCATTATTGGTGATACCCAAGATGAAATATACGACTTGAAGTGACGGGTAATAGTAAGCAAAAATACCACCGTTTGGCTCACTTTAATACAGCATTACACTGGTCATCGCACACACTCACAATCAATCCACACATGACGTGCACTTTCTACTAGTACTATATTGTATTTATGTGTACTAGTACTGCGATATGGCGCACCCAACGGTATACAGTTATTATCAGTTTATGTTTTACTTTAAATCAAATGACGACACAAGAAAAGAGCGCTGGAGTCTGCACATATTGATTATTTGAAGTCGGTGGAGTCACTACTTCATGTTATGATTTAATCCTAGATTCACTTATCTATCTTTATATCTATCTACCTACCTATATATAATCATTCAGTATAACTGTGTATATGTCTAACCTTCTACTGAATGATGGTTTAATTCTACTTCTAAATCCTCAGATGTATCTCAGTTTTGTCGACTGAATGGGGACGAATCTTCTGATTTCGACTTATATTGGAACTCGGCCCCAAAGGCCATCGGTAAGTTAAACAACAACTGGGATAGAGGTTGTGTATCTCCTTTGCAATCATAATAAAAACTCAGTAAAATATTCCCTGAACCACAAGGATATTACATCCATCCAGTTGATGTTATATGAAAATGTACAGTTATGATTCAAATAATGCATAGACAACATCCTTCTTTGTAGTGTACTTTAACATAATACCCGTTCTTTTTATGAATCTCAATGTCACAATTTGTAAATAATAATTATGAGGAAAAAAATGGTTGAAATGTAGTAATAATAAATCATTTATCCAATATTATTTGTATGTGTTCTGTCAAATAAGCCTATGCACATTAAAATATATTTAGTTTGTTTCATTAATGTGACATTTTTTTCCTGATTTTACTTTTTCTCGGTCCAGTCTGTGCATTCCCATACATCCTAGCCTTCACTTCAGACTCAGTGGAAATCCGACTCGTCGTCAATGGCAATCTGGTTCACACCATGACCATGCCAAGAATCAACCTCATTGCTTCTAAGGTAATTTCATTTATCTTCATACAATCTACAGTCAAACCTGCATATAATGGCTACCTAAGGGAAACAAGCAAAGTGGCCACTTGAGACAGGTGCACCTTATAAAAGTTTATTAAGTTAATAAACCGGTTCGATAATGTTGTTTCATATGTATAGAATCTCTTTTGTTGACTGCTATAGAAAGGGAAACAAGAAAGGTTGCCACTGAAGACAGGTGCACCTCTATTAATAGCCATGCTCCATAACACAATTCCTCTGCATTGGTACATTCACTAGTGGTGTCCACTACAGCCAGACTTGACTGCATTGTATTGATTTTTTTCTTCTAGAGTGCGTGTTTGTTTTATAGGATATTATAATGTATGCAGTATATAATGTCAAGTCCAAAATAGCCAGATCAGAAAATCACCTGTTGTTTGATGAATCCCCTTAAAACCATCAGGGAAACGTCGCCGGGAGAGGGCAGTCATTTACTACGTGCTGCACGGTCTGGTCTGTATTTCAATAATGAGCCTCTGACATAATACAGTTCATATTAGGTACATCTGATGAAAATGTTTACAACCGACTATCTAGAACATTACTTTTCTATGACTGATTAATAAGTGGGGTGGTAAGCAAAGAGCATTGCCTTGTAATTTGGGAGGGGAAGTCACCCGAACAGCTAACAAGCAAAACAAAGAAAAAGACACAAAACAAAGTGTATATGAACCGGTGGATAAGCGACACAATTAAACTCACTTAAATTCACTACAATTACATCACAGAAATAATGTTACAACTTGTATTTAAACGTATCTTTTAAACGAATACTATGCCTACTTTGCTTCACCAGTGTGACATGTACTTCACCTCGACGGGCGTGGATGTGATGCAGCCTAGTCCGAAGGATCCCTGCAGGCCTTTCAACCCTGCAGCCAGTCCAACGTCGCCACCTCAGAGTAAGTCGAAGGGTTTCACTTTAAGATTCGATGATAACGTCCTTTACCATTAATAATTCAAAAAAGTGTCTTTAAAGGAAGGCGTCATGTAGCAACTCCCACGCCCCCTTCAAAGCCTCCAGCCACTCAATTTATTTATGTATTCGTTTTACCAATGATTGCTAATATCCCGTCACCTACATGTATTTATGAAGTTGCTTTAAAGGGGTAGTTTAGTTTTGGTAGAGAGGGCGCTGCACATCACAATTTTGTTGTGAGGTAATGAAAAACTGAGTGTCGAATTTGAGAGAACATGCAATTTTAATGGCAGAATAAACTTTATTTGGTCAAAATCGACCCAGAAACGGCTGAAATATCAATAAATATATCTGATCTTATAATTATTTGGGGCCCAAATAATTAGATGATTTTTTCAAAAAATTAAAAAAATGCTTGCACTTTTTCAAAAAATTTCAAAAGCGTCTTTTAAATAGTTGTTGATGATCTCTCTATTTAATCATTATTTCAATAAAACATCACATGCATAATTTTGTATGAAAAATGGTTGAAACCAATGCCTTTTCAGAAAGCGCCCTCTTGTGTTTTAATGGCTCTTTTTTTAATGATAACGGGCTTTTTACTTAGTCGTTTGTAATTTTGTATACCTTTTGAGCATGGTACAGTTATAACTATTAGTTTATAATGTTACTGTCCAGGTTTGGTTACTAAAGTTCAACCTTACCAAAACTGTACTACCCCTTTAAATTGCTCTGTATTGTCATATGACTGTGTAACTTTAACAATGTTCAATCTTATGTTGTATACGCATTCTCAGTTGTTGGTATACAAATGGAGAACTCGACCTGCTTAACAAAACACTTGCTGGTTAAGATTTGAATATGATTATGATGAAAAGTAAAAAAAAAAAAAATGGTTGTATTCAAGCAGGTTTCATATGTAATGATCTCGTATTGGTAAGATGTCTTTATTAGTTTGTGTATAATACACAAATGAGTTATTTACCCCCAGATCATGAAGATGTAAATACATCAGGGTGAATGTTCGTAAAGATGCACTCATGCACTTAGTAATGGAATGGGTGCACACAATCTTTCGTCCTTTTAATGATAATCACAGACAACCGGATGAAGGTTTGCACACAGGACTAGAACTTTTGCAATCATGATATCATTCCTTCATGAGGGTCTCTTATCTGTAACATCATAAGTATCCGCCTGACTTTTTTAACAAGGAATGTAAGAACAGCCAAAAAAGTGGGGGGGGGGGGGGGGGGGGGGCTGGGGGGCTGCAGCCCCCCCCCCCCCCCCCCCCCCCCACTTTTTTGGCTTAAAACAATGAAATACATAAGCATGAAAACAATTATTATGTGACCCGGTTGTGGTCAACCTCCGCCCCCCCCCCCCCCCCCCCCCACTTTCAAAACCTTTCCGCGGCCCCTGGTACAGAACATAGTCCACTCAATGGTAGACCTATTATTCGTCGGGTGCAATGTCAATGTGTCCATTCATACAGAGATTTACAAAGACTATTCTGAGTAACATAATATAACGAGCTCATCATCAACTCGACCTCATATCTGAGTTATTTCAAAGAGTGCATATGGCTTTAGACCTATATAGCTTTAGACCTATATAGCTTTTAAAGTCTGAAGAATTATATGTTTATCGTCTCTATTTGCTTCTTACCTTCAGACTATGGACCGTTCTCTAATGCAGCAGTGAGGATCTACAAGATTCCTTTGATAAGCTTAGTGGGTCAGATGAGCGAGCGCCCTCTACCGAATCCAACGAACAACTGCCGACCTCGTTCCTTCATCTCACCCCTCGTCAACATCGCCGAGTCACCGCCGAACACAGCTCGGCAGTTCGGCCAGCCTTCAGACTCACCCACGAACAATGGAAGACCGATTCGGACGTGGTGCATACGGTGTCTATTCCTGTTACCTCCCTACCTCCGCAGACTGTTTCCAAGGTCAAAGTTGGACCGAGACCTTCTCAGGAGTACTCAGACTCGGGCTACTCCGAGTCGGACTTCTCGTTCGAGTCCACGGACTCGCTGCCTTCGAGATACCCCTCGTCGCCGAGTAAAGGATCGGAATCAGCAGAAGCGCGCCGTCAGAAGTTCGGTTGCCTTCGGTCGCCGCGGCTGGGCAGGCGACAACAGGGCTCAAAGCAGGCTGACCCGGACGCACGCGCAGAGTTGCTCGGAAAGCCAAGCAAGCGTGCCTCAGCGCGCCAGCGATATCCCTCCAGCACATCGAGTACCCAGTCGGAATCGTCGAACGTCTTCAGCTGTCCGATCCGGCTCGAATCGAACAACAACAACAACAAGCACCACCACCACCACCATCACCACCATCACCATCACCACCTCGGCGACAACGACCTGAGGCTCGAGTCGCTACCGCTCCCGAGAAGTCCGCTGGCCGATCGTCTCGGGAGCACGGGGAGCACTGGGAGCTCTTACTCGCAGCAGTCGGAAGCCGAGATGAGGGCCGAGCTTCTCGGCCGGTTGATAAACTCGCCCCGCGGTAGCGACCGTGGTTCGACCACGTCCTCTTTGCACTCGGAAGACAGTAGCTGCAGTGGACCCGTGTTTCTTGAGACGACGGGGGAGTCGACCAATGGTCACTCCCCATGTCCGTTCGCCCTCTCCACATCGGTTGACGACGATGATCTAGATTTAAAGTAAAATATGTATGATTATCTCTGTTACAAGATAACTGAACATGTTGGAGTTACGTTTAACAAGATTTGTTACAAAGATTTCCTTTTTATTGTGTACTAATCAGAGTTAATGTCAAACTTGTGTGATCGGTGAACAGTGTTTAGTTGTGTTTGGTAAACTAATCCGGCTGCATTATTTGTGAATTGTACTACACCGATTATTCTATGTTTTGTAGAAAACAGACTAGTTGTATGAATATATATTTATAAATAAGTAATCGCTTTGATGACTCAGGCTGACTAGTATTTGTGATGTAGACATAACCGACGTTCTTCGTTTATTTTACGTAATCTATTGTATAAGTAGTATAACGTAAATGTAATTTTTTTATTTTATCATACTGGACAATTATAATTGGATTAGAAATTGCTATGTTTCTAACATTTATTGTGGGCATGAACTCAAAGAATTCCAAAAAGAATACAAGGCAGTCTTCTGAAAATTGATTTGAAAATTGATAGCATTTTGTTTCATTGTTTTCCCGGCTATTTAAAAAAGGAAATACATAATGAGTGCCCCTCCCCCGGCTCCCCCCCCCCCCCCCCCCCTCCCCCAAATACAAATACAAAATATTTACAAAATCATTCCGGGTATAGCATAAAGATGACAAAATTAAATATCTGGTACTTTCCAGTTTGGAAAAGGCATCTGAAGCATCCTTACTTCCTTACTATGAAAGAAATTAGATGATTTATTTGTGTTTAATCAAATGATTTGTTTGTATACGCCATGACTCTGTCATTTTCTTTGCCAATTTCATTACGATGTTATCGTCCACACATATCTTGCTACGCCGTTTATTTTTGCAACGTTAGTTTGAAAAAGGGCTGGTTGATATATGGGATCAAGAAAACATTGTAGAAAAGGAATTAGATGTTCATTATAGCTGTTATGTGAACTTCAATTGTGTTTTTTTCATCATATATGATATAATATCTTCAGTTATAATTTATATAGTATAGAAAGGTGATTAGATGGTGCAGCTTTACAATCATGCGTGCCTTATGCAAAGAACGCTCAGAACAATCATGTTAAGATGATAAGATTTTTTATTTGAAGAATGGAATATAAATAAACTGAATTGGTGTCATAATTATTTCATTTCAGCTAATGAACTCGATATTATAGACGAAATTATTATACAGTTTATATACCGTTATTGCGCTTATCAACGTGCCAGTTTAAAACGAAGCTTGAACATGCAGGGTCAGGAATCGAATAGGGAGTGAATCAGGGGGCAAGATCTATTTATCCCTCCGGATAAATTGAAACTATACACAAACTAGATACAGGAAACAATTTTTTGTTAGGGTACTTACCTACGCTAAACCTCTAACTCACGTATAGTAACTTTATGAATACAGTATTAAACTCACGGGCCCGGAACCTCATCAGCAGGACCAGTGGCACATCTTTAGTCCATGCAAAAAGGACACAACTGACCAGTAACTGTTTGAACCACGTCGCACATGTGAAATATTCCTAGCCCTGTGTCTCCATTCTTAATGCAAATCATTCTGCAAAGGCATCCTAATAAATTGTATCTTGGTTTTCATTCCAGTCAATCTATAACCGGTCACCATCAATATTATGTCCAGAACATTATATTACCAGTGACTGGTTATACTATGCCTGGCATGCAACCGAATGTTTGTCCCGATGCCTATTAAAGCAGAACTAGAGGGACTGATTGGTTAATGAAAAGAAACAATTATAATATTTCCGGTGGCACATGACAACCATCAATGGGATAGTACAATTCCACAAGTGTTGACTGGTTTAACTGGTAACTGGTGATTTCTGGCTTTTTTAGCCCGGATTAAAATATTATGTTGCCACTAATGAGTATGTTGGCCATACCTACGTTATAGTCGTGCAGTAACAACAAGTGGGGCTGCATATTTTTGTTTAAACGTGTAAACAAAAATATATAGCCCAACTTGTTCGGTGCTTACGTCTTATGTACTATAGTACATACATAAACCACTACCTTGCCCTGTCTATAAACCAATTTTGTTTTTATTCTAGTTGGGCAAATTGGGTAAATCACTACAACATTCCAGAAGTTGTTTTTTTCTTAAAGTTATTAAAGGGATCTAGTTTCATTGTCCAAATCCTTAAAAATCCAAGTGGAATTATAATGGTTCCCTCATTCCTTGTTTCCGTTTTTCGAATTTCCCTTTCGTTAAAAGATATTTACGATTGAAGTGTTCAGATGTTAAACAATCCACTGGATCGTCGTAACCGTGAACAAAGTGAGTGCAATGAGTTAGTGAGTATCACTGTGTATTTGTCCTCATTACTCGGCCATATAACGTCCTTTAAACTTAGAATTTTCACACAATACCCAGTGGACATATCCGATATAACCAATATAATGTATCAACCATTCATCAGTTTGTGCACATGTCAACAAAGTTACTAGATCCCTTTAAGATTATTGCGTTTCGTTGCATGTTTGACTACAATTAGCAAATAATTATATATTACAAGGTTTAGCATTCCTTTATTTTGTTTGCATATAGCATGCAGTATACTTGAAGCTACCTCATTAATCTACATTTGTATGTCATAACATTGATTTGAATTGAAATGAATTAAATACAATGGAACATCGTAATAACGAGGAACTTGAATATTACCTTGTTCAGGTAAATATATCATGGTAAACAGAATAAAAAAGAGCTCGTACCAGTTAACTTGCCTTGTTAAAAAGGTGTTTGTTATACATGTCTCAGAACTCTTCATAACGAGATTCCACTGTAATAATATATTTATAGAAAGTGTACGTGCTATATGGAATTATGACTAGTTTTGTACAGATAGATTAAATTTAAACACTTAAATATTATATTGGAAATCGACATATGACATGTTTTGGTTTAATAACTGACTAAAATATCCGATTTCAAGGAAGCCATCTTACGTTACAATTAATTTGATTTATTTCGTGTGAGTCAACTTATTACTAATGCGAGTCATTCGAGCCACTAAGTCTAAGTAAAAGCATTCCTTACTTGTAACTCTGTGTTAACACTATACATTCCATGGTGGTATTAGGCCGTTACATGAATTCAACATCGAAATTACGCACACAATTTATTTAAAACCACAAATGACATTTCTCAAAAATCGTTGTAATGTTATTATATGCAGTGACAATGACACTTTAATATTGTGATTAATATTAACTGTTGTATATTCCTCAAAATACAGTACTTCTTAATATGGTTCTAGTAAATTATATCACTATTGTTAAGACGTCAGCCTAATTTTTAACCCATTGCCTACGGGAACTTGGTGGGTGTAGTATGAACTACAATTATGGGGATGGCAAAATATATATTACGTTGCCAAGACGTTGTAATCTTTCCACATGTGTACATTTATGTTCATGTCATTAATTTCAGATATACTGTGTGTCTCAAAAATGCTACGCCCAGAATAGTGATGAGGTTGATCGTGAAAAAGATTTAACATGAGTTAGTGTCATATCAAAAGAGAAGGACTGTGCTTTCCGATGCGTTGCACTTTGTTTAATATATTTTAATCTTGAAATAAAAAAAGAAACATCACATGAGCAAAGAAAATGAAGTTTCTTCGGGATTCGAATCCGAGACGACAGCTTAAGGGATTTCTATTGCTCAGCTTGTGGAGCACCGGTCTAGCAATCCGGAGGTCTCGGGTTCGAATCCAGGAGAAACTCCATTTTATTTGCTCATGTTCACATTTATATTATATACATATGGTTAGTTTCCCCATGTTTGAAATATTTTCATCTTGTGGATTACGAGCTGGTACCATTTCTTACCGAGTGTATCAATTTGACAAAATAATTACATCTGTGCCGATTTCGGTATCGAAGAGCAAGATCGCCATAGATATGTTTTGCAAACATCGGTCTTCTCACTAACAAAATTATTATGACGAAAGTACAACTAAATGTGGTTCTGCTTATGTTGAAGAGAGGTCGGTTTGGTGTACTGCAAACGATCGTTATACCTTAGGACTGACACAATCAATTGAGTTAAAGTAATATGCATCCCGGGGGGTCTGTCCTCATTGAAAGGGGGGTATCATACGTGACCAAGAAAACGAGTAATTAGGGTGGTTTTTCACGATCAGGCAAGATACTCGAGTATCTCGTTTAGGGTCTCAAAATCACCCAAAATCAGGAAATAGGGTATCTATTTTAGGCTGATGAATTACTCGTTTAGGGTATCAAAAAGATGAATTACTCGTTTAGGGTCTCAAAAACTCAGCTTACTTGCTTAGGGTATCAAAAATAGTTATAACTTGCTTTTAATAGGGGTTTACAAAAAAAAAAAAAATTACTTGCTTAGGGTATCAAATATAGTTATGACTTGCTTAGGGGTTTACACAAAATTGATTACTTGATTAGGGTATCAAAAATAGTTATAACTTGCTTAGGGGTTTACAAAAAATTGATTACTTGCTTAGGGTATCAAAAATACTTGCTTAGGGGTTTACACAAAATGTATTACTTGCTTAGGGTATCAAATTACCGATAATCATACTTGCTTAGGGTGTATTTTTTGCACCACGCAAATACTCGATTAGGGTGCTTTTGGCAAGTCCTTGGTCACGCATGATACCCCCCTTTCTATGAGGACAGACCCCCCGGGATATGCATACGGAAGTCTGGTTATTCCTCTTCAAAATGCTACCAAACGAGAATAATTTCAAAATGTTTATACCAACTTTTCAATTATAGTATTTTCCGACTGTAATATTGGTATCGTGACACACGGTATGCATGGTATGAGCAATATGGGGAATTAGTATTATATATTATCCTTCATTAATGAAATTCTGTTCAGTGATTGGTCTTCATAGCGTCATGTGACCAAACATAGAATTGCTATGATGTTGATGATGTTGAAAACAAAATGCCCATGGAGAAAAATGTGCTATACCTTGACGTAATTCATGGTATAGTGCACTATACCATGAAAATGTCGTCATAGACCCTCAGAAAATAGTGCTATTCCTGTCACCTCGGAATCCATAATTTCAACTAGAGGCTCTCAGTGCATGGTATATTTGTTTACTATACTAGGCAGATGATGATATCGCGATCACAGACTGTCCCTCGTGTAGGTCGGGACGCGTGCAACACTTGTTATTTAACCAATTGCCTACTGGAACTTGGTGGGCTCTGTATTAACTATATGGAGCTAGCATAATCGAGTATGGAACATGTTCAAAGACGCTATCTTATACAGTACAATTTTCTTGCCAATCCTAGTTGAAATTCCGTTTAGTCATACGCGTGATTATTTGAATATGAAGAGATGTATACTATCTTGTTCTATTTTTTAGGAATATAGCTCTATTACAATTTATGCGATTTTACTATTTATTTTATGTACCAACTTGATGGCGACAACCCAAAAAGTACTTTTATTTTTCTGGTTGATGTTGTCAGAAAAGAACCTTATATTACTCAAGAGATTTTAGCATATTTATTATAAATGATAGTGATATAACATGGCTTTATAAATGTATAATTGTGATATATTGCTATATTCGTATCATACGTGTTTAACTTTGTGTGTCAAATTAGATATTTTAATTCATCTTGGTATAGAGTATAACGTTGAAATAGTCATTATATTGTACTATCCTTACATGTACTAAAGTGTAAAAGTATACTTTTAGATAAACTAGATATTTTCTATATAAATGTTTAAAATACTATGACGGAATGTGTTTTGTTAATTTATTTGTGGAAAAAAGGATATCTTTGTTATGTACATTGAAAAATCAGTATGTATATTTCGTGTTGTATGTGGAGATTTTTTGTTGTTTTTTTACCGCGAAGTTGCGCATGCCTTGTTCTATTCATATCGATGCTCTCTCTTTAATGTAAGATTAAATAAAACATACTTTATAAATTCCACTACAAACTTTGACTACGATTGTGAACGAGCTTTTTACACGAGCCTTATGCTATATCAATATGAAAAAATATACGAAGTGGAAACTGTACAGATTTAAACTTTGGAATAAAAAGTACATTTGTACTTCAATGTGAATGTCCGATATGCATAATGTTTTACTTTGTGTGTATTTAATACATTTATATTATATATCGTATGTCTGTATGTGTGTGTGTGAGTGTGCCCCAAAAAATGTACTGTATGTGTATGTGTGTGGTGCGTGCGTATGGTGCGTGCGTATGGTGCGTGCGCCCGTGTGTTTCTGCGTGTGCCAGTTTGTGGTACGTTACGTGTGTATGTGACATGTGTGGGGGTGTGAAAAACAATATACACTACTCGAACAATAATAAGCTTTGGTAGATTCGTACATGTATTGTACATCGGAGAGCATCGGCGATTTAGATGACAATATTGCGCATACATTTTTGCAATGCCAATATTGTCGCCACCACCACTAAATTAAATATTGGAGGTTCAACATTTTGTTTTTGTTTGTCTTTTTTTAATCAAATCACACATATTTGCATAACTCAGTTCCCATCTAATGTCCGTGTTTCTGTTAATTATTTTGTTTGTTAAAGGGATAGTTGAGTTTTGGTATAGAGGGCGCTACACAAAATAATTTTTTTGCGAGATAATGAAAAACTGAGTGTCAAATTCAAAAGAGCATACAATTTTAGTGACAGAATAAACTTTATTTGATCAAAATCGGTTCAGAAATGGCTGAAATATCCATAAAAATAACCATTTGTAATAAATGTGGGGCCCCACACTTATTCGATAATTTTGAACCAGCCGTTAAAAAATTCAAAAAAATGCTTCCTCTTTTCAAAAAATGTACAAACTGATGAGTGTTTAGAGAGCGCCCTCTTGAGTTTAAACGGCTAATTTTTTTTAATGATAACAGGATCTTTACTAAGTCATTTGTAATTTTGCATTCCTTTCGAGTTATAACTATTAGTTTTTAATGTAATGGTGCAGGTTTTGGTTACTAAAATTCAGTTTGACCAAAACTTTACTCTCTTTATAGCCCGGTCACATATCAACGGATTGCGCAAACGGATGTCAAACGGAGAGCTAAATTTTCCATCCGTTCTATACGTTTCTTGTCCGTTCCTTGTCCTGTGATGTACGTTGTTCTATGTTTTGTACATGAAGCAATGGAGACGACTTTCATCACCGGATAATTTAATTTCGCAAATTGTCTATTCGTTGGGCATACGTTTCCGATATCCGTTGATATCTGACCGGGCCATAACCAGTACTCAATTATCCCTTTAAACGAAAAAAACAATTTTATTCTCGATATTAATTGCGGCCAACGTATTCCCCGCGTAATCGGTCATTAAACGTGTCTATTGAATTGGAAACGATGGGTAATGATCGCAAACAACGTGGACGAAAATCTAGCTGGCCCATACCTACAGTGCAGAGTGCACTGCCTAGAATCTTTAAAGCCCCAGTCACATGACATTTGAACCCAGATGTAAAGGGATTGACGTGGGTAACTTTAGAAGGGGTGGACTTGAAAGTTGAATTTATGAAAGTTTGTTAGTAGCGCTTTGCGTGTTTAGTTGTACGACTGTCGTGGTGAGAAAGGACAATGCTGTCAAATCGTAGGATAGTCTTACAATTGTCGCATGACATACATTCGCCGTAAGTCAGACCTGCGATGTTCTGTTGTCGCAACACTATCACGCGCTCAATCGTAGGCAAGTAGGACATTTGAAGTTCATTACTATGTTCACAACCACAATCAAAACACACAAACAAAGAGGATCGACGACAACATTTCCGTACCCAAAAAAAATAGATTAGGAACGAGATATGCGAACCACTGTCCTGGAAATATCTAACTTTTGTTTGTCGTAGCCTTGTCTTCAACCTGTTGAACGACACAATTATTGTGACAAGAACTTGTTAATACCTCAACGATGAAATACGACAGACACAATGGCCCACAACTGTCCTGGGAAGTTTTACTTTAGTGTTGTCGCAGACCAGTTAAAAAACAATGTTGACTTCCCCCAACACGACTCTCTTGAAACTGTACCTATTTTTTTTTCGACAAAATAATGTGACTAAGACTTTACCTAAACGAAATTGGAGATACCCACACCTGTCATGTGAACGTCCCCTTGTTATGTCGTAGACATGTCGTAGACTTGTCGCATACCCCTGAACAACGGGTGTGAAAGCGGCTTAAGACATTTATGACGGTATTTTCTTTCCTGAGGTCGGATGACTCAAACTGATTGGTTTGATAATCGTACTCATTCTATTTTGTTTAGAATGATTGATTGTTTGATATATTTATTTGACTGCTCATGGCCGGGGTCGACGGACTTATAACGTAGTACAGTTTATAACGTGTACTAAAAAGGAAAAACGGGCAATCAACCACAACAATTCTTCAAATATTTATCACTCGTTGAGATGGAACAAACATGCCAAAGAAAAGAAAACTGAACAAAGATTGTTTTGTGTTTAGTAACAAATATATACCAGTACCACAGGCACAGGTCAACGATTAACTGGGCTTCAGAACCATGCGTAATATTAAATACCTATCATATAATTCAGCGTATAAATATACGACTTTTGACAAAACACGGAACGATATGGAAAAACAAAAAAGGGATACACTAATTGTGTGAGACAATCGGAAATGTAAACCCCTCACAAAAAGTTCCGAAATTCAAGTTTGATCGTTCATATCTCTCCTATTACTTTATTACCGTTCATGAATTTGGCATCATTGGAAAGCTTGTATTCCCCCCTTTACATTGATATGACATTTGCTATGAATATTCTATCATGGAATGTGCATCAAAAGTGCAATGTTGCAAAATGCATTCATATTGTCAACAGTGTACCATCCTTTTGTTGGGAGAAAAGTGTTCTGAATGAAGTTCAGTCGGTCATGCGTGAATGTCAATGGCGTAGCAACTATTAACGTTTTCTTTGGAGGATGAAATGTGTCTTTATGATTTTGAGGTGGTGCAATAACGTTTGTGTATTTTGTTAGGAAGATGAAATGTGTTTTATTGACTGATTGAGAAATTATCATTGTGTTTGACTTTTACACCCTCCAGGGTAATGATAAAACGCCATTGACATTCATGCTTGATCGCCTCAATATCATTCAAATATCACTTATTCTCCCAATGACATGATAAATCATATTGACAATATCAATGCATTTTGCAGCATTTTACTTTTGACATTGCCCCATATTCGGTTGTTCAAGTTTAAGATAAAAACAACAAGTTGACAAAGTAAGAAAAGTAACAGAAATACAAGGCATACAAGTTCAAGATACAGTGTTAACAAAACTATAAAGTGTAAGGAGTCAGTAGAAAGGCTGTAGGTGCCTTACTATTGTACTTGTACCTTCTATTGTATAAGTACGTACGTGACACTGAGTACTGGGGTCAGTGTAACGTATACGTACTTATACAATAGAAGGTACAAATACAATAAGCCCATTGTCTTGATGGGGTTCGTTTAAGTGTACGTTATAAAATATCCATATGTTCAAAGCATAAAACACACCGACGTACACACAGACGCACACACAGACGCACATACAGACGCACACACAGACGCACACACGCACAAACATAACCTGACGTGCTGATTATAAAAACTAAAATGTAATACAGCAAAATGTAAAATAATGAAGTACATAAATTCAAGATTGCATAGAATATTTACTTAACAATAGACGTTTGTATGACAGTTTAAAAGCATTCAAAGTTCTGGTTGTCTTCACAAATAAAGGAATATTTTTCCTTTATTGGGCCTTGGAAAAAAAAAAGATTTTCTATAAGATGATGTTAAGATCTGGGGTAAATGGAAATTTGTTGAATTTCTCGTATCATAATTGTAAATAGTTGCAAATGTAATGCAAATTCCACGATAACATATTCAACAAATGTCATACCAATGTAAAGGGGTAAAACTAAGCTTTCTAATGATACCAAATCTATGAACAGTAATAAAGTATAGGAGAGATATGAACGCTCAAACTTCAATTGCGGAACTTTTTGCAAAAATCTGTCACAAATCAAACATAAGGATAATTTCTCAATTAGTCAATAAAACACAATACATCTTCCTAACAACATATAAAAACGTTATTGCACCACCTCAAAATCATAAAGGCACATTTCATCCTCCAAAGAAGATGATAATACGCCATTGACATTCGCGCATGCCCGACTGAACATCATTCAGAATACGTTATTCTCCCTACAAAAGGAGGGTATACACTGTTGACAATATCAATGCATTTTGCAACATTTCACTTTTGACGTTGCCCCATATTCAGGTGTCATGCACATTCCCTGATAAAAAAATTCATAGCAAATGTCATATTAATGTATTTAAGGGGAAAATACAAGCTTTCCCATGATACCAAATTCATGAACGGTTATAGAGTAATATGATAGATATGAACGCTCAAACTTGAATTGCGGAACTTTTTGTGAGGGGTTTATTATGTCGTTATCCTGGCACATAATATAGCATACTTTATTTTATTATTTCGAATATTGATCCCCATGTACCAATTTTCTTTCAGAGTTGTTTCGTATGTACCATTTATATGTCATTGTGAGTAATTTCGTGCCAGTTTAATTCGAATTAATTAGTTTTACTAGTCTTTTTAGCTATGTATACTAGTCCTTTTCTTTCTTTTTTCTTTTGTGCTCCCTCTAGTTTACTAGTTCTGATTTTCATAATTGCTGCCAACGTATTATATAGGGCTCGTTCCCCCTCCCCCTCCCCCTCCCCCCCCCCCCCCCTTTAACTCACCAGACCTCTTCCACAATCATGTTATCAAAAATCTTCCAGTCACATAATTATACCCGAAAAGCCTATAGGCTATATCCACCAGAGCCACGGTATTGGCATATTTGTGGAATGCAATCAAACGGGGTTATTCCATGTATTGACAATACGTAACGGAATGTGACACAAAAGCAAAAATAGTGGCTCTTAAAGCTAAGCTTTTCATTCAAAATGGCCGCCAACTTGTCTAATGCGACCAACTGTCTATAGCGACCACTTTTCGCAGGTCCCTTGAGTGGTCGCTATAGACAGGTTTGACTGTATTGTTGTTGACGTTGTTGTTAATGGTATTGTTGCAGGTATTAGTGGTGTTGATGTTGTTTATAGTGTTGTTGTGGTTGTTGTGAATGTTGTTCTTCCTCTTATTATTATTATCATTCATCTTCTTCTTCTTCTTCGTTTTCTTCTTATTATTATTCTGTATCTTTACTTGCTCATAAAACGCACAAACACATACACAAATCTCAAGTTCTAAACAAACCTTTATACTATAGACTGAAAGATAAACGATATTTACTCGTCCGATATATTACATTTGCTTAAAGGGGTAGTTTAGTTTTGGTAAGGCTGAACTTTAGTAACCAAACCTGGACAATAACCTTCAAAACTAATAGTAATAACTCCACTATGCTCGAAAAGTATACAAACTTGCAAAATGACTAAGTAGAAAGCATGTTATCATTCAAAAAGAGCCATTTTGATCACGAGAGGGCGCTTTTTTAAAGGCGTCAGTTTCAACCATTTTCCATAGACAATAATGCATGTGATGTTTTATTACCAGACTGATTTTATAGAGAGAACATCAACAACTACTTAAATAACACTTTCGAAATTTTTTGAGAAAGTGGAAGCATTTTTTGAATTTTTTGAAAAAACCGTTAATTATTTGGGCCCCAAATAATTATAAGATCAGATACATTTATTGATATTTCAGCCGTTTGTGGGCCGATTTCGACCAAATAAAGTTTATTCTGCCATTAAAATTGCATGTTCTCTCAAATTTGACACTCAGTTTTTAATTACCTCACAAAAAAATTGCGATGTGCAGCGCCCTCTCTACCAAAACTAAACTACCCCTTTAATATAAATATCCATTACTGAAGCATAATTATGTTAATTGATTAATACCCGTTCACTTTGTTCATGTAACTTCCACGTCAAACATATCAAATATTTTGTCGTTATTGAAAATCAAGTCAGCGATCAATATACAATATCGTCATGTCATAGTTATAAGTAGTCATTGATCTCATACTAATAAAGAGAAACCCTTTTCAAAAAGCGATTCTAGGAAGGTTCTGAGCTGGCATTAAAGAATCATATTTACTTCACATCAACAAACAGAATTGTAAATAGCTCTTCAATGAAAAAGCCAAGATTCCAAATAAGGAGTGAATACGAATGTTTGTTTTCTTTTAACGTACAGCAGACATCCTGGAGTGATTCATGTTTCAAGAGGTGCTTGATATTTCGAACCTATGCCTGACGCTGTTTGTTTTAACCAAAACAAACAAACAACCAAACAAACAAGACATTATATGAAACTATTACACACCATTTTTTTTTTTTTAAGACTCTGAACTTTATCGAAAGACACGCCCAGTTTACGTCATCGCGTCCTTAAAAATGCAACCTGTAATGTGTGTCCTAATGCGCTCAACGTTCCAAAGTTATTTCCAGCAACGCGAACAATGATGGAGAATTATGACTATGGAAAAGCGCCGCCGGTGTGATTACACTTGCACAAAGGGAATCTAACCACAAATCAGATCCACTTTTTTGGTTCGTTGTATTCACTGGAGCATGAGATATTCGCCTATTACCCCATGCCCTCTCTTATGAATGTGGTTACCTTGAATCGCAGTGTATTTACACTATGCCATGAATCGGCGATCCACTTATGAACAGTTCGCTGTCGATAAATATGCGATATCCGATTTTGTATGGGAAGCTTTTAGATCTATCCTGGGCCCACTACGTATTATAAGCGGATGTAGTATTATCAAGTTTGGACCCGAGCTGTGAGGGGACTCAATCAGGAGCGAACGTTGCATTTGTTTTTGGACAGATGTGTGAGAGATGGACCGTTATTAGATCTGATTACAGTATTATACGTTTTGAGTGGCGACTTACATTGTCTTTAAACTTTTAAATAGCAAATCTCTTTAGACCCACTTAGTCCTTCAATCTGCGGTCGGATTTTTTTTTTTGGTATTGATTAATCCGAATCACATTCTAGCCGAATAGTACATATTCAGGAGAGTCGGAGAACCCGCTTTAGAAAGACAATAACTTCACCGAGATCGACTTTCTTGAACGTTGACTATCAATACGCGGTGGTAAAAATTAAGGAACTTTCCGCCAAACAGGGGTAATAGTTTGCCCCCTCCCCCCTTGGCCTTGCACCTTCCCCTTGTGTTGAGGATGAGGCGGTGCGCGATGTTGGTGTATTTTCTTCTCCTGTGTGGGGTTATTCACATTGGCTCGTGCCATTCAGAGGTAAGCTATATATAACTAATATCAGTGCATCCCCTTAGGGTACTCTTATTTCTTTTATGTCATCTTATTTTGTAAACATGAATACTCGTGCACTTCTTCCAAAATGCTGTATATCTCTTACAGTGGTTACGATGAGTTATACTTATAGTTAACCTCTACATATTTTTGAGATCATCATGGTACGTTCATTCTTAACCCGCAACTGAGAAACAACTGGATATCAGGTGAATCTCGCCTGACAATAATGTTTATAAAGTATGTTTTTTTATACTCAACTTCCCAAAGCCGTCAAAAATGTAATACAGTTTTTAATACTACAGTAGAGCAGAAGGGCAATTCCACGGTAACGGAAGGACATTCAGACGCAATTTTTGAAATTTAATCAAATAATTCCAGGATCCTGCTTATGATTCATCATTGTAAATAACATTTCTGAGACTCTTGGTGGGACACCTTTGATTTCCTATTTTTTTTTTTTTTTTTTGTACATTACGTTTATTAGATATGGACACTAATGAGGCCGGTAACGGAAGGACGGCAAAATGGACATGGATTTTCAAGTTCTTTAGTTATGATCCAATCTCTGTGAAGTTTCAAATGCTATCATGTTATTATAACATGCTCATAGTCCATTCCCTAATGTTCAAAGAGTATTACAACATTTATTTGAAAAAAATATGTCTATTGGTATATTAATTACAAGAAGTTAATTGCTTCACTGTTCGGTAACGGAAGGACAGTAACGGAAGGACAGAGTTTTTGATTCATTAAAAATATACTTTAGGGCTCTCAAAAAACTGAAATTTTTATGTGAACACATATTGTGATATCCAATCATCCAATTTGGTACCTTAAAACAGAAAAATAATAGAAAGGAATGCAAAAAATGAAGAAAATCTAGAAATAGGCACTGTGTAGTCCCATGTGTATGGGTTCATGTATGGTGCCTGTTTCTCCTATCAGGAGACGCCCAATATTTTTTTTAATCATGTAAACTGAAAGATATCATTATGTGATCATGATTTATGAAAAAATAATCCAGAAAAAATAAACAAGATCAGAAATAATCCTCATTTGATTTTTCCACTTTTGGCTCATTTGGCGTGGAATTGCCCAGAAGTTAATGTATATGTAACCTCTATGGCAGTCTGTGAAACTGCTAAATACTTCCAATTCAATCAAACTATACAAACAAAAATAAACAATTAAATGAATATCAATGGCGAGGGCATTTATGTCTTTACAAAATATTGAAATAATGAAGACATGAATTAAATCGATTCTTGCCGTAATAAATGTTTATAAATGTACTGTTTTTTGTTCAATAAAAAATATGTAATATTTGAAACAGGATTTTAAAAACTTGAAAGATGTATTAATGCAAGTCTAATATTTCCCATGCCTGGTATAATGATGTAAAAAACAAAACCAATGTTGGTAAGTCCACATAATACCGAGACAACGTTAGGCTCTGATATTGTGACATGACTCAAACGTCGTCCTACGGTACTAGCTTGAAAGGTGTGGTAACTAATGTTAGTATAACACATTACTTAACTCATTGTTGGGAGAAGCAAACTCAAAGGTCAACCTACTTTGTTTGATCATGAAGAATATGGAAGTTTACGAGTCATGCCTGTATCAACTCGATCATAATGGGCACATTAAGGACCATCAAATATTACTCTCCTCAGTTTCAGAGCACGCAATATACACATTGCACATATAATACGACTATTACACTATAGATGATGTCACCTTAGCGTGAGACGAGAATCGTGCCTTATTTTAGTCCAGTATTTACCCTCCTCAGCATGAAGAGAGTAACCAAATGGCGCCAAACAATGGGTAAAAAGCCCAAAAGTGTTTACCGTGTAAATAAGTGTCTTGACGGAGAAGGTATGTATTAATGGTCTAATATCCAAGAGTTACGGGACTGCAAGCACAAACTATGTTACAAAATAAAAAGTACAGCTAGTGGACAGGTACACAAGTGCTGAAGTTTGCGATCTTTATTGGCATTCTCAGGGACAGAAATCATAATTTGATTGTATGATTTGAATATAGTTCTAAACTTATTCCTACGCCAGCCTTTTGTTAGAATGATGGTATTACTATAACGTTACACCACTTTGTACTTTTTGACCCAATGTGTGCATGCACAGAAATCTAGTAACTTTGTTCACATGTGCCAAAATTGATGAATGGCCGATTAACTGCGTGTTTGTTGTGATATGATAATGTCCCCTTAGTAATGTTTGGAAATTTCACGTTAAATGGATGTTGTATGGCCGACAAATAAGCGAACATGCACAGTGATATTCGCCAAATCATTGCACTGAATACACAGTCATAACTGTTCAGTGGATTATTATAAATCAAAACACTTCAATCGTGAATATTTTTGTAACGAAAGGGAAATTCGTAAAAAAAATACGTTCCATGTTTCTAATGGTAATACGAATACAACAAGGTATCAAAGAACCACTAGAGTTTTAAAGGGTACCACCACCCGAAAATAATATTCTTATAAATGAAAGGTAACATCTTTAGTATTCCATTCCATCAACAAGTTCACAAAAATATGTTTCCAGAAGAAGAAACAAATAATTGGAAAACGCATCACCATTCTAAAGCATGCGTTCATGGGTCTGCATGTACGAGACTACTTTGTCCAGAGCGAACTAATCGTCCGTGTTTTCTATTGTCTCCAAACGTACGCGTGAATAGCATTGGCGCACTCGCAAATGTTTGGCCCGTACGGAACCAGGAAATAGTAGTGGTTCCGTAAATGGTGGAAATTAATTGCTTTGTTTATGAATTACACAACCCTTTGCAAAATGTTGGGTATCTATTTGATATCACAAAACGGTAACAAAATATATAATTATGTGTTATTATTTGCCTGGTGGTCCCCTTTAAGTAAGTTTTGAGGATTTTGACCAATGTTAGTAGATCACTTTAACATGTCAACATGTTTAATAAACATTATGTTACGCTGAAACTTCAATATCAAATCAATTATATGTTGAGTCTGTTATGTCTTATCTTTATTAAAAATGATAACTGTACATTATTTTATTAGACCATGATGTTCTACTTTTAATAATTTATTATACTAAAATAAATCGGAAACTACGCGATGTTTTAAAACAATGTGATCATATAAATATTAGTTTAATGAAATAAATTTGGCGGCTTCTACAATTTGCTGATGATGCAGTGAAGAAAATCTCAACTCACTTTTCTTATCTATTATTTGGACAACAAGATCATGAGCGTCGGGGCACATTTTTGTCAGAGGGGGTGGGGGGGGGGTGGGGGGCTGCTCGGTCTTTTGCCAGAATACCATCTTTTTGCTAGCACTGGAAGGTATTTTTCTCCAAATCTCATATTTTGCTGGAAAGCATAAAGAATTACAAGATTATGGCAAAAGTTGCCCGAAATGTAATGATTTTGCCGGCATTTAACAGTATATTGCCCGAAAATAACCTGATTTTGTTAGCCACATAATGAGATGGCATTTCCCCCCGAATATAACCGTTTCCCAAAATATCTTTGGGGAGAAGAACGCCCCATCCTCCAGCTCCCCCGCCTAGCTAAGTATAATGTACTAATCAAAAATAAAAATGTACTAATGTTGAAATATAATGCCAAATTACAGGAAGTCAATTGTAACGTGAACCATTATAATCAGACAATGTAAATTATATACAAAGATATAAGCTTAATAACCTAAAATTTTTGTTATACTGGTGTGACATTAGTCTCAATCTATTGTTTTAAAACAAAATGAGAATTGAAACAAACACAAACAACACATACAACAACTTCGTCACACAACCTATAGTCAGAAATATTTTGTTTAGTAAAGTAAAGTAAAATTAATTAATTCCACTTGTTAAAACTAAAAATGCCATTTATTCGCCTGATTAGATACAAACAACTTCCGTTAACCACTGGAAAATTAGCGTGGATGAACACAAAACAAATACTTTGTTAAAAATAAGTTATTAAATGAGACATATAGTTCTTGTGGCTGGTATTTGCATTGTTGAGCATCAGCACCTTTGGAAATTAATAGAACTTTCATCTTGAAACTAGGCTTTTCAGATAATTATATCAACCGATCCAGCATTATTATCACTTATTTATAATAAATTAGGAATGTTTCAGTCGAGAAAAATGTTGTTATGGCGCATAAACGAATTTAAACTTGATAAAATGCCTGAAATTGTATGTAAACGCTCAGCTACTGATAGACAGCTGCAATTGTCATGTGTTTGTATTATAATGGTCGGAGATATTGGTTTAAAGATAGCGTGTGTGTGCCTACGTCGAATTTCGAATGGACAGCACAATGAAATAATCATAGCATCGTTTTAGCAATGTCTTTTGTTTTCGTAACGCGAGTTATCCGACCAATGACTCTTCCCCTTGTTTATGTGGTTAAGTAAATACACACCTACTAAATCCTTGGAGATAAAGCCAGTCTACATATCCATTAAAACAATGGAGTAACACTATACAATGAAGAAGTCAGCGCGTAAGTTACCGTCTAAATGCCCATAATTATGATAAATATTTACAGAAATCAAATATTTTGTTTGAAGTGTATCCGTGTGAAAATGTTTAATTGTACACTCTTAAAAATATTGGGCAAAATTTTACCCAAAAATTACCCAACATGAGGGTCGTTATGAGTCCGACCAACTTTTGGGTAAACTTTGCCCCTTTCGTAATTTACCCATTTTAGGGCAAACTTAAATGCCCATCTAATTACCCATCTTAAGATTACCCAACCCGCATATTACCCAACTATTACCATACAATTGGGTATAAATATAAAGACTGGGTAATTGAGTTGGGCAAATCATTTACCCAACGAATTGCCCAGGAATATTGCCCAATTATTACCCACTGGGTAATTGAGACTGGGTAATTGAGTTGGGTAAATCATTTACCCAACGAATTGCCCAGGAATATTGCCCAATTATTACCCACTGGGTAATTGAGACTGGGTAATTGAGTTGGGTAAATCATTTACCCAACGAATTGCCCAGGAATATTGCCCAATTATTACCCACCTAGAACCTAGAAAAGCAATAATTGGGCAAAACTGTTGGTCATTATTCATTACCCAATTCCATTGCCCAGTTAGACATTGCCCATATATTTACCCAACCTCCTGTTTTACCAACCTTTACCCAACTCTTACCCAGCATGAGGGTCGCTATGAGTCCAAGGCCACGTTGGGCAAAAACAAAATGGGTAAAAATATCAAAAGAAACTATTGGGCAATCTTTCCTCTTTTTTTTTTACTCAGCTTGATGTACATTTTACTCAGCATTAAATCCAATGTACAGTTTGTAACTGACAGTTAATGGGCGATATGGGGATCCAAGAAGGGTAAACTGCAAGGGCAAAGTACAGCATTTTATATACGGACAATATAACTAAAAATATAACAGAGGAGAACGATTGCATGTTGTGAATAGTGTATATATATATTCTTCAATAAAACAAAAATACAATAAACAACAAAATAGCCTAAATATAACAAGTAAAGTTTGATGGATAATGGCATCATACCTTTACAAATAATTTGTATACTGAGTTTGTCTTGTTGTTTTCATTAATGCAGTTAGAAAAACAATGAACACATATATTTATCATTATCATGAGTCCAATAAAATAATATAGGCCTCAGCATGTAAATGTACCAATATATACATGGGGTCAAAACACATTTTCCATTAGGCACATCTTTTCTTTTATAATATTGTAAAACATATATCAAAACAAGTGTAGGGGTGTAGCCTACTCCAGTATGCTACTGTAATATACATTTTTTTTTGTAACGGGCATAATAATGTGATGTAAAATCTAGTGGTTTCCAGTAAAATAATCAAATGCATATAACAAACATAATATAAGTGAAATATGACATCACACAATTAATTAACTAGTTGAGAATACAAAGCTCGGTTTATTTGAATTACCCTATTTTCACCATGTATTTGTTATTATTTTTTGTCGAACTATTGGGGAAGGAGGCAGGTGACGACCCCCCCCCCCCCCCCCCCCCCCCTGTTATGTAGCTTCTCCATAGTTATACGTCACACGATGTGGCGGGTGCAAATGAATCATCAAACACGTATAATATTGTATAATTATTTTTCATTATATTAATACAATCATTAAAAAGAAATCCCTACAGTCCTGAGTCCACTATTAAAACTGTCTTTCCAGTTCCAAAACATGATTACAATTGGATAAGTCCTACTGTTAATGTATAATGGATTGATTATCATTTACCATTGTATTTCTTTATCATTTATTTACATTTACGTACTTACTTTACCCTTCCCTAATCGTAAGGACACAGGGGTGGTCCGTAGTCATCACAGGGGATTATTCTGCCCCTTTTTGCATGATGACTTGCTATATTCTACAAATTATTCACTACAATCATTGATACTATACTGATGCTGCCATAGGGGTGGACTACCATGGTCATTAGTCTTCATAGGAGGTTATTCTGCTCGACTGATACTTTTGTTGAAAGATGTCTTCCTTTTTATCTGCAAGTTTAATCTATCTGGAGTTCTTGGTGTCTTTCCGATCTGCGAATCACCGTTTGAGTGGTTTCCCCTGACTCTGTAGTTGATGTTGGAGGGTTGTGACAGTTGTTTCCATTGGCATGACTGGTGCATCAGACCCCTAAACTGTATCATCTGGCGGTGGTGTCTGATCGTCTCGGGTGATGTGATGTTCCCGATGTCATGTGATCAAGATGACGTCTCCATTCAAGATTGGGCCCATATCTCAAAGTGATAGTTCCCGACCCTCTTTTGTTGCTGCCTCGGCGAAGTCGTGTACCCAGACTGTGTCACCCACGTCGAACTGGCGCACCTTCGTGTTTGTGCGTATTGCTGCCATTGTTGTCTGCTTGTTGTTGACCCTCTCGCACTGGTCTGGCTTCAGCAGGTTGAGTCCAGAGCGTGGGGACGGTTATTCAGCAGCATTGATTGTGACAGCCTTGCAATTCTGGCAGCTCATAGTAGTATCACTGTAAATATCTCACAGCGTGGTAGGCAGTCGATGGTCAAGTCAGGAAGCAATCATATAGAAGTCCCCCACCTGGTAAGACCGTCCATGGAAAGAAGATCCATGCTACTGAAACTGGGATGGTGAGACCGCTTCACAGGTGGAATGCGTCGTGAATCCTCTGCCATAGGGTCATCGGTAATGGCTGAAATATACAAATATTTTAAATAGTTCATCAAATATTGATATTACACAATCTGTCATAAAAACCACCTTGCCTAAGCACTTTCAGTAATTAACCAACATTGGTAACCGTTCGATGTTATAATTGTGAAAGTGTTACAGGGATCTAGTAAATTTGCAAAAAGTGATGAGTATGTATTAATGTTAAATTATAAATTATGACCATTACCCTGTCCACTGGGTGTTGTGTGAACATATCAAGTTAAAGCATAATTAAATGGACTCTGTATGGCCGAGTAATAAGCAAACATGCAAAGTGACATTCACCAACTCATTGCACTCACTTTGTACACGGTTCTGACGATCCGTTGGATAATTTGACATCTGAACAATTCAATCGTAAATATATATCTTTTTAACGAAAGGGAAATTTGAAAAAACGAAACCTACCCCATGCTTTTTTTTATTATAACAATACAATAAGGTATTAGGGAACAGGAAGAATTTCAATTGGATTTTAAGGATTTGGACTATGTTACTGTCTAAGTCCCTTTAATCATGATTTATTTTGTTATTGTGAATTCATTTAATCATCCGAAAAAAATCTGACTGGAAATCAGTGATTCCAACAATAAAGTATGTCTTCTTAATGGGGCAAGGTTCCAATACTTAATCATTAATGAGGTTCAGGTTACTGACCCGGACTCGTGACTCTTGGACTCCCTCGACTGCCCGACAGCAGTCGGCGTAGCTTGCAGCTAGCACTGCCCGTCTGGGCTCTCTCGTGCGCCTCCATATCATATCGCATCATCATGTCAGAATTACGAACGGTTTGAGAGTTCATTTTGATGCTTACCCTGTGATTTGCTTGGTGTGTCTGGTCTCTTCTTGTTGTTGAGAATGATGATCCACTCGAGGGTTGTAAATCATCAAGAACTAGGTCGAAATCCTCCCATTTTGAGAAGCGAAAGTCGCTCAATTTGGTTCGCTCGTTTCTTCAGCCAAGCATGCAAAAGTTGGGCGTTTTATCCAATAGTGTTGGATAAAATACGCCCAATTCGGGCACTTTGGTGTTACGTTGGGTAATTATAATGAAAAAAGTTGGATTACAAAGTTGGTAAAGTTTACCCAGTTGTAGGTTTAAATATGCCCAATTTGTATTTACCCGTTGGTCTTTACCCAGTATATAGGCATTATGTTTTGTTTTCATGATGAGTAAATGCATATAGTAAATAGTTGGGGAAGTTTTACCCAGTTGTAGGTATATTTATGCCCAATTTGTATTTCCCCAGTGCTGATTGCCCAGTATGTAGGCATTTCTCTTTTGCCCTATGTAGGGTAAATGCATGTAGTAAAAAGGTTGGGAAAGATTTACCCAACCTTTGCCCAATTTCCATTTACCCAGTGGAGTTTACCCAACATTTTTAAGAGTGTATTGTTGTGAACTTAGTATCTTTTGCATCATGTTTGTATTAGTACTTTTTAAAATGTGAATCAGATATAAGCACCACTAATCAAATTTATACAAATAATGTATTATTTGAGTTGCGGTTAGGCTGTTAGTCATTTTATATTTTAATTTGTATGGCTTTGCATAAAATACTGTTTGTACAGCAGAGACAATTTGTAGTTACTTTGTTAGAGGCTAAATTATGCATTAAAGGGATCTTGTAACTTTGTTGACATGTGGAAAAAGTAATGAGTGGTTGAAACAATGTATATTATGTTATCTGATATGTCCACTGGGTGTTGTGTGAACATTTCAAGTTAAATGGACGTTATATGGCCGAGTAATGACCAAAAATGCAAAGTGATATTCACTAACTTATTGCACACACTTTGTACACTGTTTTCGCGGTCCAGTGGATAATTTAACATCTGAACACTGAAATCGTAAATATCTTTTTAACGAAAGGGAAATTTGAAAAACCTCATGATTTTATTGTTAATACGAATACAACAAGGTATCGAGGGAACCGCTAGAATTCCAATTGGATTTGTAGGATCAAGATCAAGATCGGTTCAGAAATAGCTGAAATATCCATAAACATAATTTTGAACCAGCCGTTACAAATTTGTTTTAAATGCTTCCTCTTTTAAAAAAATTACAAAAGAGGTTTTTAAATAGTTGTTGATTATCTCTCAATATAATCATTATTTCAACAAAACTTTAAATGCACAACCATTTATTTTAAATGGTTAAAATCAATGAGTTTTTAGAGAGCGCCCTCTTGAATTTTAACGGCTCTTTTTTAATGCTAACAAGCTTTTTACTTAGTCATTTGTAATTTTTCATTCCTTTCGAGCATGGTGGAGTTAAAAAGATTAGTTTGTAATGTAATTGTGCAGGTTTTGGTTACTAAAATTCAGTTTGACCAAAGCTGTACTTTTCCTTTAATACAAGAATAAGAAAAAGAAAAAGAAAAAGGTATATTTTGATCGTATTAAATCTGAGAATCAGAGCCCTGGCTGGGCTATGAATGATTTTGTTTTGTAGGGATGATGAGCCCGAGGCCAAAATTAGTGAGGAAACCGTGACCGTGTCAAAGACCTTCAGTTGAATTGTGCAAGCGCGGGGGTGTTGAACGTAACATTTAGTTGTGCAAAAGCGAGGGGGAGGGTTGACTGTGTCCATGGTGTCTGAGGCCATTGGTTTAGTTGTGTGATCGGGGGAGGGGATAGTTGCAATGCCCTGGTAGTGGTTTAGGGGTGCTAAGTAGGGGTGCCTTGAGATTTCCCCCCCTTCGGATGGGGTGTTGCAGCAACCCCAGCACCTCTGGCCCTCACGGGCACTATACAAGTGTCAATTCCTATTAGCAACGCTTGTTTGTTGTATGTTTTTATTGACGTTTACCTTTAATATTTATACGGCACTAAATACCACCGTTTCTAAGCGCAATTTATACCTTTTCCATAAATGTTAGTTATGTTATTATTGTAGACCTTGAATTTATGCGTTCAGTAGGAATCTGTGAAAACTTCTAGGGCAGTGTGGGATACGCCCAAATGTATTCTGCCAAATAATTCATTTAGGACACACCATCACAGAACCCGTTTTCCTTTATATCTATAATAATAGTATTTAAGCATACATTCGGGGATTAATCCTATTGAAAATATGTGGTTGGATGAATATGTTTTCGCCTGAACGCTTGTTTGAAAGTTGATGAAATAATAACTCCCTTTGTCAGATACAAAAGCGCTGCTTGGTCTGTTGATTTTCTTCCTGTGAAACTTCGAGCGTGAATTCTTTCGGTCGGTGTACTATAATTATGTGACCAACTATACCAAATCGCACCACTTTTAGTACGCTTTTAGTACGTTGTAGAATTCGCAGTTCGTCAAACACAATCAAATACATTCTCATGACTCTGTCAATTTTTATTTTTTATTTTAATAAGGTTGGTTTAACATAAAAGCTTATGGAAATCACTTTTGGGCCTTCTATTAAGTACCAATAGATATATATATATATATATATATGCCGAGCGCAACATTGCCTGTTACCCTCTAATTAACGAAAATAATTGTTCTGTACGCGAAAATATTGGCGTATACAAATTGGCTTGTTTTTGTTATGAAACAAAGATGAATAAATATAATGCTTGTTGATAACATAGTTTACAATAATGGCTGTCAGTTACTATCATAAGTGCATTTCATTCCGAACCTGCATCCTCTTTAAAACATTGTTTCATAAAATAAAATAAAGTTTGTATGACCATTTGTTTGCTGGGTGACGTCAACGCTAACAATGCATTTGGATGCCTCTCACATGATTCAGAAAACATTTGAATAATATTGCATTTCACTTATTTAAAGCAGTCATTTGTTTGATTCCCAAGCCTGATATGTACTAATACGGATGCATTGGTTGGGTTAGAACCGTTATTTACACTGATATGGTTATTGGTTAGCAATCAAGGATGCAGTCATATTGTATAGTTGACCTCATTTGAGTTATCATACTCCACTGCATGTATTTTTTTCTAACCGCTTTTGTATTTGTTTTTTTCCAATATTCACACACAAGCACAAGCACATGGGCAAACAAACACCTACGCACATCCACAAACAACACACATCAGTGGCGTACCCAGGATTGTTTCAGCGGGGGAGGGGGGGGGGGGTGTAGTCGTAGCCGAGACCATCGATAATGACGGTCGAGACCGCTAAAATGTGACCAGTTACAATTTGAAGGGGGGGTTCAAACCCTCCAAAACAGTCATGTTGGGGTCAAAGGGGGGTTTGAACCCCCAAACACCCCCCCCCCCCCCTTCCCCTTGGGTACGCCTATGACACACATACATATACACATAAACATACTCATTCATGGACAAACATGCACACACGGACATACCCAATCATCACATAATTCAATAGTCATCCTATTTTATGAGTAAAGGCATCTAACTTTGTTGACATGTGCACAAAATGATGAATGGTTGATACAATGTATATCGTTGTTATTTGATATGTCCACTGGGTAATGTGTGAACATTTCAAGTTAAATGGGTGTTACATGGCCGAGTAATAACCTAAAATGCAAACTGATATTTACTAACTCATTGCACTTACTTTGTACACGGTGAAGACTATCCAGTGGATAGTTAACATCTGAACACTTCAATCGTAAATATCTTTTGAACGACAAATTTGAAAAAAACAAAACCTGTCCCATGTTTCTATTGTTGATACGAATACAAGGTATGAGGGAGCCACTATAATGCATTCCAATTGGAGTTTTAGGATTTGGACAATGTTACTAGATCCCTTTAAAAAGTGGTTGGAACTTGTGGCGACATACAAGTGATATGGATCATCTTCATTATCATCACTATCATCATCATGAGAATAATAATAATTATCTTCATTATCATCATCATCACCATCATCATCATTATCATCATCATCATCATCATCACCATCATCATCATTATCATCATCATCACTATAATCATCATAATTATTCATCTTCATCATCATCATCATCATCATCATCGTCATCATCATCATCATCATCATCATCATCGTCATCATCACCATCACCGTCATCATCATTATCATCATTACAATCATCATCGTCAATACCCCCGATAGTTTTGAAAGAAAATATTCAGGCAAAGTCAACTCATATTTGGGGAAAATCATTCTCTTTTCGGACAAAAATCATCTCATTTCGGGACAAAGTGCCAAGAATGTCCTTTTTCTTGACAGTCAAACAAAAATAACGTATCATATTTGGGCTAATGAACCTATTAAATCCAGCTAAAACATAATATTTGCCTGCATGCGCCCGTGTTTGTCTAAAAAGCCAAATAACCAACCCCCAAAATATTTTTTTTTGTAATACGATAAGTTTATGAATAGCTTTAAATATTCTATGGGGTCAAATAATACGTGCATGGTTGAACAAAAATCAACGATTTCGACCATTGACTCGTACGGCATTGCCCCCGTATTTAAATGCTTACTCCTATCAAATATTTGTACCCATCGAACTGTAACAAATTACTATGGGGTATAACAAAAAAATTGTCACTGAGTGGACGTGAATCAATAGCCACAGGATTTCATGAGACGCTTATTTTTGTTCCGATTATGTTTGTTATATTCTTTGTGAACTTTAACTTTTGCAAATATTTGCCAGATAGTAATCGGTTCAATGTTCATGTTATTGAAGGGGAAAATGTAGAACAAAGACATTTTTTGTGACAAACAGCGGGTGCGTTAAATAAGAAGCGTGTGAATTAGAATATAACTTATCCGTTTCTATAAGTTATCCGTTTCTATGGTACATAATAATTTATGCCAAGGGTTATAAACTTCCGGACTAAAGTTATCAACGGAGTCGGGGGCTATTCGACGCTAGTAAGCACTTTAGGCCGGACTTAAAATATGTTCATGTTTGTACAGCGTATTTTGTAATGAAATTAGCATGTATCAAAATAATATTGCACCATTAACATCTCTGGGTTCTGTGCAGATGTCAAATTTGATTAGTATAAACTAGTATGATAACGTCATAAAGATGATACAAAATTATTCAATAATAAGATTTGTTTAGATATAAAAAGTACTTCGTGGGGAAAATAAGTAAAAATAAACGTATTGTCATGTAATGCTGCTCATGTGTCTCCGTGCATGCATGCATGCAAAGTTATTGAGTTAATTACCTCAATTTTCATTAATTAAACAAAAACGTGTAATAGCCACGTTATATACATAATAGTCACCAAATATTTCAGATTCCTATTTCTTCTGCTGCTCTCTCTCTCTTTAAATATCTCTCTCTAAAAAAAATATATAAAGAAAATACGCAGATCTATTCATAACAATATGGATGGAGTACGCGTGATGGAATGACAAGTATTTCTCTATTCCCCCTTTTGAACTGAATATTAAAGGGATCTAGTGACTTTGTTGACATGTGCTAAAAAGTGATGAATGGTTAAAGGGCAATGAAACCCAAGCAAAATGTTGCTTTCATAGTCTTGAGGAGACTAAGAGGAATAATCTCTGAAAGTTAGAGCATAATCGGGCAAGAAACAAGAAAACTACGGCTTTTGAAGATGTCCATTTATTCCTATGGGGAACTCGAATTGGCAACGCACTCTGATAAGTGTGTGGACAACTCCCCATATGTTTTGTACACAAAAGTTTCCATTTTTACAGTTTTCTTCATAGTCATATTTTTTCATTCCCAACTCATGATATGTTATGTATAAAAGCATTCTACAAAACATATGTTGAACTCGAACGAAGGGTAAACATAAATTTTGAGAAAATTTAACAAAATTGAAATTTTGTGTACAAAATGTATGGGGAGTTGTCCACAACTTTGCCAGAGTGCGTTGCCAATTTGAGTCAATCGAATACATGGCTTTTTTCAAAGAGCCATAGTTTTTCTTATTTCTTGACCGATTGTGCTCAAATTTTCAGGGACTATTCATTATATTTAGTGTCTTATAGTGCATACAACAATTTGTCTGGATTTCATTGTCCTTTAATAAAATGTGTATTGTTTGTGATCTGGTATGTCCTCTAAGTAATGTGTACAAAGTTCACGTTCAATGGATGTTATAAATATGGGGAAGAAGTAATGAGGGAAAATGCAAAGTGATATTCGTTTGCACTGACTTTATGCACAGTTATAACTTCCCAGAGGATAATTACAAATCCGAACACTACAATCGAAAATATTTTTAAAATATAAAATGGAAGTTCGAAAAACCGAAACCTGTTCCATGTTTGTATTGGTATACGGATACAACAAGGTATGAGAGAATAAAAGAAAGTTTGGGGGATTTGGACAATGTTACTAGATCTATTTGGAGGGGGACTTATTACATGTACCGACATATAATAATAATAATAATAATATATCGTAATTGTATAGCGCCTAATGCAAAACAGCCTCTAAGCGCTTAATACTATTACAGCTTAGACCTTCGAAATTATCTTGTGCACATTCTCAACTCCCCGGGCAACCATACATGTGCACCAAGCTAATTGTCACCAGACCAGTTACCCATTTATACAGAGAGCAGCAATGTGGATTAAATGCCTGACTGAAGGAGAAGATAATCTCTGACACTATACGCCGCTGATTGCAACTACGCCACTATAGAGCAACCGAGCAAGACAAACTATTTGTCTTCGTTAGTAAATGTCTGCATTTAGCATTTTAATGGAATATGTAAGAATTGGACCGCATTACTGGCAACAATAAGATACAGTTATGTTTTAAAATTGTATTGTTCGGAATGAAAGACAAATATTTGTCGTGTAAAATCCCACCACGCCCAAATTCCACTGATCGTTTCTTTCTCCTATGTAAGGGGCGGTTACAAAAAAAAATGAACAGAGAGAGAGAGGTATAAATATAATAATACACGGTGTTTACTCTTCTCATAAAAGGGGGATTTTGGTAGTTCTGTTTGTATAATTGTGTTGGTACAAATCAACAACTTTGGCAGCTTTAGCGTAAAAACACGACCTTCAATTCACTGACATATATTTCCTCTGCTATCATACAAATATTTGGTTCTTGTTCAATAAAATTTCCTTTCGACGTGCAATCAAAAATATGCATTATGATGGTCATTTGTCACTACTAGTATGTACATTACAAAGCCCATAATATTTAAAGGGATCTAGATTTGAAAAACCAAAATATGTTCCTTGCTTCAATTGATAATACACATACAACGAGGTACGATTGAGAGAACCGCAGCTTGTTCCTTTTGAGGATTTAGACAATACAAATATTACTATTTCCTTTACTGATATGAGGCTTTGTGTTGTCTGTTTAATTCGTTTATTACATTTAATATACATTTATCAAATATATTTAATATGTATGTTATCATTATAACCATCATACAAATCCCCTACATCAACATACTGAATGCAGTATAGTCTGATAGTCCTGTCACTGACTACAACATTCTTTTTTGTTGTAGCACTATTCAAGAAAAACAAAATGTCGTGAATATCCTTTCCCTTTTTCACATGGTGCAGCCGTAAAAGTCAATGGTAATCATTTTTGTTATAATCTTCACTTTATGTATCAATCAATGAGTAAACGTGTTTATGTAGTAACATAATTATTAAACAAATGGCCAAATACAGTTAATAGCTAAGCCTTTCTCCATCGATTAGATAATAGAGATACATTTTGTCTATTATGCGCTATATAAATATACATTATTATTATTATTAAATTGGAATTTGTCTTACGTAATTTTGTATCTATAACTTGGATTCTTTATTTCCTTTGATATTTAGTTCCATGGATCCTTGACCAATGATGAGCTTCTCACCTACTCGGGGAAAGATACTATTGAAGGTAAGCCCCACCCCCCCCCCCCCCCCCCCCCCTCCCCACACACAAACAAAACAGGAGAGAAAGATTTGGCGAACTGACTGAAAGACATGCATATTTCGAAATGTTCCATACTCTATAAACCTATTCCCTACGGGATTTACTACTAAAACCGACAGTGCACGTCATATCCCAGCTAGCCACCTGACGTTGGGCCGATGTCGGAATTTGGTTGCTGGATGTCGGCATATCGCCGTTGGCTCGAGGTTAAAATGTCCGCCAGCCCAACATCGTCACGACGTCATTTTTGTGATATATTGGAATAAGGTCATTTTCCGACAATGGCCCAACATCATGTCATGAGATGATGTTGGGCCATTGTCGGAAAATGACGTTATGCCAATATATCACAAAAATGACGTCGTGACGATGTTGGGCTGGCGGACATTTTAACCTCGAGCCAACGGCGATATGCCGACCTCCGGCAACCAAATTCCGACATCGGCCCAACGTCAGGTGGCTAGCTGGGATGCGGAATAATTGCGAGTGTGTCCGATGACCGGGGTATATTATCATTGTAAAGAGCTTATAGATGATTATCAATCATATTATGCGCTATGTAAATCGAAACATTATTATTATTATTGAAAACAGTTTTATATATTTTATTTTCAGGCTTATACACTGATAGATCGGAATTTGGGTCGCCTTCTTCATTAGTTCGATTCGGGAATTCGAGTAATGTCATTGTACTTTTCGATATTGCACGCGCGGCGTTCTATAAAAACCCGCCTTGTCATCATCGTCATGAATTAACTAGGGTAATCGTAAACAACATGTTTTTCCAGTTCTATTGTACAATTGTATTTTCAACTAGAAGGCCGACAAAGTCAGCATACCCACGCCTCCCATTAGCCCTGTTCTACCCCTTCGTCGGCCTCAACCCTGTTTTGCTTACCGATGCATCCTAAAAACATAGTGATCAACCGTTGAACAGAATCCCCCACAACTCCAGGCATAGTAAACTATGCTGACTGGGTATGCCTGCAGGGAGGGCTTGAAAATGCCGACATCTGTCCAATTTATTGGCGATAAATGTAACATAAATCATGAATTCAAACAAAATAAACTATTACAAACAATAACAGATACCTTATCTTCCTGATTCTGCAAACTTTTATGTCCATTTCTCTTGCATAAATATGATTTTAGATCTTTTCATGACAGCTATCTGCCGATTCGCACGTGTTTTTACTAGCTGCCTGTGTAGTATAGATATGCCTAATATTTATGCATTGCAATATGCACAACACATTACATGCGGGTGTGTACTATGTGTAAGTACATCTATTGGCATGGCGTGTGCGCCACGTTGTTTTCTTGAAATGATTTGAGACGGGAGAGACGAGGAGAGACTAGTGTGAGAAGGGAGAGGAGAAGAGAGACTGTGTGTGTGTGATAAGTACATTAGTGCGTGTGTGCCATCGCGATCGCACGGAGCACAAATAGAAATGCATAGACGGTAGTGCATTATCGGATTTCCCAAAATCCGTAACATTTCAGCGCCATTCCGTACTCCCGTAATTGTTGTCAATTTCCGTACCAATAAATACATACTCAAACTTCAAGGTTCCACAGAATTTGCAGGGGTCAACCAATCATCACCAAAATCTAATCGATTCTTCCATGTCACTATCCAAACATTCCCTGAAAATTTGGTGCAAATCCGTTCACCCGTTCTCTAGTTATCTTGTACACAAACAAACAAAAAAAAACAAAAAAAACAGACAAACAAACAAACATACGGAACCCTTTACATAACCCCCTGCCGATTTCATCGGCGTGGGTAACTATAGAATGATGTGCAGTGAACGTGGAGAGTTATTGATACAACTGATAAAAACATACAATGCGGAATGTGCAACGTAGGGAGCACTGTATTACTGTATCATGTCTATGGATTTAAAAATAATGATTTCCCCATTGTTTACTCGGTTGTTCGTGCAAATAACAACGCATAATGCGATCAAAGATAAACACTTAGTCTTAATTTGTTATAGCATTTTACAGAATTAAAAGGTCGTTTCTGATAATACAATGGAAAATAATGATAGTGGTTTAAGACTATTGTAAAACTTGTTCGGGAATTTATCACGCACGCACGAGTACGACGTACCGCAATGTGTCATGTCACCAACAAAATATACCAATCCTTGCAAACAATAATTCGAAAATCCGTGGATACAAAATATGTGCAAGAATATAATTACACAGCAAATTAATTGTATAAAATCAGAAATTTATCTGTAGATATAATGAACATACAACAATTAGCAAGTAAGTAAAATGTAACAAACAAATAGGGAATTTAAAGAAACACATTACAATTAAGCGTCTCTTATTTCGACTATGTTCAATAATGCTATATATCAATCCATCGCGCCTGCATGAATAAACGATAAGTGAAATTTAAAATGCTCTTCAAAATACTGATCGTTGCAATATGAATCGGTTACCGGTATACCTAGTCAGACAAATCCACCTCGTTATAATATCCTTTTATATTATGACGTCATACTATTCACCCCCCCCCCCCCCCCCCCCCCCCACATACCGAGAACGGGTGAGAAGTTAAAAGTCGTAAAAAGGACCCTCGAATCATTGGCTGATTTTTCGGACTACGGTATACCCAACCTCGCATCGTATTTATAGTAGGCTTGTTAAGGTCCAAAAACATGGGTGTTGACTGAATTTTTGGTACGATTGTTTTACTTGGCACACATATTCCTTGGATCAAAAGAAACAAATTCATCCAAAGAGACACTCTGTTTCTATGCAAATTAGGTCTAATTTCCATAATTTATGCAAATTTATTCATGAAAATGGGATATTCTATGAAAATGGTGTTTTTTATTCCTTGGAGAAAATTCAATCACAGAGACACACTGTATACTTGCAGATAAGGCCTAATTTCAATGCAAATCTATTCGTGGGAATGGGATATTCTTTGAAAAATTGTGTATTTATTGAGATATTTGAAGGAGAAACATTTGATAATAGATGACCTAGGGTATATCAATTGTTGACTCATCCTTGGAACAAACTAAACAGATATTTCAAAAGAGACACACAATTCCTATATAAATTAGACTCATTTGCATAATTTATGTATAATGACACAGGAGTGTAATTTATTATGATACATGTTTATATTATCGTCTTCATTGAAATACTTGAATTTTTTAACATTCCTGCGGCGGTCACATTGGATTTGTGAGACAAGATGACTACCAATGCTGACAATAACCTGCTAAAAGTATTTGTTTACTTTGACTGACTCTAGTTCATCAATCTGCATGAGTTAAAACATCAATTATTTACATAAAGACTACAAATTCATAACATATATTACATTTGTGTACTAATGCATACATTAGGCAAATTTGTCTTATTAACATCGATAAAGTGTGCTTCTGTTGATGATTCTTATTAGTTTGTTCCAAGGATGGATCCAAAATTGATTCAGACATCCAACAAATTGTTAAAATAGACACATCACACATGTTTGTACCATGATTAGTTCAAAAGTAAGACAAAATATACAAAATTTAACATTCCTGCACTGTAAAAAATAAATGCTTTTATTTTTTTACGGGAATGTCCTGGCAGTCGTAACGCCAGGAACCCCCGTTATTTTACGAGAGTTCTTGTTATTTTATAGCCTCACGTAAAATTACAGGTTCCCGTTAATGATCATACTGTAATTTCACAGTAGCTTTCTGTATTTTTCATGTCATATAATCTTGTAAAATTCAAGTTTTCTCTGTTTTGTAACAGCGACTTTCCTGTTAAAATATGATGTTCCTGTCTCTGTATTCTGTTTTTCCACATACTCTTTCTGTATTTTTCACGGCATACACTGTAAAAAAAGAATAGCGTTTTCGGCGGGAAATTCCTGGGAGTTATTTGTTACAGTGTAGTCCAATCCTCCTAGTCCTAATAACCCACCTAATAACCTACGACATTGTGCCCTAAGCCTATACCTATCGTACCTATCGTTCCTATCCATCTTCCTTTGTTCACGATTAGCTTATAATCATGGTACAACACGATGTATGTGTTTTAATGGTTAGTACTTTAACACAGACGTTAAAACATTATTGCATTCATGAATTGTCACCCATAAGGGGTTAACAAGAGTCCACTAATAATTAATTACACTAATCTAAATCAACAATTAATTTCGATAATCATTTTACAAAATAACGGGATTATGAACAGATTTTTCTGTTCATTTTGCAAAAGCACAAACTAGCTCATGAATATTCATGAACCTGTTACAAATTTCTGGAAATGTTGTGATTTAACGGTATATTCGTATTTATGTCTAAAATAATGTAGGTTTTTTAACAGGTTTACCTGTTTTGTTTGTTCACAGAACTGGGTAGTAAAAGAAACTGCCTGTGTTGTTAGCGTAGGTATACAGTATTTGTTCTGTTTTTATAAGATAAATTGTCGCTTTTTGACAGGAAAATTGTCGCCAGTAAATAAAAACAGAGCCTTGCGAACAAATTTTGTACAAAAAACAGGGAAAGTTGCAGGTAGTACGAAAAACCGTTTGTTAACAGTTATGAAATTCATAACTGTTAATAAACGGTTTCGTACTACCTGCAACGAGTAAAAGATAATTTCCATAAACTAACAACATTTTCAGGATAAATTCTGTAAAATTGATCAAACGGTGCAAAATTGTAATTTTAAAGGGACTTAGTAACATTGTCCAAATCCTCAAAATAAATTTGTCATTCTAGCGGTTCCCTCATACCTGGTTGAATTCATATTAACAATAAAATAATGGGACAGGTTTCGGTTTTTCAAATTTCCCTTTCGTTACAAAGATATGTACCATCGAAGTATTCAGATAGAAAAACTCCGGGCGAGTTTTTCTTCTGTGTACAAAGTGAGTGCAGTGAGTTATTGAATATCACTTTGCATTTTCGCTCATTACTTGGCCATGCAATGTCCATTTGACTTGAAATTTTCACACAATACCCTGTGGACATATGAGATAACAATAATATATATTGCATCAACCATTCATCACTTTTTGCACATGTCAACAAAGTTACTAGATCCCTTTAAGGGCAAAAAAAACCTGTAATTTTACAATTATTGTATTTGTTATTAGAAAGTATTGTCTTTTTCAGGCGAATTGCGTTTTTTCACAAGCCTGTCTTGAAAATGTATAGGCCGACTTGTAATCATACATGGAATCTCTAAATTACTGGAAATTGTGTGGTTTAACGGTATATTTGTATTTAGTGTTTACACAAAACTGTATGTTTTTAACAGGTTCCCTGTTTTTTTCACAGACCGGGGTAGTAAAAAAAAACAGCCTATGTTGTTAGCATACATTTTTTGTTTGATTATACAAGCAAGTGTCGTTTTTTAACAGGAAAATGTTCGTAAACAAATCAGAGCCATGTGAACAGTTTGTAAAAAAACAGGGACAGTCGTAGGTAATACAGGAAACCCGTTTATTAACAGTTATGAATGTAGGTAGTTGTAAATAAATGATGATTTCCCATAAACTAACAAGATTTCTGTTATTTTACAGGAAAAGTTCTGTAAGTTTGATAAAACGGTGAAAAGTTGTAATTTTAAGGGCAAAAAACCCTGTAATTTTACAGTTATTTTTTACAGTGTGCCAACGGCCATCTTGGATTTGAGGGACTAGATGGCCACGAAAGGTTAAAATAATTTGCTAGACCCACTGGCCTTGATATACCTTAGACCATCTATCTTCAAAGTTATTCTCTCAAGTATCTCAATGAAAACACCATTTCCATAGAATATCCCATTCCCAAGAATAATTAGGTCTAATTTGCATATATGCAGTATGTCTCTGTGAATGATTTTTCTCCTTTTGATCCAAGGAATGTGAAAACACCATTTTCATAGAATATCCCATTTTCATTAATAAATTTGCATAAATTATGAAAATTATGCCTAATTTGCATAGATACAGAGTGTCTTTTTATTGATTTACTATTATTGATTGAACATACGGGCACCCTGCCCTGAAATTGATACGTAGATATGAGCGTTGTAGCGAGAAGGTGGCTAGGGGGGTTCTGCCGTGGGTTTGGCATCAACCGTTGTGGGCCGGTTGTTCGGGGTAGTGTCGTGGCGACGTATCGTACGCTGTTTCGTTAGGCGGGCCGATCCAGTGTTTCGTTGATTGGTTGTTTGCCCGTGTGCACCGGCCAATCAGCGGGTTCCGTTGTTGACCTATCAGGAACGCAATCGCTCATGCGAGATTGTGATGTTTGGAGCCACGGTAGGGCATAAAAGCCGAGTGTCTACATTCGATATTATCATTTGACAAAGTATTGCAGTAGCATACGAAACGTCGTGATCGTTTAGATTCCTAGTTTTACATTGCGAGACAAGCGAATATCATTAGCGATATTATTTCCGATACAGAGTGTCTCTTTGGATGAATTTGTTTCTTTTGATCCAAGAAATATGTGTGCCAAGTAAAACAATCGTACCCCAAAATTCAGTCACGGACCCCTTAACAAGCCTACTATTAACACGCAACCCTTCATTCCACCAAACTGTACGTTGCACGCGCATCCCCTTTCTCTGTACTGTAGATTATGACATCATTCTGCCGACGTACAGCGAACACTCAAACATCGTCAAGAGGAGCGTGGATGCGGATGGGTACCCGGAGGCAAACAAGGTGACATTCAGGGCTTTCAAAGAGGACCACAACATCGTTCTCGAGAGAAACGATGGGTTTCTACGACCAGGGCTTGTCATCGAATACGTGGGCGAGGATGGGACGATCAGGGAGGAGCCGCTTCGCACCAGACACTGCCACTTCTTCGCCAAGTCGCTGTCGCACCCCGGGGCCGAGGGAGCGCTCAGCACCTGCAGTGGACTGGTATGAGGATGATGATGAATATGTGTGGTGGTGGTGATGGTGGTGGTGGTGGTGCCCTGGTGGTGGTGGTGGTGGTGGTGATGATGATGATGATGATGATGATGATGATGATGATGATGTTGAAGATAACGATGATGGTGATTGGTGATGGTGGCGTATGGTAGTGATCCATGTAATGGATGATTAGTTGATGATGATGATGATAATGCATGAAAGTAAATAAGATGAAGATGATGTGGCGGTGATATGTTGGTTTTCATAGTGCATTATGTCATGGATGTTTTTTTTTTTTTTTATTTAAGTCGACATCAATAACCAAATTGACCCATTCAAGACTGGTCTGTTAAATACTTATCGTTTACACATGTATGCAAATCACAAGACTGTAGTTTCTAGTTAACATTTGTTTGTAATCATTATAGAGAGGACTCTTGTCGTTCGGCAACAGCACGCTGTACATAGAGCCCTTGCAGGGTGACCATGCCGAGAGGGTGCGGAGAAACGCTGATGCGGATGCGCCCCACCCTCACATCATCTACACACGTGACGCCCCTGTCAACGGAGACACATTCTGTCCTGTCAAAGCAGGTGAATAAATTATATGTAAAATAAATTTAATTATTTATGGGTACTTTATTATTGAGTTGAGGAATTGAGGGGCAGTGTGTATATTATAAGTTTGCATGATTGCATCTTTATCAGTAGCTTAGGACTTAGGTGGCTAGATAGCTCTAAAGGGAGTGGAGAATATGCACCTCATTGGAAAAAAATATTGAATATCTCAGTTATGGCTGAACTGGCGTTAAATTCTGTATAGACATGATAGAGATGATGATCAGTCATAACTAGTGTTTTGGCTTACCTTGGAGAGGGGATGGGGGAGGGGGGTGGGGCGGGGTAGGAATAATCTATGTTACATTTTAAGTACAGAATAACTTAAACCTTGCATAATATACTCTGTAATAATTACCCTAATACCGGGATTTGTACAATATTTTGAACCTGACTGTAGAGAAAGGGTTAATTTTGTTAATTTTGTGGAGATACAATTGTATGGACAACCTTAATTAGCAAATTCAACACTATTTGGTATTTTCCATGACCCAATCTGACCAATATATTATTTTGTATGCATTCTGTCACGATTGTTGTTAGTTAAATTCAAGTTCAAACTTTTTTTTTCTAGCACTTGTTGCAGGGAATACTGATGATGAAGTCGGAGCCTCCACTTCAACGAATTCTACAGTTTACAACGGTCCTTATCTAGGAGCCAAGTATCTGGAGATCTTCTATGTTATCGATAACGTGATTTACAATAAGTTTTCGACAGAAGCAGAGACGGAAGCTTATGCTACTACAATCATGAACATTGTGAGTGTTGCAACTTTCCAGAGTTATTTTTATTCACTGAAAATGGTACGGTTTCCTCGGGATTCAAACCCTGTGACATCCAGATTGCTAGACTAGTGCTCTTGACTTACCGACTGAATTTAGCTTGGAAAGCGCACGTGACGGTGTTCTTCTCTGAAAAAAAATGTTGAAATGATCGAGATGGTCAGAAGCTATTTAATATTTAAACCTTAAGTTACACAAACCCTAGGGATATGAAATTAACTTAGGGAGATAATGTGCGAGGGATAACCACAATGATGCAGCTTTTTGGTATTTGTATTGTTTGTTTCACTTCTCTGCACACATCAGGTCCCCTAGTTGTTTCATAAACTTTTTCCAATTGTTGTAAATGTCAAATTATAGTAAGATTACTACAACCAATCAACATGGAGCCATATAGCTGTTGCCATAGTAGTTACACTAACTGGTGCACTTACACCAATGGCAAATGTTTATGAAACAGTGCCCATAACCTAAATATATAAATGCAATCAAAACGGATGATTTGTATAGGCATTAAATTGTGGGGTTGTCCATTTGTCCATCAGTACGTACGTACCTCAGTACAAATATACATCCGTCCATACCTACGTAATATGTTGGTCCCATTTTCATTATTGCCATATCTCAAGAGCCGGATGACAGATCAATGTAAAACTTGGTATAAGTGTTGAATTGGGGTGACAGTTATCTTATTAGATTGTGATGTCCTGAGTTCAAAGGTCACAGGGCTCATTAAATATGCAAAAATAGTTTTTAATCAATATATCTCAAGAACAGGTTGACAAATTTCCATCCAACTTGGTACCTTTGTGTATATTTTAGAGCCAATGAGCCAAATGAAAAAAAGTGTGTCATGATTCTAAAACCTTATGATCGAGCTGCCATGACATGGTTGTCCTCGAAAACACAAACTCAAACGTTACTTGCTATATGTTTTCAACTTGTTTGTCGTTTGCTTAATTCATTTCTTTACTGTTTTGATCAAATGTATAGATGAGTCGTCGGTTCGCAGACCCTAGTCTTGACATCAGCATGAGAATCTCCGTTGTACGACTGATGATTGCAACGACTTCAACTATTTCGGTCAGTATCATATGTTATGACCCGTAACCACAGACCAGTGTTGGATGACTCGAGGCCGGTCTCGGACTCGGACTCGAAGGTCGATGACTCGGGCGGAGTCCAGATCGAGGCCGGTCAATGTTTGACTGCATGTCTGTCTGTATAAAGTGATTCCTTTTAATCAGTTGATTGAGTTATAAATCAATTTCCTTTGGTAAAGAAAAGGAATAAATGTAAAATGAAATAATTTTTTATTTTATTTTAAGAGTTGGACTCGGACTCGGACTCGGATTGGGTGTACTCGGATACAACACTACCACTGACAAACCTTCATAAATTTGCATTATTTCCTATTTTTCTGGTTTGGGTATTTCTGAGTTTTGAAAACTGCATGTAGCTTTCCACATATGACTTTTTACACTACATGAAGGGTCAGAGATTTAGTAGTGACATACAGTAGACTGTAGGTCACAAACAAGTAGGAAACTTTTTTTTATTTATTTGTTTAAGTTCAAATAATTTGATTTGGTGTCATATTAAATACAAAATAACCAGGGTTTCTGATGATTCATTTTTGTCGAGCCCACCGTAGGTGGAGGGAGACTAAGGGATCCAAAAAGCTTCCGTTGGTCCGTCCGTCTGTCGGTCCGTCTGTCCGTAAGTCTGTCTGTCCGTGACGCTTTAAACAATTTGAATAACTTTCGAACCCTGCATCTGTTTGTAACCAAACTTGATTGGTAGATGCCCTATATCGGCCTCAATGATATGATGGGGTCAAAGGTCACATAAGTAGGTCAAGACCATTGGTTCAGATGGTCGAGACCGATACAAAGATAGAAAGTGGACCTTTTTTAATTTTGGGGGGATGCGTACACCACCAACCCCCTCCACCCCCCCCCCCCCAACCCCCCACCCCCTCCCCGGCTATGGGCCTGGTACCAAGGATACCAAGATACAAGATGTTCACATTGTCATTATATTTTAATCATTATGTTCCTGACTGTGCCCTTTTATTGATACACACAGTACAGACAGAGCATTTACAAAGTCAACTCTTAGCCATGAAAACAATCAAATAACATTTGAATATAATGAGGGCAACAAGAAAATTGGCCACCAATGTGACCTCTTTTGGCAGTTGCACTCTTTGGAGAGGTTGCATAACATTGTATTTTCTTAGGGTATTTCTTTGGTGGCCACTATAGGCAGGTTAGTTGCTAAATGACAGGTAACCAATAGAATAGGTTAGGCTAGTATGAGTATGCATTCAAATACTACAGTTGACTGTACAGTAGTTATACGAATAAACATATGTTAGTAAATACATGAATGAAAGAATACTGTCAATCTCTTATTGCACAGGCCCAAAGTCCTACCGGTACCACTCCTACGGTAACTATAACTGCAGATGCTGATACAAGCTTGGGTGACTTCTGTACCTGGCAGGCTGAGCTTAGCGTCAACGATGACACCAATGTTAATGACTGGGATTTGGCCATTGTTTTCACTGGGTGAGTCTTGAAAAATGTTCAATATTTTATACATTAGGAGCCAAGCGGCACGCGCCACTCTGCGACGTAATCTAATCACACTTTATATCGGTGAAAATGAAGTAAGCGGAACTTGCGATCAAGTTTTGGCGAGAGCTAGAGTATATCAGTTACGTTCATATATGTACAGTAGCTCTAAAAGCTTCCGCTAGCTTCAATTGTATACAATGTATGCGTTCATACAGTAATTGCTTAATTATGTTCTGATCGAGTCTTGCCGATGAGCCTATTACTGCATGAATAAATGTCGCTAACAGCTCGTACAAACATGTGGTACAAAGTTCTTATTTTCAATTTCGTCAAAAACAATATTTAATGATTTTATTTCTCCTTTAGAAACATAGCATTGCGAGACCCAGTAGTGGTAGCATGCAGTCATCTTGGATTGGCCATATGGTCCAGGGGGCATGCATCTGAATTCTCACTTGTCATTTTTGCTTTTGTTTGCGGCAACCAGATGCAGGTTTTGGGCCATTAAAATGTGAACATTTTGTTTTTTACTGGCCCACAAGACACAATATGTAGTTTCTAGCATTGCAACAAGATCCGTAAACGGAAGAAGAAGTAACAAATTTATTCAATTTTGTTCAATGTTCAATGTTTTTGTTATGATTATATTTTTCTTTACAGCCATGACCTTACCAGACCAGGTAGTGGGAGCAGTCTTCTTGGATTAGCCACTGTCGGGGGGACATGCAATCTGAATTCTCACTGTAACATCGTGGAGGACAGCGGGCTCAGTGCTGGTTTGGTTATGTCGCACGAAACAGGTCACTCGTAAGTTTTTTGATTTTATACAATTAAACAAGACTCGTTTTTTAAATAATTTGTTTAATAGTAATCATTACCATTTCCCGGAGTTGGTCTCAGGTTGGGGGGGGGGGGGGGGGGGGGGGTGGGTTTGCAATTAGTGTGATCCATGGGCTAGCTGTGGACACTGGATATTTTGTTCAGTTTTCCAGAATTAGCTACCGCTTGGGGGGGGGGGGGGGACATGCAATCTCAATTCTCACTAAAATATCGTGAATGACAGTGCTTGATGGGCTCACTGCTGGTTGGATTAGGTCGCACGAAGCTGGTCACTCGTAAGTTTAGATTTGTTTGATTACTTTTAATCCTGTCATGGCAACCATGCACTTTTCTACAATGACCAACTGTCTGTTTTTTACTAGATACCTTTTTTAATTTCAAACTTAGGAGAAACTGACTAGAAATATTTAAAATGATTGGAAATGAGCAAATAAAAATATGCTTCGCTGGGAATCGAACCCAAGACCTGCAGATTGCTAGACCGGTGCTCAACATGCATTGATCTATGAAAACTCTTGAATGGGGGAGGGAGGGGGGGGGGGGGGTTGTGTTCCCATGAAACCTTTTTCATTGCTCGATTAGTCAGGCGATTAGTTGGTGCATCTGACAACGAGATTGAGGTGCATGTATGTGATAGGATTGTTTAACAATTATTCTGTAACTTACTGTTTTGTTTTTATGTATTTGATGCCGAATAAAATAGGTATAATAATGAGAATAATAGTAATAATGATCATAGTAATAATATGAAACCTTAATTGAATTTGATTAAAATTGTTTATGTTCAGACTGGACCTATCTCACGACGGAGTTTACGGATGTGCAGAAAATGTGAACATCATGTCGGCCTCTCTCTCAAGTGGAACAGGAGCGTTCCAGTGGTCTTCGTGCAGCTCGACGCACATGAAGATCTTCATCAAGTATGCATATCACTTCACTAACTCTTGATACTTTTTGGGCCTATTTTCATAGAAGATGTTAAGTTTTGATTAATTGCAACTTTGCATTAATCAGACAAAAGTCTTTCTGCATTTGATAATTGTATTTGATTGATGTTCTTTATGCAAAATATTGCCCCAGATAATAATTTATAAAATGTTAACATTAACCCTAAGTAGATCGGGGGGCCATAATGCCCCCCCCCCCCCCCCTCCGCGACGGGGTAAGATTACGCGCCACTGCTTGGTGACTTTTTTCTGTTGGGTCTTGAGCATATTTTAAAACAAAATTCTGAAAATCGGACCTACCGTTACGAAGTCACGTGACCTTTTGTCTATGCATGTCAGCCCGAAAATCGCTCTTACCTTTTATATGTTTGTTTTGGAGTTCAAAATATTTGAATTATAGTTAGAAATAGAATAAACAACAAAAACATTAAAATACATAAGTAAAACAAAAAAAGAAATACATGAGAAATTATTAAAAAAACAATAGAAAACATAAGGAAGAACCTGGCTCTTCCAAATTTTGTTGTCGTATTATTATTCCAAATGCTCTAAAGAATATATGTAGTGAAAACCAATGTTTAATTATGAAGAATATATGATTTATGGGTAAAAATATGAATGTTATGACCTTATTTCCATAAATTACCATAAATATGCAAATTAATTAGTTTTTCAAAAAATTGAAATTACCATTGTATTCTATACACTTCACTTATCATGCGTGCACATTCTCACGGCGATCTGCCGCTCCGCGGCGGAGATGTTAAGGGGGGGGGGGGGGGGGGGCATGATCCCCCCCCCCCGTCCATAGGAAGACCTCAAATAGCCCGAACTGTTTAGGGTTATAAGGGATATTGTTGTACATAGGTTCAGTATTGCTCTGATTTGACAATTTACCATAAAATAACTTGAAATTGCATGACCATATACCAGATAATTATTAGTTTATTACATTATGTACGTTTTCTTGTTTACAGTTGTGATGGTGAAGTCTACTTCTTGATTAAGACTAGGTTGGACATATTTTGTGTCCAAGCTTATGCGTGGGAATAAAGGATTATATAGCAATCGAAATTATAGGCGTTTTACTTCTTACCAACCTGAACGAAATCAGGAAATAATAGAAATTTACTTCAGCATATCAGACGCTCCTTATCAAAATGGTAATTGATTAGAGCAAGTACACACCATTTGCACTGTCTGATACTTGATAATAACACTTTTATTTCCTTAAAGTGATCAATTAACTTTGTTAAGTTTCAACCAAAATCACTAGGAGCTTTCACACTTCTCTTGTACCTTGTTGTTTGGCTTATGGTAGCAAGAAGAATGAAAGTAGTATCAGAATTATGACACTCATAGTCAATAGTATCCGAATTCGGATACTTCACGTGAACGATGAGGATCAAATCAGACATTTTTTTTTTCAGTAGGTCACCTTTATTCTTTTTTCAGTGAAATTCTCACATATCATTCTCAAGAATCTTACAATGGAATCGGTATATGAATGAATTACTCTATAACAATACTTTTGTTTAAATACCTTTTGGGAAAAAATTCAAAGTTAATGGATCACTTTAAAATCTCATTTGCAACAGCACCCAAACGTGTATGGATGACATTCCAGGAATCAGTTTGGCAACCATAAGTGAACTACCTGGTCAAAATGCCATGTACAGTGCTGACGAGCAATGTAAGATCGACACGGCAGATGAAACAGCAACATCTTGTGCACCCCATGTAAGTGTTTAAAACCCATTTTATAGGCGCTAGTGGAGTTTGGAACGCTATTATTTTTAGACTTCCAAACGCTCTTAAAGGGTGACTAAATTACAAATGCATGTCGACTTTTGTTGATATGTAATGATGAATACATCACATATTTTTTGACTTTTTGATGTACATTTGTGTCATATTTGTTATATTATTTGTTCTATTACTTTGATTATACCTGCTAAGCTCCACCCCTAAAATACGAAGCTTATGACTTTTCTGACATCATTATGCCAATTCATCAGTCAGCTAGATGAACAAAAGACATTGGTATGTCCCTTCCCTCAACTGACCACCTTGTTCACAATAGCATTGTATATTCTTATATAGTGCCCACTCACCATGAAAAGAAGGGTTTCATTGAAGACATGCAATGCTATTGTGAACAGGTAGTCACCAATGTCGTGTGTTCATCTAGCTGACTGATCAATTGACTGGCATATGATGTCAGAAAAGTCATAAGCTTCTGGATGGGTTTTTTTAGGGGTGGGGCTTAGCAGGTAGAATAAAAGTAATAGAATAAATAATATAAAAAATATGACACAAATGTACATCAAAAAGTCAAAAGATATGTGCTGTATTCATTATTACAGATCAACAAAAGTCAACATGCATTTGTAATCTAGTCACCCTTTAACATACATCTAAATTAACTAGTATCACTAGACCAGATTACCTTCATGTACCTTCATGTATGTTGATCATAGCTGGAGAGTACCTGTATGCCACACACGTTTAATATGGGTTACTGTCATGGCAAATGATGAAAGATGTACGGTCGGTATATATCCACCCAGCTATTTGCAAACGCTTATTTCATTTTGTTCACAGGTTCACAGATATATGTAGGTTTCATTTTAGATGTCACCATGTAAACAATAATTTGCGCTTAGTATTTAAATCGTAGTGGTAAAGTGAGCCCCAGGTGAATCGCATGGTAATTAACTAGGGAATTGCCTGCTTTCTGGACTGATTGGGCTGACTAAAATTGTGTAAAAGTGGAAACAGCTAGTGCGTAATTAAAATAATAGTTATGAATTGAAATCAGTAAGTAATATGAACTAAGGACTAAGGGTATGCTTATTCAACATGCGCAACTACCATGGTAACTGCCAAACCGATGAATTTGTGATGCATGCATGCTTGCATATTAACTTTCATTTGTGTTTTTGCGTAACTTGTTTTTATTTATCTGATGAATTCCCATTTGGTAATTTATTTGAATGATAAAAACGACAATTCATCTTATTTGCATGATTCTTTTAGAATCTTGTTCAGCTGTGTTATACTTGGGGGCACATGGCATATTCATGATTAAAACGTAATTGATATTTTAGTTGGGCTTCTAGTCTTTACTGTATTATATTTCTGTCTTACCAAACTGCACTAGCGCCACCATTGATCCTTTTGTATATATTATACAATTTTGTTCTTCTTTTGTTCATGTGGGATGATTTTAAATATGAAATCTGGCCCCTGGCCCTGCTTGAACAAAAGCAATAACTATACAGATCTATACTCCTCAAGAAAAGAAACCAGTGGACCAAATATTTCATATTCATTAACGATAAAATATATGATATTGTATATCAAATTAAAGATAAAATTACCCTCTTCAATATTGGCATGAAGTCCAGATAAAATCATTTATGCATGACTTGTCATAGTCAATTAATCACCGCAAGGTCTGTTTTCAAAAATAGCAAAAATGGAACATCCACTCAACCATATAAATGTTGATGAGCATAATCTAAAACGCTATATTCATGACATGGAATAATTTTTCATTACAAATGTGACCTTTTCTATCTTCATCTCGATAAGAGGTATAAATGAAGACAAATTGTGAACGTTATAGGTTTTTATTTTCATCCAAAAGTTACACAATGGGGAATTCCATGGCAAATGTTAATTAGTCGAAACCAAAGTTTGTGCCCTTATTTCAGCATGAAAGTGGTATAAATTCTTCTCAAGAATTCTACCGTAGTCCAAAGATCTTCAAAACCTGATGTCACCCTTGGTCAAACAGTTGGGCAGTCTTTAACATGACATTTCTCTAGGTAACTTTGGTTAAATTGCAGGGGACACATGAAACAGACAAGCTTCATGCCTCTAATACAAACCAGTATGACAATGCTCCCATAACCTGGCCCTGTTTTATTGACAAATTTGTATTTTCAGAGTTTGTTCATAACAAAAAAATTGAATAATGTCATAATTTACTTGCCCCGCACATTTTGTTTTAAGTGAAACGCTTACTATCATTTCAGTCGAATGGACCTTGCTATTGTTAATTGACCATGGCATTTCATGCATGAATGAGTACACCTTTAATTTATACCCTGCATGTAGAGGACTAAACGATCACGTACACTTTATCGTACATTAATATGAAATGCTTCAACTTATATACAAGTGTCCAGTTTCTTTTTTTGCGGAGTATATATGCGCCTAGTGCCTATACTTGCTAGATACAAATTGGCAATGCGGGGCCACTTAGATCATTAGTCAAAGGCTAATTAATAAATAATCTGTCATTGAGAAATATTCTCTATAGAAATGTACTAAATTAATGGACTATTACAAAATGGCAATGCCGGGCGACTTAGATCATTGGTCAAAAGGTAATTGATAAATAATCATTGAGAAATATTCTCTATGAAATGTACAAATGAACTATTACACATTGGCAATGCCGGGCCACTTAGATCATTGGTCAAAAGCGAATTGATAAATAATTATTGAGAAATATTCTCTATGAAATGTACTAATTTTGTTTTTCTTTCAATGCTCAGACTACCTGTTCATTGCTGTTCTGCGCCACCGCAAGCAGTGGTACGTCCTGCACATCCGCCGGTGCACCTGCTGAGGGCACCTCGTGTGGGACCGGAATGGTATGTTTCTCAGAGTTTTGTTAAACATGTTAAAGGGACATTCCCTCTTTTGCAAGCCAAATTTTAAAAGTTGCAAGGTTATTGTCTTATATGAAAGAAAATGTCATTTAATATCATGCCTGAAAAAATTAGGTCTTGAAATCTCTTTTTCGTGGAGTTATAGACCTTAAACTAATAAACCGTCGTCCAACAAACAATTGTGCATTATACGTATATTCACCCAGTGAGGAAGTTCGTACACGGATTCCATGAAGTACCACAACGCTATGCGGGACCCCTACGTGACCCGCGCTAGCTTCGTGACCCGCGCACACATAAGAATAGCATGACCGCACACTAGGCAAAATAACCAAACCTCGCTTAAACTGACTACATGTAATTACATATTCTTCATTTTTGAGCTTTTTTTCCGTGACATACCTTTACAAATGTCGGCTTCACAATACCTTTACAAGAATAAGTACAACATAGTTGTAATATTATGCTAAATCAGTTAAACTCTTTTATTGACCGATATATAGTCTGATGGAGGGACGCATTCGTTTTTCATTCATAGAATCTAAATTATAGGGCTGTTCGATCTGATTTTTTTTTGTGTTTCATTCATCCCCATCCGTCAACTGGAAACTGTTCAGACGTTTTGTAAAAGAGAGACTGAATTTTAGTAACCAAAACCTGACCATTTCATTACAAACTAATAGTTATAATTCCACCATGGCTGCTCAAAAGGTATACACAATTACAAACGACTTAGTAAAAAGCCCGTAATCAATCAAAAAGAGCCGTTAAAACTCAAGAGGGCGCTTTCTAAAAAGTAATTGGTTTCAACCATTTTTCATGCAAAATTGTGCATGTGATGTATTGTTAAAATAATGATTAAATAGAAATATCATCAACAACTATTTAAAAACCTCTTTTGAAATTGTTTGAAAGAAGTAAATAAGCATTTAATGTATTTTCTTAAGAGTCAAGATATCGCCTGGCTAGACATATAAATAAATTATTTTGAAATCAAATTTTACAATTCTGAAAGTATTTGAAAGGGACTGATTCTCATTTCACATGTTGTATTCAATGAACTTTAAAATGGAATTAAAACCAACCAAAACCCTTGCAATTTGTTTTTTTCTTTAAAGGGAACCACCACCTATAAATAATAATCTTATAATTCAATAGAAACCTTTAAAGTAGTCCATTCCACCAACAAGTTCAGAAAAATATGTTTCCAGATATATATATCATCTTAATTAACTTCAAACAAATAACAAAAGATGTAAAACCCAGGTCCACTGTCACAAATGAAATGTATAAACCGTTTCATAGTGACATGAGGCAGGGTGGACAGAACAAAACATATATATCAAGGTAACAATAAATCATATCAATTACATATATATAAGATATGTTAGACTTCATAAGTAACTACTCATGGAAAATATATGTATCTTTCTAGCATAAACAATTAAATTTTGCATATAATTTATCTTAGATACAATTTAATTTAGACGTTATATATAACAGAATAATCAAAAGAAATCTATAGAAAATAACAATCTTGTTATGCGCATCAAATTAGTTATGTTATGATATTAAAGGGAGCGTTGAGTATTGGTACTTTCCGAAGTGCCTCCCCCCCCCCCCCCCCCCAGAATTAATTGTAACGGATTTGGTTGATTTAAATTCCATATGAAAGATCATCGACAAAAACATGGGAAATAATAATAATTCCCATTCAAATGCTCTAATTGTTCTGAAATTTGCTTTCAAAATATTATATAAAAGTGATTGACGTCCGGACATCACTTTTTAGAGAACGCTAGCGCGAGGCGCAAGCGTTCTAGGTCCTCTTAATACGGGACTAAAAATTAATATTTGTAAGCACGCTAATTGTGCTTAAAACTATACATATGATACAGCACTTATCACCAATTCACTCTCCATTATGTGATCCAACTATCGGGTGGATTAAAATTATGATTTTCCCTCCATTCCGCTAAAAAATCAGTGATTTATGCGCCTCCTCGACTTCTCTCCGCGTGTTAGCGCGACTCCGAACAGAATTTTGAACGAAAGATGATCGCGATGGCCGCGGTAACTATTACCGCGCATTACAGTCCCGTATTAGGAGGACCTAGAACGCTAGCGCTTCTCTCTAGAGTTAATTTGACTCTTGAGTTGTAACGGCTCCTTTTGAATGATAACAGGGGTTTTACTTTGTCGTTTGTAATTGTGTATACTTTTCGAGCATGGTGAAGTTATAACAATTAGTTTGTACCGTAATCGTGCAGGTTTTGGTTAACGTTACCTTTAATCTATAAACACTTAAAGGTGTAGTTCAGTTTTGGTAAGGCTGAACTTTAGTAACCAAACCTGGACAGTTACATTATAAACTAATAGTTATAACTCCACCATGCTCGAAAGGTATACAAAATTACAAACGACTAAGTAAACAGCCCGTTATCATTAAAAAAGAGCCATTAACTCTCATCGTGCCATAAGGCCGCGTGCACGCTACCGTTATAATGCTTTATGCACGCGAGCGCGCTATCGATTGGCTGCTTGATTCACGCGAGCGAGCCACCGCTTTGCTGCTTTATGCATGCATGCTCGCATTCGTAATAGCAGTTATTGTTCATGCCCATTGTATTGTACTGAGTGCTTCGCACGCGCTATTGATCGTACCATTGCGTGCATCAGATTATCGGCTTTCGATTACGCGTCTTCGTCTACACCAGTCAGATTGGATTTTCTCGAGTAATTTAGCGATTTGTTTTTGATATCATATCATCGATATGCCTCCCCATCGCAAGAAACGGAGTTGCTTCATCGACCCTGATCTGGCGCGAGAGATGGTGATGGCTGATTCAGACTCGGAGGCCCCGCAAGAGACTGACAGTGACAGTGATAGCGACTCTGATTTTGACCCTGGTCCCACACGTAAGGTTCCGCGTAGGGAAGCGCCTGGCGTATCCGATTTCGACCACGCACCTGATGCAGCTGTTCCTGAGCCTGAGGCGCCTGAGTTCGAGCGTGACATCGATGATGACTTCATGCATGATTCGGACAGTGAGGTTGAGGACGAGGTAGAGCCTCAAGCTAACCCTGAACCTGCACGCCATGAAGAGGAAGATCACTGGATCAACTTGGGAGAGGATGAGTGGGCACCCTCCTGGCAGAACCCTTATAGTGAAGAGCCCAAACTCTTGTTCGACGCAAACAACCTCAAACCGGTCGATTTTTTCTACCGGTTTTTCCCGGAGGATTTGTTTACCACGCTTGCTGAGCAGACGAACCTCTACGCAAGCCAGACTATTCGGAGACTGGGTGTTCTGCAAAAACATTCCAGACTGAACAAGTGGACAGAGACAACAGCAGACGAGATGAAGGCATTCACCGCGCTGCAGATCGCCATGGGACTTGTCACCAAACCAGCGATCCACATGTATTGGGAGGAGAACTGGCTGATCGGAACACCGGGCTTCAGCAAAGTGATGAGTCGTAACAGGTATGAGCCTTTGTTTCATTTATATCTTATTGATTTGGACATTTGTTTCCGTTATTTTACACAAAACGTTCTGATGAAAACCGGTATACGTTCAGATGAATTTGCCGCGGCATGTAAAATAATAAAGATTTTATATTTTCTCTCGTAGGTGAATAATAATGTTAGTTGCCCAATTGGGCAACCAAACTAGACTGTTTACAATTTTTACTTGACCGCAAAGTAAATTTACCTGCCTGAGAAAACAATGAAAGTAAAGATTACATTAATTCTTCTTCTTATCAAATTTCTCTTTTTTTCTCGATGAGATGAGAAACAAAATATATTATATTTTCTCTCGTAGGTGAATAATAATGTTAGTTGCCCAATTGGGCAACCAAACTAGACCGTTTACAATTTTTACTTGACCGCAAAGTAAATTTACCTGCCTGAGAAAACAATGAAAGTAAAGATTACATTAATTCTTCTTCTTATCAAATTTCTCTTTTTTTCTCGATGAGATGAGAAACAAAATATATTGTATTTTCTCTCGTAGGTGAACAAACATTTTAAAACGTTCTGATGAAAACCGGTATACGTTCAGATGAATTTTCCGACATACTTGTAAATAATAAAGATCTTATATTTTCTCTCGTAAGTGAATAATAATGTTAGTTGTCCAATTGGGCTACCAAACTAGACCGTTTACAATTTTTACTTGACCGCAAAGTAAATTTACTTGCCTGAGAAAACAATGAAAGTAAAGATTACATTAATTCTTCTTCTTATCAAATTTCTCTTTTTTTCTAGATGAGATGAGAAACAAAATAGATTATATTTTCTCTCGTAGGTGAACAAACATTTTAAAACGTTCTGATGAAAACCGGTATACGTTCAGATGAATTTGCCGACATATAAAGATCTTACATTTTCTCTCGTAGGTGAATAATAATGTTAGTTGCCCAATTGGGCAACCAAACTAGACCGTTTACAATTTTTACTTGACCGCAAAGTAAATTTACTTGCCTGAGAAAACAATGAAAGTAAAGATTACATTAATTCTTCTTCTTATCAAATTTCTCTTTTTTTCTAGATCTGAGATGTGAAACAAAATAGATTATATTTTCTCTTGTAGGTGAACAAACATTTTAGTTTCCTGAATGGGAAACAAAACTAGAACTATTTTTATGTTCCTTCATCGTATTAGATTTGGATCCAGAACTATGATATTTGTTACTAGTTCGCATCTAACAGTTATTTTAAATTGTAATTTTCATTTTTTTTTTCTCTCGTAGGTGAATAATAATGTTATTATTTTTCTTCATAAAATAAAAAAACAAATATTTTTATAAGTCTTTAGGCATTTGTTTTATGTTGAAGGTGGGTAGATATCTAACCTATTTCTCTTGTTTCTTCCCATTTTCTTCTGCAGGTACCAGCTGCTCAACTCCCTTCTGCACTTCGTGGACAACGAAGATAGAGTACCCAGAGGTCAACCTGGTTACAACATCCTCTTCAAGGTCCAACCCATCATTGACCGTGTGCGCCCAACGTACCAGGAGGCCTTTGCACCAGGTCGTGACCTCTCCGTCGACGAGAGCCTGGCTGCTTTCAAGGGACGGCTATCTTTCAAGCAGTACCTTCCAATGAAGCCGACAAAGTGGGGGATCAAGTTCTGGGTGGTAACAGACGCATCATGTGGCTTCTGCCTTGATTGGAGCTTGTACACCGGCAAGAATGAGCAGCAGGACCGAGGAGGAGATGGACTGTCGACACGTGTGGTCAAAGAGCTGACTCGACCATATGCTGGCTCCGGACGGCACGTGTACATGGACAACTTCTATAGTTCGCCTGAGCTATACGAGTACCTTCATGGGGAGAATCTGGGAGCTTGCGGTACAGTCCGGTTAAGCAGGAGAGGTATTCCACCCATCATGCGAGAGGCGTCCCAGCAAGCGCGGAAGGGTGAGACACCCAAGTTCTTCAGGAAAGGTGACCTGCTGGGTGTCACGTGGCACGACACCAAGAGGGTCAGCGTCCTGTCGACGATTCATGGCACCGGCTGCAACCAGAAGGAGATTCGGGACAAGCGGTCAGAGACTGGTGTTCGGCAGGTGCAGAAGCCAATAGCGGTGGAGGGCTACAACAAGGCCATGGGGGGCGTTGACCTGCTGGACCAGAGGATGGCGTACTACAAGTACCCCCACAAGCACTTGAAGTGGTACATGGTGGTGTACCACTTCCTGATGGAAGTCGCCCAGGTCAACGCCTTCCTAGCCTATCGACTTGCCACAAAGGACATGAAGAGGAGCACCCGCAGTTTCCGTCTGAGCGTGATCAACAGCCTCCTGGACAACTACACAAAGACCTCCACCGCTGGACGACCCAAGGCACTGCGGGAGTCTACCCGGGACAATCGCCTGGCACCGAGGCTCACTGGAGATCATTTCGCTGATCAGAGGAAGGAGAAAGGGAAGACCCGGTATTACCCTGACTGTGTGGTCTGCTCGAAGAAGTCCGGGAATGGCAGAGTCACGACTTCCTTCTTCTGCGAAACCTGCAAGCTTCCAATGTGTCTGAACCCTTGCTTCAGACGTTACCACCGCCCATAGATTGTGGAATCTATCAGTGACAATTGAACTCTAATCACATAGACTGTAGCATAACAGCTTAGCACATTTTTCATAGATACAAGCTCAGCATAAAGTGTTTGCATAAAGTTGATTTCATAATGTCTATTTATTTATCTGATTTTACAATGTTTTGTCATCATATTACACCATGACTTTGCAAATGTAATTTCCTGTTTTGTGTGATATGACAATTACTGTTCATATGAAATGAGAATTAATCAACTTTTACTGGTTTACTTTCTACAACAAGATATCTAAAAACAGGATTTGAATCACACATTTGAATCACACAAATCAGCTACATTGAATTGAAATGCCACATTTGACTTGCTAAATATGGACTGTTTCTAAATTATATTTGCCAATATCTTATGATTCAAGTTCTATAAGTGTGACATAATTTGTTTGATTTTGTATTTATGCAGGATTTGTTATTTTTTTATAAACTTGACATTTGCCAATTTACTGTATTTTATGGTTCTATTTTGATTATTTTGTTACTGATTATTTTGTTATTCATTTGAAATATGTTTTCAAGTCATGACCTTTGAACCGCATTCAACTGAATGTTCAATTGTTAGGATATCATGTTATGTTTGTAGACCTGTGCAATCTGAGCTACATTTTGCAATTGAAATTCCACATTTGACTTGCTTATATGGACTGTTTCTAAATTATATTTGCCAATATCTTACCCCATGTTATGATTCAAGTTCTATAAGTGTGACATAATTTGTTTGATTTTGTATTTATGCAGGATTTGTTATTTTTTTATAAACTTGACATTTGCCAATTTACTGTATTTTATGGTTCTATTTTGATTATTTTGTTACTGATTATTTTGTTATTCATTTGAAATATGTTTTCAAGTCATGACCTTTGAACCGCATTCAACTGAATGTTCAATTGTTAGGATATCATGTTATGTTTGTAGACCTGTGCAATCTGAGCTACATTTTGCAATTGAAATTCCACATTTGACTTGCTTATATGGACTGTTTCTAAATTATATTTGCCAATATCTTACCCCATGTTATGATTCAAGTTCTATAAGTGTGACATAATTTGTTTGATTTTGTATTTATGCAGGATTTGTTATTTTTTTATAAACTTGACATTTGCCAATTTACTGTATTTTATGGTTCTATTTTGATTATTTTGTTACTGATTGTCTTGTTATTCATTTGAAATTTTTTAAAATCAAGTCATGACCTTTGAACCGCATTCAACTGCATGTTCAATTATTGCTTTCTTAGAACTGTTGGTGGATGTTTGACGCTAGCTAGTAATCTATTTTGTTGTATTTTATATGATGTGTTGGTGAATTATGATTTTTTTGTGAGCCTATTTACATGTACATATAAGCCAAAAACTCGAGCCGAGAACTTGCAATTTCAACTGAAAACTTGTTTGATATTTTGTCATCACTTACTGTATACAACATTTGCTTTCACTTGCCATATGAGATAAATGTAAATAAATGTTCAAGTTCATGAATACTAGTTGTTTGAGTAGGTCATTTGAATTGTATGTGTATAATGAAAGTGTTTGTGTATGAATATGTTTGCTTGCATGTATATTTGTTTTTGCATGTTATAGTATTTGTGTAAATATATATTCAACTTTCATGGATAAACTGATTGCTTGGGTAAGGCCTTTGTAACGAATGATTGTAATGAAATTGTTTTTGTATGTCAGCGTGCATGTTTGTGTTTGCATGTTATAGCACTTATTTGTGTGATGAGTTCAAATATCTGATCATGATGTAGGTAAATACAGGAAAATCCTGTTATAACAAGTTAGTCTGACTGACCCTCTGCAAAGCAAGAACAAGGCTTGGACACTGTTTAGTTTTATTCAACATTGTACAATTTATTTCTCATCATCTTACAATAACATTGATATTTCATATGCTTATAATGTACAGCCATATAAAAGCCAATGAGACAATCCACAGTAGTGTGTACTTGGGTACTGTATTGAAAATTACTCATGCATAAGGGAACAAAACACAGGAAGTGGGTATGGCACTGTTTGTAAAATCACTCATGCATAAGGGAACAAAACACAGGAAGTACATTGAGTAGTCAATGGATTCTACTGCAAACAGTTCATTATGTAGTCAAGGAATATGGCCTATATTTAGGGGGTCAAAGGGGGATATTTCACACGAAATGTCAAAGGCATGACACTGTATAAACACATACTTTGTTGAAACATTATGAATATGATCTGAAGATAAAGAAACCTGAATATTCAACAGAAAACAGCAAAATAAATGACTTCAAAATAGAAAAAGTGCTACATAACGTTGATTATTAATTTATTATAAATAAACAATCTATCTTTTCCCTACAAGTTTGGTATCAAAAGAAAGCTAATTAAATTGTCTAAAACTTTTATGTAGAAGTCTTTCTGTAAAAGTGTGTAGGTTTCAAGATATAGTGGTTCAAAAATGCCTAAGCAAAAAAAAAAGCGCACTTGAAAAGGCCTCAAAATAAACTTGGCACAGGGGGGATTTGTGGCTTGGCACAATGGGGATTAGCCCCGTGGCACTGGGCTATATTCTTTATGGCAGGATAAGAGTTAAAACACAAGAGGGCGCTTTCTCCAAAGGCATTGGCTTCATCCATTTTTCATACAAAATTTTGCATGTGATGTTTTATTGAAATAATGATTAAATAGAGAGATCATCAACAACTATTTGAAAAACGCTTTTGAAAATTTTTGAAAAAGTTCAAGCATTTTTTTAATTTTTTTAAAAAATCATTTAATTATTTGGGCCCCGAATAATTATTAGATCAAATATATGTATTGATATTTCAGCCGTTTCTAAGTCAATTTTGACCAAATAAAGTTTATTCTGCCATTAAAATTGCATGTTCTCTCAAATTCGACACTCAGTTTTTCATTACCTCACAAAAAAATTGTGATGTGCAGCGCCCTCTCTATCAAAACTAAACTACCCCTTTAAAGTATATTTTAATGAATGACTTCCAGAGGGGTATTTAGAATATACAATATACAAAAATTTAAAAAAGAGCAAATTATTGAATTATTAAATTATTGAATATGTAATGCAGCCCGATAGGCGGGGTACTTGTTTCACAATAATATTCTCCAACTAAATATGTTCAGATTATTTTGAAAGCGAGAATATAGGAATTAGGATACTGAGAGAGGTTAATGTAGAGGTAAATGTGGAAAAAACGCATCACCATTTTAAAGCATGTACTACTATTATTATTATTATTATGAGAATTTTCTTGTCTTCCTTTTTTCCCCGAAAAATTGCTTTTCCAGTGGTGCATCTCAGGGCAGTGCGTAAACACCTCGATCCCTACAACACCAAGCGTGGACGGTGGATGGTCTGAGTTCGGCGAATACGGCTCCTGCTCTCGGACCTGTGGGACGGGGGCTCGATACCGCAGTCGATCGTGCACCAACCCGGCCCCGCAGTGGGGTGGTCAACCGTGTGCTGGCGATAGTCATGAATATGAGCTGTGCAATACTAGTGTAAGTAACATTTTGTTTCTTTTTTTTCTCAGAAAAAATGTGTGAGGGTGGGGAGACAATGAGCTGTAATGTGCGGTAATAGTGTAATTGACATTTATGTTACTTTTATTCTAAAACTGTGTGAGGTTCGGGAGAATTTGAGCGTTGCAATACTAGTTTATTTAAGTGACTCTTAAGGTACTTTAATCCTCCTGAATACTTCATAGGAGTTTTAACTTCTACTTTTACTTTACTTCTAATTGAAAATATGTGAGGACAGGGAGGATATAAGCTTTGCAATACTAGTGTAAATGAGATTTACTTTATTGGAAGGGGATTTAAGCACAACAATTAAAGTCCTTGGGAAAGGAGTTGTTGCTACGCCCTCTTACCCTCTCTATGCATATCCTTGTTATATAAGGTTATGAATAATTCAATTCTTGTTCTACTCTTTATGAATTATATGGGCATATTTTTGGGGATGATATATTGTTATTTATTTTGGTCAGTTCTATCCGTCTAAAAAAACACATTGGCATGTAGACCTATCGATGAATGCCCTATAGCATGTGTATGATTATGCTGGTGTTGCAATTCTGATAGGTATACTGTAATATAACTTTTCTGAGAGGTATTTCCTTGAGCATATTCTTTCTTTTGATGAAGAATTGTCAAATTATTTTGACTATTGGTGTATGAACAATTAAAGTAACCATATTTTGGGGTAACATTGTGTGTAATTTTACTCATCCCACAATGAAATTGAGAACTATTTTACCTATGGACCTGTATCATATATGTAAGTCTTGATCATCATTTATCCATTTAACTCTCATTCTTTTATAGCCATGTCCTACCGTCTCTCAAAAAGACTTCCGTGATGAGCAGTGTGCAGCGACAAACTCAATTGCCTATTTCGGCAACACATTCAGCTGGGTAGATTACACTGATAGAAGTAACGGTGAGGCATTTTCCATGTTTATATGGTTCATTTACATACACTGTCCCTTAACTGCTGAACATGAGTTCTCACTCACAATTTCAGCAGGGATGGCCTGTTAAGCTTGCCGCTAGCTAGCCGCATACCTGCCGCAAGCTAACCGCTAGCTTGCAAAACATATTATTTATTTACTAGGGGAAATGGATTTTTTCTATTTTCAGAACCATTATTTCCTGTATGATTTCAGTTTTCATTCTGATTGGTAAACTTTCTTTTAAAGATGCATATTATATTTGGTAAAATGTAATTTATTCTTCAAAGTGTGTGAGAAATGAAACAAAAATTAACTGAACTGAAATCTCGCCCATGCCCAATCGTTTGCTAATTTTGGCATATATTTGTTTTACACTCAAGTTTAACTAAAAAATGTAATGCAGTAAAAACTTCATATTTGTGACAAGTCAATGAAAAAATGTTGCATTAAAGGGATCTGGTAACATTGTCCAAATCCTCAAAATCTAATTGGAATTTTAGCGGGTCCCTCATACCTTGTTGGGACAGGTTTGGGCTTTTCGAATTCCCTTTCGTTAAAAATATATTGACGATTGAAGTGTTCAGATGTTAAAATATCTACTGGACAGTCGTAACCATGTACAAAGTCAATGCAATGAGTTTAGGGAATATCTCTTTGCATTTTCCTCATTACTTGGCCATATAAAGTCTTACACACAATACCCAGTAGACATAGTAGATAACAACAATATATACATTGCATCAACCATTCATCACCTTTTGCACCTGTCAACAAAGTTACTAGATCTCTTTAAGGTAAATAGCAGAAGTAATGAAATTATGTAGATATAAAGAGAAAAGGGGAAACCGAATTTTAACTTCAAAAGCCCTGATCAAGTCCTTGATAATATCAAATTCTAATCTTCGTAAATGTTTTCATTCAAATGTTTTTATTTTCCAGTTGATAACTTGTGTTCACTGTACTGCCTAGCTGCATCTATTAACACATATGATAACCGTCCTGGAGATTTCTGTGATGGAACAATGTGTTGGGATGACGAATTTGTTGATGCTAACACCAACAAGCTGTGCCTCAATGGAGCATGTCGAGTAAGTTAAACTCCTGACAATAAACAATTAAACTGTTCAAAATATCGAGCCCCTCCTACAACTCGCTCCATTCTTACAATAACTCAAACATGCGCTGTACTTCTTTTTTGAACTACAAGCTCAAAAAAGAATACCCACAGTCTTTCTCAGGACTCTCCAATCTTACCCTTCTTACATCGTGCATTTACAAGCCTACTGAGCGGATATTTCTTTTTCAGATGGAAAAATTATTGCTTATGACTAAGGAATTAATTTCTCTTACACTAAAGCCACCATCCATGCATCTGTTAGACGTTTGTCAAATGTCAATAATATTCAATGGGATAACAAAAAAAACAGTGAATAGATTTATCTACTTGTGAAATTGGTAGATAAAAAAATGTTATTTTTACATGATCAACTTACTATTTTTTTACTTTACGTTTTGAGCATCTTTGATGTTCTTTTTCAGAATTTGTACTGAGTGTGAACAGACGGAGATGTGATCAGACACTGGTCCCACATGTGAATACAAATGTAACCCCCCTCATCTCTGTTTATGTTCTTCATCTTCCATATCCAGAGAGCTTCATCATCAAGACACCATCTAGTCATGGTGGTGTGGTCTGATCTGTAGATAGATTGGTTACAACAATGTTCTAGAAATCAAGAGGTCAAGGTTCAAGTCCCACAACAAGATCCCATTGGATTGGCACTTGTAATATAGGATATGAACAAAGGGAAAAGAATTGCCAAATCTTGTCCTTGTTTCATCCATTTGAGCTTAATGAATCTAGTCAGTTTTCCCCCAAAGAGTTGATATGCAAAACCAATGAATGCCAAAACCAAAATTTATCTTATTTACCTGTACACTTCGAGATTCTGAAATCCCCATAGATTTTGTACATAAAATAGCCCACAAAGTAGGCAAGGGGTTAATTTCTTTGCTGAGCTGATGTGACATACATTAGTGTAATGTCTTCACCTGTTTCTTTGAATTTTTTTTTCTTCAGAACTTTGGTTGCGACGGAGTTCTAGATTCTGGGTTGGTCTACGACAGATGTCGGGTGTGCAACGGTGACGGAACATTGTGCACATGCACTGAGGAAACACTGAATGCTACTTCGGGTGGACGTAAGATATTTTGAAGAGTTATATATGCAAAAACTTATAAAAATGATTTTTACTAATTATGATGAAACCTGCTGAAAATAATGAACGTTATAACAAAGTGTGTAATATGTTGTATAATTTCTTTTAAAAATGCATAAGTATAAAGGTATCATTAAAATACAATGTGTTACTGTATGTATGGTACTTTTATCTTAACAATGATGAAAAATGTTGTTTATCAGCTTTGTTATGGACTCTTAATTTGTATCACCTGTGTATAAAGTGAGTATCTAAGTCACATACATAATGTGGCATCTATAGACGTGTGACCTACAAAGACAGGTGCTGTATTATGTAACAATGTTTTCTCTACAGGGGATCACTTTTGGTGGCCACTTTATGGCAGCTATATAGACAGGAGACTGCTTAGGCGGATTTAAATACATGTATTTGTAGACATTGAAATTATTCTATCTGAATCTACTAATGAATATATGCAGTCAATCAAAAAAGCCCACAAATGAATTGTTTAATTTTACAAATTTGTCAACATTTTGTTGAGGCTGAAAAGTACCGTAACTTCATAACTGGCCATAAACATTAGTATAGGTGTCATAATTATATTTGTTTGATGGCTATGTTTGCTCACTCATCCTAAAATCTACACGACTCTTTGGAATATCGGTGAACAATTGACAGATCCAGTTTTTGTCTAATAATTACTTTCATCTCTACTTAGATCATTAGTTTGCCCTAGAAAGTAAACATAAACTAATTATGTCCATTTTTACACAGAGAATGAGATTGCAACCATTCCAGTTGGTTCGTCCGGGGTCATGGTTGATAGTGACCATGCAAATTCAAATATCGGTAAGTCTATACACTTGAAATTCATCCAGAAAAGGAATCTGTTATATAAAATACTGTTAACACTGAGACGTAGTGCTGGGGCATGGGGGGGGGGGGGGGGGGGGGGGGGGGTAACGTGCCTCCTATAATTATGAGAGCAATACAAAACAAGGGCAATACAATGAAAGAATTACATAGAGTGTGCCCCCAAAATAAATCAGTCTGACCACGCATTGCCATTTATGGTACATTGGTGTGTATGTGCACCAGTGTGTACGTACATGTGTGATGGGTAAGAGTATAAACCTCTCGACATCTAGCATGCACGTTGTATATCAGATCAGAGTGTCCATTAAATGAAAGAAGTCCAATTTCATTCTGTGTAAATGTGTCTGTGAATGATGTATATTTTTCCCCTTGGCGAATTTAAAAACCAGCCAATGTATTTTCTTGTTGCCCAGCATGAAAAATCGATTGTGCACAAATTATGTTTATAGTAGGCTACATTAAGATGGATAAATAGATCTAATGTGACTGAATGTCTTAAAGATCTGAATATTTTGAACTTAAGGACACCAACAAATCATTGCCAGTTTCAAAGATTAAATGTTGAATTTTTAAAATGAAGGTATGACAGAAAGAGTATTGATGGTGCAAAAATGTCTATACCCTTTAATACAGAATACCACAATTTGTAGCTATATAGTCACAAAATGTCTTCAACCATCCAATTCTAGCTGAAATATACTGTGGTGAAGCATTTGTCAGAAGATGTTGTTTTCTCCAAGATTAACACATTTCCTTATACTGCTTTATGTTCAAGGACTTAGCGTGGATGGGACATTCATTATCGGTGTTGACACGAGTGGTAGTTCCCCTACGTACTCGTCAACTGGCATTTTTATAGCCGGCAGTATGGATGTGGCTTATAGTCGTGATGGCACTGCGCATCGAATCAGAGTTCTAACTGAACCGACCACTGAGGCGATGACTATTCTCAACTATGCCACTTCGAGCGGGGATCCAGCAACCGTTGTATACTGCACAGCAGGTTTGATTGATTGATTGATGGATTGATTGATTGATTTTAATTTATTTATACACGTTAAAAGCCCAAACAGTCAGATTACTTGTTTTTATTGGGGCGGTGTGAAAGGATGCAAATAGACATTGACTAACATACAAAGGATACACGGCATAACCTAGTAAACAAATAGATAAAAGAAAGTAAAATAGAATCATTCATGCCGGGTTCAAACCCAGATCGATGCCAACCATACAGCACTAGTGTCCTTCAGCAAGGGACACTATCCACATTGCTGCTCCCTGCCCAGGTGCAATATGGGTACTTGGCATGAATGAGGGTATGTATAAAGTAGCACTTGCTGGAATGCTCCCCAGGGAGTTGAGATGGTGCACAAAAAAGTGTGGAAGTGTATATAATGGCCGAGTAATAAATAATACATATTAGATGCAGGTTCCTCTTGGAGAACAGAGCAATAGAGCACTGAATAGGTAAATAGATACATAAGACTACACAAAACAAAAACAAATTTAAAAGTTTGTTTGCTGGCAAAAAGTAGTTAACACCATTTCCATAATTGCTAGATTTGCAAGAAGTGTATGTTGTTTCATTGTGTTGTTTTATAGGAACGATAATAGAACACAAACAATTGCCCTTTCACATGATACCTTACTCATTGCATATCAAGATATGTTTTTTTAAGATATGATTAAAAGTATCATACATTGGCTTATTATTTTCACTTTTTCAGCAGGCTTAATTGCAATTATCTTCAATTAGTAAAACAGTCTTGTGGGTTTTTGGGGAAAATGAACTCTTCAATAATCTATAGTATGATGGAAAGTCATCAACCTGTTCAAATGACGTTACAAAAAACAGACCATTGCAGGAGTTGAAGTACAAGGATGTAAGTTTTCCGGATTTGGACGGAAATCCGGATTTTTTATAAAATTCGTTTTTTTTTTTTTTTTTTTTTTTTTTTTTTGATCGACAAACGTGTCCGTAATTACAAATTACAATCAAAACCTATCCATCATGTTACTAAAAACTGCAAAGTTCAAAGGCAAATTTGCAAAATTTTCCAGCAGGGGCGTTGCCCCTGCTACCCCTCCGGGGGCTGCTGCCCCCTGGACCCCCGCTATGGGGCAGGAGCGCTGCCCCTGCAACCCCGCCAGGGGGCTACCGCCCCCTGGACCCCCAGTTTCTGGATTTTTTTTTTTAGCTCCACTTACATCACTGTGAAGTAGAATGTAATTATATTGATAGCAGAAAATAAAGTCCCTTTGATGAGAATGCAAAAGAATGAAGAAAAGGGAATAATGTTCTGTTGGTCAAAAATAATCTGATACTTAAAAGAGATTGAAACAATTGCGGACATTTTACAAAATGTTTCAACTTATTAAAGCTAGGTTACAACATACAGATATTATCAGTTACCAACACGTCATCCTTGAAATTTGCCTCCCTATTGATGGCTGTCATGTACCACTGGAGATATGTGAATTGTTTCTCTTCATGAATGCACATGAATGCACTATACAAAGGATCCCTCAACACTTCAATTAAATGGTATCAAAATGTACTAATATTAAAACAAGATAATGTTTATACTGGTGATCAGTTATTCTTTCACTAGAATGTTTTACCTGAAACCTAAGTATCTTTGAATGCATAATAATAACAATAATAGTCATAATCAATATGATTATTACTATAAGTATGATGATAGCAATACCAATGATAGGAATAATGATAAGGATAGTACAGTAATAAACTTTTTAATAAATACATAATAATAAATGCAAAAAAACCCTCACATTTGCAGTAACGGACGAATGCATTAGTTCACCCTGTCAAAATGGAGCAACCTGTACTGATGGGGTCAATTCTTACACGTGTGCATGTGTGACTGGATATGAAGGAGATAACTGTGAGACAAGTGAGTATTATATTGGCTTGCTGACAACATCATCCTTAACGGGAGTGTCCGCCTTTTACAAAGTTTCTAGTAGACGGTTTCCAGTAGACGGATGAGGATGAATTTAACACACACACACAAATTCAGATCGAACAGCCCTGTAATTTGGATTCTACAAATGAAAAACGAATGCGCCCCTCCACCAAACTATATATAGGTCAATAAAGGAGTATAACTGATTTAGCATAATATTACAACAATATTGTACTTATTCTTGTAAAAGTATTGTAAAGCCGACGTTTGTAAAGGTATGTCACGGAAAAGGTCTCGAAAATGAAGTCAGTTTTTGCGAATTTTGGTTATTTTGTTTAGTATTCGCTTACGCCCTTGTTAGATCACAATCTGTGCGCGAGTCACGTATGGTTCATGCACAGCAACATGGTACTCCGTCGAATGCGCCGTGAGCGAAATTTCGCACCGGTTGAATACTCGTATGATGCACAATTAAACGCGCTGTGTCGTTTTATTATTTTGAGGTCTATAACTCCACGAAAAAGAGATTTCAAGCCCTAATTTTGTCAGGGCATGCTGTTAAAGGGCAATGCAACTCTAGAATAGTGTTTATCCTACTTATACATCGTAATATGCTTGTTTATTATGCGTAACATTACCGCGACTCATATTTCTGCTTTGGAAGAAATAAATTATGTGAAACACTATCGGGCATACCACTATTCACGCGAACGCAGGAGGCCGCCATTATTAGGTGTGTGCGGACTTACGGTCAGTGATGTATTAACTGCATTTCAATAACACCAATTCAAACCATTGTTTGAATACTTGTAGACGCTTTGACGAGTCTGCAAATCAGTGAAAAGCTTTTTTGTTCGGCCCTAAGCACATACGTCACAGTTTGCAAAGCATGTCGGGTAATTACAAGAACATGGCCGCTCCCATCATCTTTTGCCGCCGTAAGAATTAGTAAAATTTGGGTATGTTCACATAAGGATTTCATGAGATCCAGTAGGCCAAAATTGCCAAGTTAAGTATCAAATTAAATGTCTATTCACCCTCTAAATGATAATAATAGCCGAAAGCCATAGTTTCATTGTCCTTTAAATGACATTTTCTTTCATATAAGACAATAACCTCGCAAATTTTTGAAATGTGGCTTGCAAAAGGCAGACAGTCCCTTTAAAGGGGATCTAGTAACATGCATTGTCCAAATCCTCAAAATCCAATTGGTATTCTACCGGTTCCCGCATACCTTGTTGTATGCGTATTAACAACAGAAGCATGGAATAGGTTTTGGTTTTTCGAATTTCCATTTCGTTAAAAAGATATGTACAATTGAAGTGTTCAGATGTTAAACTATCCACTGGATAGTTGTAACCGTGTACAAATGTAGTGCAATGAATTTCTAGTGAATATTACTTTTGCTCATTGCTCGGCCATATAATGTCCATTTAACAATACTCGGTGGACATATCAGATAACAACAATATACATTGTATCAACCATTCATCACTTTTTGCACATGTCAACAAAGTTACAAGATCCCTTTAAGATCCATTTCTGAATTGACAAACTTTAGTTCTATTCTTGAATTGTAACTCTCCCAATTTATATACAAGATCCTTATTTAAGTAATAAGCATATTAAACCATGAGATCGGCTGAAGTTTGAAGGTGAGAAATTGATAATCGCAATCCACCAGACTATTCCTATTGGGTTTCTCTGTCAATTTGTATTGATGTGGTACTGGCAAAATATGATTATGGAAAATGTGCGCTTAAAGATTTCTTTTTAAAAGATTGTTTGATTTGGCTGTTAAAAACATTGTTATTGTTGTGGTGTTTGCAATGAAAACATGTTATCATGCTTGTATTAGCTATGTTGTATCAGTGCAATGTTTTCCATGTTATTAATATCTAGTGTATACATTACTGCACTCAACCTTTAATAACAAGTATTAAGTAGATACTTTTAGGGGGGCAAATCATAGACAAGGTAAATTTCCATATAAGCCAATTATAAGGCACGAAATGGCAATTTGTAATTATGTAAGCAAATAAAACAGGGCTTCCTCAGAACCAGGAGAACTTGGTGATCCTTTCTCTAAACCCGCTTCTAAACTCAGTCCCCATATTGCACGGGCTAGGGTCTACAGATTTCGTGTCACTTCCATATTATAAGATAATTGTACTGCATGTAGTGAATGCACCTCTCTTCCACTTTTTTGACTTCCGTTCATCGTTTAATTTCTATCATTGTAATACAGACATTGATGAATGCTCTTCTTCACCCTGTCAAAATGGAGGAACCTGTACTGATGGGGTCAATTCTTACACGTGTGCATGTGTGACTGGATTTGAAGGAGATAACTGCGAGACAAGTAGGTATTCTTTCCAAATTGTTGTTCAAAATATGAATACCCCTTTCTTACACAGTTATGCACGATTGATAAAAAAACAAGTGAAATTGTATACATTTAGAAGACCAGTTGTATTCGAGTGCAAATGTATAACCGTCACCTATATATATTTCGTTGACATTTTGAACACTTGTCACCAATAGCTGCCACGCACCTCTGTAGACTCAACTGTAGACACAGATTTATGTGCAATGCGCTCTGAGTTCAATTCAGTTATCTATGATTGGAGCTGCAATCAACAGAGCTGTTCGCATAGCATTGTAAAGACATGTGTACATTGCTTCAGCACTTGAGTCAAGCTGTATCTCATGTCTATCGAGTGGAAGTCCAAGGGGGTCATCTTCTTTTCATTCAATTTGAATGGAAATATATTGTTTTTGATAATTCTAGCTCCTGCTAGAATTGCATTAATCTCTTACCTAATATATGAATAGCAGTAACCAACCTTATCCTTTAGAAAACTTATACAAAAATGCAACCATCACAACAATCGCTACATAAACTTGGTGGGGCCTGTAACGACCACTTCATTACGGGAACCGGGTTGGATATGTACAAAGTATAAGGGTACTTCTAAATCTAGGAGACACCAGGTTTAATAAGCAACTTAACGTTGTATATAACTTGATAAAGGGGAATGAAAACAGTCTGGTACACAAGGTTACAATATGTGGATTCAATTGTTTGCTCCTGCTCAGTCACAAACACAGACGAATGTGCTTCTTCACCCTGATATGAAGGATATAACTGTGAAATAAGTAAGTATTGTACCAGATTGTTGTTAAAAACAGAGTCTTAAGTAAAATAACTGATATCATCTTATGATAATGACCCTTCTCTCTCATGATTTTGCAACAAAAGGCAAAATTGCACGTAGTCTTCTCAATTCACAATTGTGTAATACATACATGCCTAAGTTTATCGTTTGATTCTGATCATCCACAGACATTGACGAATGTTCAATTTCACCCTGTCAAAATGGAGGAACCTGTACTGATGGGGTTGATTCTTACACGTGTGCACCTTTAACCAAGCTATATGCTTTATGAAAAATGTACAGTCACGTATGTTACAGGAAGATTAAATCATGAAATCGTTTACAAGTTCTCCGTCCACACTAACTTAACCTGGTTGGTTTCCTTGTTTGATATTAACCTTTAACAGACATTGACGAATGTGCCACTTCACCCTGTCAGAATGGAGGAACCTGTACTGATGGGGTCAATTCTTATTCGTGTGCATGTGTGGCTGGATATGAAGGAGATACCTGTGAAATAAGTAAGTATTCTCCTGAATTGTTGTTAAAACAGATATTTAAGTATAATAACTGAGATCTTCTTGATATGATATACTCTTTCTTACATAGTTGAGCAACAAAAGGCTCAATTGTGTCTTATCTACTCAATTCACACTAGTGTTATACAAATCATGTCTTAGTTTATGGTTTGATTCTGATTATTCACAGACATTGACGAATGTTCCACTTCACCCTGTCAAAATGGAGGAACCTGTACTGATGGGGTCAATTCTTTTACGTGTGTATGTGTGGCTGGATATGAAGGAGATAACTGTGAGACAGGTGAGTATTATGCAAGAACATTGAATACAAGACTCAAATCCTGTATAATGATAGATTAGTTCCTTGTTAACGAATGGCTTCTAACTTTATTTACTTTATTCATCAGAAGTGATCACCAAAAATGCTTGTAAGGTGTCTTACTCAACGAAATTACTCGGAGCTTAGTCGTTTCTCTTCTTCCATGTTGTTTAGCTTATGGTAAGAGAAGAATAACATAGGGTTAGATTTGTTCAGATGCCCCATTAGTATGACGATATCTATCATTCAGCTCGAGAGCGTTAATGAAAGGTTATACACCTCATAAACGTCATACAGTAATTCGTGTTAAAGCTGACGCATATTTTTGCCTTTTTTGACCAGGAAAGCAGTGTTCTTTTTCAATGAAACTTTTACACATCATTCGGACATATCTTACAATGATTTGGGTACAGGATTCAAGTCTCTAATGTCATTTTGGGCAATATCTGACACTTTGCAGGTGCACCTTTAACCAAGCTATATGCTTTATGAAAAATGTACAGTCACGTATTTTACAGGAAGATTAAATCATGAAATCGTTTACAAGTTCCCCGTCCACACTAACTTAACCTGGTTGGTTTCCTTGTTTGATATTAATCTTTAACAGACATTGACGAATGTGCCACTTCACCCTGTCAGAATGGAGGAACCTGTACTGATGGGGTCAATTCTTACTCGTGTGCATGTGTGGCTGGATATGAAGGAGATAACTGTGAAATAAGTAAGTATTCTACCAGATTGTTGTTAAAAACAGAGTCTTAAGTAAAATAACTGATATCATCTTATAATAATGACCCTTCTCTTTCAAAAGGCAAAATTGCACGTAGTCTTCTCAATTCACAATTGTGGAATAAAATACGGTTACAGTCCGTTATTCAGAAGGTTCAGTTAAGGTTTGGTATTCCGAAGGTTCGTTATTCTGAAGGTTCGTTATTCCGAGGGTTCGTTATTCCGAAGGTTCACTATTCCTAAAACGAAATCGCGTTCGTTATTCCGAAGGTTCGTTTATCCGAAGAAAAAAATCGGGTTCGTTATTCCGAAGGTTCGTTATTTCGAAGGTTCATTAGTCCGAAAGTAAAATAGGGTTCGTTAATCCGAAAATTAAATCGGGTTCGTTATAATACTATAATTTGTGTTTTGTTTATTTGATTTACAGCCTGCATTAAGCATACCCCTCCCCCTTTCCCTCCCTTGGCCAGACCAATCAAACATTTAAGTTTATTTTATCTCTTTATATGAAATTATAGCATATTAACAAACCCAAATTCATTTTCGGATTAACGAACCCGATTTCATTTTAGGAATAGCGAACTTTCGGAACAACGATCCCTCGGAATAACGGACCTTCGGAATAACGAACCTTCGGAATAACGAACCCGATTTTATTTTCGGACTAACGAACCTTCGAAATAACGAACCTGATTTCATTTTAGGAATAGCGACTCTTCGGAATAACGAACCCTCGGAATAACGAACCTTCGGAATAACGAACCTTCGGAATAATGCAACATATGTTCGGATTAACGAACCCTATTTCATTTTGGATTAACGAACCCTCAGGTATACGAAATTTGCGTGTTCGGAATAACGAACCTTCGGAATAAAGAATCTTCGGAATAACGGACCTTCGGAAAAGCGCACCCTAAAATACATGCCTAAGTTTATTGTTTGATTATGATCATCCACAGACATTGACGAATGTTCAACTTCGCCCTGTCAAAATGGAGGAACCTGTACTGATGGGGTTGATTCTTACACGTGTGCATGTGTGGTTGGATATGAAGGAGATAACTGTGAAATAAGTAATAATACTGTAAAGCGCTTAGAGATGATTATCAATCATATTAGGCGCTATATAAATTGCAAATATTATTATTATTATCAGATTTTTTTTAAAAACAGAGTCTTAAGTAAAATAACTGATATCCTCTAATAATGATGACCCTTCTCTTTCATGATTTTGCAACAAAAGGCAAAATTGCACGTAGTCTTCTCAATTCACAATTGTGTAATAAAATACATGCCTAAGTTTATCGTTTGATTCTGATCATCCACAGACATTGACGAATGTTCAACTTCGCCCTGTCAAAATGGAGGAACCTGTACTGATGGGGTCAATTCTTACTCGTGTGCATGTGTGGCTGGATATGAAGGAGATAACTGTGAGACCAGTAAGTTCAAGAAGCATTTAACAATTTTCCTATGACTGATACAACAATTCTTCACACAGAAATGGCTGTTTTCCTTTTTCTCACTGATTCTTTATAATTAAGAGGACTGGTTCCTAAGATATACTCCTGACATATAAAAGTCTTTAACTTGTTACAATGCTATTACATGTAATGCTTCAATGGCCAGGTATGTGATTCTTGCATGGAGTGGGTGAGACAACACATCTAGTGTGCACAATAGAACTGATTGATATCTGCCTGAGGATGGAATTGTACTCCCTTCTAGTCTGCCTAGCAGGGCAATAAGTATTTTGTATACAAAATTTACAGGGAATCCACTAATTAAATATTCAGTAAACAATATCTCGGGTACAAATCATTGATGAATGTAGATCAGATGTAAATCTTTCAATAGATAAGCCATTTATTTGGCACAAAATGTGCACAATATATAGTGTATAATAAGAGTGCATAATTATCGTGATTGATAATCCTCTCAAAGCATTTACCAAAGACACTATTATCGTAACTCGCTATTGTGTTCTCCGCCTGACAGGTCATTTCACCGCGATAAGTTGAAGAAATGGCCGCCTCCTGTTGGCATTGAAAGCAGACGACAGTAGGCCATAAAATATTGATTATTTTCATTATTGGGAATATTAATGAGGAAATAAGTGACTAGAAATGACAGGAGTTATGCTCTCATCACATCCAGTAAGTAAAAATGCAAGGAGTTCCTTCCCCTTTAAGCATTGCCATAAATGCCACTATTAACAAACGAGTATTGTATGGCACCATAAACAATTGTCATAGGGACACAGCAATTCACAACTGTCCAAGTTATTACCGCAAACGTTACAAAATAGAAACGGATGCTTCATGTTTCATTACATTCTGCCAAAACGGCATTTAATTATGACCTCCTCATCTAATATTTGTTAATATTCTCAATAATTTTGTATCAAGATATCAACGAGTGCGGAAGTGACCCATGTCAGAACGGGGGGAGCTGCATGGATGGAGTGAACTCCCACAGTTGCTCATGCGCTGCAGGGTATACAGGCAATGTCTGTGAAACGGGTAAGCTTATGAACTGTTTCCATATCATAATGTATGTTACGAGTAGATGAAAACTATATGTTATTTTTTATTAAAACAGGAAAGTTAAGGTTACACATATTTGACAAAAATGTGAAATCTAATAGTTTTGACAGTGAATTCTTTCAGTTGCTCATGTGCTGACAGGTATACAGGGCATGTCTCCGAAACCAATAAGTAACATGTTTTCAGAGTGGTGTAATGTAAGGGTATGGGGTGGGGGGGGGGGTCACAGATGACCACATCCACCCCCTCCCCATCTAATAATGTTGACAACTACAATTCAATACTTCTGATTGAAATCATTATAAAACAACTATAAAAATAGATAGGTTGTGTCCGACCATGCTATGCCCCTGGTTTCTGATTATAATGTATGATACAGGACAATGAAAACACTCTTCTTTGTTCAAAGCAATTTAATATATCAGAAATATATTACAATACTAATGAAAATGAGCCAAGAAAATGTGAGTAGGCTTCCCAGAATTCACACTTGATACCTCCGGATTACTAAACCAACTAAGCTAGAAAGCTCTTGTAATGGTCGTTCGTCCCAGACACCCTTTTTAATGTTTTTGCTGGTCAGAAACTATAATAACATGAAGCATTTCATTCTCATTGTTTACTATGTTGTGTTCCCAGAAATCAACGAGTGTGGGAGTAGTCCTTGTCAGAATGGAGGGACTTGCACTGACAATGTGAACTCTTACACATGCACATGTGCGGAAGGCTATGAAGGGGATAACTGTCAAACAGGTACATTATTATATGAACGTGATTCATTTACCCGATCAAGAAGGGATTAACTTTACCAATTGGTAACCCCCCAGACGAAAGGAATTCTCAGCCAAACAAAAAATCAAATATCAATTTTAGAGAATGTCATAAAGTTAATGGAGAACGCATAATAATATCCGTTCTTATCAAGCGCAATCTTACAATTAAGTCTCAGTGCGCATAATTATATAGTACCTAAATGCAGAACAGCCTCTAAGCGCTTGTTATTACCCCTGGTCATATGGTACAGTTCAGACCCGTACAATTATCTTGTACACATTCTCAACTCCCCGGGGAGCATACACTTCCAAGTGATGCATACAAATTAACCTGTCCTGTTGCATGCACATTTTCAAACACAATACGTATTTGCACCTTTTCACACACTTCCCCTTTTTATCCCCTTGTTATATCATAAGGGAACAGCACCATATCAGACTTAAATGTCCTTTCTTGCCGGTTTCCTCATTCGTATATATATAATTGTATGTTGTGTTTATCTTTCTTTGTTATTTGTATGTTCTTTACTTATCTGTAAATATCAATGTTATAATTATATGTGTTTTTATATGACGAATGGAATAAATGAAATGAAAAAATGAAATCGTAAAATCCACTTTTCTACCGCCAATGTGTGCACTTCAAGAAGTACCATATTTTGTTTTAATACTGACATTAAATCTTACCACGTTTCAAATTGAAATATAACAGTATTAAAGTGATAAATAAACCATTGAAATGATAAGTTATCTGTACAGGAATTCAGAATGTATTTATTAGGAAAAAAGACAAATCATTTGTGTTCAATATTTATTTTGTTAGATATCAACGAGTGTGGAACTGGGCCCTGTCAAAATGGTGGAACCTGTACTGACATGGTGAATGCATACAGCTGCTCATGCGTTGCAGGATACACCGGCGCTAACTGTGAAACAGGTGATTATCTATCATATTTGTATCACAAGTCTTTGGAGAATGTAGATGCTGTTACTTGTAATTGTTCCTCATGAACATATAGTCATTTAATTATGTAAACAGATGACAAATGAAGAGCCTTGACCATATTTCATGTATGCAAACATTTCATAAATGTCTTTTTTTTTTCAACAATTCAAAAGTAATTGAGCTCTTATTTCAATATGCAGGTAGATGGTTATGGTAACCATTAAACATGTAGATTTATAGATGTCTATCCTGACAATATTTCATATTGCAAACATATCGTAATTGTTTTCTTTTAGGCAACGATTCGGAATGAATAATGAGTTATATTATGTGTATTTCATTTCAATGCTTTGTATATTAAATAGATATCGATGAATGTGGGAGTGGCCCATGCGAGAATGGAGGGACTTGCATAAACAATGTGAACTATTACGACTGCACATGTGTAGATGGTTATGAAGGTGTTAACTGTGAATCAGGTAATTACATTTTCCCAACGTTTGAAAGAAAAAGTATTGTGTACACTGTATAATTAAAATATTTTCCAAATGTGAATGTTTATATAATACTGAACATAAGATATCAATTGCTAGGTTGGAAATCTGGGCTCCGTTTGAACTTTCATCTTATCACATAATATAATAATGTTACAAAATTAGCTTGTGATATGAATTTATATATTATATTGGATATTATATTACTTTATATTATATGACCTATATAGATACTGGTGTGCGATTGGTCAAAATGCTGTCACGTGACCACCACCACAAGGATGAGAAGCGTTATATTGACTGGTATGACGTAAATTACGTCATACCAGTCAATATAACGGCGTTATATTGACTGGTATGACGTAATTTACGTCACAATGGGTGTGTGAAGATGAAAAATTTTGCGCGTATTAGCATCCTGGCACGCGCAGCGTTGTCAAGCTTTCTACGGAGATTGCGCGATCCGAAAGTAAATTTGAAATGAAGGTCGAATAAACAAGCATTTTGCGCAGCATTTCGATAACAACACGTCTGTTCTACTGGAAGGATTTCGATTTAATTTAATGATTTTCCCTTGTCCATAATTTTATTTCAACACCAAATTTTCTATTTATCTTGATTTGTATCTATATAGGTCATCATAATATAACAGATATTGACTTTTTCCTTCGGGAACCATATAAAATTTATATTTTTGTCTCGGAATACTATATTTTTCCTCAGCGCTACGCGCTTCGGAAAATATAATGTCCCTCGACAAAAATATAACTCCCTCGAGGCTCTCAAATGTTATATTGCCCCTCTAGACAGTCAATATCTGTATAATACAATAGCCTACTTTAAAACCAAACAAACTGATGAAAGATCATGACAATTCTGCGATGCTCAAGTACCTACAGTATTTGTTTACTTTTATAATTAAACCAATGATTTATATATGCAAGGTTTGTTCTTTTTCATAATTTTGATGCACATATAGATATCAATGAATGCGATTCTGTGCCCTGCCAAAATGGAGGTACTTGCACTGACATAGTTAACTCCTTCACCTGCTCCTGCATCGCTGGATACACTGGAGATAACTGTGAAACAGGTAAGTTGTAGAAATTATACAATAATGCATTTCATAGGTGTATGGGGCGGGGGGCTTGGAGGACTGCATCACCTCCCCCTCCCCCCCCCCCCCCCCCCCAAAAAAAAGAGTTTTTGATTCTGCGAAAATTGGTCGAAAATCACATCAATTTTGGGCAAAACCATGTCATGTCATTTTAGGGCAATGTCATGATAACTTCTACTTGCAGCAAAACCCTGTCATATTTGTAATGCAAAATCATGTCTTGTTCAGACAAAACCTTAAAAACCATCCTTTTCAGGCATCATAGCAGTGAAGACCTTTGTTTTCCCTTTTCTGCTTTGCTTGTCCAGGGAAAATTGAGAAGGATATTTGCAAAAAGACCTCAGCCGCCTTAAGAAATATTTGCCTCTTCGCACATGATGCATGTCCATACTTGTATTATTATTTGTTAAAATTAGATCCATTGGCTAACCACCCCAAAACAAATCTGAAAAATAATTTGGAGTCCTAGCTTTATTGTATCAATTGTTGACTTGAATCCACTGATAAATTTATCTTAGCTCCTTTTGCATTGGTCTTTTTTAGTATTTGTAAATGATGCTCTTTTATTAGAAACTAACTAGAACAAAACCCCCAAATCCTTTCATTTATTGTTTGCCCAAGTTTATACTTACATGTATAGGCTGCATATGTTGTCATATCATCCATATCAATAGTCAAACCTGCATATTATCCCACCTTCTTGGTTTTCTGTGTGAATTCTTATGATAATTTTATATATTTCTATTTTAAACCGATGTACACAGATATTGATGATTGTGGAACTGCACCCTGTCAAAATGGAGCAACTTGCACTGACATGGTGAATTCATTCAGCTGCACGTGCGCTTCTGGATATACAGGGAATATCTGTGACACTAGTGAGTAATTTATTTTCTTTTTTCTTATTAAAGTGCTCCATTCACTTTGTGAAAATTCAACCAAAGTTATTTGGAGCTTTCACACCTCATTTGTTACTTTTTGTTTGGCCTATATTAGAAGAATGAAATTGGTTTTGATTTTTCAAATGTCTTCCTAATTATAGAGATATTTGAGATTGAATTTTAAAGCATCTGTAGACACTTATGACCGTAGTCAAGCTTGTATCCAGATTCAGACACTAAATCTTCAGTAAGACCCCAATTTAGATACTTTACGTGAAGGATCAGGATAAAAATCAGACATTGATTTACCGTTTTTTTTCATGAGGTAAACATTAATTCTTTTCTATGAAAATGTCACACATCATTCTCAAGAATCTTCCAATGATATTGGTATAATTGATTTAAGTCTCAAATATCACTTCTGGGAAAATGTAAAGTTAATGGACCATTGTAACGTATCGATCGCTGATATTGTCTTCTGGTCACAGATACCTAGAAATAGTCAAGATGCAAACGTGCCATTATCCCATTGCCGATGGGAGCTGAGGGATAAAGGAATACATGTATTGGCGTCTATTAGTTTTAAACCCTGAAGCCTATGAGTGAAAATGAAGGGTCTATTCGATAGTGCTACAAAACCACCTGTACTAATAGTAGTACTTTACAGAACATCTGGATTGCCTTCTATGAAAATTGTATTTGATAAACACATAATTGTTATGACTTTCTACAGATATTGATGAATGCGGAAGCGGGCCGTGCCAGAATGGCGGAAATTGTACGGATATGGTGAATTCATACAGCTGCTCGTGCCCTGCTGGATATGAAGGAGATAACTGTGAAACAGGTATGTGTACTTTTACAATTTATCTTAAACACATTTTTTGACAAATTTGTGTTGGTATATGTAGTTTTACATGTTATGCAACGATATGGATATTTAAGAAATAACAACTTCACTAAATGTAATCACAATAATAGGTTGTTTCAAACATAGGGAAACTAACCAAAAATGTATTATATTAATGAAATATTGACAATGGTTTGAGGGATGAAAACTAGCAACAGGATTTGTATACCAGCTCAGTTGTTAGAGCAGCAGACTGGCAATCCAGAGGTCTCGGTGTCAAATCCAGAGAGAAACCTATTTTTCCTTTGTTCATTTAAAAATCATTTGGAGTAGAGTACTTGAATTTTCATTAGCAAATGCTGTATTTCTAAATAATATATTTGTTCACATATATGATTATTTTGATGCTGAGAATTTATAACCCATGTTATACTTCAATATCCACAGATATCGACGAATGTGGAACTGCGCCCTGCCAAAATGGCGGAACATGCACTGACATGGTGAATTCATACAGCTGCTCGTGCGCTACTGGATTCGAAGGCGATAACTGTGAAGCAGGTATAATTTCAAAACTTTGTATCCCTTTTTCCACCAAAATGTTAATTTATGTAGCCTAAATGGCCATTATACTTTAACTGATTCAATGCCAATTTGATTTTGCTATATAACATTGATTCTCCATTGGCTCCATTGATTATCCAATTTTGTTCGGAACCAGTCCTGGGCCCCGTTGCAAAAAGAGATACAATCGATTGTAAGTTGCAATTAATCGTAAGTCAGATCACGTGTTCTAGATGCGCAAATCTGATTGGCTGAAACTCGTACATTTTCTGACTTACGATCAATCGTAACTTACAATCGATTGTATCTCTTTCTGCAACGGGGCCCTGAACAAGTTAAGACGGAACAATATAAAATTATTCAAGTAATATGTAGCGCCTGATATCATGTCTAGGTGCTTATTACTTTAAATACTCTGGTCATATAATACAATGCCAGCAAGCACACACTGTGTCACCATAATCACTCACTAGGGGGGGGGGGCATTCCTTTCAAGAGTCTCATGGGCATTGAGAAGATCATTGGCATAATATATTTCAGCTTTTTCCCATTTATACACCTATAGAGAGCAGCAATAGTGTATCAATCGTCTTGCTGTAGAATAAATGCAGTTGGCAAAAACAGGATTCCTCAGAATATTTCCACCTCATGTGTTTTATTTTCCTTTTGGTGTAAGTGCTAAACATGTTGTTCTCTGTGTTCAATTTCAGTCACGGGGACCTGCGCTAATGACTCATGTTCTAATGGTGGTACATGCAATGACAACGGAGGTTCCTTCACCTGCACATGTGTGGATGGATATGACGGATCACTGTGTGACAACGGTACTATAACGTTCAATCTTCATAATTCAAATTAAACTTGTGTCAAATTGACTTCCCAATAATTAAATACATTTGTCTGGTTTACTATGGTTTGTATACATGCGAACAGCTTCTGATACTATATTGTTGGTCATGGTGAACATGGTGAATTATGTACAAGCTCTATATATGGGGTTATCAGATTTTCACAGGCAATGGGCTCAAGTCACTTTTGTATGCTGAACCTTCCTCTTACTTTCCCTTCCTCACAGGATATGTCTTATGCACATTATGAATACAACATTATAACGATTATTATAATAGAATTCTAATGCTGAAAAGTGATATGAATTTCTCGAGGCTATGACAGTATATGATTGATATTGATTAAAAGTACCAACAAAGCAACAAACATGTTTTACTCTGAATGCTGGTCCCTTTTGATAAATAAAGTCATTAACATTTGTTGTCAATTTATATTGCTACATACCGCTTGATCACAGATATCAACGAGTGTGACAGTGGACCCTGCCTAAATGGAGGAACATGCACTGACATGGTGAACTCATACAACTGCTCCTGCATTGCTGGATACACTGGAGATAACTGTGAAACGGGTAATTGTATATATATAGTATTTTGTGTACATTTATTAGAGTTACAAAGGTAAAATCAAGTAAGGAGGCTAATAATTCAAAATCAACTGACAAATAGTCATCAAATAGCAGACATGTTAAAAACGCCTAGCATGTTTGCTATTTGATGACTATTTGACAATTGATTTGATCTATTACTGTAAAGAATGCAAACATTGAATAATACAAAAGTAAAAATGTATCAATTGTTTTAACTAACTGGTAATATTATAAATGTTGATATTGATGATTGAGTGCATTTCATTTAATTTCAATCTCTGATTTTCTGTTTGCAGATATTGATGAATGCAATGGTGGCCCTTGTCAGAATGGAGCTACGTGCAATGATTATGTTAACTATTACAACTGCACATGCACTGCTGGATACGAGGGAGTTAACTGTGAGACAGGTATGAATGCATGGCACTATTTTTGAGAGAGAATCTCTCTGCATCTTTTGAATAGTTTTGGCAATAAAGTTGATGTTACATTAAGTTATGGTAAGGAGTAAGGAGTAAAATTTAAGGAGTTAAAACCAAATTACAGTATTGGGAAACCCCCACACGCAAACAAATTAAAGGGTACCACCACCCCAACATAATATTTGTATAAATGAAAGGTAAACTTTTCAGTAGTCCATTTTACCAACAAGTTCAGAAAAATATGTTTCCAGAAAAATGATATAATTGGAAAAACGCATCACCATACTTAAGCATGTGGTCAAGGGGTCTGCAGACGGATACTACATTTTTTCTAGGACGAACACAACGTCCGTGATTCTATTGTCTCCTAACTTATGCGTGAATAGAATTGACTCACTCGCAAACGTTTGGCGCATACGGAACCATGAACCAATATTGGTTCCGTAAGTGGTGGTAATTGATTGTTTTGTTCATGAATTACACAACCCGTTGCAAAGTGTTGGGCATCTAATAAATATCACACAAAGGTACAGACATATAAGTATGTGTTGCTCTTTGCCTGGTGGTCCCCTTTAAATGTACGCTCTTATCACCAACCATGTAAAAGAATATATATTTACTAATATGAGGTTATGCAAATTTGGCCAAGAAAGCGCCTATTAACTGATATATTTGCAACTTAGAAATGATCTGTAGATACAGATCAATATCGCCAATGGTTAATTTGTTTGGCCAACATAGTAAATTTCCATAATGTTCATAATACTGTTCTACGACTTTAAGGTCAGAGAAATTCATTACTGTATTCTTTACAACTTGGTTATTTAATCCATAGGGCAATTCCATGCCAAAGTGGACATTTGACCAAAAATTTTACAAGCATTTTTATGATACAAATTTGGTATCAAATCAAAGCTTAAATTCTATATTTTTGGAATTCAATGAGAAAATTTTAGTTTTACATAATTTTAGTTGTTTTTTATAATAACTTTATAACCATAATTGAACCCCACAAATTTGACATTTTTGTGAAAAAGTGTTTTGATCCTGTGTTTGTTTTATATTTCCCCAGTTAAGCCTAAAAACCATTATTCTGACTCCTGAGATATGACCATTTCGTAAAATAGTATATTTGTATGATTTATTTGATTTGTTATGCTTCAATGACTTCTTATTTTCAGCCTATGAAAATGTCCTTCCGTTACCGAAAAATCAATATTTTTAATTTTGTGGCTCACATAATTGTTAGAGAGCAGACCAATCTTCAGTGCAAAGCAAGTTCAAGTAGGCCTTCCCATTGCTAACAATTGTATTACTCATTGTTTCTTCGTTAATTAATAAATAACAAAAGAAAATGTCCTTCCGTTACCATACACATGGTAACAGATGGACAAGGTACCTCATATTACATATTATGACAACATTTATGTTCAAAAATTGGTCTCTCATATATGAAAACCCAAAATAATGAGACAATACCTGCAATGGCCAGCTATCAGTGGCGTAGCGTGGTCAGACTAGTAATTTTCTGTGTTTCAACCAATCAGATTTGTGCATTTAGAACATTTGATCTTGCTCACAATTGATTTTATCTCTTTCTGCAACAGGGCCCCTGTACCATGATTGCATTTGTCTGGATTTATATTGTATGGGGATTAGTAGGTCTATTTAACTGTGGTGAGCCAGGGTGTGAATAGGCTCTGATCATGACTTTGAATAGGTCTTTTTTTTTATACAATACACCCCTATAGAATTCTTGGACATGGGTGTAGGTCTAAAATAATTAAATTTTACATGAAATTTGCAAACTAAAAACAAGGCTGTAGAAAAGCAAGAAATAATATATCTCCAATTATTTAATATGTTGTAGAAATTATATCAAGCAAAGATTTAAGCAAAAAAAATACTCAAAATTATTTTATCCACGAGGTAAAACGGAAGGTCAAAATCTAAGGTTAAAGGTTATCGTATCCAAACTCGCTCATGCATGAACACAAATGGCATAAATGGATTGCACATAACATCCCCAGTGCAATGACACCATTACAAAATAAATTGACCCAACGGTAATGGACAATGGCCATTTGAAAAATGGTGCCCACGCCCATTTCTTACAAAACTCCCCAATAAGAATCGACCATAGCGCCAAAACCATTGGGCGGATTGGGCTAAATCTTAAATACTTGCGCTTTTAAAGGTTGAAATATCATACATACCAAATATTAGCAAATTTGAAGGGGGCTGCGATGAAAATGTTCACTTTTTTAAAAGGTGATTTGACATGGAATGACCCTACTGTGTCATATCATACATTATAGTCCATTATGTCCTTCCGTTACCGAACATTGGTCCGTTTTGTGTGAAATAACTCAAATATCTGCGGACAAATTTTAATCAAAGAACAAGTAAATTCTTCTTAACCCTTCAGAGAATGAAATGTGTACCCTTAAAATATTTTGTATTATTTAATATCACAGACTTTTAGTTAAAACTGATTTGATAACAAAACCTTGTCCATTTTGGTGTCCTTCCGTTACCGACCTCATTTGTATGCATATTCAATAATGTGCGGAGATAAACAAATTAAAAAATTATGGGACCTTAAAACTGTATGTTTTGGAAGTATTGTTATCAAAATAGACTGTTCTAACAACACAAGTATTTAAAAATGTCTTTCTTAAAGTTGACAATTTGTGTCTGAGTGTCCTTCCGTTACCATGGATTGACCATGAATAAGAGCCATTGGAGCATGAAATATAGTAAGAAAAAAATAGAAATGTAACTGCTTGTGATGTCCATATGCTATCTCTGATACAAACTCATTTTAGACCACAAAAGAGATGTTTCCTTCTCATAAATGGTCTTTAAATTTCAAAATTAATTTTATTGTACAATTCGTATAGACTTTTCAGAGGTCCTTCCGTTACCGTCCTTCCGTTACCGAACACTGGAGTAATTAATTTCTCATAATTAATATACCAATGTAGATATTTTTCTAAAAAGGGGGTGTTATACTCTGTGAACATAAGGATATTGACTAGTAGCCAACTAAACATGATAAACCTCGTAACTTCACAGAGATTGGGTCATAACTAAAAAAATTGAAAATCCATGTCCATTTTGGCGTCCTTCCGTTACCGGCCTCATTAGTGTCCATATCTAATTTACATAATGCGATCAAAATTTTAGAAATAGTGGAAATCAAAGGTGTCCCAACAAGGATCAAAGACATGCCATTTAGAATTAAAAAAATCAAAAGCAGGATCCTGGAATTATTTGATTTAAGTTCCAAAATTGTGTCTGAATGTCCTTCCGTTACCGTGGAATTGCCCCATACAGACATCATGTCATTTAATTGTCATGTCTGAAACATACAAACATGTTTCAAGACCATGCTCATTATAATGTTAGCTTATATACAACCAGCAACTTTTACTGAAAATCATATTATTGTCCTAGTTACTACAGTTGTCATTGTAGTGTAAATAGTGTATGGATTAGTAGTTTATTATCCAATTCTTTGATTTTATAACGTTTACCATAATTCTGTTTCGACAAGATGAATGAGAATAATTGTTGGTGAGAATTTATTCTGCCTGTTGTCCTCAGATATAAATGAATGTGCCAACAGTCCATGTCAAAATGGTGGAACCTGCACTGACATGGTGAACTCCTACAGCTGCTCATGTGCTGCCGGATACACTAGTACCAACTGTGATTCAGGTATTAAATATATAAATTGTTTGACCATCTTATAACCATGTATATACAATTCCTTTTTAAGAATCGCTTTCATTTAAAAAAAAAGGAATATATTTGGTATGAACACTTCAGGTTTTGAACTTACCAGATATATTAACTAGACAATCAAAGTAAATCTGAATTTGAAGGAATCTCTCTCTAACTGTCATTATGAAACAGTTTATGTGTGATATTGGAAAGGTGACATGTTTATGCAATTCCTTTTGTAAGCTTGCTTTATACGTTAGCCCATTTATCATTGTGACACTGCACACATATCTGCTACTGTGAAAATGGCCAGAATATCTATTTTTACTGATAGGCAACGATGAGAAATGTTCATGACATTAAAACAAAATAATACAGTTTTGTAATTTGTAAAAATAAAAATATTGATATGTCCATTGTTTTTTCACCAGGTTTAATCACAATTATCTTGAATTGGTAAAAATTGGTTTCATGTTTATTTTTGTTTTTTACTCTTCATCTGTTACAATGGGTGATGACGAGATTCGTTCATAAATTCTAAATTTCCTTTGTAATGACTCTTTTTTTTGTGCTTAATAACAGACATCAACGAATGTGAGAATAGCCCCTGCCTTAATGGAGGGACTTGTAGTGACAACGTGAACTCTTACACCTGCACGTGTGAGGATGGCTATGAGGGAGATAACTGTCAAACAGGTATTGTTTTCATGACTTATTTGTATCCTTTGTAATTGCCGCGTGCATGAAAGCAAAAAATGGGTGGAGTACAGGGAATAAATACCCGATATGAGTGTTCATGCACCTGTGTTGTTGTTGTTGCAAAGTTCGTTTTCTATACACTTATTTCTACCCATTCTGTGTATGAAATGTCTAGAGAATACCTAAAGGGACAACAGGTTTCTCTGTTGAAACGTTACACCTATTTTATGCGACAAATTAGAGAGAAATATTTAGTGACATATAAATAACATTTCAAGTCTGGTTATTCATTTCAGTCCCATGTTTGTGTTGACCCAAAGTATGTCACTGTGATCTCTCTTATTGTGCAGCCAACATTATCGCATACCGTAGAACACCATCGTCAAGCACCCCCAAGCACCAATATGCATCTTGCTTTTAAAGAGCGCCCGGTCTCTGTCCAAATGGGAAACTTTAATCAAGAATGCAAATAATGGTGAGGAATATTCATGAGGATAATAATGGAGGTGAATCTCATGGAAACGTCTTTAAAAGCAAGATGCGTATAGGTGCTAGGGGGTGCTTGACGACGGTGTTCTACGGTAATCAAATTAAGCCCCTCAGATCGTGTCCTTTAATAAATTGTAAAGTATGTTTAAAAATGGAATCTAACTTACTGAAGAATATCCCTGTAAATGACAGACAGATACAGAGAATAGCCTGGGATGGGGTTAATTGAGAATGCTCAATTAAACATTAAAGTCATTTTTTAAATGTATAACTATTTCTTTGATTGCAGATATCGATGAGTGTGATGGTAGCCCCTGTCTCAATGGAGGGACTTGCACTGACATGGTGAACTCCTACACCTGCACGTGTGCAGATGGGTTCGAAGGGGATAACTGTGGAACAGGTATCGTTTTCATAACTTATGGTTATCCTTTGCAATTAGAACTAGCATGATATTCTGACTGGGGATAGGGTTAGGGAGGGGGGTATTTACACATATTAGCGATATATGTGCTGCTTTGAATACCTTTTTCAAAGCCATTAGCTGTTTCCAGGATGTGCGACTTTTGTATAATGATGGCTGTTTAGTTAGAACTTAGGAGCCGCTTTGCCATTCCGAAGCATTATGAAATAATATTGCCTGTTCTCTTACCGCCACCTGTCCCCTGTGTGAGCTGACACTTACTACAGTCAAACCCGTCTATAGCAGCCAACCTACCTTTAGTGCCCACCAAAAGTGATCTCCAGCAGACAAAATCAGTGTTATAATGTCTATAGAGGTCACCTGTTTACAGTGGCCACTTTATTGTCATGTTCCTCTTAGGTGGCCACTATACACATTTGTTACTATAATGATAATAATAATATACATTTATATAACGCATATTCGAAGAGCCTTTATGCACTTAACTTATTATTTAATTATTATTACCCATGGTCATCAAGTACATTTCAAACCCACACAATGATATTGCGTACTTTCTTAACTCCCCGGGGAACATACACCACTGACAAAGCATATTCTACATTTCAGATATTAATGAATGCAGCAGTACACCCTGTCTGAAAGGTGCAACCTGTAACGATATGGTGAATTCATACAGCTGCTCTTGCGCTCCCGGCTATCAAGGAGACAACTGTGAAACAGGTTTGCTTACTCTTTTGTTTGTATGAATAAAAGTTTACATATCAACTACGATGTGAAGCATAGATGACTGCCAATAGTTTAATTTGTAAGAGTGCGTAGATTATAATAATTCATATACTTTTGTTAGCAAATTTAATCAATGAATTTGTTTAAAAGATAAGATAACCAAACAAATGGCATACATATTAAAGGGACATTCCCTCTTTTGCAAGCCAAATTTCAAAAGTTGTGAGGTTATTGTCTTATATGAAAGAAAATGTCATTTAATAGCATGCCTGAACAAATTAGGGCTTGAAATCTCTTTTTCGTGGAGTTATAGACCTAAAAATAATAAACCGTCGTCCAACAAACAATTGTGCATTATACGTATATTCACCCAGTGAGGAAGTTCGTACAATGATTCCACGAAGTACCACAACGCTATGCGTGACCCCTACGTGACCCGCGCACACATAAGCATAGCATGACCGCACACTAGGCAATATTACCAAACCTCGCTTAAACTGATTACATGTAATTACATATTCTTCATTTTTGAGATTTTTTTCCGTGACATACCTTTACAAATGTCGGCTTCACAATACCTTTACAAGAATAAGTACAATATAGTTGTAATATTATGCTAAATCAGTTAAAACTCTTTTATTGACCGATATATAGTCTGATGGAGGGACGCATTTTTTTTTTCATTCATAGAATCCAAATTATAGGGCTGTTTGATCTGATTTTGTTTTTTTGTGTTTCATTCATCCCCATCCGTTAACTGGAAACTGTTCAGACGTTTTGTAAAAGAGGGACTGTCCCTTTAAAGACTTTAATAGAATATGGATTTTCTATTATGAGAATAGAATGATTTAATTGCATTTAAATACAATATGTTCGCAATAAACAGTCTTTGCCCTCTGAAATTGCAGAGATCAATGAATGCAGCACTACGCCCTGTCTGAATGGAGCAACTTGTAACGATATGGTGAATTCATACAGCTGCTCTTGTGCCCCTGGCTATGAAGGAGATAACTGTGAAACAGGTTTGTGTATTGTTATTGCATATTCCTTTTTTGGGGGTATGAGAGTTTACATTACACACAAGCATGGATTACATGCCATTTGTTATAAAGAGTATAGATTGTAATGTTTTTAATTTTGTTGCCATTCTATGGGACTGAATAAATTAATTTGTTTTATTAACCCCTTGACTCTATGGAGATTTTAGAATCTTGAAGAAAACAGGTTAAGATGTGAGCTAATTAAAGCATTGCAATGAAGATTAATGACTTAGAACATTGAATTTCTATTACAAGGAGAATATAATTATTTCACTGAATGAAAATACAGTTGTTTGCAACAATCAATCTTTGCCCTCTGAATTTTCAGATATTGATGATTGCATCAATGCTCCCTGTCTGAATGGTGCAACTTGTAACGATCTGGTGAATTCATACAGCTGCTCTTGTGCCCCTGGCTATCAAGGAGATAACTGTGAAACAGGTTTGCATACTTTTGTTACTATTACAAATTAGTAGTTTCTTTTATAGAGATTTGTAATTTAGATGTTTCATTCAAAATGTCAGTTTACAAACTTTGTTCTGTAACCCATTCATGGCAAGTTCTGAAAATACTCTGACTTCAGAGTATGGATTATTGGTAAACAGTCACCTTTATGATAATGATAAGGATCGTTGATTTGTAAGTGCATTACTTATCTGTTATTTTCTATGAGGTGGTGTAAATATATTTGGTAAATTGTATAATATGTACATATAAATTTGTACATGTACTTTCATTCTTATTTCTAGGGAGGGGCCTACGGTAGAGCTTGATGTCCTTTCTTGCTTTCTCCACACTATAGATATGCACCTTATGCCATTTGTATGTCTTTGTTGCATTGTTTTTGTTTTTACGCTGGACTGTTTTTCATCCACATTTGCGATCATGAATAAAACAAAGTACATAGTTCTTATTTCAAATTGTTGTTTCCCTCTTAATTTCAGATATCAACGAATGCAGCAGTACAACCTGTCTGAACGGTGGAACATGTAACAATCTCGTGAATTCATACAGCTGCTCTTGCGCACCCGGCTATCGAGGAGATAACTGTGAAACAGGTGGGCTGACTTTTGACATCTTAATTATTACAAACTAATTTAACTTGGTGGGCATTTAAATTGTTTTTAAGGGAAGTGGTGAATCTAATAATTTTGTTTCCAAGTTCTTGAATATTGCATGATTAGAAGTGACACGATTAATAAGCTTTGAAATCAAGCAACGTGTTAAAGATTGCCTCATTCTTAAATGAGAATTCCGGACGATTTTTAAAAAAATACAGTACATTGGAAATAAATCTAGGGATGTGCTTGAATATTTTCAGGATTTGACTCACTTTGGTTGATTTCTAAGAGATGTTTCTAATGTCATTAACTCTGAGGAAATATTTAAATTTACCGCTAACAATCATGAGACCCTTACGTAGCACCCTCACTTTGCTCAAGTTCTTGAGTAGGCTTGAATCCGGTGCCACTGCATTGTGATCACTGCATGTGCATTCATAATAGCCGGTCATGCAGAGCCAGCAAATTCAATAACCACGTTTACAGAACTGTGTGTCTATTCAAATTCCAATGAAAGCCAAACGTGTTACAATATCGGGCAGGCAAGTATTTTAAAACGGTTCAACAATGCAGTAATGCTCAAAGGCACGGTCAGTGGCGCAGTGTGGACTTAACTATTCATGGTCGAGCATTGTATTGGTCCGATCAAAAGAACACATTCGCTGCAGTGTAAAAACATAGAAGGCGCATAGTGAGGGTCGCACGTCACAAATTGGTGCATTGTGGGATAGAACAAGCTCGCTCGCGAATTTGTGTCATTAGAATTTCAAAACCAATTATAAGAACCAACAATCATACTTTTTTCGTACAAAATTGTGTTTATTGACCTAGAATTTCAAGCATTAGAAGCTTGAAATCGTATGGAAGTCCAATTTAAGAGCAATGATCTGTTATTGGTGTAATTTGACATGAAGTGCAAAGCTATTATCTCAATATTTATTTTCTCTACACATTTCAGATATCAATGAATGCATCACTGCGCCCTGTCTGAATGGTGCAACGTGTAACAATCTGGTGAATTCATACAGCTGCTCTTGCGCACCCAACTATCGAGGAGATAACTGTGAAACAGGTACAATCTATGAATGATTTCCATGTCACATGCTAATTGATTGTCTGGAGGTATTTGATGACTAGGGGCTTGTCAGTAATTGCGACAATTATAATATACTGATCTCATTACAAGCAATTAGTCTTAGGTTGACAAGTGTGTATTTAAAACAAATATTTGTTCCTGGTTAGGGTTAAACCATTTAGGAGTAGTCATGATAATATTTCGGGCTATATACTATGAAAGAATGCATATTATAACAAAATTGAATGGTCTTGAATAGGTTAATATGGGATCCACTTCAATGCATTGTTCCATAACAACTATTATTCTTATCAATGATCAATTTTCAGTTATCGACGAATGTGGAAGTGGGCCGTGTCGCAATGGAGGAACCTGTACTGATAATGTTGGCTCGTTTACCTGCACGTGTGCAGATGGCTTCATAGGCGATCGTTGTGAAACTAGTAAGAATATAATGATATTTTTCTTTCAGCTGATCCTATTTAGGGCTCGCCACAACAAAAAATGTAGCTTTACAGTGCCTTCAAGAGATTTCTCCATCAAATATCAATCAAATCAAACTTCTCTTTGAAAAATGCTCACACAAATGTCAGCTCATTAAGGACTGGTCCTGACAGTAATAATCCTGTGATCTGTGGAAAATACATGATAAACCAAAATTAAATACATGTAGTCTCAAATGGATGTAAGAAATGTTCTTAATACATGTTATATAAAGAACAAATACGACTTGAATGCAAATTCAAAATTAATCTCTCTTTACTTCCAAACAGGGTAGGGTCTAAAAATGTTGATCTAAAATGTAAATATTATATCTACACATAAACTGACCTTTATTAATGATTATCCTCAGTTCTTGTAGTATGGTTTCCTCAACTGTTAAAATCTCATGAAAGTAATTTAAATTTGTTTCATATATTCACTATGAATTAACTTTAATTAAATAATGTTACATCAGACTAATTTTTAAGAAAATGTGCAAATGCTAATTGATCAAATGAGCTGACTTCTAGATGTCATGTAGATTTGACAAACTGCATTACAACCTACGTTTAATGTTAAACATTTATTTAATGAAATAACCAAACATTACCATTTGTATAACTCTATAATATTGTTTATAGACCAAACTTGTTTGTTTTATTGCAATATTTATGTAATAATTTACTATTGGGAAAGGTTTGTAGTGTACTTTTTAACAAAAAGTATTATCTTACGAATATACTGCTATATTATTTATTTTATTTTCTGTATTTTCAAAGATATCAATGAATGCGTGAGTGAGCCTTGTCAAAATGGTGGGGCCTGCACTGACCATGTGAATTTCTACACATGTAGATGCCTAGCTGGATATGAAGGAGATGATTGCGAAACAGGTAATGTTGCCTACCAAAAGATAAACAAAATTCCTGGGGGGTGTTTCAGATAGATCCTAAGTTGGACTTAAAAATTATGGAAAGCCACCAGTTTCTTTGAACAATTGTTGGGAAGGTTCTTATAAAAGGGATAAAATGTTGATTCAGATCATACTATTTTCTATTATCAAGGAGATTTCATGTTCCTGATGTAAAATTTATGAAAGTCTATAAATATACTTGCGTTCTTGCTTTTGAATATGTTTTATTCCAAGTAGGAGTGGGCTATACGTGGGTGAAAAATACTTTTTTTGTCGTTTTATTTTCGGGACAGTTTTTTTGTATTCCATTTGCCCTATCTCAACATGAAATGACAATATTTTTTTCCTGTGGTCACAGAAAAAAGTGTGCAGGGCCAAAATTCAAGATGGCCGCCGTTTTTTCCCTAAAAATCACATTTTCGGCCATAACTTTGTCATTAGTGGGTCTCTTTATTTGGTTTTGGTGTCTAACCCTATGTTTTGGGGGTTAAGGGATCTATTTATGCAGTTAAAAATACTGTAAAATATTCAGATATTGTGTTTGGCATATTTTTGACCATTTTTACCCCTTTTATTTTTTAACCCAATTTTGAACCATGCCCATACTAGATCTGGAATGAATGGGTAAATTACATTGGAGAACATTTTTAAAAAGCTAGAGAACAAGTTGAAAGTGAAAAAATAACATTCATAACCCTCACACTTGACAAAATTTTCGGCCTGGGGTTATAGAAAAAAGTGTGCAGGGCCAATATCTAAGATGGCCGCCGTTTTCCTTGAAAATCACATTTTCAGCCATAACTTTGTCATTTTGTGGTGTTTTTACTTGCTTGTGGTGTCTAACCCCATGTTTTAGGGGTCAAGCAATCTGTTATGCATCTAAAAATAGTCACAAACTCACAAGTCTTCAAATGTTGAGTTACACCATTTTTAAAACTGTATTTGAACATATTTTGAGAAACATGTCTTCAATATCTACGATGTTGCTTAAAGGACCTACAGAATACAATGTACTTTGACACTTATTCCATAGTTGATGACTTGAAACATAGGTTTGCCAATAAAAATCCATGAAAATAAACAGAGTAGTGATTTACATATGGAAAAGTTTTGCACTGAAATTCCCATTAAATCAATTTTCTGCGCTAACGCGCGCACAGCGCGCTCAAGTTCAAGCTTCATGAATTATTCATGAGCATACGCGGTCTAAAAGTTTGGACTTGTCCATTATCGGAAATAGGTAGATTGCAGTATCTTTCGAGCGGAAATCGCTCTAGATCAGCAGTTTTGTTCTCGATTATAATGAAATAAAAAACACTAACGTTACATGATTTTAAACATATTTGATCTCCATAATGTTAAGCGCACAAAAAATATGTTTAAAAAATATGTACGTACAAAATACTGTACGTACGTTCACCCACCAATGAATGTAGCAGTCATATGACGTAATCGTCCGATATGCTAATGAGGCGCTATGTCCATAGAGGCGATTGGTTTAAAAATAAAAGGCTCTTTAGTAAATCTTTATATCCGACGACGTTCAGTAACCAATCAGCATGAGTTTTACATATATGTTATAAATTTATGTTTTTAACATCGAATGCCGAGAGACCCAGATCGTAAGAACATTCGGCCGACGAGTTACAACCGTTCAATGTTGACTCTCGCCGCGCGTAACCTACATTACTGTACAATTTGCGTGTATAAGATACAAAAAGGCGGGGGAAAATGAAGCTCAAGAGTCATTTTCAAGAGCTGGTCCGACGAGATGCAATATTGATTCTCTTCCAAATTGTAATATGTTATAAAAAACAATATAAAGAATCGAATGCCGAGTGACCCAGCTCTCAATTCATTCTGGTTTGGAATTGGTAGTATTTTATGTTCATACTAGCGTGTTAGGAGCTCGTGAAGAGGAAAGTTTGACACGTTGTGTAATATGCGCGCGCGCTCCCGCATCCCGGCCGCGCGTGCAGGGAGCAAATGGGACTACTTTTCCATATGGACTAGTTTTCTGATGCCAAATCTCACTTAGCAGCCAGTTTACGCCCCACCCACATTTAGCGTCCGGAATCAGCAGCGTGATCGACATGTGATTGACAATTCATTGGCTTACGTCATGACGCGTCATCTACAGAATTTAGTTCATTAGTCCGTTCTTTAGATGACGTCACATTTTGGCGATTTAAAAGGGGCGTTCCCAGGACAATTAGATATTTACTAATTTATAAATTCCCCCTAAATTGATACTATTGGAATAGTACAATATTGATACTGTCCCGAAAATAAAACGAGAAATTACCCATTTATAGCCCACTCCTATTCCAAGGCTTCAAATGGCTTACATTATAGATAGTTCCAACTTAGAGTTAAGTTCAACTTAGAATCTTTGTGAAACACCCCCCTGATTGGTCCACTTGGGTAAGTGAAAAGCAAGACTCTATGCTGGTAGTAATGTTCAGGGTTTAAGAACACATGACTACCATGAAGAAGTATACTTTTTATGTTGTGTAGGTTTGAAACAGGATTTGGATTGATTGAAAAAGTATTTTAGTTGGTTAAAAATTAAGAATGGGCTCTGTATTGCTCAATCTAGTAGTTTACAGGTTAACCCATTGCCTACATGCACCTAGTAGGACCTGTACTTACTCTATGAAGTTGCAAAGTCTAGAGGGAACAGGGCAACTCGGTTCTCATTAACTGACGTTATTTCATGTAATGATATTAAACTGTTCATTCTCTCTCTCTCTCTATTTCTTATATCGTCATACTTTCAATTCAGAAATTAATGAATGTGACAGCAACCCCTGTCAGAATGGAGGAACCTGTACTGATGACGTGAATTCCTACACCTGCTCCTGTGCTGATGGTTACCAAGGCAACCAGTGTCAGACAGGTAAACATGCAAACAATCCTTGTCTATTATTGTGCCATCATAATTCATTGGGGTTAAGTCATTTTGATTTATGCATGCTATCTTGTAGGTCGAATCCCTCTGTATGTTATGTTGTCAAATTTTCAGATAATAATTATTTTTAATTTGGGTAATACTCGGTAAAAATAAAAAAAGGGCTATATTGGGTTTCTTTATTCAAACTCCCCCAACTTTGAACATGATTATCCCGGAAGTACACAAAGTGACTTAGTGCCCTTATCTTTCTCAACCGACAATATGAAACCCATGTGGATCAGAAAAAGAGATAAAAGACAAAGCATGATATATGTGAGTGTTAAATTACAAAAATGCATATTTAAAATATAAGCTAGACTTCAATGGTTGAGTAACAAAATGGTTGTACTTGATACATTAATGCATGTATACATAAAATTGTTTGTTATAAAGAGTTAAATGGTTGAGTTACAAAATATTTGTATGGATTTATTAACTTTAACAGAGGTTAGCAACCCATGCGAATCCTCGCCGTGCCAAAATGATGGGACATGTTCTGCTAGCAGCCAAGGGGGTTACACATGCCAGTGTGCCAGTACCCATGAGGGAACCAACTGCGAAGACTGTGAGTAATTATTGTTATATCCCTCATAAGATCGTTTTACCATTGTATTTGACAAATGATAGTTTTGGACAACACGCGCAATCCCCGCTACCGGGCTGTTAGCAAAAAATTAACACTAAAAGTTCGTTACGCGTTCGTCCCATAGATCATGTGTTTTAGCAAAATGCACACGCGATCAAATTTGTGCAGTACTCTATGGCGCACACGTTCTAGTCACGTGATTGACATTGCTGGTAAAAACTAACACCCTGGGAAGAAGAACGCCAAGACAGCCAATAAGCACATCCGTGGGAGCGCTAGCACGCATTCATCGCGTTGGTGCGCACTCAGTTTTGCGTCTTTGTGATTGTGTGCGCAAAATAACAATGACTTTAAGCGTATTAGATGCGCCGTGGTTCTGGAGGCTCATACTGGCTTCATTAATGTCGATTGATTTTTATATCAAAATTTACAAGCGATTTTATGAAATATTCAGAGATTATCACTTATTTTGCTATAAGCTGAACACAATCACTGATATTGATGAGTGATATAAAACAACTAACGAATGTGCTTGATTGTGATAGGCAATCTATTACCTCGGTGGGCTCAAAATGACTATTACCCTCAGCTACGCTTCGGGTAATAATCATTTTGAGCCCACCTCGGTAATAGATTTGACTATCACAAGAAACCCATTCGTTAGTTGTATATTATATCCCTCATAAGATCGTTTTACCATTGTATTTGACAAATGATAGTTTTGGACAACACGCGCAATCCCCGCGCAATCACGTGACCGGGCTTGATGGCAAAAAACATAGAAGTATGAATAAATAAACCAACCCGTTTATAACTAGAGGGCTCACTTAACGCGCGCAAGTCACGTGTCCCATAGACTTTGTACATGGGCAACATGGCGGAGTGAACCGATTTTTGAAGCTCCCGTAGCCCACTTCTCTACGTCATCGCGTAGTGACCTAGAAATACTGGACCAATCATCATGCTATGCATGTGCGTAGACTATCGCGCCTATTTTCCTGCGCACTGTCCTAGATTTCATCACGCTTATGAGAACAATGGGAGCCATTGTGACATATGCATATGAACTTGTTTTATTGACCTCGATCCCGTGACGACGCGTTTGAACTACTCTGTGATTGGTTAACTGTAGTTCCCAAGTAGCCCATAATGCAACCAGTTGTGGGCTCTTCCGGTGAGCAAAAATCGCTGCACTCTGGCAGCAGTGACACCCCCCTGGCAAAAACTAACAATAAAAGTTCGTTACGCGTTCGTCCTATAGATCATGTGTTTTAGCAAAATGCACACGCGATCAAATTTGTGCAGTACTCTATGGCGCACACGTTCTAGTCACGTGATTGACATTGCTGGTAAAAACTAACACCCTAGGAAGAAGAACGCCAAGACAGCCAATAAGCACATCCGTGGGAGCGCTAGCACGCATTCATCGCGTATGTGCGCAACTGCCAGCGCATTGGTGCGCACTCAGTTTTGCGTCTTTGTGATTGTATGCGCAAAATAACAATGACTTTAAGCGTATTAGATGCGCCGTGGTTCTGGAGGCTCATACTGGCTTCATTAATGTCGATTGATTTTTATATCAAAATTTACAAGCGATTTTATGAAATATTAAAGAGATTTTCACTTATTTTGCTATAGCTGAACACAATCACTGATATTGATGAGTGATATAAAACAACTAACGAATTTGCTTGATTGTGATAGGCAATCTATTACCTCGGAGGGCTCAAAATGACTATTACCCTCAGTTACGCTTCGGGTAATAATCATTTTGAGCCCACCTCGGTAATAGATTTGACTATCACAAGAAGCCCATTCGTTAGTTGTATATTAACAGCTACAGCAAGGTTCCACACTTTCTACTTGCCCCTTCGGGCAAGTAAAAACATTTACTTGCCCTCCAATACCTATGTGAAGCAAAGTTTAAAAATAACCATGCTAGTTAGTTTGATCTACTGTATCTAATGTATCGCCTGCTTGTTAATTAGATTTTCATATAATGATGTATGTTTGTCTCTTGTAGTTGTCCATACAAAGCTAACGTCCAATTTGTAATTTTCTTTCTATGTAGTCGTTGACCCGTGTTCCTCTGCCCCGTGCCAAAATGGAGGAATCTGTTCTTCTAACGAGGGAGTCTACATCTGCGAATGTCCCAATACTCATGACGGGTCCAACTGCGAAATTGGTACGTATCCACAAACTCCTTTCCTGCATTTTGTGTTTATATTAGGTGTATTGAATTGCTAACCACATGAGATCTTACCGTTTCAAACTAAAGCAGTAGAAAATGGGGTGCTTCGGAACAATTATAAGGAGTGATTTCAACTTGCAAGTAGCAAACATTCCATCCTAGTCTGGAGTTTGTATGTCACTATCAATCATTTTTACTTTGTTCAACATCATTGTAAATGAAATAAATAAACACAAGGGTAGGAATTGGATCCAAATTAAAAGGGAAGAATGAAGGTTTACTCAGGCTGAGTTAGCCATTTCTTTTAGTCAAATCTTTGTTCATCATTTTTAAAATTATGTTTAATATTATGAAGGTTATCTTGATAAGAATGTGTGCCATTTTAATTTGTAATTTTCTCAGACTTCTAGCCTTCCTTTCTTTTCAAGAGAGATGAATCTGTTTATTCTAATCATGTTTAAATATCTAAAGGACTGGGTTAAGAGTTATTTCAGATTTAATTTATATAGTAATGATAATAGATTATATTTTAATATATAGCACTTAATATGATTCAATATCAGCTTTAAGCACTTAAGACTATTTTTAGTTTGCTCATAGGACACAATGCGAGCCAACATGACTTGTGTGCACCATCCCGACTCGCTGGGGAGCACTCCTTTTTAAGCAGCTCATGGGCATTGAGTAGATCGAAGATCATTCTCATGAAGGCTTTTTAATTTGGCTCTACATATCTATCAATCCTCCCGTTCAATATCTCTAGCCCTGGATGTCTGCCGGAACGCTGCAGACTGCCCCCCTAGCGAGCTATGCGATAGCGGTACCGACATGTGCATGTGCGCTGGGAGACGAACGAGGGACGAGAATGGAGTTTGTCAAGGTATTTATATTTATACTTGTATACCATACTTTGCTATACTTTGTTGATAAGATATTGTGAGTTGAGAACCCCCAGTACATTATTATTTGCTAAAAAGGCATCATTTTGTTATGAGTTATATTAGTACTTCTAGTAGTGGTAGTGATAGCATGCATATTAACTTTGTTTTATCAGTCTTTGTTCTTTGTTAAGCTAGATAAACAAACATATTCATTCATCACTATTTTCACACTGTCTACTCTTTTATATAAACATATTATGGATGAATTATTTGTGTATGATTGGTTCCAAAAAACATATATATATCACATTTCCATTGTACCTGCTTTATATGTTATATGTGTTTTGTTTCTTTTCACAGCTCGTGCCAGGTATTCTGTTTCTCTGGTGATTATCGACATAGTAATAGATCTTACCCCAGTGAGCAATGAAGACATTGTCAACAATCCAAACTCAGTGATGGCCAATACTATTAGAATTCGGATCATACTCCTGGTAAATATTACACTAGTCATACATTAATCACTGCTGTTGACATAAAGATGGTTGGAAGCTTAAACCGGTTTGGGATGGTTAACGAATGTTCAAGACGTGGTCCATGCATTTTATGCCCCTGCATGTCAAATGGTCACGAAACTGTTTAGATTATGGGGTTATACTTCTGTTAAATGTTAAATAATGTCTCTTACGTAATTACGTAATGAACTGTGCTGCTGGTCTTTAGAGTGTATTGCTGAACTATTATTTTTCAAAATATATTGTTCCTTCCCATTCTTCTAAAAAACATCACTTTGCAGATTTGTGTTTACACTTGTGGGATGATATCTATACAAGGGGTGGGGGGGGGGGATGTATTCATTCATCCCCTTAACAGCCATAGGCATCAGGTAAGGAGCTATGACATTGTATGTAATGTAGAATCACATGAGCCATGTTGCACTTTAAATTTCATTTCAGATCACAACCATTTTCCGCGCACGCTATGGGACAACGTTCGTCAGCGTCCAAGTCATTGGGTTCCAGATAGGGAGTCTGATGGTCGATACAGAGGTTCTCTTTACCAACGGTACAACAAGTCAGGAGACTATGCCGACACCCATTGATATGGCACAGACCATGAACGAGGCTTTCCAGGATACAACATTAATAAATGGAATGAATTTCGCCCCGGAAAGAACAGTGATTGGAGGTAATAATAATCCTTGTTCATTAACAAAAAATAGCCCAAGTAAATCCTAGCAATGAACCCATTCTTTGTGTTAAGTTTTTACATTCAAGAACGTGCAAACATGATCAACCAAATGTTAACACAAACACACAAAGTAATGTAGACTCGGTTGATTTAATAATGTAATTCCCGGAAAATATTCGGCCTTTGACATTGTATGAATTTGAACACTTATCATGTCAAGTATTATTGATAGAAAGATATATATGAATATCTAATGTTCTGCTCAATTCACTTCATTAAATCGTCTTTTAAAAGTTCTTTTATTAGAAAATTGCAATGTTCCCTCTTTAAATAGATTTTGATGAATGTGCAAGTTGGGCTTCAATGAATTGCCAGCTAGATCAAGGCATAGTGTGAGGATATGATCATTTTAAAAAAGTTAAAGGGATAGTTGAGTTTTGGTAAAGAGAGTAGGCCTACAGTTTTGGTCAAACTGAATTTTAGTAACCCAAGCAATGCACCATTACATTACAAACTAATAGTTATAACTCCACCATGCTCGAAAGGAAAACAAAAATAACTAGATGTTGAATTCGTCACTTTTGACGAATTAAGGTTATACATATCGATGTATTATGATAAAAGGATGATTCCAAAAATAACTACTCAATCATCATATCAATGATAATAGATTCCCCCCCCCCCCCCCTGAAAAAAGAAGAAAAAAAAGAGAAAACAAAGAAAGTTAAAAAATACTGCCTTGGATTCGAACCCACGACCCTTTGATCTTGTGTCACAGATTATACCGCGAGACCAACATTAGATCTCTTAACGAAAATGGGAAATCGGGAAAGATACATCAGTGATTGCACACTGCACTTGTCATTGTAACAGTGAATTATTTGACCTTTGAACCTTATTTACTTATCCTTAACGCCATTTTCATAATCCGATCTTATCTTATGAACATTTTTTCCTTTCATTATACCATACATGTGTGCTGAATTTCATGTCCGCGGCGTACGTGGTTATTGAGTATTCATGCTTGATTTATTTGACCTTTAACGGTAAATATGACAATGAAATATGCATTTTCGCGATTTGGTGTTAACTTATGAAATGAGGGGCTTGCAAATCCCTATCTACATGCGAAATCTCAAATTGATAGCATAATTCCTTCAGCAGTTATAGGTCGATAACATACGTTTTGGCTAACCATCAATTTGTAACAGATTTGAACTCTTATTTCCAATCAAACAGTTCATCAGGATCCAGTGAACAAAACTAAATGGTGTGAACAGATTGCGAATAGAGCAGGACATCAGCTACGATATATCAAAATTTGGGAGTACATTGATAGAGAATAAGCGAGATATGGTCAAAAGTACACTGTGATCGATTTCAACATTGATTGAAATTGATTAAAATTCGCATTTTCAACTTTAACCGTCAATACGATGACTTTATAACATTTACTCGTCATAAATGAGGTATGAATTCGTATCTACAACTCATAATATATCCGAATATTAAAAGAAAATTGGGTGTTTGTGGACTTTTTAAAAAGATATGGCCGAATAAAAAAAAAATGTTTTTACCATATTTTGCCATTTTGCACGCGCGCGTAATTTTGACTTTGACGCGCGCGTACTCCGTTATTATGAGTCAACAATGACTCAAATTTATAGGGTGTGTTGAGGGATGTATAAGGAATGCAAAACATGTGAAAAAAACAACAATTTTTCTATTCATTCGCGTTACGCGCGCAAATACGCGCGCAAATACGCGCACGCGCGCGTCTCCGAGTGTAAGCGCATGAGCATGAGCTTGAAAGATGACGATTGACCTGATCAATATTGATGCGAAATTTGAAGTGAAATTGATGATGCATGACTGAAATATGATGATTATTGAAATTTGACAAAATGGCGTCATGATGACGTCACAGTGATCTGACGACATTAAAAAGATTTTCTTGTACTAATTCAGATGATGATCTATCATTATGTGAAATTTCATGACGATTGATTCATCTGATATTGAGATATGCGACGAACAAAATCGAAGGAATAATAAACAAAAATTCTAACGAAATCAATAGGTTATACATTATGTATAACCTAAAAATGACTAAGGAAGAAGCCTGTTATCATTTTTTTTAAAGAGCCGTTAAAACTCAAGAGGGCACTTTCTAAAAACTAACTGACATTTTAAACAAAATATTGTGCATGTAATGTTTTGTTGAAATAGCGATTAGATAGAGAGATACTCAACAGCTATTTAAAAATCTCTTCTGTAAATGTTTGAAGAAAAAAAAGCATTAAAACAATATTAATGGCTGGTTCAAAATTATCGTATAAATGTGGGGCCCAACAATTGTTACAAATGGTGAATTGTTTACGGATATCTCATCAATTTCTGAACCAATCTTTCAAATTGTATGTTCTTTCAAATGTGACATTCAGTTTTTCATTATCTCACGACAAAATTATTTTGTGTTGCGCCCTCTATACCAAAACTCAAACATCTCTTAAATTTATTTATGATTTCAGCTCCTCTTTCAACAGGTTTTGATAACTATGCAAGTGAAGCTACAAACAATGGCCCGATATTTGTAGTTTTACACCAGCTGTAAACAGAATATGATGAATGAGCAATTGAAACTACATATTAGATTGCCAGATATTGATAAGTTGTCACCCTCTTTAAACAGATTTGTATGAATGTGCAAATTAATCTACAATTGATTGCCGGATATTAATAATTTTTCACCCTCTTGAATCAGATTTTGCTGAATGTGCAAGGACCGTTACCAACGATTGCCTGATATTGATAATTGTACACCCTCTTCAAACAGATTTTGATGAATGTGCAAGTACCACTACCAATGAATGCTAGATCAACGCCCAATGCGAGCATGTGAAAATGTTTAAGAAGTTGATTTGTGATAATTTAAACTTCTCTTCAAACAGATTTTGATGAATGTGCAAGTACCACTACCAACGATTGCCCGCTCAACGCTGAATGTGTGAATGTGATGAGCAGCTTCACGTGTTCCTGTAACAGTGGCTTTACGGATATCAGCCCGGCTGACCTCGGGCAGGGCAGAATATGTCAAGGTACATTATGTTATTATATTAACATTTTATAAAATTGTTGCTATGTTAACCTTTATATGTATTTACTGGGCCTTTTATTTACAAGCTTTGTTATTTTAATGGTCCGAACCATAAAATATTGTATGTTTGATTTGTAATTTGTTGTATTATTTGTTTTTTTTATGGTTGAATAAAATGAAGTGAAAGATTTAAAACCCCTGCTATATTTAATATCGAAACATGGCTAAAACGTTTCAAAAAGGTTCAGTGATTAGTACTAGATCTTATTTAACTATATTCAATCAGACAGCTAGCTGTTTCGCCCAAAGGCTGGTTAAAATAATTGAGTTGGGTTTCGGTGCAGGTGAATATATTGGGAGAAGTACAGAATACTGTAACTCATAACATAGGCTACTGCATTCAAGCCAAATGTACGATACATTGTGAGAGCTGAGCATCTGTTGGTAGTTAATGGGTATCATACAAAGTGTACAGATTGGATTTACAAAGGACTGGTCCCGAAATTACTCTTTTTATACTTTGTAAATCCAATCTGGGGAAGTGGGAGTAGCAAGTTTTTGGTATAAGATCAAAAGTAATGGTCAGTTAAACTCGTTTCAGGACTGATTGATTATGCTATAGCGTGGGTAATAATAAGCAAATAATTACCGTTGGTGAAGGCAATGGCACAATCTATCACTTCCGAGGCAATCTGGATGTAGCTATCTTTCCGAAGCGAAGCTGAGGAAAGATAGCGTATACATTCAGATCGCCGAGGAAGTGATGATTTGCCATCGCCTGAAACCAAAAGGTGATTATTTGCTTTATATTCTACATTGGAAACATTTCACTGGTAGTAAGGTCTACGAGAAAGACAACTTAAACTGCTCTTAATGTCTAGGCCTAGTTCTAACACTAACACTACAGTTACCGGTACTAGACTTTGATCTACTTACCAACAATGGCTATTCCAATTGTTTAACTCCATGACAATTCCATAGCCTAAGGCTATAGGCTAGCACTTGGGTCTATATAAAATGAAAGTGAACTCCAACTCCAAGTCAGACTCCAAGAAAATTGTAATCAATGATGATGAAACACTAGTTCAAAAGTCAACGTTCTAAAGTATAAACGTAGACAGCGCTTTAGAAATGCTTGATATTATTATTATTCCCCATAGACCCCAATCCGAGTATTTTCGGGACCAGTCCTATGGGTTAAGGTGTGGATTAAGACAGTGTAGGAGAAACTTTAAACCAATCAAGTTGGTATAATTTGGGTACAATTGCATAGAGAATAGACCACAGCATGACCAGTCCTGAATGAGATAAATATGTTGATCTAGGTCCAGGAGTAAGATATGTGTGTTAACCTGCTTCCTTTGAGCTTCTATAATCACAATAGACTTTATCACGGGCGTAGACATGTCATTGATACCCATTCAACTAGGGGGATGATCTATTCATTCATCCCCCCTGATGAATAGATATTACGTAAGTCGCTACGCCCGTTGACTTTATACATAGCCCACCCGGTTCCTGTAAGTAACGGGTTAAATGTTAGAGAAACTTTGAGATCGTTGAAGTAATAATTTCTCTGATACATATTTGTAGGTCATGTTTCCCATGTATATTATGATATCTCTTAAATTTGAATTAGTCAGTAATGATTTGATTTTGTAATGCAATTAGCATAAATCTTAACGAGTGTACTAAATTCTCTATTGATTCAGAAAGGATACATTATTTGAACTACACAATTGTCTATTTATTTTTATATTGAACAGATGTTGACGAGTGCAGTGACCCCAATGCCAACACATGCTCAGAAAACGCTCTGTGCCAGAACACGTACGGGAGCTACGTTTGTGCTTGCAAGGATGGATATACAGGAAGCGGTCAGGAATGCACACAAGGTAAGATCCATTGTCAGATAAGATAAGAATACCACACTTTGTAATTCTTTAGTTTTTCAAACATTTTAAACTCTAGTTTGTCTAATTTTAGGGGATACTTGCCAATGTTGTCAGTATGATTACTTTATGGGAACCATTTGTCCCGTATAACTACATGTTGTTTGCATTATTTTCAGTATTTTGATTTAATTAACTGTTAATTAAAAGACCAGGGTGTCTTAGGAGTTCTCATGGTCGGGGTAGAGGGCATATGATAACCCTTACCAAGTTATAACCCATTACATAAAGGAACTTGGTGGATCCTACATTAATGAAGTGATCCATTAACTTTATCAAATTCTAGACACCTGAAAGTTTCACCCATATCTTCAATTATGTTTCAATTACGAATGAAATGTTTGGATAGCATGATTTTATAGAGAGGTCATCTAAAGCAATTTAATAGCCCCTTTGGTATATTTAGATACTATGTTTAGCTGTATTAATATTTTCTTTAACTATCAAATAAATGTTGGGGCCCAAAATGTATTCCAATCAGATATATTTATGGATGATTTAGCTCTTCCTGTACCGATTTTGATCAAGCAATATTTATTTTGTCTTTGAAATTGTGTCCTTTATTCAAATATAACATTCAATTTTATATTATCTCATCTTGAAGCGCCCTCTAAACTAAAACTGAACTATCCCTTTTAAACAACTCCTATATTAAGTATACCTGCACATATTGTTATTATATGCAGATGCAGACAGCAGTTTAAGCCAGAACGAGATCGTTGGCATCGTCATCGCCTGTTCCGTGGTCGTCTTCCTCATCATCGTCCTGATCTTCACCTGCATCGTCATCTCAATGCGCCGCAGTGCCAAGGCCCAAAGCAGCAAGTCGGAACGCTATTATAGCAGACGGGTGAACGGCAATGCGCACATGGCGAGCAGATACGGAGATGAGGAGCTGACGTACCCTGGTCACGCTTATGCGTGGGCACCAGATGGAGCCTTCTCAGGCTACAACCATAAGGTAGGAATTATGCGCCCCGCTTATCACTTCTGCGATATTTCACGATTTTTTTGACAATGTATATTTTAATTGCCAAAATGAAGGTTATTCTTGTAATACATTTTGGACCTGTTCTTTGCGTTAAAGGTACACTTGAGTATTGGTACTTCTCGAAAAAAAAATTGTATGGGCTTTGGTTGGTTTTAATTCCATTTGAAAGTTCATTGAATAAAACATGTGAAATGAGAATCATTCCCTTTCGAATGCTCTCATAGTTGTAAAATTTGATTTCAAAATATTGTATTTATATATTGTCTAGCCAGGCGATATCTTGACTTTTTAGAAAAAGAAAATAAATGCTTCTAGACTAAACAAAAATCAAAATAGGTTTGTAAATAATTGTTGATGATATCTCTATTTAATCATTATTTCTTAAAAACATTACATGCACAATTTTGTATGAAAAATGGTTAAAGAACTGATTGACGGATTCTCACCAAACTTGGTTCATGTATGTATCTTGGGGTGCCAATGAACTGATCAGATTTTAGGGTCATGAGGTAAAAGGTCAAATGTCACAGGGCTCATTATATATGCAAAAATAGCTTGTATTTGCAATATCTCAACAACCAGCAGACAAATAACCATCAAACTTAATATACCTACCCATTTTTATCTTGGTGAGCTAATAAACTTATAAAGATTTTGGGGGTCATGTCAAAAGTCAAGGTCACGGCTCATATATATGCAAAAATAGCTCATAATTGTGATAAATAAGATCTGGTAGACAGATGACTATCAAAATTGAGTTGACAAATTAATTGATTAATTCAGGCTTGATATATAAATTGAGCAATGGCGGAGGCATCAGTCGAAGATCAAACTAGTTACTTAGTCGTGTGTAAGTGTGTATACCTTTCGAGCATGTTGGAGTAACTATTAGTTTGTACTGCAATGGTGCAGGTTTTGGTTACTAAAATTAAGTTTGACCAAAACTCAACTATCCCTTTAGAGAGGGGGTGTTATTTTGCTGAATATGTTTGTGTCTGTTTTGATGAGATGTTCAAATGATTGTTTATTATTTTTATCCTGATTTTACAGGCCAATGGTGTGCAGCAACCGGCCGGGCAGTCGTTTGACAATGCAGGATTTACTCACGGTTACTTAGCCAATGGTGTGCAGCAGCCATCCGGGCAGTCGTTTGACAATGCAGGATTTTCTCACGGTTACTTGGCCACTGGCGAAGAGAATTGGGTAAGAAAGAAGTAAAGAAATTAAATAATATGCATAATTAGAAGTTATATTTATTCATAACGTTTATTGGGGAGGCATTTGCAGAAAGGGCAAAGTGTTTTAATAGTATGCTTACATAGTAATACATAAAGTACACTTACATAGCATTTTTCTTGGCTGAGAACTCATATTAAAATCGTTTGTAAACAAAATCTGAATGTAATATTTGAGGACATTATGACATCAACATCAAGATTTTCAGGGGATGAGTTAATAAAATCTAAATGTTGGTTAAGTAACTTACTTAAGCTTAATTTTAACGTAAGTATTGGATTGAATACCAGCCCTGGTTAAGTAATTATCAAAGCTCAACTTATATCCTAACCAATAGCTAGATTTGGTCTGTGCACAAATTGGCCTAGATTTGAAACCAGTGATCATAACTCATTTAGCATGTCTGTAAATGAATGTCTGTGAAAAGCAAACAACCAATCAAGCATTTGCTTATGAGATATTTTTCTCTGCTTATTTTTTGTTAAGAATCGGCCCGGACCTAGATATTGATGCTTATGGATTTGTTTCTACGTAAAGACGCAAGGAAAAGGCAGGAAGGCAGCGAGAAGCTGGAGTATAATCACTTTTTCTATAGATTATCTTCCCAAAAGTATTTTATTTAATATGTAGCACCTTTTCTAAGTTTTACAAAGAATGGACAATGATGCTATAAAACTACCTAAATATGTCCTTATTTAACAACAGGTTGTTAATTTCGATTCATAATGTTGTAGGTAATGCGTTCAATCAACCAGTTACATTTGTTAAAGAAAAGTACTGAAATAATGTGGTATTCAACTGTTCAGTAGTATCACTAGCTCTAAGTCTAGCTTATTCTTCCCTGGGGGTGTTTCACAAAGATCCTATTAAAGTGGATCTTAAATTCGAAGTTGGACTTTAAGTTATGGAAAGCCAGTAGTTGCTATGTAAAATGTTTACATTATTTTTTATAATACAACATTGAATTTTCTTTGAAAGCATACAAAGGTATTTTCTGTTATCAGAATATGTAATATTGTTAGTGTCAAATTTATTAAAAGTCTCCAAAATATGCAAACATGTTTCCTCTTCAATATGTTTTCATACAAAGGCTACAAATTCCTTTCCATAACTTAAAGTCAAACTTAAATTTAGGTTCAACTATAAATATTTGTGAAACACCTCTAGTGGTGTACATTGTATACCATTCCATAGTAAAGTTAAATTATTCTTACTGGCTGTAAACTTGCTATACATTTATAGTACTCACTATCTTAAATATGATGTATTTGTTGCTCTATTTATTGTATGTCTGTCCAATAAACATGGGTTTATGTATATTTATATTTTCACCTTTTAACATAGGTATGCTTTTCTCAACTTGTTTTTTATAAGTGTACTATGCATAACAATTATAGAGTACAGAAGCCATGACGTCATACAAATATATTTTTAAAATGTTCAAATTTGCATGTCATTTTCCAAAAGAGCTCAACAAATTATGTCCAAATACCGAAAATCAATTGAATATATTAAGTATTGGCTGAGATATGCCCATCCGAATGAATTTGTTGTCAATAGGCAATCAGTGTTAAAGTGCTCTGGTTCATAACTTTATGAACCAGAGCACTATAACACTGATTGCCCATTGAAATTAAATTCATTCGGATGGGTATATCTCAGCTAATACTAAATATATTCAATTGATTTTCGGTATTTGGACATTATTTTGTATGCTCTTTCGGAATATGAAGTTTAAATTTGAAAATTCTGAAAATAGACTTTTGATGACGTCACACTTCACCACTCTATATTGTCCAACCTAAAGAAATGTTGATGTATTAGGTTGTATGCATAATGAATTATGGCAGTAATTTAATCAATGATACATTTGTATTCGTTTATTAACTTGTACATAACAAACAGATATATCCACCTACCAATTGTTTAAGGTAGTGAGTTATACTGTATTTAGAACTGATTATTGCTGTAATTTTAGATAAGTAGTTGTGCATTCATTAATCAACCTGAAATGAAATAAATTTGCACTTTTAAACAGCAATAATTTGTACAGTATTGTTGTTTGCAAAGGTCTTAGTTATAAATGATAGACTTTCCAAACGATAGCTTAGTGTGGTCGTACCCAAATAATATGTATATAATATGCAGATGTACAAAATGATTTAGTGTTTTGGGGCTTTTCTAAACATGAGTAATATATTATGGAGATAAACTGAAAAGCAATGACACGCAGTTATGTTAATGTTTTAGTCTGCCTTTTGTTTTAACTTACAAAGTTAGCAAAATGTCTCATATTCATATTTGATACTGATATTTATATCAAAATGTAATTTGATGAGCTATATTTATGTTTGCATTACATGTATGATTTTTATTGACAACTCACAATGTTTTAAATATTTGTATAATTGTGTAAATATTCGTAGTATATGTTATATCTAGTGGTATTATGGTTTATGCTTTTGTCTTTCAATAATTACAATGTCTAAACTTAAACATTTGTCTTTTACCAAGACATTTTGGCTGAAATATACAAGGTGGTGTTAACCTTAACTATGCCGGGACGAAATTACAGTTGAAACCAATTGAAATTCTAATTGGTTTCTAATTGGTACCCACTACTTTCAATGGGTACCCATTGGGTTCAATTTTTCCAAATTGTTTCATTTTCCATATATGCATGCTCTTCGATTACCAATTGATTTCAATTGTTAATTTTCAATTGGTAATTCTTCGATTACCAATTGATTTGTAATTGTTAATTTCCAATTGGTAATTCTTCGATTACCAATTGATTTCAATTGGTAAAAGTCAATGGGAATTTCACACTGGGATGTGTATGAATTACCATGATTTTCTGGAGTTTTGTTTGTGTCTATCTTTTTTTTTCAAAATGAGGGAATGAATTCAGCCGGTTAAAATACTTAAAGGTACACTGAGTATTGGTACTTCCCGAAATGCCCCTTGACATAAAATTGGTTGGTTTTAATTCCATTTGAAAGTGTATTGAATAAAACAGGTAAATTGAGAATCATTTCCTTTCGAATGCTCTCATAGTTGTAAAATTTGATTTCAAAATATTTTATTTATACATGTATATCGTGTGGCTAGGCGATATGTTGACTCTCAAAAACAAATATAGAACATGCTTATACACTTCTTTCAACAAATGTTTTAAAGGGTTTTTTAAATAGTTGTTGGTAATATCTCTTTTTAATAATTATTTTAACAAAACATCACATGCACAAATTGGTATAAAATTGTATAGAGCGCCCTCTTGACCTGTAACGGCTCTTTTTAAAGATAATAGGTTTTTTTCTTTATAGTCGTTTGTAATTGTGTATACCTTTCGAGCATGGTGGAGTTATAACTTATTAGTTTGTACTGTAATGGTGCAGATTTTGGTTACTAACATTCAGTTTGACCAAAACTCAACTATCCCTTTAACAAAAATGCTATGAATAACAATTACAGTAATTAAATGTTTCAACTTTATTACAAAATTTGTATTGTACTATTGTATATTCAGTTGAAAATGCTGATTTTATTTTATTTTGTTCAATGAGATGAACGTATGGCACTCAATAAAACCTAGGGTTGTAGTTGAAATCATTTTTGTGTATCCCAGCCTATGTATTAATTAATGCATTCAATAATTTGTATAAATGGCTACTCGATAGGAATGGAAAAGGCTTGTACAGTGGAACCTCTTTATAATAAGCTCTGTTATATTACGTACCTGATATAGTGAGGTAATTTGTACAGGTCCATGTTCTATGTATTTTGGTGTTGTTAAGCCCTGATACAACAATCTGATAAAACAAGGTCAATTCAATGGACCCAACATCCTTATTATAATGAGATTTCACTGAACCCATAGGCTTGCTAGAATAATCATTTGGGAGTGCATGTCAGAATTATGTGTATTGATTTTATATACATGTATCCAATGGACAAGGTTTTAAAATAACATCATTTGTTGGCATCAAAGTGGCAACGACCTTTTTGGGTGTTTTTTTTTTTTTTTTTGGACAAGGTAATATAACATAACATCATTTGCGGGCATCACAGTGGCAACGACTTTTTTAGTTTTCTTGTTTTCTTTTTATTGTGCTTGCTTGTCAGGGGAACAACGGGAAGGCCACAGCCCCCCCCCCCCCCCCCCCCCCCCCCCCCCCCCACCTAAAAACAATATATGCCTGTATGCCCATGGTCACGCACGACTGAGCTGGGATAATTTCTACTTTGTATTGCACACTTAAATTGTATTCAACGCTGAACTAATGAGACAGTTATTCACACATTAGACATGACAAGAAGCAATGGGAACGCAGTCACGAAAATCGATTTGTTTTCGTTTCTTTTTTGTCATTCCATTAATTTTAATGGAACAAACTTTTTGTTCAAATTGTCCGATTCTCTCAAAAGAAAGTCTAAGGTCCACACAACTCTGTGCCCAATTTAGCAGCTGTCAATTTCGTTTTACTATTGGTTTTTCGACAGTACTACTTCAAATTCTATGTTAACGGTCATCTATAAATAATTTACAGAGATTTGTACAATTTTGAGAGATCAGAATGTCAAACTCTTGGTTCATCTATTAGGGATACACAGTATACAGGCGTAAAGTGTATTATTGTGTTTCAATCTTTTTCACCCATGTTTGTCATTATATTCAGATCTGTACGTACTATGGTATCACATCCATACTCAGGACCTTTGTGTTGTATACTCTGCAGCGAGTATGATGATCTTGTATTCAGATTTTTTAATCGGATTATACATGTATATTTATGTTATCACAATTAGTATAAACAGAAATTTGCCATGCATATGTATGTACAGTGGAACCTCGTTATCACAAACTCTAAAAAAAAGCGCTTAGTCATGATATTATATCATATTAGGCGCTATATAAATTGAACCTAATATTATTGTTATTGGGTTTTGTTTTATAATAATAATAATTGTTAATGTTCTGGTACGAGTTCATCAAAATTATTTTTTGAGTTTGTTACCCTGACATAAAGAGATGCATGATAATTCATGATCATGATCCCAAGCTCATAGCGAGGTTCCACTTTGTTATAATTTGGGGGTGTAAGAAGGTAATATATATGTATCATAATCGTTTGGATGAATAAATATATTTCTCAAACACAAGACACGCATTACGTTTTCTAACATTTTATTTTGTTGTTATGTAATAATCGTAGTAATGAAAATACTGTTCTATTTATCGGGGGTAGCCACTTCAGTAATGAACACTGCTCTTTCAGCGGGCCCTGCATAACATAATATAGAGATATTAACTGGTGGTGGAGCAAGGAATATCACAGAATGTTCCTCTCCGAAGGATTTGAAATGATATTTAGGGAAGATTATAAGTCCTGAAGCGTTGTCGAGGGACTTATTGTCTTCACAAAATAGCTTTTTTCCCGAGGGAACATTCCATGATTTTCCCAACAACAAAGTTAACATATGTTAAATTATATGACAAAAGTAACACATCTTTACACTTTCAGCCTCTCCGAGCTCGATTACACAATGTGGCTTTTCGAAGGAGTATGTTGACAAGTCATTGTGACGTCATAATATAATCACCCTCTCTCTCTCTCTCTCTCTCATGGGACCTCTTACTGTAATACAATCTCTCTTGTAGGACACACGCGCCATGTAATACACCTGCCGTTTAATATAGGTTTTCCCGGCCAATTTCATACTTTCTCGATCAAATATAAAATCGGATCATTCAATTTCACCCAAACTTAGCTTGCTCCGTATGATCATCATTCAACTGTTTTATTTGGTCGTTCAATTTCACTTTACGCGCCAGCGATTTTCCATTTGCCGCATTCAAAAGTATCATGAGTATAGGGCATTCATTTTCGTAAACCTTCATTCAATTTCATCTCCACCTGTTTTCGGTCTCTCCCCTTCCATTCATATTCACCAATAGTCAGACAAGTTTAAAATAATTGCATTCAAATTTAAATAACATGGTTGATGTATTAGTTTCAGTTTCAGTTTCAGTTTAGTTTATTTCATTTCCAAACAAAATTTAAATACATAGCATTGTACAAAAAATACAAGGTTTACATGTGTAAAATAAATTGAAATAGCTGTACAATGAAAACTACAATCATATAATTATGGTAAATAATATATTTGGAAATGGAGGGATCCACTAAAAAGCAATGCTTGTAGATTGTGGACCCCTCGGGTAATAATAAAGCAATTAAATCATAATTCATAATAAAATCAAATTATACTTTAAAACGTATTTTGTTTGTAATTAACAATAAATTGTACATTTGAGTTGAAAATTGCTTCCAGTAAAGATTACTAAAAACAAATAAAAATGTGGGCCGACAGAGACTTCGACGAGCAGAACAAAACAATACGACACAACACAACACAACGTGCATAGCACAAGATAGCACAGGATGCCAAATACATAAGATTAAGAGTGAATGAAAAGATGTGAAAGTAACATGTATAGAGGTAACATGAATAGAAAGGATGGTTGGATATGGATAGACAGAACTGTTCACGCATACGAGTATAAGTGATATAATAGCGCTCAATACAAACAAAAATTAAAGAATATGGAAGGCAAGTTTTTAGTGAACAATAACACAAGCATATAAATGATGACCTTTTATTGACTAACTAGGAGTTTTATAAGATTGTAATAATAATAATTTAATCCTTTTCTTAAACAAATTAAATGAAGTTGCATTTTTAATATAATCACTGAGAGTATTCCGAAATTTGGGACCAGTATAAATAAATGTATTCTGAGCTAACAGCGTTCTTAATAAGGGCAAATGGAATTCTCCCGAATGTCGTGTTGGGTACTTATGAACTAATTGATTTTTAAAAAACATTTAATCAAAAATTGCGGGTAAAGTATTGTTATTATAATTATACATAAACTGACCGAGTTGAAATAAATATAAGTCCTTAATTTTTAATATATTATTATCTAAAAATAGCGAGTCTGTGTGAGAGCGTGGGGCCATATTAAAAATAATACGCAGTGCTTTCTTTTGCAATAATAACAATTTATCTAATAACGTAACGTGGGTGTTACCCCAAGTCAAAATACCATAATTTAAGTATGGTAATATCAAAGATGAATACAACATAAGTAAGGATGCTAAGGGGAGGTGAAATTTTAATCTATTAATAATACCAATATTGCGAGAAATAACTTTACAAATATTATTTATATGAAATTTCCATGAAAGTTGATTATCTACAGTAACCCCTAAAAATTTAATGTTAGAAACATTTTCCAATACAAAATCTTCAAAAGCAATATCTATGGGTAAGGAATGTATAGACTTACTAAAAAGCATATATTTAGTTTTCTGCAAATTTAATGATAATTTATTCGCTCTAATCCACTTTAATACCTTAACTAATTCAACATTGATTGTTTCTGCAAGAGTGTGTGGATTATCGTGAGAAAAAAATAAGTTAGTGTCATCGGCAAAAAGAACAAACGATAAAACATCAGATGACCTACAAAAATCATTAATATATAAAATAAATAAGAGTGGGCCTAAGATGCTTCCTTGTGGGACGCCACAAGATATATTACGTAACTCTGAACTATGATTATTTACAAATACATATTGCTGTCTATTTGAAAGGTAATTCCTGAACCACTCCAAGGCCTTACCACGCACACCGTAATGAGAAAGTTTATAAAGTAAAATATCATGGTTAACTGTGTCGAAGGCCTTGGAGAAATCTAGGAAAATACCCACCATGTGGGAAGATTTGTCAATAGCATGTGCTACTTTCTCAATAAAAGATAATAAAGCATGGGTAGTACTATACTTTTCTCTAAAACCAAACTGAAAGTTCGAAAGAATATTTTCATTTTTTTAAAAGGAAACTAATCGAATGCATATAATTTTTTCTAGTATCTTAGAAATAGAAGGTAATAAAGAAATTGGACGATAATTTGTAATGTCTAACTTATCACTCTTTTTGAATAAGGGAATAACTTTAGCTATTTTCATTGTGTCAGGGACTTCACCATTTAACAAGGACAAATTAAAAATATGAACTAATGGATCTACTATGTAAGGAATAATGCCTTTTAAAATACAATTATTTATACCATCACAACCAGAACTTTTCTTATCATTTAAATTAGAAACAATATCTAATATCTCAAATTTATGTATAGGAGTAAAAAATATTGAATTTGGATTTGCGGGGCCTAAAAAATCAACAAAGTGTTTATCAGTCGGCGGAATATCTCTAGCTAAATTGTCCCCAACAGAAGAAAAGTATTTATTAAAAATATTAGGTATAACATTAGGATCTTCAACAATCTCATTATCAACATTAATTTTAGTTATGTCACATTTATTTTTTACTATATTCATTGCTTGTTTAATAATTTTCCACGTATTTTGCATATCATGCTTATATAATTCTAAGCGATCCACAAAATATTTTCTCTTTTCCAAACGAATTATTTTAGTCAGAGTATTTTTATACGATGTATATTTTATTTTAGATTGTTCAGTTCCAACTAACTTATATTTATAATAAAGGTTATTCTTTCTATTTATCGATCGCAATACAGACTTGGACATCCAAGGTAGTCTAAGATTTTTGTTATAATTAGTACCCTTATCTCTTTGGATTGGCATACAAATATCTAATTGACCATTTAAAATTTCACAAAACATATCATATGAACAATTTACTTCATCAATATCATAAACACAAGACCAATCTATATTTTCAAGGCTAGCACCAAGTCGTGCTATATTCTCACAATTAACTTTACGTCTTAATGGACGAGGACCACTTTTGACAGATTGTGATAAAGTATAATACGTCATAATAGGATAATGATCTGTCATATCAGAAAGGACAATGTAAGATTCAGGATGAGGTATAACATTAGAAAAAATATTATCAATTAAAGTAGAAGAGGGGCTTACAACACGAGTTGGCTTAGAAATGAGAGGTAAAAAAGAAGCACTTAAGAGGATCTCAAGAAAATCCTGGGACACATTATTATGATCATGATCTCGTTTCAATAAATTAATATTAAAGTCTCCCATTATAAAGGAGTCCTTATTATTAAATATTTGACAGCGCAATAAATCCGATGAGTGCGTTAAAAAATCTTTCACATTAGAATTTGGTGGTCTATATATAACGCCAATTAATATATTTTTACTATTAGGAATAATTATTTCAATAAAAAGAGATTCTATAAAATCATTACTAAGCGAAATTTCATCTCGAACAATATAATTATATGTTGTATGAACATATAAGGCCACACCACCACCAATTCTATTTTGCCTATTTTTTACTACAAAATCATAATCAGAAAGAGAATATGGTTGATTTAAATCTTGATTTACCCAAGTTTCTGTAAGGCCAATTACAGAAAAGGGATTTTCAGTAGGGTTATCCAAAAATAATTTTAAATCATCAAAGTGCTTATTCAAACTTCTTATATTCACATGTAGTAAAGAAAACGTATCATTTTCAAAATCCTTAACAATATCATGAAATTGATGATTAGTTATATATTTAGTAAAATTATAGCTTGCTGGATCATCAAAATTAAAATCAAGTTCTAATTCTTCCGCAGAGGAATTAATATGATTCACAACACTTTCATCAAAATTTGTCAATGAATCATAATTTACTTCATTCACAGTTGACGAGGATCTAAATAAATCAAAAAGGTCATCATCATTGAGTGTATTAAAGGCCATTTGGTCATTCAAAGTCGACATAATATTCTAAAGAGCAGGATCTGAAAGTATAAAAGCGAAAGAGTAATACAGATAAGGTAAGTATTGGCGTCATTAAAATGAAGTGAAAGCAATGCAAATGAAACAGTATATAGTAAATCGTATGAGCGTATGATAAAAAAACATATGACATCAATATACAAACAGGAGAGAAGATGAAACAAAACACGAACAAAACTGGACAAGAACACATCAGAAGTCTCTGTAAGTAGGGCAAATAAACGAGTATACACTGATTGACAGTGACTATAAAGTAACATATTACATAAATACATGTGTCAAGACTAAATAGCGAGATGCCTTGTAAAAAAAAAACAGTTATTAATGGGAATAATACCTTCTTTTTAAAGAATACAACAATATAAATCAATGGTTGCACATTTGATTACCGATCATAAAAGTAAGATCCAAACAAACACACAAAAAGTAAAGGATTGAATATAAAATTGCATACTAATACTTTACAGAAGAACAAAGTAGTGCAATAATGTAAAGTGTTCAATGACATACACGTATAACAAATTATTAATCCACTTTGCAGCTTCAAAAACACACTTTTTCCAGCAAATTCAAGGCGGAACACTGGTATGACCCGACCTGGATCCAACACTATAGCGGTTTTTAGGAATGAAGAAAAAAAAAAAGGGGTAATGTGTGGAGGGGAAGAAAAGATTACTGTAGTATGACCAATGTATTGTATAAAGGGTCATGACCGGGTTGCATTTACATTCCACGCAACTAGGGTAGGGCTTACGGTCTAACAATTGAATATCAGAGAAGCTATCTAAAATACATTTTTTTTAAAGGAGCATGTGAAAAAGAATGCGATAGGCATACATTACAGGAAGATTTTAAAGAAAAGAAAGTTCAGGGTTTAACAGAAGATGTAATGCAGGCTATAGCGATCAGGCGATGAGGGTTTCAATGAATTCTAAAAAACGGTTAGGGTGAGATTTAATAATATAAGCAGTGACTATTTCTTATTTGAGGGCCAGAATACAAATATCACCAGGCCAATGGCTTTTTATGGATAATGTTAGAATGTCGATTTATAAACAAGAATAGTAAATAAAGTGGTGCACATGCTGAGTGAGCTAAATGACGTCAAGTGGCTGACCTGCATTATAAGGTTAAAAAAAAAGAAGACAATTCCTTCAAACAATCGACATGAATACAATGTATGCAGGCAGTGTGCGTATATTACGTAACTTATGCACGTGTACGCATCAACAATTTGACTCCTTTTCATCAAAACAAATACTACTTTCTGTAGGGCAAGTTGATTTAAATTCATCACAAAGTATATCAAAAGAAAATATGGCATTTACATATTGCAAATTTCAATTAATGAAATCTACAACAAATCAGAAAAAAAGAAGAAAAAAAAAAAAGAAAAAAAAAAAAGAAAAAAATTTGCTCAAAGACAATTTTATATATATCAGGCTGTCATAAAAAAGTTATAACAACGTTAAATGCAAACGTTGAAGTGTAAACACTGGCCAAAGAGAGCGCTAGGAAGACACACCCCCATTCACTCCTGGACACTACCACTGAACATGTCATACCATAGGTATGACATGCTCAATGGCAACACCCAAAAATGAACAAGAATACGTCCTCCCAACGCAAATACGAAAATATGGCATTTACATAATTAAAATTCCACTTAATGAAATCTACAACAAAGCAGAAAATAAATAAATAAAAAAAGAATCTGCTCAAAGACAATTTTATATATAACACTAACAGGCTGTCATACAAAGTTATAACAACGTTGAAGTGTAAACACCAGCAAAAGAGAGCGCTAGGAAGACACACCCCATTCACTCCTGGACACTACCACTGAACATGTCATACCATAGGTATGACATGCTCAATGGCAACACCCAAAAATGAACAAGAATACGTCCTCCCAACGCAAATACGAAAATATGGCATTTACATAATCCAAATTTCACTTAATGAAATCTACAACAAAGCAGAAAAAAATAAAAAAAGAATCTGCTCAAAGACAATTTTATATATAACACTAACAGGCTGTCATACAAAGTTATAACAACGTTGTAACAACGTTGAAGTTCCCTATAGCTAAAGCATTTTCCATTGAACATTAGAGAAAATGAACATTGTTTGAATACAGCATTTAAAATCATCATCTTATAATGCGATCAAATGTTCTATGAAATGAAAAATATCAACATGGAAATTATGTAAAAGAGAAGAATAAAAGGAAAGTAATAATCTGACATCTGAGAAGCAAGCTTATTTTATTAATTTGACTGAAGTTGATGTGTATTCATTTGAATGGATGTGTGTGTGGTGTGTGTGTGTGTGTGTGTGTGTGTGTGTGTGTGTGTGTGTGTGTGTGTGTGTGTGTGTGTGTGTGCGTGTGTGTGTGTGTGTGTGTGTGTGTGTGTGCATGCATGTGTGCATGCATGTGTGCATGCATTTAAAAAAAAAAATGTAGGAGTATGGTATTGTACATCCGCCTGACTCTCTCGACCACCGCGTCCTCGGAGTTCAGCCTTTTCTCCTTTATCTTCCTCACTGCCACTGCATCTTCATTCACAAACACCTTAATGACAACAAAATAGAAGTCAATGAAAATAATCAATAAAGAATACACACTGACATAGTATTATAGAGTGGTGAAGTGTGATGTCATAAATGATGTCATAAACATTTTTTTTTTAATTTTCAAATTTGGACTTCATTTTCAGAAAGAGTATAACAAATAATGTCCAAATACCGAAAATCAAAGGAATAGGTTACGTATTGGCCGAGATATGCCCATCCGAATGATTTTTTTGGTCAATGGGCAATCAGTGTTATAGTGCACTGGTTCCTAAATTTAGGAACCAGTGCATTATAACACTGATTGCCCATTGAAGTAAAATTCATTCGGATGGGCATATCTCATCCAATACGTAACCTATTCCTTTGATTTTCGGTATTTGGACATTATTTGTTATGTTCTTTCTGAAAATGAAGTCGAAAAATTTGAAAATTATAAAAAAAAAATGTTTTTATGACGTCATGGCTTCTGTACTCTATAGCGCGCACGAGCTAGCCTAGTAACGTATATCGGGCAGGTATTACCAACCAACCAACCATCCAACCAACCAACCAACCAACCAACCAACCAACCAACCAACCATCCAACCAACCAACCATCCAACCAACCAACCAACCAACCAACCAACCAACCAACCAACCAACCAACCAACCAACCAACCAACCAACCAACCATCCAACCAACCAACCAACCAACCAACCAACCAACCAACCAACCAACCAACCAACAACCAACCAACCAACTAACCAACAGTGAGCGAGGGATCAAGTTAACAAAGGCTTCCTCGTGATCAGCCAGTTTGCCTAAAGAAGAGCAATGTGATATTGGTTGTAAAAGTCTATTATTTATAAATAATAACCAACATCGTAACAAAAATTATTATAACAATATAGTACAATCCAATACCATATAAATACAGATAAAAATGAAACATAAATGTTTCATAGCGCTTTACTTACGTAACTACAAAATTAACAATATGAATATAAAGCAAATGAAATACATGTTAATCAATACATTAAAAACATGAGAAAAAATGAACATGTAAAAGCTGAAAAAACTCGTAGCTGATGTCCTGATGCAGCGCGGTATTCTTATATTTGTCGTATATCTACATGTTTTCTTATTCACTTGGTAACATTGTCAAATGACAAATTGAAAAGATGTTCATTCGAAACTTATGTACATCAGTACTTCAGTAGTCATAAACTGTATAACTATGATGGCCAGGATATGTGCAAGTTATAGCGGAACGCGATCGTGTATGATAGCGCTAAATGTAACACTTCTCCAAAACCATTTGTTCTTTTGGCTGAGACCACTGGTAGAGCCCCGAATAATTCATGCCCCTCCCCCCCCCCCCCCCCAAAAAAAAGAAAGAAAACAAAGACAAATGTTATTTATACAAAACCTTCCCCCCCAAAAAAAAAAATTTAATAAATAAATAAAATAAATAAATAAATAAATAAAAACATAGATAAATAAATAAATAAATAAATAAATAAATAAATAAATAAATAAATAAATAAATAAATAAATACAAGTAATAATAAAAAATAATGATAATAATACATAAATTAATTAATGTTTACAAAATAACAAATACAAACAAAATAAAATAATGATAATTATAAAACACGAGTGAATCCCATGTAGTACTGTACTGCATGGGATTCACTCATGTTTTATAATTATCATTATTTTTTATTATTACTTGTATTTATTTATTTATTTATTTATTGTAGTTATTTCTGCAATAGGGCTCTGATATGATTAACTTGTGTTAGTTATTTCTGCAATAGGGCTCTGATATGATTAACTTGTGTAACACAAGTTAATCATATCAGAGCCCTATTGCAGAAATAACTCCAATCGATTGTACGTTACAATTGAGTGCAACCCCTGACACCAGGGATCGACCCATCAGGTTGCATATAACACAGTTACAAAGTATCGATAAATGGAATTAGGATTCGAACATTCGACGGGTTGAACAGACTTTGAGAACAAAAAAAGAAAGGAAAAAAACAGAAATAGAAAATTAAGTGAATCTCATATATTAACCAGAACACAGGTCAATAATATCAGGTCGAGTTCCGTGTTACCCAACTGGGATTTCCCCCAAGTAAGGCCACAGCTCGAACGCTTAACTTTCCTTACGTTGTGTCTTCCTTTTTCGTGGGTATATGATCGGAACGAGGAAACAAAAACATGCTGACCATGACACGATGAACCCGGACCTAGTACATATAGCGCGTGATGGGAATGTTGCCAACAAAATAAAACGATTGTACAGCTCAGTTTGGTTAGCGCATGGATAGTACTAGTCCATGGTTAGCGTAGAGGAACAGAAAAAACACAATACAATCAGAGGTCTTTATCCATAACAGGAGAAAATAAAACTCGACACGAAAATACATTTTGAATTAACAGCAATGTTTGATAAGGACTCTTATCATGCTTATAATAGCTTACATAATTATGATAATTATATACACTTGAATTTGTCCAGTGGTGTAGCGTGGTCGGACTTATTGCAGGGGGGGGGGGGGGGGGGGGGCCCGCAAAATAATTCGGGGCACACCTTATGTATTTCTTTGTTTTGTTTTCTTCCAAAAATGTCCCTTAATGTTTTCTATTGTTTGTTTCTAAATTATTTACCCCCCCCCCCCTCCCCCGTAGCTACGCCACTTATTGTGTCATTGCGATGGCCTATCGAATTCGAATAGTCTCTTGCATTTCACACAATTTGTTATTCTTTCTTAATGAGTATTGAGTGATCATCATATTATCTTTATGTCGTTATTTTCACTTTTTAGGAGCCCTCAAAACCGTAACCATGCATGGTTACTGCCGACATTAGGCAAAAAAAATTAGTTTAAATTATGTAGTGCTTTGCGTATATCTTCACTTACAAGCAAATATTTTGAAGTGCGAGTCATAGTTGTCTTTTATGACATGAAATACATACAGAGCTGGTTTGAGAAGATAGGGATCTGAAAAAGTGTTTATATGGAATTATTCAGATCTCGAAATAATACGGTTGTTACGATCGTTTCATGTGTATAACAACTGCCGACGATTAATTTAATTATGAAGTTCCCAAACTAAATATTACATTTGTTGTTGTTGTTGTTGTTGTTTTTTTGTTTTGTTGGGGGGGGGGGGGGGGGCAAGCACTGTCAACGTGATTCAATCAGATTTACGATGCAACAGGGTCATCTATATGAATTGGTAAAAGGATAAGGATATTTTATGATACATAATGATATTCACTGCCGAATAGACTGTGGATGAATCTGAGAGACTATTAATCGATCAATTTTCTTGCATCGTGTGAATCCTATATTTATTTGAACTTTAACAACTTGATGTAGGTGGTATATTTCTCTAATATCGTGCAAAGGTTTGCTAAATTTGAAGACGCATGCAAAGGAAGGACACTCTTTTTAAGCGTCACTTAATACCAAATCAAGATTCGAGGATATAATGTGTAAACTGAATCGATACATGCGTTGTCTATTTTACTGCATAAAGAGACCCGGTTATCATTTCCGATAATAAAAACAAACATTATAAACGAATAATATTTTACTTGTTGTCAATACTTCCTATCTTGTACCTCGCCAAAATAATAAAACCCAATCACCTTCAAGCATCATGTATATAATTGACCCCTGGGCGGTAGCATATCGTGAACAGACTGATTAAGGGGTTGCTTATTTGGGGCGGTGTGAAAGGAAAGAAGCAATGTTACCTAGGATAGGGGCACCCTGATGGGTTTACCTAGTATACACATAATTATATTTACACGCATTTGGTACACAATTCATATTTGGGTTCACTACATGATGCCTGAATGTCCCATTTTGACTCCCACCATAAACTGTAGCCCCTAGACTCACCCATGCAAACCCTTACCCCACTCCCCTGATGCCCTGGCTAAAAATAAAAAATACAAACTGTATACTGCTATTATATCAATATACAAAGTGTACAGAGTAGGGATTATTCAAAGAAGGAGAAGTAGGCTTGGTATCACCTTATTACATACATCAGCCTGATTTAGAAATGAATTGATTGATTGATTTATTGATTCATTGATTGATAGCATAGGCATACCCAGGGGGGGGGGGGGTTCAACCCCCCCCCCCCCCTTTGATAAAACATGGCTATTTTGGGGGGGTTCGAACCCCCCCCCCCCCCCCTTTCAAATTTTAGCCGGTCTCGAGACTACTTTTAAGCTTTCTCGACAGTCTAAAATCTGGTCTCGACCGACTAAAACCCGGTCTCGGCCCCAAAATTTGTCGACGATCTCAGGTCTCGGGCTCGAAAATTTTGGGGAAAAATCTTCATCGTTCACAAACACCTTAATGACAACAAAATAGAAGTCAATGAAAATAATCAATAAAGAATACACACTGACATAGTATTATAGAGTGGTGAAGTGTGATGTCATAAATGATGTCATAAACATTTTTTTTAGAATTTTCAAATTTGGACTTCATTTTCAGAAAGAGTATAACAAATAATGTCCAAATACCGAAAATCAAAGGAATAGGTTACGTATTGGCCGAGATATGCCCATCCGAATGATTTTTTTGGTCAATGGGCAATCAGTGTTATAGTGCACTGGTTCCTAAATTTAGGAACCAGTGCATTATAACACTGATTGCCCATTGAAGTAAAATTCATTCGGATGGGCATATCTCATCCAATACGTAACCTATTCCTTTGATTTTCGGTATTTGGACATTATTTGTTATGTTCTTTCTGAAAATGAAGTCGAAAAATTTGAAAATTATAAAAAAATGTTTTTATGACGTCATGGCTTCTGTACTCTATAGCGCGCACGAGCTAGCCTAGTAACGTATATCGGGCAGGTATTACCAACCAACCAACCATCCAACCAACCAACCAACCAACCAACCAACCAACCAACCAACCAACCAACCAACCAACCAACCAACCAACCATCCAACCATCCAACCAACCAACCAACCAACCAACCAACCAACCAACCAACCAACCAACCAACCAACCAACCAACCAACCAACCAACCAACCAACCAACCATCCAACCAACCAACCAACCAACCAACCAACCAACCAACCAACCAACCAACCAACCAACCAACCAACCAACCAACAGTGAGCGAGGGATCAAGTAAACAAAGGCTTCCTCGTGATCAGCCAGTTTGCCTAAAGAAGAGCAATGTGATATTGGTTGTAAGAGTCTATTATTTATAAATAATAACCAACATCGTAACAAAAATTATTATAACAATATAGTACAATCCAATACCATATAAATACAGATAAAAATGAAACATAAATGTTTCATAGCGCTTTACTTACGTAACTACAAAATTAACAATATGAATATAAAGCAAATGAAATACATGTTAATCAATACATTAAAAACATGAAATACAATTAAATGCATAACGAGAAAATGAACATGTAAAAGCTGGAAAAACTCGTAGCTGATGTCCTGATGCAGCGCGGTATTCTTATATTTGTCGTATATCTACATGTTTTCTTATTCACTTGGTAACATTGTCAAATGACAAATTGAAAAGATGTTCATTCGAAACTTATGTACATCAGTACTTCAGTAGTCATAAACTGTATAACTATGATGGCCAGGATATGTGCAAGTTATAGCGGAACGCGATCGTGTATGATAGCGCTAAATGTAACACTTCTCCAAAACCATTTGTTCTTTTGGCTGAGACCACTGGTAGAGCCCCGAATAATTCATGCCCCTCCCCCCCCCCCCCCCAAAAAAAAAGAAAACAAAGACAAATGTTAAAATAACATTTACAAATACAAAACCTTCCCCCCCAAAAAAAAAATTTAATAAATAAATAAAATAAATAAATTAAAAAAAAAAAAATAGATAAATAAATAAATAAATAAATAAATAAATAAATAAATAAATAAATAAATAAATAAATAAATACAAGTAATAATAAAAAAATAATGATAATAATACATAAATTAATTAATGTTTAAAAAATAACAAATACAAACAAAATAAAATAATGATAATTATAAAACACGAGTGAATCCCATGCAGTACTGTACTGCATGGGATTCACTCATGTTTTATAATTATCATTATTTTTTATTATTACTTGTATTTATTTATTTATTTATTTATTGTAGTTATTTCTGCAATAGGGCTCTGATATGATTAACTTGTGTTAGTTATTTCTGCAATAGGGCTCTGATATGATTAACTTGTGTAACACAAGTTAATCATATCAGAGCCCTATTGCAGAAATAACTCCAATCGATTGTACGTTACAATTGAGTGCAACCCCTGACACCAGGGATCGACCCATCAGGTTGCATATAACACAGTTACAAAGTATCGATAAATGGAATTAGGATTCGAACATTCGACGGGTTGAACAGACTTTGAGAACAAAAAAAGAAAGGAAAAAAACAGAAATAGAAAATTAAGTGAATCTCATATATTAACCAGAACACAGGTCAATACTATCAGGTCGAGTTCCTTGTTACGCGATTTGGGAATTCCCCCAAGTAAGGCCACAGCTCGAGCGCTTAACTTTCCTTACGTTGTGTCTTCCTTTTTCGTGGGTATATGATCGGAACGAGGAAACAAAAACATACTGACCATGACACGATGAACCCGGACCTAGTACATAAAGCTCGTGATGGGAATGTTGCCAACAAAATAAAACGATTGTACAGCTCAGTTTGGTTAGAGTAGAGACAACAGAAACAAACACAATCGGTCAGGGGTCTTTATTCCCTAACAGGGGAAAATAAAACTCGACACAAAAATACATTTCGAATTTACAGCAATGTTTGATAAAGACTCTTATCATGCTTATAGTAGCTTACATAATAATGATAATATACACTTGATTTTGTCCAGTGGTGTAGCGTGTGGCTTTTATGACATGAAATACATTTGAAGAGCTAGTTTGAGAAGATAGGGATCTGAAAAATAAACAATAAACGAGTGTTACGATCGTTTAATATGTATAACAACTGCCGACGATTCATTTCATTATGATGTTAACAAACTAAATATTACATTTTTTTTTTTGGGGGGGGGGGGGCAAGCACAGTCAACGTGATTTAATCAGATGTTCGATGCAACATGGTGATCTGTATCAATTGGTAACATTATTAAGGATATTCAATGATACATAATGATATTCACTGCCGAATAGAGTCGACTGTGAATGACTATTAATCGATCGTTTTTTTTGCATCGTGTTAATCCTTTTCTATATGAACTTTAACATGTTACCAACTTGGTGTACGTGGTATATCCTTGTAATATCGTGGAAAGGTTTACTAAACTTGAAGGACACTATCTTTAAGCATCACTTTATACCAAAACAAGGATTCGAGGATATAATGTGTAAACTGAATTGGTACATGCGTTGTCTATTTTACTGCATAAACAGACCCGGTTATCATTTCCGATAATAAAAACAAACATTATAAACGAATAATATTTTACTTGTTGTCAATACTTCCTATCTCGTACCTCGCCAAAATAATAAAACCCAATCAACTTCAAGCATCATGTATATAATTGACCCCTGGGCGGTAGCATATCGTGAACAGACTGATTAAGGGGTTGCTTATTTGGGGCGGTGTGAAAGGAAAGAAGCAATGTTACCTAGGATAGGGGCACCCTGATGGGTTTACCTGGTATACACATAATTATATTTACACGCATTTGGTACACAATTCATATTTGGGTTCACTACATGATGCCTGAATGTCCCATTTTCCAAATTCCAAAATTGACTCCCACCATAAACTGTAGCCCCTAGACTCACCCATGCAAACCCTTACCCCACTCCCCTGATGCCCTGGCTAAAAATAAAAAATACAAACTGTATACTGCTATTATATCAATATACAAAGTGTACAGAGTAGGGATTATTCAAAGAAGGAGAAGTAGGCGTGGTATCACCTTATTACATACATCAGCCTGATTGAGAAATGAATTGATTGATTGATTGATTGATTCATTGATTGATAGCATAGGCGTACCCAGGGGGGCCGGGGTTCAACCCCCCCTCCCCCCCCCCCCCTTTTGACCAACAAATTGCTATTTTGGGGGGGTTCGAACCCCCCCCCCCCCCCACCTTGATCAAATTTTAGCCGGTCTCGAGACTACTTTTAAGCTTTCTCGACCGTCTAAAATCTGGTCTCGACCGACTAAAACCCGGTCTCGGCCCCAAAATTTGTCGACGATCTCAGATCTCGGGCTCGAAAATTTTGAAGAAACAAATTTACGGCCCTGAGAGGGGTTCTCAACTTTGAAGGTACTTTGTCTCGGTGTCGAAATTTTTGAAGGTTCTTGGTCTCGGCTTGGAATTTTTACAAAATGACCCCCCCCCCCTTTAAAAAATCCTGGGTACGCCACTGATAAATAGATTGATTGATTGATTGATTGATTGATTGATTGATCCAGTAAAAAACACAAATAGCTACAAAATTACAATGTACATAATACCACAAAGATACAAACTACGGGGAAATGAAAAAGTGTGGAAATCAATGAAGCCTAGTGTATGTCGTTAAGTATGTTGAAACACCCATTGAAAACTCATATATGCCACTTATAAATTGCGAAGCATACCTCATTGGTAGCGTGGCTACAGACGGTTGCAGTACAGGGTATATGTCAGAAAGCATGTAAGAAAACAATACATACATAAAGTGTGCACCAGTGTGCCCCAGTCAGTCCGTCCACGCTACGCCACTGAACTGCGATCAAGACGAGGTACTGGGTTCACTTTCGAGTCCCTGGATCTGCGTGACAGGACGCGATGGGTTCGATATCTTCTTCTTCTATTATATTAATACGGTAAGCTTCAACCCCCCAAATGCCTCCCACTCGAGATATCCTCACCCCGAGAATTCGGCGACTCCCCGACCGTCGGGATCGAAGGATATACGTTTTGCGGAGGACAATAAGGTATTCCCGAGTCGCTCCCGCCCCGTGGTCGTCCTCCAGATCGAAGAAAAGGGAAAGTCAGCAATGCGGTTGCTAAAGTTAAGGCGCCGAGCAGACTACCGATTTACCGCCGCAACTTTGTTTGACGAATATAAAACGGAGTTTAAAAAGCAAGATATATATTACGAAACAATTCAAAGTTTACGAGTTGCAAAACTGTCCAGTTTTGGATAAATATAAATTATTATTATCACGCAAATGGTCCATATGATCCGTAAGTTTGAAATTGACAACGCACTGTAACGACAACGAGTGTAATAGTAGCTTAGTTCAATAGTTTCGTCATCGTTGTTTTGCGTGTGTTATTCGCGAGCCCACATACTTTGTACACAGCTGAGCGAGCGAGCTAATCCTTTTGTACACGGTGCAATTGTGCATTGAAGTGAATATAGAACGGGGGGAACAATGGTTGAGGGGAGTTTCTTTCGTATTTATACATTGACCAGGGCATCGGCTAATCTTGCTAAAATCGCTCCATGGTATAATGTGCAATATCGCCACCCTGTGTTACAACACGCACAAGGAAAGAAGGATATACCATCTCGCATACCATCTCGCAATCCGCTCAGGATTGATAATACAAAATGATTATAAAAAGTGTCATTTTATTAAATGCATGAAGGGACAGCTGTAAGCGTTCCCTCCATCGCAATATATCCCCGGGTTTCACATTATGATAAACGTAATAACAAGGGATGATACTGAAATTGGAAATCAAACTTTTAGGACAAAATCCTGCAGATTTGGAAAAGGGGAAAAGGAGATCACCCCCCCCCCCCCCCCCCCTACCTGCCTACTAACTTCGCAACCAAAAATAAAACAACGAAAACGCATCAAGCGCATGTGTTTGTATTTGATAAGTTTGTCATGCATACAATTTCATCATCTGTAAGCGTTCCCTCCATCGCAATATATCCCCGGGTTTCACATTATGATAAACGTATAACAAGGGATGATACTGAAATTGGAAATCAAACTTTTAGGACAAAATCCTGCAGATTTGGAAAAGGGGAAAAGACGATCACCCCCACCCCTACCTGCCTACTAACTTCGCAACCAAAAATAAAACAACGAAAACGCATCAAGCGCATGTGTTTGTATTTGATAAGTTTGTCATGCATACAATTTCATCGTATTTTCATTATTATCATTATTTGTAACATTTAAACAGAGTGTACCGGGGATATCCGATGGGTCGGGTTTATCATGTTCACTGAAAGGATGTATCGCAATGACATGTGCAAAAGAGCGGGGTGGGGGAGGGGTAGCACAAATTAGCTATAATTACGTGTATAAATCTAGGGATAGGTTCAGTATTAGTATCATTGTTATAATTTGGTTATATAACTGATTATAATATGTTTGGTTTTATTTTGTTGTAAGGAACTGTTGATACAATACAACGCATGGTTTTGATTATTCTTAATCTTCTGAAAAGTGATGATTTTCACGGGGTGATTGCGGACCCATTTTGATTTATAATGCAGCAAAAAACTAAACAAAAGAGGTTCACAGGATAAAGAAATGATACAAATTTTCCCCGGGAGCTAATTGCTCCTCAAGAAATTACGCAATTTATATCTGTATGATATTCAAGCACTTGAAAAAAAGGTGAGGTCTCGAATTATCAAATTATACAAGTATCCAAACGGATATGTGTTATGATAAAACTGTTTTGCGACACGATAATAGGGGAGAGGTTTAATTCCCCCTCCCCAGTCCCCTCCCCCCCCCCCCCCCCCCAAAAAAAAAAAATAAATAAATAATAATAATAATAAATAAATAAATTTTAAAAAGGGGGGAGATAACCGTTCGCAGGTTTTTATTATGTAACAGCTTAAAATATACCAGTTTTAAAAAATACACAATGATCTCTTCATTGTACCAATACTTCATTTGGAGATCGTCGTGCAGTTTGTGATACAAGCTCAATATTTGACACAGAGACCAATAATGTGTCACAATCCGTTCATTTTGCGATACAAGCAACGAAATAACCATAAATATAGCTTTAAAGGACAAGTAACACCTCGAAAAAGCAAAATGGCTGCCGCAGCAAAGAGCGCCCGTTTAACGGGCGCCAACAGCTAGTCTATTATATTAATACGGTAAGCTTCAACCAACCCCCAAAATGGTTCCCACTCGATATATCCTCACCCCGAGGATTCGGCGACTTCCCGACCGTCGAGATCGAAGGATATACTTTTTGCGGAGGACAATAAGCCATTCCCGAGTCGCTCCCGCCCCGTGGTCGTCGTCCAGATCGAAGAAAAGGGAAAGTCAGCAATGTCAATTGCCCGTTTAAGACGCCGAGCATTGACTAACGATTTATCGCCGTAAAAGTATTTGTAAGAATATAAATTGGAGTAGATAAAACAAATAATATATCGAGAAACTATTTTAGATATAACACGTTGCGAAACTACCCAGGTTTTGATAAATATCAATATTTATATTACGCGGATGGTATGGTAATGATCGCTATTGCCGATTGGCATCGTGTTTGTAAGTGCATAGACGACAAAATGCGACAACTTCAATTTAGCTGCGGTTACAACGCGCGATGGCTGTACAGCCGTGTATACACGTCGCGCAGTCATCTAATTACCCCACCGAACCGTAGTTTATTTGCATAGCTCACTGACCTGCTGACCATCGTCTCTGGTCACTATCTCATTCGCCCTACCGTACACGATACTATAATTGCGCCAGCTTGTGGTAAGATGTATTAAGTCCGCGAGCCCACATGCTTTGTACACAGCTGAGCGGGTGTGCAAAGTGCATTGAAGTGAATAAAGCGGGGTGGACAATCGTGGAGCAGGGGAGTTTTTTTTTTTGGGGGGGGGGGGGGTATCTGCTCATTTATTATGCAATGCATGCATGTATTGACGGCTACTATTCCCTTCAACCATGGAACTCCCATATCCTTGCTTCAACGGAATATATCATCGGGTTTCTCAAGAATATGACAAAATGTATACGCCGGAGAACTTAGATTGGATATGAAACGTTCATGGGACACGACGGGTTATGTGTCATGCAGGAAATTGGAGTCGCGGGGGGGGGGGGGGGTGGTCAGCGGCGAAGCTACTGTATATTAGCAAGTACATGAACATAGTGTACTGTATCTAATACAAGCGGAACAAATTATGGACTCTATAAAATATGGGGGATAACTGAATAACTTTGCATGGGTACTAAACCATTATGATTTTGTTATACATTGGCCGGATATCGTTGGACGGGACCCTAATGCGTCGGGGCCCCGTCCAACGACGGGTTGTGGGGCGGGATTGAGTCGCCCGTGTTTATTTTGTCTTATACTATTTATATTATGACTCTGGGAATAGTAGAGATTTAAAGTATCGTTATGTCATCATCGCCTCTCTCTCACAAAAACCCGCGGATTTCCGCGGGTACAGCTAGTAACGAGATTATTTTGAGTTTGTCTTCCATTCGCTGGTCCCGATCGAGCAGGATCGGTCGCGCCAGGCTAAGTCTACTCACTATCTAGATCGTATCCTTTCCCGGACAGTCCACCTAGACAAGCCACCCGTCGGATTATAGACCATTCACTTGGTGATCCTCTATGCCTAAGAGGATCATTTATTCCATCTACTCTTATTTTTCCGCCTTCCTTCTTATATCCTTGATCATCAATCTTGCATTTCTTGTACTGGTTCGGATCTCTCTCGGCGATGGCTGGCAAGATGTGTCTTCTCTCGCTGGCTCTCATCTCTGTGCTAGTGATCTCTGGAAGGGCGCAGTCTCCGGTTGACAGTGCCGCGTAAGTATTTGAAAAATATTTGATATTAATAATGATACATTTTGACCATAGGCATACATATTCCTTTTTCTTAAATAATAATTTATAGTGTATGTGTATTTGTTTAAACAAAAGTGTACAGCCATAGAACAGTACCATGAACATTATTGAAATCTACTCTGTTGGCTAAATAAATTGATCAACATGGTTGAAATAGTATAAAATATGGTTTATGTTGTAAAATATGAACCATAACATCGTAAAATGCGGACAAAAAAGGACAATTCCATGCGTTGTCGATTAGATTGAGTGGACACAGCTTATTTGTGCCGCGAGACTCTCCCGGCCGCGAGTATTTGTAGATAGCCGATTGGTTATCTTTTTACCACGCGCGGTGGGTTTGCGTGCTTTGCATAATTACATAAGAAATGTGCGAACGAACATTTAAAAATGTAATTGTCGGCGATATCGATCTGTATCTACATATCGTTTGCTAAATTGCAAATATGTCAATTAATAGGCGGTTTCTTGGTCAATGTATTATAATTTCATATTTATTTTAGTAAAAACATATTCTTGTTCAAGTTCAAGTTCAAGTTATTGTTGTCATTTATAATAACGATGATAAATTACATTTAAATAGCGCTTAATTTAGTGTTTCGAATCGCAACCTTCTACCTGCTTGGTGATAAGAGCGTAAATTTTATTGTTCGTGTGTGTGAGGGGGCGTTTCCCCATTACTGTCATTTAGCTTTTACAACGAAATAGAATATTTCAAATCAATGAAAATAGAATATTTCAAATCAATGAAAATAGAAAACTTGCAAAGAATTTTGAGAGTTTTTCTTTCTTTAATTCTTATTTCTTGCTTTGTAAAACTACCGACGGAATGTGTGTGAGTTATGCCCCTTGTTCTATCATACACTAAAACTGATTTTTGTTATTGTTGATTTTCATTCTGATAAATAGTAGAAACCTAAATTCTTTAGCGCTTTTTACAAAATTTGATGCAAAGCCCTTAAAAGGATCTAGCAACATTTTCCAAACCCACAAAACCTCTCTCATACCTTGTTGTATTCTATTTAATGGCGGCGTCAGACTAGAGCCACGCTCTAGCCACGATTTAGACAATAGCTGATCACAATCACTGGAATGTATCTACAAAATGTCTTTTGTCCAATGAGGAACTGAATGGGAAGATTATCTCACATGTGTCAATAGATATCCTTCCATGAATGCACAGACAATAGCTCGCTGAACAAAAGTCTAGGTCGGCAAAAGACCCACGACCGACCCACGACCGCTTTTTAAGCTTTGGACATGTCGAAAGCGCTCGAAAGCGGTCGTGAGTCTTTGGCGTTCGACTCTTTTGTTTAGGGAGCCATTGTATGTCCATGCATGAGAGGCTATCCGTTCACCTACGTGCGATAATCCTCCCATTCATTCGTCATTTAATCATCGTTCGGTCAATGCTTCGCCTCCCACTGCCAAATTTATGAATGGGGATTAGGAGCGTAGCAATTTTATGAATGGGGATTAGAAGCGGCGCGAGAGCGTAGCTATATGTGACGGGGGTATTAAGTGTGCCGTCAGACTAGAGCCACGCTCTAGCCACGATCTAGACAATAGCTGATCACAATCACTGAAATGTATCTGCAAAATGTCTTTTGTCCAATGAGGATCTGAATGGGAAGATTATCTCACATGTGTCAATAGATATCCTTCCATGAATGCACAGACAATAGCTCGCTGAACAAAAGACTAGGTCGGCAAAAGACCCACGAACGACCCACGACCGCTTTGGACATGTCGAAAGCGGTCGTGAGTCTTTGGCGTTCTGCTCTTTTGTTTAGGGAGCCATTGTATGTCCATGTATGAGAGGATATCCTTTCACCTATGTGCGATAATCCTCCCATTCATTCGTCATTTAATCATCGTTCGGACAATGCTTCGCCTCCCACTGCCAAATTTATGAATGGGGATTATGGGGATTAGGAGCGGCGCGAGAGCGTAGCTATATGTGACGGGGGTATAAGTATGCTCCATGTGTTTATTTTTGTCTCCTTTGTTAAGAAGATATTTGGCGAGTGACGTGTTTAGGTTTTTAATTATCCACTGGAAAGTTATACTTGCGAACACAGTCAGTGCAATGAGATGGCAAATGTCACTTAGCAATTCGCTCATTAATTAGTCATAATAACATCATGGTTCCATCACAGAAAGAGAGACTATCGATTGTAAGTAACAATTTACTGTAAGTCAAAAAATTTGTGTTTCCAACCAATCAAATGTGCGCATTTAGAACACATGGCCTGACTTACAATTCATTGTTACTTACAGTCGATTGTATTTCTTACAACAACGGGGCCCCGTGACGTTACATTTAACATATAACTTGTGACATCTCAGATAACAAAATTAAAAAATGTTCGTGACTTTTTGCACATGTCGACATAGTTAATATAAATCCCTTTAAAGAGATCTAGTAACTTTGTTGACATGTGCAAAAAGTGATGAGTGGTTGCTATAATGTAAAGTATTGTTAAATGATATGCCCACTGGGTGTTGTGTGAAATTTTCAAGTTAATTGGACGTTATATGGCCGAGAAATGAGCAAAAATGCACTCACTTTGAAAACCGAAACCTGTTCCATGCTTTTATTATTAATACAAATACAACTAGGTATGAGGGAACCGCTAGAATTTCAATTAGATTTTGAGGATTTGGACAATTTTACTAAGTCCTTTTAAAAGGTACACAAGCATAATTACAAATAAAAAGCTGCACAATACTCAAACAATGAATAATATACAGTCAGGTATTAAATACTGTACTTCGTTTTTATTCGTAAATTGTACTTTATTAAAATGTGAATTCAAGTGATTACTATTACTATTAGTTATAATTATACAAACATTTAAATTACATAAAGCAATTAATGAGATTATGTTTAAAGTTCTTTTTGTTAATGTTGATTCTATATAGACGTAGTTTAAATAATATATGACTTACTCGGTGAATATGAGTAATGTGTAATTTGAAGCTTGCTGTTATATACTGTTATACTGGTATATGTTGTTACTGTGTAATATATACTTTGTAACTATGTGAAAGAAATGTGCGGACGACATTTTAAATTCCACCCCTCGGCGAAATCGATCTATAGTCAGATCGTTTTCTAAATTCGCAAATAAATCAATTAATAGGCGGTTTCGTGGCCAAATTTGTATAATCCCATATTTTAAGTTAACATATATCATTTCACATTGTTGGCGATAAGAGCATACATTTAATTTGTTTTGTGTATGGGGCTTTTCCCGTTACTCATTGGCTTTAAAGGGTACCACCACCAAAAAATAATATTCCTATAAATGAAAAAATTACATCTTTAGTAGTCCATTCCATCAACACGTTCAGAAAAATATGTTTCGAGAAAAAAATATATAATTGGAAAACTCATCACCATTCTAAAGCATGCCATCATGGGTCTGTGTGTACGAAGACTACCTTTGTCCAGAGCGAACGAATCCTCCGGGATTCTATTGTCTCCAAACGTATACGCGTGGTGCACTAGCAAATGTTTGGCACGTACGGAACCATGAAATAATACTGGTTCCGTATTAGTGGTGGTAGGTAATTGCATTGTTCATGAATTACACAACCCTTTGCAAAAAAACCCTATTCGTATATTTCCCCTTGGCCTTGGGTATCACTAATAATGGAAACAATCAATTATTGTGAGACCGATATCACCTGTTTGACTGACCACTTGCTATACTAGAGAGGCTGCTAGTATGTTTTCCAACATATGAAAGATCATCTGAGCGTGCACGAACGATAACAGGTTACGTAACCACATCCATAGAAGCAGACTCAACAGACATAGATATACAACACTCTATAACACGTTAGGGGAAATCTCTTTAATACATACGCAATCAAATAACGCCGACCCAAATAATTTGCTTGCTCCCACCCCCTCATGAATAGGTCAGACGACTTAATGCTAATAATGGTTTATGTCGCGTTTTATTGCCGTTTGCAGGAGGTTTTTCATCTCTGCGCCGAATGTGTTCCGCGTTGGCGTGGGGGAGACGGTGGTAGTATCCACGCTTGAACCTACAAACGTCCAGATCACGGTGGAAGTCTTTCTGAGACGACCAGGCACCAGGGTTAACTTTGCTACTGCGAGCGTCACTGTCACAGCTGGTATATACATTCAGATTGATAATGATCAATGATTATAACGTTTTTTCATATAAGGCTATTAGGTGATGCTTTTAGATTCCAAATCCAATGAATTAACTTCATATCTAAATTTTATCTCTCTTAAAAAAAAAATCAAATTGAAATGTTAGTTTCAATTGAATCATAATGTAAATTTAACTTCCGATAAAATCCAAACTCAAAATGATATTCTCTCCTAGTATGATCATTTGCCTTATCATAATAGTTATGATTGACATTGTACTTATTGTTAGTATTAAGTAATAACAAACTAATACCATCAACAAAGGCAAAGACAAATTCGAGTCTCAAAATATTGATAAAACCCACAGGTTCTCCCCAGAATACGACACTGCGTGTGAACGCGGCTGACATCGAACGTCCAGGCCAGGGATGGTTCGAAGACATCACCCTAGGAGCACGATCTCTCCACGCGAGCTATCCCTTCGAAGACACGAAGAAGGTCCTTGTCTCCATGCAGTCGGGATATGTCTTCGTACAGACTGACAAGCCAATCTACACCCCTAATCAGAGAGGTAACGAACATTTGTTTAAAAATGAAATTAAGTCATTAACTGCCTTTAGCAAGATATATCGATGCTGTTATTTCATGACATAAATCCGACATGAAAATGTTGCGGAGATTGTTCCACATACATGTATATGCCAGTGTGAATACGCCGTTTGGTTCATGACGCATATAAGGGTAATAGCTTGAAACATTAACTATTAGTTCAGCCAAAATGCGTTTCGATTTAGATCAAAATCAACATGAACATTTCTCGACGTCGGTCTACAGTGCGGGGTCAAAAAAAAAGAAACCGGCCTTTGATACCTTTTAAATCCAAAATTCTAAATTAACATATATTATGATAATATTTGTATCATGATAAAGCATGGGAAAGTGCCTTTAAAATGATATATCATATCTTTTCATCGCTTTATGCTTCACCGAACGCGACCTTATTATCCAAAGTTATGCAAAAACTACCCGTGTCCAAGTTTGCCTTTGTCTTGTTCAATCATGAATGGATGCGTCTGTTTACCGTTTTTCTTCTTCAAAAGGACCAACAACCGCGCTGTTTAGAGACAGGGGGCCAGGCCCGAATAGACCGCTTCTTTAATGTATGCAAATATTATGCGTATGACGTCAGACTCTCCGTTGGCAAGCTTAACAATCGTAACTATGTCCGGCAAGCTCCGGAAAACTTAGCTTGCCGGACATAGTTACTATTGTTAAGCTTGCCAACGGAGAGTCTGACGTCATACACATATTATTTGCATACATTACAGAAGCGGTCTATTGGACAGGTATACCGTTGCAGAAAGAGATACAATCGATTGTAAGTTACAATCGGATCAAATGCGCGAATCTGATTGGTTGAAACGCGCAAAGTTTCTGACTTATCAATAGTAACTGACAATCTCTTTCTGCAGCGGGGCACTGGAGGATGAAGTTTTCTTTGAAAATCAGAAAACAGATGCAACCATTCACAAAACAATAACACTGCAAACTTGGACCCGGGTATTTTTTGCATGACTTTGGATAATTAGGTCGCGTATGGGGAAGCGCGAGTGTATGATACTTAATTGTAAAGGTAATTTCCCAAGCTTTAACATGATATACCAATATCAGCATATGTGTTTAGAAGCGAAGGTTTATTCGCTATCAAATTCCGGTTTCGTTTGTTTTTCTCACACTGTATAACCACACCTTTTGAATCAGAATTTGACGCAAATGTGTATACACTTTGATCCGATGAGTACCCGGGAGTATAAATGGGTTCTTGGCCGGGGTGTTAACAGGCGGGGTAATCTCACTATTCCTGATGTGTTTCTTCCTATATATGAAGGACCCCTATTCATTAAAGGCAAATAGTGTTGCTATTCATAAAGGCATGCGAGGACCGTTATTCATAAAGATCGCTAATCATATGTGAGATGCGGGTGGCTATTTATAATTCATATTGATTGTTACTGCTCATAAGGATCGACCACTATTCATAATACCAAATCGGGGTCGTTATTAATATAACAAGAAAAACGTACGCTATTCATAATTTATATTGCAGGTCACTCATAAAGACCTATATTCATAATACGAAATAGTAGTCGCTATTCAAAATAAAAGAAGAAGGTCGCTTTTCATAATAGCTATGCCTACTACAGGAGTCGAAAACCAGTTTTTGTGTGTAAAATGTTTTAAATGATATGAATTTTGATGATTTAATATTTGCTTTCACAGTGCTAGTTCGTGTGATATCACTGGAGCAGAATATGCTCCCGTCGGATCGTGACGTAAGTATTTGTGATTATCGTGTCGATATTTGAAGGAAATATCTGAAGGCATATATCTGAGTAACAGAATATATGAATGCAAGGCGTACCAGGCGGGGGTTTTGGGTGCTAGGGGCTGCATCCCCGAAGAGTTTCTGAAAACGGTAAAACTTCCTCTCGAGCAAAATCATGTCATATTCAGGCAAACCAATATCACATGTGCCCACAATCATGTCATTTGGGGCAATATAACGTCATTTTCGGGCAAAATCTGGTCAGTTTTGCATGCCATCAAACATATAATTTGTGACATCAATAGAGGTGGAGGCTTTTAGGATGATATTCGAGCAAAATACATCAGCCCCCCCCCCCCCCCCTTTGAAAAAATAAAAAATAAATAAATTAAATAAATAAACAAATACAAATAAATCATGAATCATAAATTTTTAAAAATGTGCCCGTAAGCCCATGTAAGACGTGTATTGGTGATCCGCTCGCTATTCATAAGGACCGCTATTCATAATTTGAAAAGGTCATTATTCATATAAGACTGCTATATTTATAATTAACCAAAATTGTCACTATTCATAAAATGAGAAGTAGGTCGCTATTTATAACCCAAAGTCGACCACGGGAACCGAGTGGGTTGTGTACAAAGTCAATAGGGATTTCATAAACTCGCAGGGAATGGGTTAACTTTGTTGTTTCATTTACATCAAAACTGTTCTCTTTACACGGAAGATTATAATTCTGTGGCTAAAATATATTTGCTAAATTCATGTTTCACATATGTAGCTCCGAGTTGAAGTGAAAAATCCGCAGGGCATCAGTGTGAGGCGATTCTTCGATACCCGGGCAACGCACGGGTTCCTCTCGGATGACTACCAGTTCACATCTCGACCAGTCCTAGGCAATTGGTCTGTCGTGGCATTCTACGGACCAGAGGTAATTGATAATCATGAAATTAATTAATTTACAAATATCGCCCAACCGAATTTCAGAGGTGTATAATCGTGTAGAGAGAGGGGGGGGGGGGGGGCTATTTATTGATGCCCACAAGTGACCCTACCTCAAAAGCATTGGACACGGTGAATCGGACAAAATCATGTAATTTAAAAGTGATCGTCATTTGTCATGTTATTTTTGTAGTAAAATGGCCATTTTAGGGCTAATCATTTTATAGTAATTTGTTTTCACTTGCACCGAGTGATCTTGAGGGCTTTTTAGGCCAAAACATGTGCCCCTTATACAAATGTGTAAGGCCCCCTGCATACATGGTGCCCCCCATCCCGCCCGGTAGAATCCTAGATACGCCACATATTATATTTGATAGTGATGGTGGGGAGGGGCGCACATATTATTGCCTATTGAACAGCATACCTCACCCCCTGCCATCTAGTAAAAGATACAGATACCACCTGCCAATATTTCCATACGCAGAGGTGGGAGCATAAACCATCAACCCAACCCACAGACCCCAAACAATACATCTTCACGCCTGGGGCGTGTGTGTTTTATGGGAGAGTAATAACGAGTGGTGTGAGTATAATCATGATCAGGCCCGGACAAGGCAGAGCCAGAGCTGTGTGAGCCGTGTACGGCTCTGGGCACAGCCACAGTAGATAATCTATTTAGACACTTTCCAGTCTGTATTATATGCACAATACTACCACTAAACCAAAACGAAACCCCATAAGTTTTAATATGTAGACTTACAACCGTATTTGGAGAGTTTGCAAGGAAATAAAATACAATTTTGAAGAAAGGAGGTGGCAGATATATTCGTACAGAGAGGAGAACAAGTTTACGTGTTTATAAATGCCTTTAATATTGTAAAGTGTTGCATCCTTTTATTTCCTTGCATTGCAGTATCAGTTGAACTCCACCGTGAAGTTTGAAGTCAAAGAATATGGTAAGTGAATAGGCAAATGTGTAGAAGGCTGTCGGTATGTTGATCGCTGTCGTCCTTATAGACCAGTACCCATATTCTTGTAACCCCGCTAGCTTAGTTCCGTGCTAAGTGTAGTTTAAATGTGCAGTTTATTGAGCAACAAACATTCTTCCTACTTCCCAACGAGGAATAGCTAGGCTTGCAGCGAATAGTCACGTATCACGTATCGCGTTTCACGTTCACGTTTTGCGCTATTTCGTAAAACAGGTGACTCTAATTAACGAAGTGTAGGGCCTACCATTCGTTGTTTTTCACGCAGGTAAAACATGAATAGTCGCGTTTACCAACGTCACGTTGTGAGTGTTTAATCAAGATTTGTAAAATTGGAAGCGCTTGTTATTAAGACTAGATATACATGCACAAAAGAGTTAAAAATGTCGACGAAAATGCCGAAACCCCTTATCAAATCATTTCAATCATTATGTTTATGATATGTATGTGCATAATTCAGAGTAATCTGAGATTAATATGCAGTTCTATCATCTAGTAAATGTACAACCATACCATTTGCATTTTTAGGTGGGCTGTATGACCCATACAGACCCCCTTATAATTTCGTCAGAATCGTCTTTATTATGTGGGCTGTATGACTCATACAGACCACCTTATGATTTCGTCAGAATCGTCTTTATTTCTTTATTTCTTTATTTCTTTATTTTTCTTATTTCTACCCACTTTTTTGTGTGCAAGATAACATGAAAATTGCTTGATGAAATGTCTTGACAATTGGCACACATATGTATAGGCATGTGGACTAAGCATAGCGAGGTTTTCAACCTTGACCATGACTGATGACGTCATATAGGCGCCATTTTGTATGTATTGAGGTCAAATACATCATGTATCATAACTTGAAAATGGCTCAATGAAATGTCTTAATAATTGGCACACATATGTATGGGCATATGGACTAATCATAGCAACGTTTTCAACCTTGACCATGACTGATGACGTCATCTACGCGCCATTTTGTATATATATTTGTCAAATACATTATGTATCATAACTCTATAACGCAGTATCATAACTATGTCACATTTGGCATGATGAAAGTTAATGTCATGACAGTAAAAATTATTATAATGAACGTACGCGCGTATATTCGCGCGCGCATGCGCAGACGCACGCGCGCGCGCAATTTGAATTTTTTTTTTTTGTTTTATTTAATTTTTATTTTTTTTTTTTTTTTTTTTTACTAATTTTTTTTTTTCACAAATTTTTTTTTTCACAATTTTTTTGTTTTTTCAACATTTGTTTTATAGTAGTTTTTTGTCACGAATTTTGTTTTGCCTTTTCTCAACAGCCCACCTATACTTGTTCGGTAACAAGTATCATGTCTAGTTTATCTTGTTATTATAATAATTCTAAAGACGTGTCACGCATGTCATGGTGAATTTTTACAAATGTTGACATGCAGCTTAACGCTGCTATACGCAGCGGACCATTCACTCCGCATTACGCCAGACGTTGCCGCGATCTTAGTCTACGCGTGGCCGTTAATCGCGTTGTATCTGCATGCATGTGGAAGTGAGTAAGTGAGTTAATAAAACAATGATTGAATTAAAGTGATCCAAGTAAAGTGTCTAACTCCACGAAAACTACTTGGAGCTTCCTCGTTTCTCTTCTGCCGCTTTTGGTAAAAAGTACAATTGCCGTAGCTGAACACGTCCGGCAGGCGCGCCACGCGATCGATGTACGCACCCGACTGTTGAGCCGAGCGCGCGCAAATTCTGTACCGTTTCTATACACGGGTGCGGATACCGTCAAACGGACGATTATTACTGCGACAAATATACGGCAGGCCATCAGTATTCGGTGATAAAATATGAACTCAATATTCGTTTTTTTCACTAGGTAAACTTTCTTTCGAACTTTCACAAATCTTTCAATTGTATTTTACAATGATATTGATATAGGATTGAAGTCTCAAATGTCATTTTGTGCAATATCTGACACTTTGCAGGGATCACTTTAAATAATTTATAATTATGGTGGTTGAATCGAGTCAATTCATCAACCAATCATTAAATCTAACAATCAATCAATCAATCAATCATGAATCAATTAATCAATCAATCAATCAATCAATCAATCAATCAATCAATCAATCAAGCAATCAATCAATCAATCAACCAATCAATCAAACCAATCAGTCAATCAATTAAATCTATTAGATTATTTGACATCCGAACTAGCTACTTATAGTTAATTGGTACAGATAGGACTGGTTCTCAGTTGAATATCAAACGAGAATTAGTCTCTTATCAACGACGATTTACATTATTTTGTTTAACGCAAGCGTCAATTTACGTGAGCTTTCTTGGATTGCATATAGTATATCAACAAACTGTTGGGTCACGTAGCCCAACACTTCGTAGATTTGGGTGACCTGTTTCACAAAAAGGCGCAAAACGTGAACGTGATACGTGATGCGTGACTATTCGTTCCAAGCCGATTAACTGGGTAAGCTTCAGGTACACACTAAGTTAACCCTAGTCAGTAACTAAAATGTATTGTGTTTAATTCGCACCCACTCCATCCAAAATATACTTAGCAATGAACTAAGCTAGTGGGCTTTCTCATTGTACAGGTGATACAAGCTGTCATACACTGTCGATCGGGCCCCTAGCTATGACCCGTTGACATTATATGTGTCGGTCTAGATTGTCCTGTACTCATGATACTCAAAATGATTGTGATAATTCTACTCGTTTACAATGGACATGTTATAGTTGTTGTACCACAGCGCGTAGTTATCACGCTTCAAACTGCACTAGAAGTAGTACGGTAGTACTTAGTGTTGTTGGATAATGATGACAATATAAATGAAAGTAATTAATACAAATAAAATTACTACTATGATAAATAATGATAATGATGATGATTGTAATTTAATAATTATTATAGCAGTAATGATAGTTATAGTAATAATACTACTAATATTAATAATATTAATAATTACAATTCCAATATTGATTATTATAACAATACTTGTATAACTAATGATAACACTGGTAAACAAAAAGTAATGATGCTGATCCTCATAATAAAAAAATGAATAATGACAATAATAATAATAACAATAATATTAATAATGATAATAAAAATAAAAATAATAATATCAATAAAATGATACTATACACTACTACTAGTCTTCAGAAATAAAGGTGGCAGTTTAATATAAATAAGAAGAAGACAATTGCTTGTATAGTCCTGTTTGATATATTTATCCTCAATGTCCACTGCCTAGGGAGCACATTGAAGTGGACACATGTTGTATAACTAAGACATAGCCTAGCAGTTAAATATATTACATGTTTGATTATGACAAGAAGCTGATCAAGTGTATACCCTCTTCTTAACGCCAAATGACAGTATTGGGAACCCCCCCCCCCCCCCCCTACACACACACACACACACACACGCACACACACACACACACACACACACACACACAAATGAAAAATATGCTTCATCACCTATCACATGAAAGAACATAATATGTTCTTTCATGTTCTTTCACGTTATGATATTATCATAACGTGGATGTTTATGTAAAGATTTGGACAAAAAAAGCTTTGAATTTGACTTATTGGGCATTAAAGGACCGCGTATACGCTGCGTACAAACAATTATGCTAGCGCACGGTGATAACGGTATGTGGGCTTGTCGATATCTTCATCCCAGCGGTGTGGATTTGACCACACAAGCCCTTTTTATACTTATTTAACAATATACTGATCAATAAGTTTGGCCTATATAGATGTTGTTTTCGACTTGAAAATATACAATGGCATAGAACAAAGCAACATATATATCAGAAATTGATCAGAATTTATTTTAAAAGAAATTGGGACTAAATACTACAAATTATCTCGAAAAGTGACCAATAGTTTAAAAATTGTCGAAATAAATAGGGAAAATATATTAACTGGAAAAGAACAAAATCAAACCCCTAAAATCGTTTTAATATTGTCAGAATGAAAGTCAAAAGGAAATAGGGGGAAATAGTTTCATTTCAAATCACTAAGTCATAGAAAATAGTAAAAACAAAAAGTTAAAGGGGTAGTTCAGTTTTGGTATAGAGGGCGCTGCACAAAATAATTTGTTTGTGAGATAATGAAAAACTGAGTGAAAAATTTGAAAGAACATACCATTGTAATGACAGAATAAACTTTATTTGATCAAAATCGGTTCAGAAACGGCTGAAATATCAATAAATAAATCTGAGGCCCAGATTTATTCGATGATTTTTTAAAAGATGCTTACACTTTTTCAAAAATGTTCAAATTTTGTTTAAATAGTTGTTGATGATCTCTCTATTTAATCATTATTTCAACAAAACATCACATGCATAATTTTGTATAAAAAATGGTCGAAACCAATTGCATCATTAGAGATCGCTCTTTTGAGTTTTAATGTCTCTTTATGAATGATATCAGGCCATTTACTTAGTTGTTTGTAATTTTCTATACCTTTCGAGCATGGTGGAGTTATAACTATTAGTTTGTAGTGCTATTGTGCAGGTTTTGGTTACTAAAGCTCAGCGTTACCAAAACTGTACTACCCCTAATAAAAAATGATCAGAATTGAAGTCAAAATAGTTTCAATTTACTCGAAAATCACCAAGTCATAGAAAATAGCAAAAACAATAGTTGTAAAAATATTCAAGCCCAAATAAATAAAGTAAGAAGTAAAAAGAAGTTTCCGTAAAAATCAAGAAGTCTTAAAAATTATTTTTAAATAGGGAAAAAATATATTTGTTGAAATTTCATTTTGACCAGGGAACTTTCCCGAATACTGTTAATTGGCTTTACATACAAGCTTAATAAAGCCCTCTACAATAGTCCCATGCATGCTATTAGCACGCAAAACACTTTAGCCCTTAGACAATTATGTATTAAACGCTTAATGGTATTTATTTTTCATTTTATTATTTCTTTCATAAGTTAACAGCTTTTCTCACCCACAAACAGTACTAAACAGTCAATACATAAGGTATACTTCTCTGTGATGTTTGATTAATTTCAATGATTAGCACAGAATGTGCTATTGCCAAACACTTATCTTTATTTTCTGTCACTTTCCCATAGTTCTGCCCAAGTTCTCCGTCAAGCTTCGCCCTCCTATGTACATTTTGGAGGGGATCGGATCTTTAACTACAGAGATTGAGGCCCGGTATGTACTTTAACCTCGTTGAAAGAAACGTGTTGTTCTGTGGTGTATGCATGCATTCAAATTGAATATTTATTCTGTAATACAAAATGATAAAACAAAAACTTATAAAAAGCCTGTATGGGAGAGCTAAAACCAACAAGACTCCATTAAACTCTATAAGCCATGCACAGTTGCGAAGCTAATGGGGGGGGGGAGGGTGGAGCATGCTCCCAATAATTTGGAAAAAACATTCATAAACACTTGTTAACAGTGTTCCAAAATCGCAGGAACATATCAAAGCAAGTAAATTTAAATACACCTGCTTTAATACACTGGGCCCAAAAGAAACTTATAATTGTTCACATGGTCATATCTTAAAGGGGTAGTTCAGTTTTGGTAGAGAGGGCGCTGCACAACACAATTTGTGTGTGAGGTAATGAGAAACTGAGTGTCAAATTTGAAAGAACATGCTATTTTAATGGCAGAATAAACTTTATTTGGTCAAAATCGGTTCAGAAATGGCTGAAATATCAATAAATATATCCGATCGTAATAAATTTGGGACCCAAATTTATTTATAAAAAAACAATTAAAAATGCTTACACTTTTTCAAAAATTTTCAAAAGTGGTTTTTAAATAGTTGTTGATGATCTCTCTATTTAATCATTATTTCAACAAAACATCACATGAATAATTTTGTATGAAAAATGGTTGAAACCAATGCCTTTTTAGAGAGCGCCCTCTTGTGTTTTAATGGCTCTTTTTTAAATGATAACAGGCTTTTTACTTAGTCGTTTGTAATTTTGTATACCTTTCGAGCATGGTCGAGTTATAACTATTAGTTTTTATGTTACTGTGCAGGTTTTGGTTACTAAAGTTCAGCCTCACCAAAACTGTACTACCCCTTTAAAATCGGGTCCATCAAAATTAACCAAAATGACACTCCGGGTTACTTCAATACTCTATTCTAAACACATGTCAGATTGTCAGTAACCAAGCAGTTGCCCAACTGACACAACAGTAAAATGCACTGACATAGAACAGCCTGTGGGGCCACATGTCACATTAAGGGACAATCCACCTTTTAATGCACACACTCAGAGCAGCTCTACAGGAGGAGAGGTACACTCTCCCCCATATCACATGGTGGACACACTCACGATGTCTGTGTTTGGGTAACTGACATTACCTTAATTTCAATTTGTTTTAACTTCCTCCCGTGTCTTAAACTCTGTTACCGAAATGTCTAGGCGGTGACATGTGATACAGCAAGCGGTTCCATGCCAGTGCATTTTTCAGTTCTGTCAGTAAGGTAACCATTTGGATACTGGCATTTTATCATAGTATAGTATTGAAGTAATCCTGTGTGTCATTTTGGTTCAATTTGATGGACAGATTTTTAAGATATGACCATGTTAAAAATTATAAGTTTCTTTTTGGCCCAGTGTATTTTCCCGCGATTTGGGGACACTGTACCTGCAGATTGAAGGGATTTATTTGTCTATTCTTCTGTCAATACTATTTTATGTGTTTGACGTCAGTACCTATTTTGTTTTCCTCCTACTGAGGTATTGTCTTAGTAGTATTACTTCCGTGGTTTGTTACCAATCACCTAGTTAGGAGAGCCGTTTACAGGAAATTGAGTATTTTGCCAATTGCCAGGCACTAGTCGATGGGATTTCTGCTCTTGTCATCATATTGTTATGTCAGTGTAATTCTTTTCCTGGAAATAAATGAATAAATAAACTATTAAATAATTAAGGAAATACATTAAAAGTAGTACTTCCATTATTTCACGCACAGAATTTTTTTTAAATCCTTTGGATGTCCCACTGGAAAATGTATAGGTTTACACCAGCCTGTCTCTCCTCCTTTCATGGAAGTTACATTGTTTTCAGGAGCTTATCCTTTTTTGTTTGCATATGAATCTTTCATGATTTCTTTTTCTTCAATTGTTTGCACGGCCTGAATGCATTGTTTTCCTCCAGGTATGTCTTTGGCAAGCCAGTGATTGGAATATGCCTCTTCAAGTTTGGTGTTGTTGAGGGAGACGGCTCTGTTACTTACTTCGAGCAAACTAGATCCGCCAGGGTAAGATAGATGTACATTATACACTGATGCTTGCGTGCTCCGCCAACATTTGCTCCAAACTTAAGTACAAGTCCTCAACAAAATAATTTTACTGACAAAGTCGCAAAAAGTTAGTTGATTGTGTCAATAATTGTGTTATTCTTCATTTAACTTATCACAATTTTTTGGATCATTGCCCAAATCATGAATTACGACTTTTGATATAAAATATCTCTTGTGACCAATAAATTGTGTGTATGTCGTCTACATAGTCATACACTAGTATGCCCATTTACATACTCTTGTTTATTTAATGAATTCCTTTTAAATGAATGAAATGGAAGTTGTGAGGAAGGTTTGTAACAAAGCGTTTTGTTGAATAAATTGTTGTTTTGTTGTTGACAATAAACCAGGCTGCTACGCCTTGATATGAAGACTTCCCTCTGCGTGAGTTCACTATGTATGCATGTCTAGCACTGACCACTGAATATCATTTTCTTTTATTTCATTCCAAAGCTTTTAGATGGACGAGCTTCCGTCACTCTTGACAATCTTGATGATGTCTTTGGAGACAACTGGTTTGACCGGTTCGAACATAAGCGTTTTCATGCAGAAGCGATCGTGCATGAAACTGTCACTGGTGTCAGTGAAGCGAGTGTCAACCAAACTGCCGTTTTTGTTGTATCACCTTATAAGTTCAGCAAGAGAAGAACTGTGGATTTTTTCAAGAGAGGTCTCGCTTTGCACGTTCTAGTAAGAAATTAACGCTTAATTTTAACATGTTTAAAGTTTTTATTTTGTATTTTATGTCTAATATTTTGTTTGGTATTTCAGCCTTTTTACTAACTTTACCAAGCTGTAACGTGATGTGATTCTTATAATATCATAATAGTTATACATATAGTTAAAAGGGGTAGTACAGTTTTGGTAAGGCTGAACTTGAGTAACCTGGACAGTAACATTATAAACTAATAGTTATTACTCCACCATGCTCGAAAGGTATACAAAATTACAAACGACCAAGTAAAAAGCCTGTTATCATTCCAAAAGAGCCATTAAAACACAAGAGGGCGCTTTCTAAAAAGACATTGGTTTCAACCATTTTTCATACAAAATTATGCATGCGTGGTGTTTTATTGAAATAATGATTAAATAGTGAGATCATCAACAACTATTTAAAAAACGTTTTTGAAAATTTTTGAAAAAGTACAAGCATTTTATAATTTTTTTGAAAAAATCATTAATTATTTGGGCCCCAAATAATCATAAGATCAGATATATCTATTGATATTTCAGCCATTTCTGTGTCGATTTTGACCAAATAAAGTTAATTCTGCCATTAAAATCGCATGTTCTCTCAAATTCGACACTCAGTTTTTCATTACCTCACAAACAATTGTGATGTGCAGCGCCCTCTGTACCAAAACTGAACTACCCCTTTAACAAAAATAGTAGTAAATTCGTGCTTCAAGACAAGCACTCTCGAGTCTATGTGTTGTTTTTTCTTCTTGATTACTGGATTTTGATATTAAAGTTTGTTACAACTCATGAACTGTATTGTGTTCATACAATTTTCATTTTAAAGTTACTAGTTATTATAGCTGTTTATACTATGCAAACAAATTAGGTTGTATGGGGAAATGATATTACTTTAAATGTTGATGCATGAAAATCAGTATGTGAAAGTGTGGGATAATACTTGCAATTATTGAAACTATCTTAATATACACGTATAACTTTCCTTATGATTTACAGCTTGACCTGACCTTTGTGAATGGATACCCAGCAGGCGAGGTTCCTGTCAATATAAGGGCTACAGCAGCCTTGTCCATGGGATATCATCAGGAGTTACTAGATGTGGTGTCAATCACAGATGAGCTGGGTCGGCTTAGAACTTCCATCAACGTGCCCTCTGATGCAGAAACAATCCATATAACGGTGAGTAATTCTAATTGTAACAACAATATTTGAATTGATCATTTATTTCAAATCTCATAAAAAACAACATTTACAAATCACAAGAAAATGTACGAAGGGTAAACAACATATAAATACAATTATGAGAATGAGAAGACAGCTAGAAAGAGCAAAATAGCCTTATTAATGCTGCCACCGAATACATAAAGTTAGATTAAGACCTACTTACATAACTTGGACATATACAACATGAATAAAGAAAAAAAGAATAGTTAAACCCTTCTTACTTCAGAACTCTTAAAAAGCATACATTGGAACCTCTTTATAATAGGCTCTGTTATAACAAGGTACCTCATATAGCGAGGTTATTTCACAGGTGCAGGTACTATATAAGGTGCTCATTATAATGAGGTTTCACTGTACTATATACAGGTATTAATGAGCTTTCATATTCAGAGCCTTACTTCTTTCTGCTAACTCCTACACTGTCATAATATCATGAACGCCATCTGTGTTTTTTATGATCTTTGTTTTACTTTGTCCCATGCAATTTATATGGTATTTTGGAGGGGTAAATAAAGTTACCAGCAGGGAGTGGAAATCTGAAATCTGAAATATGGATCATCTAAAAGCACCTTTTCTATTCCTTGGTTAATGCAGAAAATGGTAATGGTTGGTACATGTGTTTATCAAACCCTTTTCAATGTTATAGAGACTTTAGTATGCCACACTAAAACCACTGATACTACAATACATGAGCATACCCATTGTACTTTGATTACAGTGCAGTTAATATTACAGTTGAAAATGAAGATTGGACAACCTGAATTGTTTTTGTTTGTACCACAACGCAACATTCGGTCTTCATTTAAATCATTATCAGAAACCTCAAAAACATGTGTACATGGAAGAAGGGCATTGTTTGCTTCACTGCACCAGACCTATGGAATGAGCTGCCTAGCTACTGAATTAAAAATGATACATTCGATCCTTACAGTTTTGAACAGTTAGTGAATTGATCTTGCTCCTGATTATAATTGCTCATTAACAATACGTTTTTTTTTATTAATTTGGTTAAATTCTAAATTTAACCAAATTAATACAAAAAACGTAGTGTTAATGGGCAATTCTAAGCAGGAGCAAGATCAATTCACTAACTGTTCAAAACTGTGAGGATCGAATGTATCATTTTTAATTCAATAGCTAGGCAGCTCATTTTATTTGTTATCTGTTCAATCTCTTTGATGCTCCTCGGGATAGGAGGGTAGATGCTACAATATATGAACGTACATAAGTGTATATGCAACTCATTTATCACAATTGAAACCCTAACTATATAATGATTTATATAGATTGGTAGATTGGTAGAGCGCGCGCTTTCCGATCATGAGATCCCGAGTTCGAACCCTGCCCACGGCGTTTGTCCTTCAGCAAGACAATTTATCCACTATTGCTGCTCTCTACCCAGGTGTATAAATGGGGACCGGTAGGAGGTGAATGCCTTTATGTGAACGATCTTCTTGAGCCCACTGAGCGCTTGGAAGGAATACTCCCCAGGGAGTGGAGATGGTGCACACAATGTGTGCTGGATTGAATTGTATCCTATGACCGGGGTAATAATAAAATTGTAAAGCGCTTAGAGATGATTATCAATCGTGATAGGCGCTATATAAATAGTGGATATTATTATTATTAAATGTTTGTTATCATAATTATTGAGATCCTAACTATATACATGTTTGTTATTATATTGAGACCGTGACTGTATAAATGTTTGTTATTACACTGTCTTAACCCATGCAGTGTTCTACGAGAGACCCTCAGTTTGCTGACATGAACCAAGGATCCAGTGTGTTCCAGATATTAGTGGCCAGCTCACCCAATGGAGAATACATGGTTGTCCTGCCCCAAGATGATACACACCGCTATAATGTACGTTTTTACAGACACCTGCAGGAATGCATGAGGCTATAGTTCAACATTTACTTGCACTTTACAGCAGTTCTCACATGTCAATTATATGTAATTAGTTTAATGGTCATACTCAATTGAAATTCGTTTCGGACTGATAATATCACAATTAATATAAAATTAATCAGTTCATATTAGTTCTGAGTTATTCCATTTAGCGGCCAAACTTGCTATGTATAGTTGGAATTTGATATGCCTCCGCCGACGAATTGGCCGGAGACATTATGGATTCGGGTTGTCCGTCTGTCCGTCCATTCCGTTTTCGTTTTCGCGATATCTCAATAATTGGTTGACGGATCAATTTCAAACTTCGTATTAGGGTACATATTGGGGGTGACAATGAACTGATTAGATCAAGGTTAAAGGTCCGACATAGGACTTATTATATAAGCAGAAATAGCTCGTGATCGCATTATCTCAATAAGCGATAAATGGATTTGCACCAATCTTAGTAAATGTATGTATCTTGAGGAGACAAATAACTGATTATATTTTGGGGGTCATGAGGTAAAAGGTCAAGGTCACAAGACTCAATATATATGCAATAGTGGCCAGTGGCGTACCCATGATTTTTTAAAGGGGGGGGGGGGGGGTTATTTTGTACAAAAGTCCAAGCCAAGACCAAGTACCTTCAAAGTTGAAAACCCCTCTCAGTTGGGGGGGGGGGGGGGGGGGGGGGTGGGTGTCCGTACAAATTTTTCGAAGCCGAGACCAAGTACTTTCAAAATTTTCGAGACCGAGACCAGGTACCTTCAGAGTTTAAATCATCTCTCAGTGGGGGTGGGGGGGTGTCCGTAAAAAAATTCGAAACCGAGACCAAGTACTTTCAAAACAATTTGGGGCCGAGACCGGGTTTTAAGTCAGTCGAGACCAGGTTTTAGACGGTCGAGACCGCTTGAAAGTGATCTCGAGACCAGCTAAAATTTGAAAAGGGGGGGTTCAAACCCTCCAAAACAGCCATTTTGGGGTAAAAGGGGGGGGGGGGGTTGAACCCTCCAACCCCCCCCCCCCCCCCCCCCCCCCCCCATACCTCCCCCCCCCCCCCTTCGGGTATGCCTATGTTAGTGGCTTGTAAAAGGCAAATCTAAAGAACTGAATGTCAGATTTCAATTAAACTTGTTACTTGAATGTAGGAATCTTAGGGAGCAGATGTTGCCATCACATTTTGGAGTCATGAGGTTAAATGTCGAGGTCACTTGGCTTATTATGTACATGCAAAACAGCTTGTAATTGCTAAAACTCAAGAACTGAATGTCACGTTTCAATCAAACTATGTTTTTTTTTAAGAAGCCATCGTAGCCATTACATTCTGTAGTCATGAGGTCAAAGATCAAAGTCACATAATTAATTATATATGCAAAAATAGGTATTATTTGCGATAGCTTTAGAACAAGTTGACGATTTACCGTTAAATTATTTTGGTATTTATAAGAGCTAATAAACTAATAAGATTTGGGGAAGATAAGGTCAAAGGTTAAGGTCACGGCTCATGATTTAAACAAATATAGCTGGTAATTTCTATATTCAAGATCTGGTTGACGGATTACCATTTTGTTTGCGCGAAGTTGAAGAAACCTTTTTGAAAAATATAAATGGATTTGTCGAGCCCACCGTAGGTGGAGGGAGACTAAGGGATCCACATTGCGTCCGTCCGTCGGTCTTTCCAACCCTGCATCTGTTTGTAACCAAACTTGGTTGGTAGATGTCCTACATTGACCTCCATGATATGCTGGGGTCAAATGTCACATAAGTAGGTCAAAGGTCAAATGGGGGTCAATGTGAAGTTTTTGGGGTACTATTAGGGTCAATAATTGTCCAACCCTGTACTGTTTGTAACCAAACTTGATTGGTAGATGCCCTATACCGGCTTACATGATATGATCGGGTCAAAGGTCACATAAGTAGGTCAAAGGTAAAATGAAGGTCAATGTAAAGTTTTTGGGGTAAGAGTCTATTAGGGTCGTTAACTTTCCAACCCTGCATCTGTTTGTAACCAAACTTGATTGGTAGATGCCCTATACCAGCCTCCATGATATGCTGGGGTCAAAGGTCAAATAAGTAGGTCAAAGGTCAAATGAGGGTCAATGTGAAGTTTGTGGGGTAAGAGTCTATTAGGGTCGATAACTTTCCAACCCTGCATCTGTTTGTAACCAAACTTGATTGGTAGATGCCCTATACCGGCCTCCATGATACGATGGGGTCAAATGTCACATGAGTAGGTCAAAGGTCAAATGAGCATCAATGTGAAGTGTTTGGGGTAAGTGTATATTAGGTTCGATAACTTTCCAACCCTGCATCTGTTTGTAACCAAACTTGATTGGTAGATGCCCTATACCGGCCTCCATGATATGCTGGGGTCAAAGGTCACATAAGTAGGTCAAAGGTCAAATGAGGGTCAATGTGAAGTTTTTGGGGTACTATTAGGGTCAATGATTTTCCAACCCTGTACTGTTTGTAACCAAACTTGATTGGTAGATGCCCTATACCAGCCTCCATGATATGATCGGGTCAAAGGTAACATAAGTAGGTCAAAGGTCAAATGAGGGTCAATGTGAAGTTTTGGGGGTAAGAGTCTATTAGGGTCGTTAACTTTCCAACCCTGCATCTGTTTGTAACCAAACTTGATTGGTAGATGCCCTATACCGGCCTCCATGATATGATGGGGTCAAAGGTCACATAAGTAGGTCAAATGTCAAATGAGCATCAATGTGAAGTTTTTGGGGTAAGTGTAAGGGTCGATATCTTTCCAACCCTGCATCTGTTTGTACCCAAACTCGATTGGTAGATGCCCTATACCGGCCTCCATGATATGCTGGGGTCAAAGGTCACATAAGTAGGTCAAAGGTCAAATGAGGTCCAATGTTGCATGAATGCGCGCAAATGGGCGAGACACTGTCTATATTTGTATGAACAGTTTGGTCGTACATAAAGTCACGTTAGAGATGTTTGAATTTGAACAGTACAAAGGTAAGACAATCAGATAGCAAATATCACTTTGCATTATTGCTCATTACTCGGCCATATAATATAACATCCTCTATAAGTTAGATTCAGTTTCTCAATATCATTCCGTGCATATATCAGACTGGTCACAAATATACACATTGTACCATCCGTTAGTTCGATGTTTTCGTATGCCAACGAAGTTACTTTATCCCCCCTTTATCCCTTTGTAAGAGAACCTTTAAAGTGATTTCAACTATCCGAATGAATGTAGTTAACATGACCACGGCTTTCGTCATCTTGCAGGTTGGCCAGTTATACTCATTTCAAATACTGAGAGCCGGCTGTCAAACACAGCAAGACATACATCACATGGTGAGTGTTTTCTCAGTTTACCTAGACTAGTGACAAGCTTTAGGCTGTAAGCTCCCCCGGGAGTAGAAAGAGTACATGGATCGATTATGGTGTTTCTGAAGACTGATTTGATAATATTAGATGCAACGTTTGCATTTGAATCAAATCCAGGAATGCACTTACCAACATTCTTAGGGAAAAGGAAAAAATTACTGAAAGAGTTATGTATTCGATTTGCTTGATTCTTGATGTAGTAATCCCTTAAAGCAGCTGAACGCCAATGTGTCATCAGAAGGTGCCATAAATTTTGATCATATTTGTTATTATTTAATGGAAATTTTGTTGGTTCAGGCAAGGGATTGAATCTAGCAATGACAATTAGATGCAAATTATTACATATACGTGTCACTTGCAAGTGAAACACCTTTACAGTAAATCGCGTTCAGTAATTACACCATTTCAGATCCTCATCAAGAAGTGAAACATGAAAACAACTCTTAAAGAAGGCAGCCTGCATGTTGATTTCGATTCCGATCTCAATTTTGTTTTCTGAGGTTCGTATCAGGGGTGCATTAGCTTTGTTTTCATGCAGCAATCTCCTTTCTTATAAACGAGCCATGCATGGAGGACAACTTTGTGCCAGGATATCTGGAGTACAGTCTTCAATGTGACAATGCTACATCTTAATTCATTGTCACAAGTATATAAGGAGTAAGAGGCAAGACCTATTCAAGGATTTTAGTTCCAACAAGTATTTCAACTTGGCAACATTCTCAGAGGCAAATCGTGAGATGATATACCTTGTTCATATGCCCAAATTGCTTGGTAATACAACAGTTTAGGTGAAATAATGGACGTATATGGATATATGTCACAAGTATATAAGGAGTAAGAGGCAAGACCTATTCAAGGATTTTAGTTCCAACAAGTATTTCAACTTGGCAACATTCTCAGAGGCAAATCGTGAGATGATATACCTTGTTCATATGCCCAAATTGCTTGGTAATACAACAGTTTAGGTGAAATAATGGACGTATATGGATATATGTCACAAGTATATAAGGAGTAAGAGGCAAGACCTATTCAAGGATTTTAGTTCCAACAAGTATTTCAACTTGGCAACATTCTCAGAGGCAAATCGTGAGATGATATACCTTGTTCATATGCCCAAATTGCTTGGTAATACAACATTTTAGGTGAAATAATGGACGTATATAAAAAATCACTGTATGCTTTGTATACAATTTGTATACCACCCATTTTACATATGCTCATTTAATATATTCTTACCATTTTTAAAAACACACTACCATTATTAAAGGACCTAAAGAATACAACGTACTTTGACACTTATTCCATAGTTGATGACTTGAAACATAGGTCTGCCGAAAAACAATCCATTAAAATAAACACAGTAGTGATTTAAGACTAGTTTTCTGATGCCAAATCTCACTTAGCAGCCAGTTTACGGCCCACCCACATTTAGGGTCCGGAATCGGCAGCGTGATCGACATGTGATTGACAATTCATTGGCTTACGTCATGACGCGTCATCTACAGAATTTAGTTCATTAGTCCGTTCTTTAGATGACGTCACATTTTGGCGATTTAAAAGGGGCGTTCCCAGGACAATTAGATATTTACTAATTACCCCAAAATTGATTGATTTCATGAGAAATGACTGCCAAATTCTTTTTCTTCGGGAAAAATTACATATAGAGATCCGAATTGTGAAAATTAGGCCATCTAGACGCTGTAGTTCCTTTAAGGGAATTACACTGACTTGTTTATATCTAGTATTTGTAATTGCTTCAGACCTGACAGTCAATACATACCTTTAAGATTATCAAGCTACATCGGGGGTCACTATTTTAAACTAGACTAGTTAACTGGCGAGATGGAACAGTGTGTCTAATCTGAACAACCTGTACATTCAAACTCTTCTTCCTTCTTTTCTCAGTTTATATCTGGCGGCAGGATTGTTGCCAGTGGAGTGCTTTCCAATGAAGGGGTAAATCCCACGCTCAACCAAATCATCACTCAGGACATGGTCCCCCGAACAAGACTGGTTGTGTATTACGTTACCATGGATGATGATGTGATCTCAGACTCCCTTCTCTTGGATGTTGAAGAGCTGTGTAGAGGAGAGGTAAAGAGTGAAAATATTTAAATTATGATGATGGCCATAATTACATGTATAATAATACTACATACTGATGATGATAATGATGATTATTATGATGATGATAATCATCATCATCATCATAATCATCATCATAATCATCATGAAATATTAAATGAAGATGATAATGCTAATGAAAATGATGATAATAATAATAATGATAGCAATTAAACACCTGATAAACACATTCATAACAAAGCTCTTTTGCAGTGATGTGGATTGGCCATGAGTACGTACTAGACGAAGCAAATCTTGTATTTCCCTTCTAAATTACATATTTTGTCATTAATCGTTGTTCATTTATTTCTGAAAGTGTAGGTTTCTATAGCATTCGCAACAAGGAATCCACCTCTTCCAAGCTACTACCAGCCTTCAGACCGTGTTGATATCATGGTGTCTGCCCCGACTGGCTCTTTGGTTGGGATTATGGGCGTCGACAAAGCAGTCTACCATTTAAGGGATAGCGATCGCTTAACCAGAAGAAAGGTGAACTTATGCTTTCGTTTTCTCAGTTGATTAAAATGAGTATGTGTAGGTCTATATAGCCTTGAGACCGAGAGAGCAAGGGAGCCCCAGCTACTACCATCCCTCGACGTTTCGCGCTGTAATTCCGCAGCATGCGCAGGTATCGCCTCGCGGCTTTATGAGTTAATTTATTGAAGTCTTGCGCATTTTTTATACCAAATAATTTTGAGTAACTGGGTATACCGTTACTTTATTACATGACTTTATGCATGTAAATGTCAGGCAAGAAATTGCTCATCCTATAGTAATTTTTTGTATAGGATTCATAAAACCTTCATTAATTTCATTTTAATTACTGAAATTATTCATTTTTAGGCCAACATTGGTTGTACAAAGGGCAATAAAAGGGAATAAAAGATTTCGTTAAAAAAACAGCAATGAACTACATGAGTTGGAAAAACTCAAAAATACATCAGAAATTTCCAAAACAAAGATATACATAAAGAAAATGTTGGCTGTTGCAATTGTTCATGTTTAAAAGTTGTATATCATGTGATGAAGATAGGCAAACAATTGGCATATTCCAAGCAATTATTTGTGATTTATACACTAAAAAAATAATTTTCGCATAAATTTGCATAATGAACCAGAAATTAATTCAAAAACAAATAATATGCAGTCTTTCAGATTATGATTCAAGAAATATGCGTGCCAAATGTGTAGGCTGTCGTGCATTCGTTGGCCAAGATCTGGGCGGGGGGGGGGGGGGGGGGGCGGAATAGCCCAACCGGGTTAGGGTTAAATGAAAAGTTCAGTTCTGGATAAACTGAATGTTAGTATTTAAATTAAACTAGAGCACTGGTCTAGCAATGTATAGGTCTCTGTATGGTTCGAAACCCGGGGAAAACAAAATGTATTTGTCAAATTTGCATTAATATTATATTCTTCCTGGCCGGGTCAGTTTCTCTCTGTGTGAAGTACATTATGCATTAATATGAACAATAGTTAAATTATACTCAATCGTGTTTGAACAGTAGACAGATGCTGTTAAGAGCGTTAAGTTATAAGGGTTGCTTGAATGCTATTGAGCAGCCATTAATACAAGAGTACGCCTTCTAGATACCTGATGAATCAACCACTTTATAACAAATTGTGAGTGTGCGTTTCGGTAAGAAAAATGAATCATTAACAATTAACTGCCAAATACCAATTTGAATTTCGATTTGGGATATTTTTTTTTTAAATGTTAAAGATTTTGAATATTTTATTAAAAAGCTCAAACAAATGTATTGACAAACATTTATTCCACTCTGATTTATTTGGTTATTATTGTAGTTTTTTTAAAGTGAATCTTGGTCAAACAAGATTGTGGTTTATGGTTGCAGCTCCTACATAATTTTCAGCAGTCTTTTACATTTACAAACCATTTTACAAAAACCATGACATATGGAATTCGTATATTCTTTTCTTGCAGATGTTTGAACGAATGGAGGGCTATGACATGGGATGTGGCCCTGGCGGTGGGCAGACAAGTAATCAAGTATTCAAGGTCAGCAGTTGCTGGTTGTCAGTGGTAGTGGGGGGGGGGGGGGGGGGAGGTGGAGGGGGCTATACCATGGGAGATGGCCCTAGAGGGGGCATACTATAGTAGTCAAGTATGCAAGGTTTCTAGCAGCCGAGAGGGGGAGGGGGGAATAAAATGAGCTTAAAGGGTACCATCACCCAAAAATAATATTCTTATTAAAGAAAGGTAACATCTTTAGTATTCCATTTCATCAACAAGTTCACACAAATATGTTTCCAGAAAAAAATATCTAATTGGAAAACGCATCACCATTCTAAAGCATGCGTTCATGTGGTCTGAATTGCGAAGACTAATGTGTGCAGAGCGAACGAATCGCCCGGGAATCTATTGTCTACAAACGTACGCGTGAATAGCATTGGCGCACTCGCAAATGGTTGGCCCGTATGGAACCAAGAAATAGTAGTGGTTCCGTAAGTGGTGGAAATTAATTGCTTTGTTTATGAATTCAACAACCGTTTGCAAAATGTTGGGTATCTATTTGATATCACAAAACGGTACCAAAACATATAATAATGTGTTGTTCTTTGGGCTTAATTAAGTTTTGCCTTCATTACATTTGTGTAGGCCAGCGTGTTATCAATGCAATAACAAATTGTTAGTTTTAGAAAATTACATTTTTAAATAAATAATAAAAAGAGATCGACCTACATTTTGTTTATACAGGGCTCTCAAACTAGATTATCTTTTAAGTATAATAGGTGACCTAGCGCCCATTATTTTATCACCCAGCGATATGGAGGTTATGATATGTACCCGGGCCCATTTTCTTGTTTGTCGAAGAGGAAGCTTTACAATTGGGTCTGTAATTCACCAACTTAAAGGGATAGATGAGTTATGGTAGAGAGAGTATTCAGTTTTAGTCAAACTGAATTTTAGTAACCAAAACCTGCACCATTACATTACAAACTAATAGTTATTACTCCACCATGCTCAAAAGGAGTTAAAAGATTACAAACGCCTAAGTAAAAAGCCTGTTATCTTTCAAAAAGAGCTGTTTGAACTAAAGAGGGCGCTTTCAAAAAGCGCATTTGGTTAAACCATTTTAAATAAAATATTGTGCATGTGATGTTTTGTTGAAATAGTGATTAAATAAAGAGATAATTAACAACTATCTACACAAAATTGAAAAGAGGAAGCATTTTAAAACAACTTTTAACGGCTGGTTCAAAATTATTGAATACTTGTGGGGCCTCACATTTATTACAAATAGTTATGTTTATGGATATTTCAGCCGTTTCTGAACCGATTTTGATACAATTTTACACTCAGTTTGTTATTATCTCACAAAAAATTATTTTGTGTAGCGCCCTCTTTACCAAAACTCAACTATCCCTTTAATACAATGCATGTTTAAGAGAATTTGGTCTGTTAACAGTATCGTGTGGGACATCTGAATCAAACATTGTGTGCAAACTAACAATACTTGGGAAAACATATAGGTTGCTTCAGAACACCTCTGACAATATAAGATTGTAAAGCAATAGCCTTTGAGAGATTAACTTAACATCATCAAACCTTTAACAACCCAGGTGGAATTCTGGCTTAAACGTATGCTAAATTATTAATAATTGAAAATCCGATTCCCCCAAATTATGCAATTGCATTGCTATTGCCTTGTTATTGCATTGTTATCCAGTCCTTAGAAATATAATTAATAATTGTTAATATTTGCAGTGAAAAGTTGACATGAAAACCTTTTAAAACAAATTCCAGCTGCAGTTTTAATCCAAACTCAATTTCCTGTAAATGTGGGATGTTTGTGTAAATCATAAGTGGATCTGTTTGAGAGCCATTATAAGTAAAACTGCTTTAATTGCTTTTCCCTGTGACAATGTGTTATCCTCAGGATTCTGGTCTGACTGTCCTGACCAATACAGGCCTAGATGTCGCCAGCCGTGAAAGTAAGTATAAAGAGGTGTTGAATTACTGAAACGATTGTATAACCGATTATGCAAGATAGAAAATTATTTCTGAAAATTGACAGTCGGCATGGTAATACATGCACAACGCACATTTTTTGAGACAGGAAGAAGCCTTTTTCGGGTTGCAAGAAAGTGGATTTTTCAAAAGATTATCATATTTTTCAAGAAAATTTACAACAGACGTATTATTGTGTTAATGTAAAACCTAGTTTATGCTGCTACACGCATAGTCAGACGCGTTGATCCTGGTGGGGGGAGGTGGGATAAAGGCTGGCAGTAGCCCCCCCCCCCCCCCCATATTAAGGGGGAACATATTATTACCATTCACCCCCCTCCAAACAAAAACAAAAAATAATAATAATAAATAAAACATAATAATAATCATCATAATAATAAAATAAATAAATGAATAAAAGAAAAATTAAACAAATAATAATAATAATAATAAATAATATGTAAATAATGATAATAATACTAATAATAATAACAAATAAATTATGATAATAACAATAATTTTAATAATAATAATGAACAAATTAATAAATACAAACATAAGTAAATATAAGAAAAACAATAATGATAATAATGGTAATAATAATACATAAATTAATTTATTAATTAAATGACCAGAAAAAAAAATTATAATTCCGAAAAATTAGGAAGAACAATTTATTGCACATTAAAGTGATCCCTGTAAAGTGTCAGATATTGCACAAAATGACATTTGAGACTTCAATCCTATATCAATATCACTGTAAAATACAATTGAAAGATTTGTGAAAGTTTGAAAGAAAACGAACACAAAATAGTGAAAAAAATACGAATATTGAGTTCATATTTGATCACCGAATACTGATGGCCTGCCGTAGATTTGTCGCAGTAATAATCGTCCGTTTGACGATATCCGCACTCGTGTATACAGACGGTACAGAATTTGCGCACGCTCGGCTCAACAGTCGGGTACATCGACTCGTTGCGCTGCCCTGTCCATCGGGAAGGTTTCGGCCACTCCGCCGGCCGGGGTCCGTGATCGCGTGGCGCGCCGGCCGGGCGTGTTCAGCTACGGCAATTGTACTTTTACCATAACCGTTGGGCAACGCTTTTGACCCTAGTATTATCAATGATAATTATCTTCATACTAAATTTACATTTTGAAAAAATCTAATCCTATTTTATTATTCTCTTACCATAAGTTAAACAACACGGTAGAAGAAAAACAAGGAAGCTCCAAGAAATATTCGTGTAGTTAGACACTTTACAGGGATCACTTTAATGTTTACATTTTGGGTGGGGGGCCAAGTGCGCCCCCAATCGCAAAAAACGGATTGACGCAATTATCACTTTTATTTGATGTAGCTAACTTTTTCTTTTTTTTAAGTGAAAAATCTGGGCCCTGTTATTTCATAAACTTTTCCGATTGTCGTCATCAAATTATTGTAACTACACTTGGGATCAAAACTTGTTTTCCCTAAGAAAATATTTGACCTTATAACACAAACCAACCAATAAGTCGGGGAAAACTCCCGGGGGGGGCACTCAACTATATTGCTGTACACACGCGCGACCACAGGTTTTTCAAACCCGCCCTAAACAAGTTTTATCCATTGGTCAAATTTATACCCTATTCAAGTATTTTCGCGTGCTTTTTTGACAATTTTACCCCCCAGACTAACCCCTAAAACATACCCCTAAACAAGGTCTACGTCAATTGCTCTCAATTAAACCTCTAAAAATAATGGAAATGTTTTACCACCTAAAACATTTAACCCTAAACATGGTCTACCTTAAATAAACCTCTAATGTACATGTACTTGTCAATAAGAACTACAGTCAACCTCACACTAAGTTGAAACTTTGCCTCAGTTAAATATATTCAAAATGCCTCTATTTTGAATTAATTTTTTCCTTTTTTTGGGGGTTATATAACTTGAATTTGTAAGTAAAAGCTTTTTCATGTTTTCATCAGTACCAGCAGATTTAACTTATGCAAGTTCGACTGTATTTCCGATAATACCAATTGCAATTTCATACAGCATGATGAGCAGATCAGGAGGTCCTCGGCCAATAACCGGCAAGCAACGCAAAGTCAATGGGAAAGTCGGATTTTGGGGATCGGAGCCTCATATTGCAAGGGTATCTTTAGGGATTTCGTGATCAGAATCTAGCCAACGAATGGGGTTGAAACTTTTAAAATGTAATCTAGATGAGTTGAAAATACCGGCAAATAAAAAATTTACGAAAATAAACTCCTATTCCGGTGTAAGAAAAATGAAAAAGCCGCCTATTGGCCGAGGGGAGCCGCTCATTGGCCTAGAAAATTGCATCTAAAAATCGTCCGCGCGCGCACGCAGTCCGAATCGCCAAATATAAAAGCACTGCTATTATAAATGCGTGACATCTGTTTAAGACATCAAACTAGACCATTTGTATTCACTTTTATTATTGAAAAGGAAATTCCGATTTACATTTCATTTCATGCAAAATGATGCTGTGTAATGGTTGAGACACGGTATACATCCCGTATACATCTACGTACGTACGTCGACGTACGTACAGTTATGCATGCAGCGGATATATGGGCCCTGGATACATGCGGATCTTAAGCGGTGACCTGGGAATGGTGGAGGGGGGCGGGGGGATATGATCGCGCGATCAAGGGACGTTCCCGAGATCGAGATCTGGAATCCCCTGGAATCATTCGAAGTCGCACAAAATCCCCGGCAAACTCCAGACAAGTCCGGGAAACAAGTGTGGAGAAAAAGATACCCTAAACGCGTATTTGTTTAACTCCACAAACATACCCTTTTTTCTGATTTTGGCCTTTTTGACACCCTAAACGCGTCACGCGCGTGACGCGCCATGATCGGCAAAGATTGCCCTCCCCCCCCCCCCCCCCCCCGGGGGAAAACTTATTTTGCTACTTTTTATATAACATTAAAATAGAAGTCATTACCTTTAAAATGGTATATCATACATCAAATGTGTACTTAGAAAACCCTCTCAAAATAAATACCAAATATTTGGAATATGGCTGAAGCATTTTTTAAATAGGGAGACATGGGCCATTTAAAATATAGTTTTCCTTTAAAGCGCCATAATAAGATCATATTTATAGGATGAAAAAAATAATATTTAAACAAGATTTCCGACACTTAATATGTTACAGAACCTAGATTAAGGAAATAGCAACATCATAAATCTCAAATTTTCAACAAAATTTTACAATTTTAGCTAATAAAAGAGAAACTACCATAGCGACATAATGGTCGTTTCGTGTTGTAAAGTCACATGTTTAAATATTGAGCGTTTGTGTGCATAATGACTATTGCTTCACAAATGGTCCGGGCGCCTTACGATTTTTCTCCCTACGGCAGATTTTCTACGATTTTGGGAAATCGTGATATCATACGATGTATATGGTATTTTAGAGTAGCAGTCACATATTCTCCGGGCCCCGTACGATGACCTTTGTCTTAAAATAAAACGTAAATCGCACGGCCCCCGTGAACACAAACTACGTGCCCGTACGGGTGCCTTACGGTACTCTTACGGTGACTTCACGGTACCAGTACGATTTGAGTGGCCAAATTTTCTGTCTCCAAATCAGACGATATTCGAAAAAAAGGCTGCGATGTCCGTGCTGTGCCCGTGCGATGCCCTTGTGGTGCCCGTGCGATGCCCTTGTGGTGTCCGTGCGATGCTCTCTACGCTGTGTCTACGGGCTTACGGCAAGTAAAAAAACGTATATTACGATGCATTTTTTTATTTTAACTCCGCGTTAAACAAATTGTTGACATCGTACGGCGAGGAAAAATGCAACGGCGACCGTACGATAGCCACGGCACCCGTGCGGGCGCCGCAAGATTCCCGCAAGATTTCACCTAAAAGTGGCATCGTACGGGCGCCGTAGCCAAAAACGGACAATTTGTGACTGTAGCATATCTGTGCATTTTAGCAGCAATTGTGCATTCAGTGTTTGCATGCGAATGCGCGTTCTGGGCCCTGCTCTAGTTTGCATTAGTTCCAAGACAATATCGAACTCTACTGTACTCTGCCAACATTTAATGAAAACACATTGTAGAGCATTATAGCAGTTGACATAACCGTCGTGATAATGATAACGATGACATTTTTACAGAAATTGAACAAATTTCATTATCGCGATGTCACAAGAGCCAATTGACTTATTGTCACCAAATTTGGTACATGCATGTATCTTAGTGAGGGAATAAAGTGATTACATTTTTGGGTCATGAGGTCAATAGCTCTTTATCGTGATATCTGAAGATTTAGTTGACATATTGCCATATATCTTGGTACCTGTATGTGTCTTGAGGAGCCAATGAACCATTTACACCTAAGAGTCGGTAATACGTCTAAGGTCAAAGGTGACTCATTACATATAACTCGCGCAATAGCGGAGGCATATCTTTCGACTGCGAGTAGTCGTACACTCTCAAAAAATGTTAACCAACTAGTTAACAATTTTAAAGAACCAGTTGGTTTCCAGGTGAACCGACCAACTCTTGGTTAAAAGATTAACCAACCCTAGTTGGTTACAGGTTTAACCAACTATTTATTAAAACTTTAACTAATTATTTGTTAAATATTTTTTTAATAATAATAATAATAATATGAACATTTATATAGCGCAGCTACTATAAATATATACTCTACTGCGCTTAAATAATTATTTAAATTATTATTACCCATGGTCATCAGGTACATTTCAAACCTAATTATTTGTTAACTATTTTTAATCAACCTTAGTTGGTTACAATTATAACCAACTATTCATTAAAACTTAAACCAATTATTTGATAAATAATGTTAACCAACCCTGGTTGGTTAATAAAAGTAACCAACAGTTGCTTACATATTATCCAACCAACAATTATTTGCAGGTAAGCCAAACAAAATTTACAATACCATTCTACTGATCAATGTTAATAATATATTTGAAACCGTTAAAATTCCCACAATATTTTGAATATTGAGAAATGGTAGGGTGATTCCTATGTTGTGGAAGTGAAAGATCATTTTGCAAAAATACAATGGATACATATGGTTTAGCAATCCTACAACAGAAAGATACTGTACACTTAAGATTCCAATCAAAAACAGGAATACATTACGCCATTATATGATTGCCGATTCCCTGCCTGGTAATGATGTACCGTAATGCTGCTGCAGACTAGTCCCGACTCGTCCCGGGCTGGCAGCGCAGTGCGCTGCATGCATGCAGCAATCACTGTGAATGTGCCCGGGGCTGCATGGGGGAATTGGCGGTCACGTCACGGCGATTTTAACACATTATTCAACATATTGTGGGAATGTTAACGGTTTCAAATGTACTATAAAAATTAACCAATAGATTGGTATAGTAAATATTTGTTTTGCTTACCTGCAAACACTTTAATGAGGAATTCAAAACCCATCTGCTTGAGTCTTTTTGTTACAACTTCCACGATGCTTAATTCTAGCCGAAATAATATTGCTGCGATCCCTTGTTTCTCATAGGCTTATTTCATGTCACATGTTCAAAACTTTTAACCAACTTCGAATGGCGGTAATTCCACATTATCTTTAACCAACGTATGCGGAACGATCTTTAACAAACACCATTTTTAACCAACCATGTCACTTTAACTAACGATTGGTTATTTATTTTAACTAACCAGTTTTAATACATGAACATTTTACCAGTGTTTTGAGAGTGTAGATTCATCTAGTTTGTTAATAAAATTGGACCTTTGTGTTTATGATTACTGAATTCAAAGTCAAACATGTACAACTAACCAATAGCAAAGTAAGTAAATCAAGATGAGTAAATGGAATTTAACATTAGATTTCCTGCGACCATAGTCATGAAACCCTGATAGCTTAGTTTCTTCGTGAGTCTATCTTGAGTGACGTGGCTAAAAATTAAACATGAGACCTTTAAGTTAAGAACTAGGGTTAACTTGTCGGATACATAAGGCTTACCCAGCTAATAGTTGGCTACTTCAAAAACTGTTTGTTGCTCAACAAATTGCAAATCTAAAATACACTTTGAAAGGAGCGAAGTTATGTTTTTGTTTTAATATGGGGCTAATTGCTAGAAAGGTGTTGTAACTACTACTTAGCCACAAGGCTCCTTTGGGAGGATTTCCCAGCTTTTAATATGCTTGTGCTTGTGCTAGTTGGGAAACCGGACACAAACATGCATGATGGATACGAAAACAACTTAAGGAAAGTGTCAGGGATCATGCATAGCGATGCAGCTTTTTGTATCACGGGAAATAAATCATATATACTATTGTAAACTTTTCTGCCAGAAATAAATCATACACTTGAAAAAATTTCACTTTAATCAACAATTGCAATTAATGCAATTGTAGATTAAAGGGAGGTAAACAAACATGCGCTCTATTCCTTCAGTGAAGTCCTTCATGACGTGGTATCGTTGAAAAACATGGCAGTTTCCATCGGTCAGTCAAAACAGATGATATAGTGGTAAGCTAAACAATACAATGAATATTTCCATTATAAGTAATACCCATTTATAAGTGATAGACAAAATGTACAACCAGAAGTAACATGAATTATGCACTTCTCAGAAGCAGTCAGTGAAAATGCCAGTGTGTTTGCATGTTAATATCTCCCATGTATGTGTTGCCTTTGCCAGGAATCAAGTGTGCCAGTGCTGCACAACTAAGATCAGCCTCTGATCCAGGTAAGTTAACGATACTTTTTTGGAATCAGGTTGTGTATAGACAATTTTGCATGGGCGGCAAACGTGGCCGTATAGCATGGTCGGACTGATTAAGACGGGAGCACACAAATTAGTCAGGGAAGCTTACTTTTGTTTGTATATATATTTTCTTTTCCAAAAGCCCCCTTATATGTCTTTATTGGGTTTTTCTTCAACTTATTGGGGAGGCACAGAAAAGAACAGACATCCGCCTGCAAGTATGTAACTTTGCCAAACCCTTACAATCATTAAAGGGACTCAGTAACATTGTCCAAATCCTCAAAATCCAATTGGAATTTTAGCAGTTCCCTCATACCTTGTTGTGTTCGTATTTTAACAATAAACGCATGGGACATGTGGGACGGTTTTCGGTATTTCAAATTTCCCTTTCGTTAAAAATAAATTTACGATTGAAGTGTTCAGATGTTAAATTATCCACTGGACCACGAAAACTGTGTGCATAATAGCGGGCAATAAGTAAGTGAGCATTACTTTGCATATTTGCTCATTACTCACACATATAACGTCTATTTAACTTGAAATTATAACACAACAATGCATTGTATTCGTATCAACCACTCACATTTTTTTGCACATGTTACCAAATTTACTAGATCTCTTTAATGTTAAAGTGACTCATTAACTCTATGAAATATACCCCCACAGTGATAGTTTCGAACAAAGAAACTTACTGATTCACACTTTGTCCTGTTCTTGTAGCTTTAAGTTGTCATACTGATGCTATCGTACAGTGTCTGAGTGCGAAGCCGGCCTTAGTGCGGCGGTTGTTTTCGCAACCTCAACGCGGACGTAGAATCGTGCGGTTCGTGTGCAAAATCGAGAGCTTCCTATAGTAACAGCGGGCAGACCATTCTTGGGTTGAAATTACCGACGGGTTTCGGTCAGAATTGCGTCCGTGTTATGCGACCGCCCGATCAGGCAACAACCCATCAGCGCGCTTGCCGCTCGTAGCGAGGTCAAACGTTCATCAAAATCGCTCGCACGTGTGTAGGTGTGCTGCCAGCTGAAACGATTCGAGTCTACATCCGCGTTCATCGAATACAGCGAAACTGCTTGTAAACAATAGTTGTTTTAGCGCGGCGGACTTACCAATAAATCGTTCCTACATCACTGTTTCTTCAATTGGATAAATCACTTGTTAGTGTCACACATAGACGTACCCAGGGGGGGGGGGGCTGTTTTGGGGGGTTTGAACGCCTCCCTTTTCAAATATTAGCCGGTCTCGACTACTTTTAAGCAGTCTCGACCGTCTAAAAAACTGGTCTCGACCGACTAAAACACGGTCTCGGCCCAAAAGTTTCCCCCCCGAGAGGGATTCTTAAGGTATATGGTCTCGGTCTCGAAAATTTTGAAGGTACTTGGTCTCGACTTTTTTTATAAAATAACCCCCTCTCCCCCTTTAAAAAATCCTGGGTACGCCACTGGTGTCACAGTTCAAGGTAATAAAGAGTTTTCGCAAACGCAACGGACGCATTAAAATACACTGGTGCGAAGTGGTGTATTTCCATGGACGGAACATAATGAGTCTGTCCACTCAAGCGAGGAAACTTGATCTGCGCCTGCGTGTACCTCCAGCTAACGTCTTGTGGGGCAACTAAACTTCCGATCCCTTCGCACGGCGGTAGCGACTGAATCGTCAACTGTGCGTGCACATGTGACCCCACATCCACGCGTCACTGCACTCTAGCTGTGGATGTCCTCGTCCGATCATGGACCCTACTTACTGGTGTTCTGGTACAGCTGTTACCACACCCCCCCCCCCCCCCCCCCTCCCCTCTCCCCCGGAATAAACTTAAATCATGTCTTTCTTATTTGAAAGCAGTGATTTCTTGGGACATGATAACTTAGATTCTACTTTAAGTCAAGTCAAGTTATGTATGCACCAGTGTCAGCATTTTCTGGTTTTGTAATTCAAACAAAATAAGACAAATAACGAAAATTAAATAAATGTATACAATCACACAATGTATTACTTTAATATTTTTTAATTTAGAAAGTAAAATGTAGACGGGTCAAGACGTAGTCCAGATTCAGGACGTGATTTGTGAACACACACCACCTACATGCACGCACACCACTCAGAGCTAAACGGGCGCTAACGCTACTATCGTTACGTCCGTAATTCCCCTTTCCTAGCTCCAAAACCACGTCCTGACGATCCTGTTGGGATTGGGCGTGGAAAAAATCCCCGCTTCGCAGCGCACGTCAATCATTATTCATGAGCAAGCAGCATTTTGTATACGATTGCCACACTCATCGCGCTACGTCATAATGCCCGCAGCCAATCACGTTTGGCTAGTTGCCAGCTAATTAACATTATGCTTACGTTTCGCGGAGGAAAAGATACATAATCGACCGAACCGTCTGCAGGTTCTAATATTACATACGGCAGCTATCAGCTGAGTGAGCGATAACGGCAGCTATTGGCTGAGCTGAGCTCGCTATGTGCAGGCGGTTCGGGCAGCGAACTAGTCAAGACGTCGTAAAAAGTACCACTATGACACAATATTAACCAGGAAGAGATACAATATGAAAAACGTTCATCCAAATATTTCACACCAAAGATAAAAACAAAAAAATTACATACAATGCATCGGAATAAAGACCATGAATCAGTATTGCGCTTTCTCAACCATTTCAGCTTGAATGATGCATGATGTAGCCTATGTAGGGTACCTAACTGGGCCTAGTTTGACAAATTCTCGTCGCATTCCGATGCCCCCAATTCGACTGAACAAGCAAACGAAGAGTTCCATGAGATTCACCGGTTTACCTCATTTAAGGGAGGCCTGTAAAGTGTCTTATTCCACGAAAATTAAATTAAGCTTCCTCGTTTCTCTTCTATCGTGTTGTTTAACTTATGGTAAGAGAAGAATAAAATAGGGTTAGATGGGTTAGGTGTCCGCCCTCCCACGGTAGGGAGCTTTTGCATTTTTGGACTTGAAATTGTGCAATCTGGTGCTTACCTAGATAGGAAATTCGGGCTTAACATTGACTGTATCTGGGAAAGCGTGTTATGATTCGATAGACCAGAAATTTTAAATATATTTTCACGAAGAAAACAAATAATTGACACACTAATAAATATTCACCCCAACACACACACACATATTGTATTTATATTTAGCGTCATACACAGTTCCAACATCACCATATGGCACATTATGTATGATCCAACAATATAGCCTATTGCCAAGAATGAGTCCCGAGGGGCGAAGCTACCGAGGGCTGGGACAGAGCCAAATAGGGAGGGTTTGGAGGGGGTATCCCTCTCCCACGGAGAAGATTTGGCATTTTATATACTTGAAATGGTCATTATGTTTCACCCAAGTTAGAAAATAACCGCTTCTCAGGCCTGAGGAGAGGTTGAGAGATTCGTGCCTCTAGTAAAATGTTATCACCGTTTACACCGTTCTTATCGGTTTACTGCGTGTAACCGGAGGAGATTATCTCTATAATACCACTAGGTCTCGTGGGGCAGTTAACAGGGCATGGAATGTTGACGAAAGCTATTAAAATGGTTGAGTTGATTTCCTCCGTGGTGGAGATCACGGCTAACTTAGTGAAACGTAATGTGCAATTTGGTGCACGTCACACAAGCAGCCAGAGCAATGCCAGCCTACACTGCAACTACGTGGCCCGGTATACAAAAAAAAAAAATACCCATCCCAGACCATACGCAAGTTACTCAACCAAATGAGATATGTTCGCGCGCGAAGCGCGCAGCGAAAATTAATAGTGGATGTATACATTACTTTTTTTAACCTTAGAATTTTCAAGTCTTAGCTCATACAACTAATGTTTTCTTTCCCACTCGTATACCGATCTATACACACATACAAACAAAATATCCTTCCCTAAAACCTGGGGGGATCATTGTACATGTCATTCCCCCCCCCCCCCACCTTGTGAGGTGGGGGAATGCATACCCCTCATCCCCCCGTTGTCTATGCCCCTAGGAAGTACACCATTTTGTTTTTTTTGGGGGGGCCACCCTGTATTACAGGCCGATCTCGGTCGAGTGATATCAACCGTCGTCTTCAGCGCTCTGTCGGGTTGCGAAAGTTCGGTAATGTGCTGGGGGAAGTGGAGCCCGAGTTGGAATTGGAAGATGCGCATGAGAGATCTGACTTCAGGGAAACTTGGTTCTCTGATGAAATGTTAATACCGTAAGAATGTATTCTTCTTTATCATTATTATTGTGAATGGTATTCTTCTTTATCATTATTATTGTGAATGATATATAAGTAATATAATTGTTATTATTATTCATTCCGCCACTATTCAAAAAACAAGTACATCTGTAACAAAATAACGCAATTCAAATCATATAATGAAATTATAAAGTGGAGGAAGATGGAGAAAAAAAAACGAAAGTTGCAGGTGTGTCAGGGCTCACAAAAGTAAAATTCTTTACTGTTAAAAACAGTGTAATGATATTCAGTGTCCTTTGAAAGGGTGTGTGGGTATTATAACAATTATTATAAATATAAGTATTATGTGTATTATCATTATCATTATTATCATTATAATTATTATAATAATGTTTGCGATTTATATAGCGCCTAATATGATTAGTAATCACCTTTAAGCGTTTTACATTATTACCCCGGTCATCGGACACACACTCACAATCAATCCGCACGTAACGTACACTTTCTGCTCACTTGGGAGCAATGCATTCTGGCAGCTATATGGCGCACTTAACGATATACAAGTACAATTGCATACACGTCCCACTCCTATCAAGTCCCAATACACCTGAGTAGAGAGCAGCAATAGTGGATTAATTGTCTTGCTGAAGGACAGTCGCAGTGGGTTGGGTTCGCACTCGGGATCTCACGCATCAGAGTGCACGCGCTCTACCAATCTTGCTTCACCACGTCCACTATTATTATTATTAATGTTAATATTATTTGTGGTATTGTTATTATTAATGTTGTTATTATTATTATTTTAAATATTATTATCATTATTATTATTATTAACATTATTATTATTATTCAGTGGAGGAACGTGGTCTGACAAATTTGGGGAAGCACATTTTTTTTTTTTTTTTTTTTTGTTATCCCTCATGTTATTGTTTTTGTAAAATTATTGGGGGGGGGGGGGAGGCAATTAAGTGCAACCCCCCGTAGATTAGGCACTGCTATGATCATTATTATTATACACATTATCATTGTTGATGTTGTCATTGTTACAATGGTAATATTGTTATTGTTTAAAAGGGAAAATGAGAACAGACAAGTTGGTGGTATGCGCACAGTGCCCTACGAGGCTCCAAGTAGCATGACCGAATGGAAGCTGTCCGCAGTGAGTGTGTCTCCGAGCATGGGAATGTGTATCCACGACTCTACTTCCCTGAATGTCTTCCAGTCCTTCTTCATCCAGCTGCGTATGCCGTATTCTGTCATGAGACTGGAACAGGCCGAAATCATCGCCACCATCTTCAACTACCGCGATTATGAAATGAATGTAAGCTTGGAAGTGAATCATTAAATTAGATATCAAATCAAATACAATCAAAATCACTTTAAGTGTCTTCACATTTATCTTGTACATTGTTGTTTGCTCTATGGTAACATAAACATGAAATTCATAAAGATTTTACAATGTGTCGCCCTAGTTATATAAACTTGTTATGGTTGAATTAAAGGTGTTCCAGAAGGTTTTGATCGCAGTCAAAATCGATCGGCAGTAGGTGAGAAAATCTGGCATAAAATGTTCACTTCTTTCACTTCTATTTCTATGAGAATATCACACATCATTCAGAAGAATTAAACAATTGCATTGGTATATGAATCTCAAATGTCACTTTATTCAATCAAATACCACATGTTCAATACCAAGAGAGCTTTCTAGCCAGTCTTTCTCAAAGCAATAAGACTGAAGAACAATTATTCTTGTTTTTAGAAGGTGATGGTATATTTGACTATTATAGGCAATTTTGTGTATATTATTTGATTATTATTATTATCATTTTTATTATTATTATTATTATTATTACTACTAGTGTTATTATGTTGTGTTATTATTATTAGTAGTATTATTATTAATAGTATTATGATTATTTCTTTTTAAAAAGAACGTGGTGGTAAACTTCACTGTTCCTGAGGAGGGCCTGTGCACAGAGGGCCGTCCTGGTGTCCCAATCACTCGTGTTATCAATGTCCCTGCCAACAACGCAGCATCTGTATCGATCGTTGTTCGGCCGGTAGATGTTGGGGACGGGAAATATCCCATCCGAATATCAGCCGGACCAGGATCTACCATCCAAGACCGAATCATGAAATATCTGCGAGTAGTTGTACGTTTATTTTTCCATTTGTTTGCTCTCTATCTCTCCTTTCTCTTTCATGTGCATGCATTATATTTCTGAAACGTTCGTTAAATGCAACATGTGAAAGACTATTACTTAACATAAATGATGTTTAACGTATGTCTGTGTCAAGGTGCATCTATAATTCTATTTTGTATCAATAAAGGGATTTAGATAGTGCATGATTTTTAGATGGTAGACTGTTCATATGACATTAAATGATTCATCATTATTATTATCATAATAATTATCATCATCATCATTATTATTATTATTATTATCATTATTATTATTATTATTATCATCATCATTATTATTATTACTAATATCAATATTAAATTGACATTATAAGTATTGGTGTTGTCATTGGTATATGTATAAATATTATTGCAGGCTGAGGGTCGAACCAAGGAGGTAGTAAGCACAGTGGTGTTGAACCCAGGCCAAGTAATGTTTATCGATGAACACCAAGACATTACAACACAGACTCCAGCAGATCACGTTCTTGATACATGTAAGATTTTGATAAATTTAATATTGATGGTGTGATTCGAGATTGAACTTATTTATTTACACACTTTCTCAAAACAATAGCATGTATACACATTACAATGGTTTAAAGCAAAACCAAAACATAATTATTGACTACGAGTATCAATGATGGTGGCTATACTAAATGATAGCAATGATAATCAGCATAAATGGTGAATACATTGGGCAATAGGGTAGTAAGGGGAGGGGGTCTTCTGGACCCGATCTCCTATCGCTTAGGCCCGTGCTTTGTTGTTGTTTGTTAGTTTGTTTGCTTGTTGCTAGCTTGTCGATGGCTGTTCTGATTTGGGGTTTTGAATAGCTAAAATCAAAAGGTTTCGAGGGGCCGATCCTAAAGCTTCTAACTGGGCTGATTCAACAACCGAATGTTTCCAAGAGCAGAAGCATATTGCACTCATTCGCTTGTAGTTTAGAACACCACCCCCCCCCCCCCCCCCCCGCCCTTTAAGAGTTCCTGGCTACACTTCTAGAACATAGTGTTAACCCAATTAATTAATAACCCTACTCATCACAAATAAAATACCGCGAATCTTCCGAATTCTAGGAGGAAACACTACACAAGAAGATAACAAATTATTCAATGATTTTGTCACTACATTGCAGCACTGTTCGTAAATAACCAAAGACGAGTATGCCAACAAAATGTCAGTTAATCAATAAACAATTCTTTCTCCTTTTCCCGACCAATTTATACCCCAGCATGTGCACTACTGCTTTCGCCTTTATCATAATATTGTTTGAATAAGCCAAACTCACTTGGAATTGTAGTGCTTTTTTCTAACCCTGCTGTTCGAAATATGAAATCATGAAAACCACTCAGTGGCGTAATCTGACTACAGCTTAAAATACACATCATAGAAACTCTTGTAAGGCTTTGCATGTGCATGGCAGCACACAGTAAGTGACAAGAAATGTGAATGCAATTTTAAGACAACTTTATGTACCTTCCTTGCCACCAGATGTGCGTCAAGAGGGAGATCGGCAGATCCTGCAATTTAACCTCTCCCTGCCTCAGGAGTTTATCCCAGGTACTGAGTTCTGCAAGGTCAGCTTGATCGGTAAGTCCCTCAATAGTCGATCTTACCATGTTGATCTGAGTTTTCAGTTCTGATTGCACGTTTACATGAAAGCAAAACTAAATTACAATGAAAGTTATTGTCAGTTAAGCCATTGGCTACGGGAAACGTGTTGGTCTTGTTCTATAACTGATAGGTTGAGGGCCGAGGATGTTTCCATTCCATGGCCGAAGAAGCAGGATGTAAGTTTGATGTAAGGAAGAGCGAATAATACAGGAAATGCTATAGCCTATAAGAAGTGAGGTTTAGAATTGAAGGATACTGAGTTCCGAATAAGTCAGTTAAATGAACGAAAACTTTCTAAATAAAAGCAGATTTGTGCTACGAAAATATATTTTACACAATTTTGTCCCAAATATTCTATAAACTTTATTGTCGCATATTGTGTCATACACATGTGTGATTAATAGGCATCTGTACATATATACTTGCGTCCGTAGCTTCATTTAGTATTTTTGTTGCATGCATAATCACAACAAACATTGCCATTATAAACCACTTACGCAACGTTCCGCAATTCAAGTTTGAGCGTTTACATCTCTTCTATTACTTTATTACCGATCTCTAAACGCTCATCGGTTTCAAAACAAAATAATTAAATATAATACTGTGCATGTACTGTTTTGTTGAAATGAATTACAACTGGCTATGTTTATGGATATTTCAGCTATTTCTGAACCGATTTTGATCAAATAAAGTTTATTCTGTCATTAAAATTGCATGCCCTTTCGAATTTGACACTCAGTTTTCATCCTCTTACAAAACAAAATTGTGTTTATTATTCTAAACGCTTTATTCTCCCAACAAAAGGAGGGTACACTGTTGACAATATTAATGCATTTTGCAACATTTCACTTTTGACTTTGCCCCATATTCGGGTGTCATGCATATTCCATGATAAATCAGTCCTAGCAAGTGTCATATCAATGTAAAATGGAGAATATGCGCTTTATAATGATACCACATTCATGAATGGTAATAAAGTGATAAGAAAGATATGAAATTGCAAAATGTGTCAATATGGCATTTAGTGACACATCATGAGAGAATCAGCTTCCTTCATGCGCATGTGTTTAGTTTTGTTTATATAATTATGTCAAGTCAAGATGTAGTGTGTGGTCATAACAAGCGCAAGGATAATCATTAACAAATGTAAGAAAAACCCCGCCTGGGCGATTACAAAATTTCGAAATTATGTTGTGATGTTGAGCGAATTGCCTTTGTTCGACGCATTTCTGTATCAGCATCAGGTACTGAAGGGCACAGATAGGAATTGTAAATGAGTCTTAAGTCTTATGTGTCGGTAATCAAGCGTCTGTATAAAGTTCATTGTCATTTTAAAAAATTGTTTTAATATGCATGGACATGCTTAGAATGGGAGCCTTGAGCGACCAGGGTCGGCCGAGTTGATGCCTTTATAGGTGCGTCGGGACCCAAATGGGGTGGTCGCTGGTCGTGTTAGGCAGGTGGTCGCATTACGCAGGTCGCTGAACAAATGAATTTTCAGGGGAGGACCTGACCAGTGAGCGGTCGTTATGAGTAGGTGGTCGCATAAGCAGGTTTGACTGCATATGTAAAACAGTTTGAATATTCTACAACATTAACAAACATTTCTGTCCTATTTACTTTTGAAATTATTTGAACATGCTGGAATATTAATGAATACGTTTCCATTCATTTTGAGTTAGTGTTTCCATGATACATGTACATTAATTGCATCATATACGGTATGTATTCGTATTGTAATTTAATCTAAATTTAACATAAAATATGTATCGAATCTGATAGTCATACCCATACCGGATGCTCATGATTGCAAAGAAATGGATTGTTTGTTCTTGTGTTTTTATTCAAACAGAGAAACTGCATACATGAAATAAATACTCTGATTATACATACGTTGCTTTATTTTGGCTGCAAAGCCCATAGTTCGCTACTTAGCGTAAATCCATACAATTTTAGTACATTCATTTTGTAATTCTCACTTGTTAAATACAGTTGTAATGTATGATCGAAAATTGATTGTATGTGCATTGTACAATGGTGGTCATATGGGATATTTGTGGTGTCTTTTTTTATGATAGTCTTTCTTCGATGGATAATAAATGTTTCCCGTTTGTCAAACAAACACAATTTAAGTGTAAATTTAAAAAAAACCTTGATTATAAATGGTTTATTAAAATCGATCCAGAAAAAAACAAAGATTACGCCCGAATTATTTGCAAATACCATGTGATAGTCAAAATGAAAATAGAATAAGTATAACAAAATTAACACACTTTTCTGTGCACTGCTCAGGCTAATTGGTATTATGTAATATTTGCTAAATCAAATGGTGATATTGAAATAATATTAAAACAAATTAATACTTTTCATGGTTAAAAAAACAGACACATTTATTTTTTCTTTCTTTGGGTAAAAACACTGCGGGAAAAATTCCGATCCTTAACAACTGAAATGATGGGTTAAAGGGACAGTCCCTCTTTTACAAAATGTCTGAACAGTTTCCAGTTGACGGATGGGGATAAATGAAACACACACACTCAAAATCAGATCGAACAGCGCTATAATTTGGATTCTACGAATGAAAAACGAATGCGTCTCTCCATCAGACTATATATCCGTCAATAAAAGAGTTTAACTGATTTAGCATAATATTACAACTATATTGTACTTATTCTTGCTAAGGTGTTGTGAAGCCGACATTTGTAAATGTATGTCAGGGGGAAAAAATGAAGAATATGTAATTACATGTACATGTAGTCAGTTTAAGCGATGTTTGGTTATTTTGCCTAGTGTGCGGCCATGCTATTCTTACTTGTGCGCGGGTCACGTAGCTAGCGCGGGTCACGAAGGGGTCACGCATAGCGTTGTGGTACTTCGTGGAATTTGTGTACGAACTTCCTCACTGGGTGAGTATACATATAATGCGCAATAAACCGTCGTCCAACGGTTTATTAGTTTTAGGTCTATAACTCTACGAAAAAGAAATTTCAAGCCCTAATTTGTTCAGGCATGCTATTTTAAAATGACATTTTCTTTCATATAAGACAATCGCAACTTTTGAAATTTGGCTTGCACAAGAGGGAATGTCCCTTTAAGGTAAAACAAATTGGACTTAAATCTTATAAAGCCAACTACATTATTTGTAGAACACGGAGTAGGAGTTTACCCACAAACTTACCTGCACTTAATATTGGTAAAGTTAATTGATTAATTGATTAATTTAACCGTGTAATGTTGTATAAATGTTGTATAGTACTATTGTTGTGCCGCATTACATTTATTGTGATTACATTGGGGGAACACATAATACAATTCATATTAATATTAACATTATGTACCATCCAACAGAAAGCAGTAAGAATTTGTTTGTACTGTGTACAATTTAGATTATTGCTAGCACAATATTGTGATATATTTTATGTGAACTAAAACTAAGACGACTGTTTAAAATCAAGTACAACACTTACCAAATTATAATAACTATGTCGTCAGTATCTTTTGGAATTTATGCTGCATTCATGAAAGTAGTCCTGTTGAATATATACTAAAAGTACTGATATCATATATCAGTTTATGTACTTGATTGTTTATGTTAAAATGAATTATTCAGGTGTAGATACATTCATGCGAGTGTTCTACTGTGTGTGTGTGTGTGTGTGTGTGTGTGTGTGTGTGTGTGTGTGTGTGTGTGTGTGTGTGTGTGTGTGTGTGCGTGCGTGCGTGTGTGTGTGTGTGTGTGTGTGTGTGTGTGTGTGTGCGTGTGTTTTTGTGTGCTGGCGTATTGTGTATTTGTTATGCCCTGTATGTTGAAGGATCTATGTATTTTGTACAAGCTATGATTTCTTAATGGTCGAAATCGTTAAAAAAAATGTATTTATGTCTTGGTTTTATATTTGTTGCATCATTTGTATGGTTTTATAAAAGAACTGAAATGAATGGTCAGGGCCATCGGGCTTGTGCTCATTTAAAGCATTGATTATACATTGCATATTGTTATACCGTAAATAGTAATACGTTGTTTAGTATGTGAGATTTTTACCTATTAAATTGATGCAAATTATATAAAGATTTTGAATTATAAATTTGAAATATTTTTACCTATTGTTTTGGAAATGAAAATAAACTCGGAACTTGAAATACACAGGCTGGTATATTGTATTATTATAGTACCGTAGTATTATCATAATTGTATTATTTGTTTATTAAAGTAGTATTATTATTATTCTTTGTATTGTTATGATTATTATTATTAATGTTATTGTTATTTTCACTATTAGTATTATTATAATTGTTATCATTATAATTATTATTATCATTATAATTAGTATTTGTTTCATAAGTAGTAGTAGACATATTTTTGATATAATACTGTTTTTATTAGCACCATTATTGCTATTATTATGCAGGTAGCCTGCCAAATAATGTGGATGTGGATCCTATCACGGGCCTGGAGAGATGGGTGCGGCAATCGCACGGGAGTGGGGAGGAAACTATGATGCGCATGGCACCAGCCCTCTATGCCTACAAGTACATACAGGCTACGGGGCAAGACACGCCGGTGCTGGATAGACACATCCATGGATACCTGGCTGTCGGTAATTTGTGTTAGTTTTTGTTTTGCAAAGATGCATGTTCTGAACTCCTTGAGTGCCAAGCTCGCACTCTTGTGCGTTACAATACACACAAATGCCGTAGAACATTACAATCTCGGGCACGTTAAGTGTTAAAAAAAGAAGTGAAAATCACCATTGTCAGTGCGCCCGACTGTTCATTAGCAGTGCTATTGAACAAAAATATGTTATTAAAAACTACAGCGTTGTTTCGTGGGAGTATTCATGCCCTTTTGATTACAATATGAAGTAATAAGAACATAGATATTATAATGATAATGATGTAGATAGTTGAGCACTTAATAAACCTGTTGGATACTATAACTGTACTTCCTATACTGATAATGTTATTATTTAATTAATAAAGTGTTTTTACAAACATTTAAACAAAATATTTACAACAAATACAAACTACAAATGATTCAATCAATAGCTTAAAAATTAATGACAGTAATGGGAAACGCCCCACACACAAAAAAATAAATGTTCCAACAATGAAAGAATATATTTTTGTACTTATATGGGAATATGGGATTATACATATTTGGCCAGAAAACCGTCTACTAATTGATATGCTTTTAAAATGAAAGAAACTATCAATGCATTGATAGATATCGGCGACGGTTCTGTTTTGATAGGCACCTCGTACGCTACATGCAAAACCTATGGCAAATGCGACATGTAATTCCGCATGCGAACAAGCTTATAGATGTGGCCAGTAGACGGGTTGAACTGGCGGTAGATGTAAGGCCAGTGTCAGCGGCTTCCATTAACATTTCAACTGATTTTTCTGCATCAACACGAGACATTTTGTATACTTATTTCAACAATACTGATCAATTATAGTTTGGCTAATGAATATACTTTTGGTAACTTTCCCAATACCGTCATTTCGGCTTTAACAGCAATATACGGCAGTTACTATAACAAAGTAAATATGTATGCTTCCAAAAAAAATTTACACAGCGCCATGTACTCTATTTAGAGTCATATCATTAACAGTATCGTTGGTCAAACAGTTCAAACTCACATTTATCTTGGGCCACATCTCAACTCCCTTGGAAACAGCAATTAGCCTAAGCTGATCTGCTACACTGGGCTGAAAAAGAAAGTTTTAATTTTTCACATGGTCATATCTGTAAATCCTGTCCATCAAATTGAACCGAAATGACTCACCGGATTACTTCAACACTTTACTCTAAAACGCATGTCGCTAATCAGGCAGTTGCGCAACTGACACAACAGCAACAATCACTGACATGGAACAGCTTCCAGGACCACATGTCACAGCAATCCGCCTGTTAATGCAGAGCAGCTCTGCAGAAAGAGTGGAACAATCTCTCCCAAAGCCTAGCTGTATCAGAAACCTGGTGGACAGCATGGCGTAGCAAATGTACCGAATGCTTCCAACATGTCCAAGCACACAGTTCCATATGCCAGCTAGTGCATTTTTAGTTATGTCAGTAAGGTAACCGTTTGGATACTGACAAGTCATTAGAGTTGAGTATTGACGTAATCATGTGTGTCATTTTAGTGTTGTTGATGGACATAATTATTTTCAAGATAATTATGACCATGTAGTGTGAACATATTTGAAAACGTAAAACAAAACTAAATTAACCCACTTTATATAGGGTGTTGCAGCTTAAAGGATACCCAACCGAGTATCCATTTAGACTCATAGAGAGTAGCATTGTTGAGGGAGAGCATTTGTTGAAGGACACAAATACCAGGGCAATGCTAATCACACCATATAGCAGCATGAAGATAACATTTAAAGGGACTTAGTAACATTGTCCAAATCCTGAAAATCCAATTGGAATTCTAGCGGTTTCCTCATACCTTGTTGTATTCTTATTAACAAAAAAAGCATGGGACCGGTTTCGGTTTTTCAAATGTCCCATTCGTTAAAAAGATATTTACGCTTGAAGTGTTCAGATGTCAAATAATCCACTGGATCGTCAAAACTGTGTACAAAGTGAGTGCAATGAGTTAGTGAATATCACTTTGCATTTTTGCTCATTACTCGGCCATATATACGTCTATTTAATTTGAAATTTTCACACAACACCCAGTGGACACATCGGATAACAACAAAATACATTATATCAACCATTCATCACTTTTCGCACATGTCAAAGCAGCAAATCAAGATCTGATGTTTGCATTTCGTTATATTACGCATTACATATGAAATATTATATCATTTTTACTCAAACAGGAATTGCAAGAGAACTTAATTTTCGGCAGAATAATGGTGCGTATGCTGCATGGACGACTAGACCAGGAAGCACATGGTAGGTAGACATCGTGCGATCAGTCAAATTAATGTGATCCATTAATAACTTCATAAAATTCTTCCAAATGTAATGTTTGAGATTACAGTCTTATATACCAAGATTCTTGTGAATAATGTGTTAAAGATATACAGGGTGGCCCCAAAAAACGGAACGGGGCACTTCCCAAAATATAGTAACAAAAGTATTATGTCCATCGGATAGAGTGTCTTCAAATGAACAACGATACTAAGAACAGTCAATTTGGTCGTGTAGTTTTTGTTTTAGGGCGCTGTGAGTGACACCATGTAAGGTTCTCAAAGTCAACGGGAACCCACTGCCCTACACCCCCAACCCAACATACCTTGGAGTAAAGCTAGACAGACAGCTGACCTTCAAACCACACCTAGATTCACTCCGAGCCAAAGTTTCATCTAGGAACAACCTACTCCGCCGCCTTGCGGGCACCACCTGGGGTGCTAAAACTCCCACGCTTCGTACTGGCGCCCTCGCACTAGTCTACAGTGCTGCCGAGTATGCTGCCCCTGCATGGTGCCGCAGCTCACACACTCTCAAATTGGACACCACCCTAAACGAGACTATGAGGATCATTACAGGATGCCTCAGACCCACACCAACTGACCTCTTACCAGTGCTCGCTGGTATCGCACCCCCCGCCCTCCGCAGAGAACACTATACTCAACAACTACTTAACAAGGCCCTCCAAGACCGTACAAACTCTCTACACCGCACCACCCAGAACACACAACCGGGCCGCCAACGCCTACGTTCACGCAGACCGTTCAGTCGCCATGCTGACACCTTGCGGGAAGGCACCCACAACACCCTCACCGCATGGAAGGACAGCTGGCAGCAGACCCCCAGACCCCCTTAATTCACAGTGACCCCAAATACAAAACTACCACCAGGCGCGGATCTACCCCGAAAGGATTGGGTCACCCTCAACAGGCTCCGCACAGGGGTCGGCAGGTTTAACACCAACATGCACCGCTGGGGACTCAGACCTTCTCCGGCTTGCACATGTGGAGCACCCGAGCAGACTGCCTCCCACATCATTGAAGAGTGCCCAATCCTTCGCCCACCTGGCCAACCAAACCCAGATTTAAACAACTTGGACCCCGACTTTGTTAATTGGCTAAAAAAAATTCGTGATGTTGCGTAGAAGCTGCGCTGCCTCATACGTTCATACGCAATAAGAAGGTTCTCTTTTTTGTCAATTTGTATTGAGCCAGCGCTTGATGAATCGCACGAACCGCCGTTCATAGCGTTGAGCATCGCGCACTGTTGTTAGTTTGCACTCAGCCGTGTGCCGAGAGAATGGGCATGCTCGCTGAATGGTATTACGGGCGAGTGCGGTTAAACTGGCATTGACTAGGTCGAAATCGACATAAATCGGCACCTGACATGGTCTCACTCACTACGTCCTTAAACAAAAACGACCTGACCAAAATAACTGTTTTTGGTATCGTTTTTCTTTGGAAAGGACACCCTATCCGATGAACATAAACATTGTGGTATTATATTTTGGGAAGTGCCCCGTTCCGTTTTTTGTTGGGCCACACTGTATAGAAAAAAGAATGCTGTTCACCTAGTGAAAAAAAGGATAAAAATTAATGTCAGATTTGTTAACGTATACTGACCATTAACCATATACGTACCCAGGGGGTGTTAGGGGATTCAAACACCCCCCCCCCCCCCCCTCCCCCTTGACAAAATAAATGACTGTTAGGGGGTCAGAGGGGCCGAGGCCGAGACCACCTCCACCCCCCCCCCCCCCCCCGTTTATTCTTGTATCGGTCTCGGGGCAACTGTGTAACGGTCTAACCCTCGTAACCAATGGTCTCGCACCCGCCCCCCCTCCCCCCTCCCCCCCCCCCCCCACTCAACCCACTCAAAATTTACAATTTTCACAGAAAATTGTGAAAGCTCCAGGTTGTTTTTCTGTAGGAAGGGGCCATACACTCAATAAAAACCATTTTGTATGCACATTTATGAACCAGCATCACATTCATTGAACCCATTGGATGGCTTTTACAGACAGGTTTAGCTGAAAGTAATACCTTTTTTTTCTGCAGGCTAACAGCTTTTGTGATAAAAACTTTCAGCGAAGCATCCCAACTGACAGAAGTGGAGGCGGGGCATGTCAAACAGAGCATTGCTTGGATCATAGACAACAATCAGAACGCAGCAACTGGCATATTCAGTGAAAGCCAGCATGTCGTCCATCAGGAAATGATTGTTAGTACCAATACAAAGGGGAGGAGGGGGCTCTATATGCAAAGGGTTAACCTGTAGTGTTAAGCACTGGTCAAATGGACCCATGCAAGGTTCACTATAACAATTTTGGGGATTTTGTTGCATGTTTTGCGATGTCATACAACTGTCGTGCGACAGTCGTAACTTTAAATGAGTGTCGTACAACAACAAATATGTTATGCCACCACAGGTCCACAACATTGTTGTCTTACTATGTCGTGATAACGACAATCGTACAACATTTGTACGAAAAATGATATGTTGTGGATGCCAAAAGTTTGGTGTGTCATACGATAGAAGTGCAACATAACGACACCGTTTTCTGACTTCTCTGTTCATGTAGTGAAAGCATATAAAATTTCATTCTGACCAGTTCCATGACAGTCATACAAGATTTTACCGCAACAGAAGATGTGGGTTTCATTGTCACCATGGCTTTAGCTAGATTTGGCAATCCCCATAGACTTGTTAAACCTCCCATCCTGCAGCCAAAGGGTAAGTAATTTGCTTAATTTATAATTCCTCTCTGTTTTTATATTAATGAAAGCTATATCTTGCACTTCTGATCAGTTTCTTCTTTGTCTGTAATGTCCTTCTTTGATTTGTTTTATGTTGCCTAGGGAGCAGTGAAAGGAGATATTTCCATGACAGCGTTTGTGCTGATATCTCTTCTTGAGAGTAAGGAGAAGCTCGTTGGGGGATATGATGTAAGATTTCGTTAATAAAGAACATGTTGGGTCCCAGGGCGATTAAGTACCCAAAATGCCCAAACAAGCACTCAATCGGAATAAGAGGGCCTGTAAAAAATGCATTGAGGGATCAATGCAAGACAGCTTATTATAAATTGCTCTTTTCATGCAGGCAAGCTTGAAAAATAGACCCCTGAAACAAAAATGTGATTTGTTTTTCCTTCTGACTAAGGAAAATATGTATACCAAGCAACAAAATTAATAAACGGCAATCTCGGCAAAACACTTTCAATAAAGGCACTGTAATACAACCTGTGTATAAAGACCACCCAATGGAAACAATTGAAAGATGCATTACCTAGTCTTCCTTTGAAATTTAAAATGTCCCTTCCTAGAAAATAAAAGTAAATTATGAGACGTTTGTGTTTCGGAGTAATAGGTTTGAATTATCAGATTATGACTCGTACAGACTGGGTTTCCATGAAAATGTGTTTTGTTGTTGTTGTGAGAGATGCCCTGTAAAGAAACTGTACATGATTATTTAGTTGATTGCCCCCAATATACGATAGAAAGAGCCATGCTCATAATTGAAACAAGTACAAATGAAGTAAAAGAGATAATGGATTTGTTAAAGATCATTGATGTTCATACTCAAAGAACACTTTTCGTTTTGTATATAGAACGGCTCGCTTCACATTTTTTTGAAGAAAATTATTTAGTATATTGAGTAGATAGTTGGTATTAAATACATTCAGTTATTATTTCTATTACACTTTCATATAGGGTTCATGAATGCAAGAAATATACCGAAATATAAATTGAGACCCAAAACATCAGTGGCAGGAGAACTCATGTGTGAAGGATATCAATCATAATCATGGGTATAGGCATTTTTCTTCAGGTAAAAACAATGTCTGAGTCAGGGGCTCTGTCAACAACTAGAAGGGGATCATACAATGCTGACTGCAGCCCATAATTTAAATCACTGTAATTCAATAGTTGTAGTCAACTTTAAAGAAATAATAATGTGTATGCAGTTTTACGTACTAATGAGTACAAATTACGGTACAGATTAGTATTGATCAATTTCGGTAAGCATAGTAGTGTACAGAGTGTCCCAGATAAAACGAAATCGGATTTCATGGCATACATTTTCTGTCATAATGAATAAGTTCGTTGATGTGATAAACGTGAATGAAAAGCTCTGTTTCTCTTCTTTCATTTTATGTACCACTTATGGCACATAACTCACGCATGACTGAATTAGAACAATGGAAATTTGTGTTACCAAAATTCCATGTACACGCAGAAATTGCAGGTTTCGGGGAGTTTTTAGGGTAGTAAAATTACTTTCTATCTAATTAATTCTGTCATGTCTGTATAGAAACTGCTTGAAGTCAATGGTGCCATTCCTAAAGCGAAACAGTACCTGGAGGGAGAAGTGGAGGGCAGGAATATAGAGAGAGTATATGACAAGGCGATTGTTGCGTATGCTCTGGCACTTGCTGACAGCTCACATGCCATTGGTGCAAATGACATTCTCATAGAAGATGAAATCGTGGAGGCTGGTATGTATAAACATATTTGTCAATAAAAACGACCAGAAATAACAGAAACTGTTTAAGATATGTACTGTTATCAGGTAAACAGATATACTACTTCACGAAGCAAAAGCTGCATTAACTCTGGAAGTGATACATATATATAACCTGTTCAGAACTAATTGAGTATGCTATGACATGTTCAGTATGAATATTTTTTGGACCAGTCAAAGCTAGTGCAATCAATTTGGTCGAAAGTATTTGAAAAAGGCAGTGTATGGATCGATTAAGTTATAATCTGTCTGTGACAGGTACATATATATATATATATATATATGTTCTAACTAATACTTGAATCACTCCTTTGTGATCCAGCTGAAGTACAGGCGGCTTGCATTGTTCGTAACTCCCTCCCCATGAATTAATTGAGTACAAAGGGCCGAGAGATTGGCATGCCAATGACCTGAATTTGGATCTGCCTTCAATCACACGGCCCCCGTGGCCTAGTGGTTAAGGCGTCAGCGTTCCAAGCTGGAGACCCGGGTTCGAGTCCTGGCGGAGACCAATTTTTCGACCAGTGCCTTTTTTCATTTGGAGGATTAAAGGGAGGAACAATGCTTATTAAGCTACGCCTATTATTCTTCCTTCTCAATCATTTATGATTATTCTTTGCATTATTTAAATATTGGAAGAAACCAAAGCTGTATGTATTAGTTCACCTTTCGCTAATATATATATGTTCGAACTAATACTTGAATCACTCCTTTGTGATCCAGCTGAAGTACAGGCGGCTTGCATTGTTCGTAACTCCCTCCCCATGAATTAATTGAGTACAAAGGGCCGAGAGATTGGCTTGCCAATGACCTGAATTTGGATCTGTCTTCAATCACACGGTCCCCGTGGCCTAGTGGTTAAGGCGTCAGCGTTCCAAGCTGGAGACCCGGGTTCGAGTCCTGGCGGAGACCAATTTTTCGACCAGTGCCTTTTTTTCATTTGGAGGATTAAAGGGAGGAACAATGCTTATTAAGCTACGCCTATTATTCTTCCTTCTCAATCATTTATGATTATTCTTTGCATTATATATATATATATATATATATATATATAAACGAAAGGTGAACTAATACATACAGCTTTAGTTTCTTCCAATATTTAAATAATGCAAAGAATAATCATAAATGATTGAGAAAGAAGAATGATAGGCGTAGCTTAATAAGCATTAAGCTTAATAAGCAATAAGCTTATTAAGCTACGCCTATCATTCTTCTTTCTCAATCATTTATGATTATTCTTTGCATTATATATATATATATATATATATATGTGTGAAACAGGTTTAGGGGAGTGCCATGGAATATTGGATCAGGCTACTCAGGCCTTCATCTTTCAACCCATTGCTTTGGAAGACTTGGGTGACTGTGTACATGAGTATTTCTTTTTCATGATATCAGAGAAAACGGGTTCATTAATCCTATGAGTGCAAAATTAGTATGTATTAAATGTGTTTTCTATTTTAGCCCTCATGTATACATGGTATGTGTTGTGTCTTTCCAATGTGAAACAGATACAGGTGCTGTGCACTTTGATCCTGATCCACAAAACTATGGTATCAGCGATAAGCCATTCTGGTTGCTACGCAGACCCTCTGCCATCTCCGTGGAAACAACGGCATATGCCCTCCTTGCTCAGATGGAGTTGGGAAAGTATCGCTATGCTGGACGGCTGGCGGCTTGGCTGAGTAATCAGCAGAACTACGATGGGGGCTTCTTGTCCACCCAGGTCAGTAGATTGCACTTTAATCTTGAGTGGCTAATAGGGAACCAATACTTTAAACGTTCAGTTTGAAGCGCATATGCCTTTAAATAGCATTTTCAGAGTCCAAAGGTGGGACTATATTCAAGACATCCAATACAATTAAAAAATAAATGATAATGACTATTGATGATGAATAATGAATTACTAAATGTAAGTTGGTTTACAGGAAGTTTTTTATTTATATAAACAACTGTATCAAAAAAAGGTATCATGTAACAGATCACTGATTTGAGTCAATTTACTATAATGTTTTTCTAAGCCATCACTGTCAACAAAGGCTTATTTGAATCGGGAGTCTTGCATGGGGTCTAGATTTTCTGGCATGTTGAAAAGCAATTATGTTCCGCTTTACATTATTATAGGGATATATACTTTTTATAAGCTTCTTACATATTTGGACATCAATTATTTTGAATGTTTATATAAAAAGGTAACAAAAGTATGAAATTATTGAACTGAACTATCAATGATCGACAGTAACAGATTGGACACAATGGTTCTCATCAACATGAGTATTTTGTAAATGAAATCAACAACTAAATTAAATTTGATGATAGGCTGTATGTTGCTAAAGGGATAGTTGAGTTTTCGTAAAGAGAATACAGTTGTGGTCAAACTGAATTGTAGTGACCAAAACCTGCACCATTACATTACAAACTTATAGTTATAACTCCACCTTGCTTGAAAGGAATACACAATTATATATGACTAATCAAAAAGCCTGTTATCATTCAAAAATAGCTTTAAAACTCAAGAGGGCGCTCTCTAAAACCTCGATTTCGATTTCGACCATTTTAAATTAAACATTGTACATGTGATGTTTTGGTGAAATAGTGAATAGATAGAAAAAGTCAACAACTATTTAACTACCTCTTTTGTAAATTTTGGAAAAGAGAAAGCATTTAAAAACATTTCTTAACGGCTGGTTCAAAATTATCGAATGATTGTGGGGCCCCACAATTATTACAAATGGTTATGGGCCATCCCACAGGTTAAGACGATCATGTAACGTGAGTAACCAAGACATTTTAAAGATTTGCATGTAGAAGATTTAAATTTCTCAAGTTTTGATTTCACACAAAAAACGTTCAGAATGTATACTTTGTTGTGACAAGAAGTTGTTTGGTTCATATCTATAATAAGAAAATTACAGCTCTAAGAATGAGTTAAGGTATCTCCAATGTAACGTGAGTAACCGTGGAATGGCCCTTATGTTTATGGATATTTCAGCCATTTCTTAACCGATTTGGGTTTTTTAAAAAGTTTATTCTGTAATTCAAATTGTATGCTCTTCCAAATTTGACACTCATTTTTTCCTTTAAGTTTTTAAGGTCTATATGAGATTTAGGCTTCTTCTAGACGACAGAATATTTACACCTGATATTAATTAATTATATGCGAATAAAAACACTCACAAAAAGTACCGCAATTAAAGTTTGAGCGCTCATATCTCTCCTATTCCTTCATTACCATAAATGTATCATTGGAAAGCTTAGTTTTACCCATTTACACATATTGTTGCAAGTTGTGCTAGTTTTCCAAGTTGAAACAAAATCCACCACAATTGCAGTACTCCAAAAACGGAAGAATTCATTATTGTATTAAAGACCACTTCAAAATCATTCGATCCTCCAAGGTAATGATAATACGCCATCGACAGTCATGCTTGATCGCCTTAACATCATTCAAATATCACTTTTTCTCCCAATGACTGCATGATAAATCATATTGACAATATCATTGTATTTTGCAACATTTTACTTTTGACTTTGCCCCATATTCGGTTATAATGCACATTACATGATAACATATTCATAACAAATGTCATACCAATGCAAAGGGGTGAAAATAAGCTTTTCAATGATACAAAATTTATGAACAGTTATATAGTAATAGGAGAGATATGAACGCTCAAAATTGAATTAATTGCGGAACTTTTTGCAAAAATCTGTCTGCAAATCAAATATAATGATAATTTCTGAATTAGTCAATAAAACATATAACATCTTCCTAACAACATACAAAAACGTTATTGCACCACCTGGCAATCAGAAAGGCAAGTTTCATCCTCCAAAGAAGATGATAATACGTCATTGACATTCACGCATAACCGACTGAACATCATTCAGAACACTTTATTCTCCCACAAAAGGAGGGTACACTGTTGACAATATCAATGCATTTTGCAACATTTCACTTTTGACTTTGCCCCATATTCGGGTGTCATGCACATTCCATGATAAAATATTCATAGCAAATGTCATATCAATGTAAAAGGGAGAGTACAAGCTGTCACATGATACCAAATTCATGAACGGTAATCAAGTAATAGGAGAGATATGAACGCTCAAACTTGAATTTCGGAACTTTTTTGTGAGGAATTTATATATACCGTAGAAACCCGCTGTGAAGCTTCTATCGATGTCTTGCTGTGGTCTCGGCACACGGCTGAATGCACACTAACAATAACGCGCGTGTTCGAATGCTATGACAGGCAGTAATTGCGGTTTATCAGGCACTGACTTGGTAAAAAATTGACAAAAAAGGGAACCTGACATGGTGTCACTCAGAGCGCACTAAAACAACAACTACACGACCAAAATGACTGATCTTGGTATCGTTTTTCATTGGAAGAGACACCCTCTCCGATGGACATAATCATCATGTTGCTATAGTTTGGGAAGTGGCCCGTTCCGTTTTTTTTTTGTCTTGGCCCACCCTGTATAGATGTATGCGTGTTTATTGTTTTAATACAATGGTTTCCTGATGTTCGTTTTCAAGACTCGGGAAAAGGGTAAATGAGGGTGTTTGTATCGGTATTATCAGCTTTGTTTGTACGACACAAATTCTTATTGTTCTATGCAGACGTTAAATTCAACGTTGCCACTAATGGCGGCGTCAGACCAGAGCCACGCTCTAGCCACGATCTAGACAATAGCTGATCACAATCACTGGAATGTATCTGCAAAATGTCTTTTGTCCAATGAGGATCTGAATGGGAAGATTATCTCACATGTGTCAATAGATATCCTTCCATGAATACACAGACAATAGCTCGCTGAACAAAAGACTAGGTCGCCAAAGACTCACGACCGACCCACGACCGCTTTTTAAGTTTTGGACATGTCGAAAGCGCTCGAAAGCGGTCGTGAGTCTTTGACGACCTACTCATTTGTTCAGGGAGCCATTGTATGTCCATGCATGAGAGGCTATCCTTTCACCTATGTGCGATAATCCTCCCATTCATTGGTCATTTAATCATCGTTCGGACAATGCTTCGCCTCCCACTGCCAAATTTATGAATGGGGATTAGGAGCGTAGCAATTTTATGAATGGGGATTAGGAGCGGCGCGAGAGCGTAGCTATATGTGACGGGGGTATTACAACCTGCCCCTTCGGTAACAATATATGTCATGTACATGTACATTGTAAGATCATTCACCTTCTGAACAAAAGCTAATTCTGCATACATCAGAGCTCTTGACAACATGTAATGCTTGTCGGACCTTTCATAGAAAGCATGTTTGATGAAGCAAATCACGATAGCATGTGTACTTTCAAATTTAACAAATATCACCTAATTGTTTGCTCCGTGTCGCGTCGGTAGAATGCAAGGTTTTTAGAACGGTGTGTATTACCAGGGTCGGATCCAGGAAGGTGCTGGGACGAATGCCTACTATTGTTTGTTGTCATACTATAATCTTTTACCCTTAACAAAATATAACTTTTTAAATCCAGTCATACAACAAAAGGCTATTCGAGATTCTTAATTTCTTCCAATTCATGTAAAACATATTAATGATGAAAACAAGAAAACTTATTATAAAAAAGCGAAGACACACAAAATAAATCACAGACAACAAATGAAATAAAAGAAAGAGAAAGGAAGACAAATCGAAATAAATCAAAACATAAATAAAAAAGCAAAAATATAAATGTATCTAACGTGTTATTTAGATATAATCAAAATATAAATATGAACTTTGAATTTAATTCGCAAAATAATGTAGACAAAAATGGCACAACTAGAAAGATTCGAACCAGTTTCGCCAGGTTCATAGGTTTCGGACACAAGTATATTTTTTTTATCGATGACCTAACTGAGAAACGTCATATGTTACGTGGTATCTATCGTTCTTTATCTCTATACCTCCAAGTCTGAACGGGAAACGTTAATCAAAAATGCAAATAATGGTGATATCATGGTCTAAAGATACGCCGACAAATGTAGGTATAGAGCAGATACAGAACGATACAAACCTCATAACATATGAAGTTTATTAGTTAAGTCATCGGGAAAAAAAACTTGTGTCCAAAACCTATGAACCTGGTGGAACTGGTTCGAATCTTCCTAGGTTTGTAATTTTTTTGTACATTATTTTGCGAATTAAAATCAATGTTAATATTGATATTTTGATTAATTATCTAAATTACACGTGACATACATTTATATTGTTGTTGTTTTATTTCTTTTTTCATTTATTTAGATTTGTCTTCTTTTTTTTCTTTCTTTTATTTCATTTGTCTGTGATTTATTTTGTGTGTCTTCTTTTTTTCATTAATCTTGTTTTTCATAATATCATACCATGAATCAGAAGAAATTCATAACATCATACCATGAATCAGAAGAAATTCATAACATCATACCATGAATCAGAAGAAATTAAGGATCTCGAATAGCCTTTTCTTGTATGACTGGATTAAAAAGTGATATTTTGTTAAGGGTAAACATGGTAAAAGATTATTTATAATATGACGAAAAAAAACAGGAGGCATTCGTCCCCGCACCATCCTGGATCCGACCTTGGTAATACAAACCATACTAAAAAAAAACTGGCATTCTACCGACACGACACGTAGCAAACAATTAGGTGATATGTGCCTCGCCATCCGCAGAGGAGCCAGAAGTCGCAAGATGTCGAACCTCAGAAATCACGATTGATTTGAAATTGCATGAAAAAGTGAAAAAAAAATATTATTGCCTCATACATTTCCCTGATATCTGTTCTACCGGTACGCAAAATATCCAGTCAAAATATCCAGTGGAAAGGTAAAAATTAAGCAGAGTTTTGAAGCATGTTTTTTGCAGGTTTGAAAAGTTTGCGTTCCAAAATTATTTGCCACTAAAAGCGATCGACATTAAGCTCCGCCTCTTAACAACCCCTTTGTGCTAAGTTGGAATCTCTGTAGCTATCAAGAGCGGCCAGCGCACATCGAGATTCTTTAATCCCTATTGACTGTGCACGGAGATTAGTAATCCAAATGGCCTCCATTGTATAGTAGCCCTATTGAGTTTGACAAAGTATGTTTATGACAATACGACCCAAGTCCTATCCAATTAACTGCACATCCACCCCCCCCCCCCCCCCCTCCAACCTCATACACTATGTACACCACTGGTTGAGTGTGAGTATTATATAGATTAAAGAATTGGGCCCTGTAACATAACATTCATTAATCGTATGTAGAATTAATGTGTCGTACTAAATATTTAAGTAGCTCATAATAATTTTTATAATAAGGCATACCCCCCCCCCCCCCCCCCACACCACCAAAAAAAAAAAAAAACGCTATTTAGAGCTTGTTTTAAGTTGGCTAAAGCACAATCCCACTCTTTTATATACCCTCATTTTGAAGTTGACCGAGGCTCGCCTCCGTTACTTAGACACCTGTTTTAAAATTTTCTAAGGGACATCCCCGGGCATCCCCGCCAAAAGAACGAAAACAAACCCTGTACCAACGGATCCCCCCCCCCCCTCCCCCTTTGGTACCTGGGGCCTCCCCCTTTGGTACCTGCGGCCTCCCCCTCCAAAATGTCTAGCTTCGATACCCCGTTTTACTTTTCACGTATCAACATACTGTTCTTTGTAATAGTGTTTACATTACGCACCAGACGCAAGTTTGCATTCCTAAAATCAAACTGCCAGTCAATACCGATTAATCGAACAATAAACAGATCCAGAGCGGAGCCCCTTTTGTTACCTGAACGTGCTCGCTATTGTATCATGTGCTCGATGTGTACAGTTTATCGTTCCAAACCCACTTAAATTGTAATTAAATCTGTTCATATCTCTACAATGCATGGATATTATTCAACAGTTTCTGGAGGGAAGGTGTATATCATACATATTTACTGATATGCAAGTTTTCAAGAAAATTGAATAAAGGTTGCTACGACATTCTATTCATGCAATCGGTTCATTTATGGCCTGCTTAAAACGCTAATTTCACTTTCGAAATGGATGTAAAGTTTCTTGAGCTATTTTCTCGGCATCTTATTTCCAGACCGTTCAATATTTGCCTTAGAAAAGCGTCAATAACTCCGCGTTGCAGAATCATTATGAGACAAACTTTATATCATATTAAAGCTTAGATATTGCTGAATCGAACTAAATACAAATCCAGAAAATCAACTTTGTCGACTTTCGGTTCTTCTACGTAGGACGGGTCACATATTTGTTAAGTTTGAAAGAACACATACTATTATCGTGTTTTGCTTCATCAAACATGCTTTCTATGAAAGGTCAGACAAGCAGCGTGTTCACAAACAACAAATGTTCATCCCTTTAATCATGACTAAAGAATCATGACTAATGGCAAGCCCTTTGTGTAAAAATTAGATACACTCTGTTTTCTCAGATAAACTCAGTTTTCTCAGATAAACTCAGTTTATCTCCAGATAAACTCAGTTTATCAGAAAAACTCAGTTTATCAGTTGATAGACTCTGTCTATCTGGTGATAAACTGAGTTATCTGAGAAAAACAGGGTTTATCTAGTTGTTACGCAAAGGGCTTGCCATATAAACACATTATCAGACAAACTCTGTTTATCATCTGATGAACTCAGTTTATCAACTGATAAACTGAGTTTTCTGATAAACTGTGTTTATCTGGAGATTAACTGAGTTTATCTGAGAAAAACTGAGTGTATCTGAGAAAAACATAGTTTATCTAGTTTTTTACACAAAGGGCTTGCCATAGGAATTTTTAATGAGAAGCTGATTCTATAGTCAGCTGCTGATTCTTTAGTCATGATTAAGGGCTGAAAATTTTGTGTGTGAACACGGGGTATTACCTGTTGTCAAGCGCTCTGATGTTTCCAGAAATAGCTTTTGTTTAGAAGGTGAATGATCTTACAATGTACATGGCAGATATTGTTACCGAAGGGGCAGGTTGTCAGTGGCAACGTCGGATTTAAGGTCTGCATAGAACAATACGAATTTGTAACGTACACACAAAAGTAAAAAATACACAAACACCCCCATTTACCTTTTTTCATCGTCTTTAAACCGAACAACAGGAAACCATTGTATTAAAACAGTAAACACACAGACAAATAGGCACATCAGTGGCTGAATTAATGTAACCCAGAGAGGTGTACGGTCAGTGGCGTAGCGTGGTCGGACTGATTGGGGGGGCACGCACAATTATTGGGGGGCACACCTTATGTATTTCTTTGTTTTTTCAAAAAATGGCCCCTTATGTTTTCTATTGTTTTTTCAAAATTATTGGGGGACACAGGCCCCCCGTGCCCCCCCCCCCCCCCCGTAGCTACGCCACTGTGTACGGTGGTAAACGTTTACCTGACAAACGGGGGGAGGGCAAGAACGTGAATAGTATTACATACATGTAGGCCTGCTACATTGAACGCTGTACTGTGATTATCTGCATTTAAGATATCCTTATACACCTTCATTACAAATTGTCCTCTCATGTTCGTTCCTGTGAGTTAATTCAGTTAATTCATCTGTTTGAATTTTCACTACAACGGGGACAGAAGCTTCGTGGGGGTGGGATCCCCTGTAGACACCCCATATCAAACACAGTCACATTGAAATAACAACACATTGTTTGTCTTTTTTTTAGGCGGCGTTTTCATGAGATTCACCTTCATTATCATTCGCATGAATATTCAATTATTCATGACCATCATTTGTATTCTTGAATAATGTCTCCCTTTCGGAGTTACCACAGCAAGACATCAATAGTAGTCCGGGAGCCAATTCTCAGAAGAGGCTTAGTTAAGGAGTTCGTGCAACACCCACCACAGATTTGGTTTGTCACTCTGGGGTGTCTCAGGAACAATTCTAGCCCTGATGTACAGTTGGTTTCTGGTAGCAACATCATTATTTGTATCAATTAATTATGCAAATTTATGCAGAAAATGTCCCTTTTTGTCTGTAAATCACTAAATATGGCTCAGAATATGCTAATGTTGTGCATTGGTATTATGTATGACTCAATTAACAGGTTTGCAACATTGAAAATTGCGACCGCCAAATTTTCCTTATGTATTTCTTTGTTTTTGGCATTTCTTATGTATTTCTTTGTTTTTTCGACTTTTGTTTTTTATTGCTTTTTTTCAATGGAATACATCAATGACCATTATCCAACCATTTTTATCCCAAAATGTGATAATTGCAGTGGTTAGAATGAAAAATAATAAAGGTTTTGTGTATTCTAGGGAAAAAGGCCATTTCCATAGGATTTGTACACAAATCACAAAATTTAGCAATTTTCGGGCCGACATTCACTTTCAAAAGGTCATGTGGCTTCGAAATGGAATACCCGGTTATCACGAATTTTGTTTCAAAAAGTTGCGCGAGGCTTCAATAAAAACAACTTGTGCAGTCGCGCGGCGATACCTGCGCGCGTTGCGGAATTATCACGCAAAACGTCAAGGAGGAGGGGGTGGATTTCACCCTACTGGTGAACAGTACTCTGCAGTACATGCTCACCAGTGGGGTGGAATCCACCCCAACTCCCTTGTCGTTTTGCGTGATAATTCCGCAACGCGCGCAGGTATTTTCTGCGCAACTACATGAGTTTTTAATTGAAGTCTTGCGCAACTTTTGATATGAAATTTGCGACAACCAGGTATACCGTTCCGAAGTCACGTGACCTTTTGTAAGTGAATGTCGACCCGAAAATTGCTCAATTTTGTGATTTGTGTACAAATCCTATGTAAATGCCTTTTTTTCCTAGAATACACAAAACCTTTATTAATTTTCATTCTAACCACTGCAATTATTGAATTTTGGGAAAAAAAGAAATACATAAGGAAAATTTGACTGTCGCAATTTTCTAATATTTTCTAATATAATAATTAAGTCATAGAAAATATTATTTATTTACAAAATCAGCATATTCTGAGCCATATTTATTGATTTATAGACAAAAAGGGAAATTTTCTGCATAAATTTGCATAATTAATTGATCAAAATAATGGTGTTGCTACCAGAAATCAACTGTAGGGCTAGAATTCAGGAAAATCAGGGCTAGAATTGTTCCTGAGACACCCCTGAAACACCCCAAAGTGACAAACCAAATCTGTGGTGGGTGTGGCACAATTTCTTTTTTTGCTGGTCCTGGCTCCCGGACTATAGGTGCTTCACAGCGGGTTTCTACGTTATTTGTAAATGCATGTGCAAGCTATTATCATTAATATTCATCTTTGTGTGAATGATTTTGTTTTTTCAATTCAGGATACTGTTGTGGCTACACAAGCTCTGGCCACGTACGCTGGCCGGCCTAAATTTGAACATGTGAATCTGGACTTGTTTGTGCATTCAGCTCGCTCTCCAGACCTAGATTTTGCCTATCGAATCGATGATGAAAACGCCCAAATCCTTAAGGAAACACCAGTGAGTTATTTTATAAATATTTTGTTGGCATTTTACTAAAAATGTGCTATATCTTACAAAATCTAGTGAAAGGGGAACTCGGTCACGGAGGTGAACTTGGCCAAATTTACATCCAAATTATAAGGAGCCAACAGGGGCGAGGGAAAGGAACTGCTTAATTAGTTTTAAAAATCATATAATTTGCGTTACAATGTTAATGCATATGCAAGAATGGGCACCAGCAGTGCTGAAATGTAGATTGACACAATTTACCAGTGTTGATCGAGTTCCCCCACCACTACCTGACACGCAGTGATCGACGTAGCTATGGAAGGAAGGGGCGTAGGTAAACAAACAAAAAACATACAAGGACACTTTGGTAATACAGAAATCTTGATTCTCTTTATTTTGTAGCTAGGTTTAACCTAAAATCTGACACTCAGAATTATCCATGGGTTGCTTAGGCTTGTATGGGTAGGAGAGGTTTTGGTATTAAAATGAACAACGTAAATTAATGAATTGATGAATGAAACCATCTTACTTACTAGAACTACTCTGGAAAGTTCATATAAATTAAATTAATTGTGTCTACAATGTTTCTGATATATTTCTTATTTCTTCGTATTAGAGGGTTTTTATTGCAAAGTTGCCAGAAACATTATGGTAGTTAGTTGTTGCAACAATAAGATAACCAATAGATGGATCAATTTCAAAGTTGGTATGGGAGTACATATTAGGGTGCCAATTATCTGCCTTGGCGTGACAGTATCATTGAAGATTATTCCAGTAATGATATTTGTACTATTATTTGCTTAATCACATGTTCATTTGTCCTTCTGACTACAATAGGTTACTAGTGCCATAGGAGATTTATTGACTCTGCATGCGAGAGGATATGGAGTAGGCAAGGCTCAGGTTAGTAGTAATTAAAACATATTTATATCTGAAACAAAGCAATGGAATATACCAGCCTGGACAATTTCTTAATATTTGGAAAATATGCAAGTATGAATGAAAGTATAAACAAATAATAGCTCAGTAAATAATGTATAACACGTATCTATGTAATGGATGTTAATCTGCTGTTTGCTGATTTAAATGTAGCAATTGAAGTCATTTTTCATTGCAGAAACAAACCCTGCTAGCTTGTTTCCTTGCTAAGTGTATTTTGATGCTTAGACACAGGCACCATTATGTTATACAACACATCGTACGTTTAATGATATCTTAGTATTATTTTGTGTTATCTTTTAATTATACTTTTTTGTTATTATTTTCTGAAAATCATTTCTTGTCTGCCACTGAATGTTATTTTGATTTGTTTTGTAAATCATGATTTTCTTTTAGTATGATTTTCTATCATTATAATTATTGTATTATCATTTTTAATAGTATTTGTTCTGCCACTGAATATTATAATCTGTAATATTATACAAAATTTAAGGACCATTGAATGCGGGGTTGAATGTAGATTTGTTTCATGTTCTAACTGTTTGTAGGTTGTGCTGGGTTATAACCAAGCGGAATCTGATATCGACACATGTCCGTTCAATGTGACCATAGTGGCCACTGAAGTACGTACTACCAACCAAAATATGCCAGATTTTCTCAACATCACCGTTTGTGTAAGGTAAGATAACATTTGGCTGTATGAACCCCTATATCCATAAAATGCCAAACAAATTATATTTCATAGTAACCTGCCCTAGAATATCTATTATTACCTATTCTGTTGGAAATAGCTCAAGATTGAAGTAAGAAAGTGGTGATGATATATGGACCAACATTATGTTGGTCTGGGCCAAATCGCGTAATTTTACGTCATCCGTAGGCTAATCAGGGAAAGGTATATCGGGGGGGGGGGGTGCGGTTCGTTATTCCGAAGGTTCGTTATTCCGAAGGTTCGTTATTCCGAAGGTTCGTTATTCCGAACACGCAAATTTCCTATACCTGAGTGTTCGTTAATCCGAAAATGAAATAGGGTTCGTTAATCCGAACATTTGTTGCATTATTCCGAAGGTCCGTTATTCCGAAGGTTCGTTATTCCGAAGGTTCGTTATTCCGAAGGTTCGCTATTCCTAAATTTAAATCGGGTTCGTTATTCCGAAGGTTCGTTATTCCGAAGGTCCGTTATTCCGAGGGTTCGTTATTCCGAAGGTTCGCTATTCCTAAAATGAAATCGGGTTCGTTAATCCGAAAATGAATTTGGGTTTGTTATAATGCTATAATTTCATATAAAGAAATAAAATAAACTTAAATGTTTGATTGGTCTGGCCAAGGGAGGGAAAGGGGGAGGGGTATGCTTAATGCAGGCTGTAAATTAAATAAACAAAACACAAACTATAGTATTATAACAAGCCCGATTTAATTTTCGGAATAACGAACCCGATTTTATTTTCGGATCAACGAACCTTCGGAATAACGAACCTTCGGAATAACGAACCTTCGGAATAACGAACCCGATTTTATTTTCGGATCAACGAACCTTCGGAATATCGAACCTTCGGAATAACGAACCTTCGGAATAACGAACCTTTGGAATAACGAACCTTCGGAATAACGAACCTTCGGAATAACGAACCTTCGGAATAACTGAACCTTCGGAATAACGAACCTTCGGAATAACGGACTGTAACCTATCGGGGGCTGTGTGCACTTTTTAATATCGCTTGCAATCCTACCCCCAGCTCCCAAAAGTGTGGTTGTGTAGCGGATAGGGTTCTTGTCTTCCAATGCTCACGGATCGCGGGCTCGCGGGATACAACCACTTTCCAGTGGTTGTATCCCTTTATCAATTTTGTTATTTCTTGCCACTTCCCTATCAGGTGTAAAATTGGTATGATGCGGGTGGAAGTGCTTTACATGTAGGTATAGTCCAGCTAGAATGCTCACCTGAGAGTGAACAGAGTGAACATGTCAATTGGTATGGAGTGACTTTAGGGTGTGTATATCGGATGACTGGCTTATAATTGAATAATTCAGTGTGTTGCGCATCGAGATATACAGTGGCGTAAAGAGGTGAGGGCTGTGGGCTTAAGGCGAGTCGGGTGTTCAATTAGCCTGAAGCCATGGACGTATATCTGTCATTGATACTTATTCAACAGGGGGTGATCTATTCATTCATCCCCCTAAAGAATAGGTATTACGTAAGTCTCTACGCCCATGCCTGAAACATATATATCCTGGGCTAGTATGCTCCACTTGGAGTTAAGATGGTGCACAGGTCATTGTAGGTCATTGAATTGTAGTTGATAAACAATAATCCACCTCTGAATACATAACGCTTGTGAAATGCTTTATATTATTATTATTACATTATTTACCCATGTGATTAGTCTATAGATTTTTGTTTGACAGGTATTTGGGGGAATATTCTACTCACATGGGCATCATTGACGTCGGTCTGTATTCAGGTTTTAGGGCAGTTACGGCCGATCTGGAAAAGGTAGGTTTTATCATTTCCCATAGACCAGTTCACTAATGCTGCCCTAACACAGTGGCAAATATGGTGGCAAATCTTTATAATATTGTAAAACTTTTTTTTTCGATGTATCAAAAAGTGGAACTATGTTATTCAGTTTACAAATAAACATCTGTTGTTTAATTAAAATGACAATACAGTTAAGAGCATCATTTCTCTTATCTTCAAAGCCAAAAATTATGTTTTGTAAATTAAACAAAATTCGAACTTGAGTTCTTTCATAAATCCAATTTGAAGTGTCATTCCAAATCTTTCTACTAATCTCACATTCATAAAAGAAATGTACTATATCTTCAAGTTCTTTTTTACAAAATGAACATTTTTCATTGTTTACAATTTTCATCCTAAAAAGTTCTTTATTTAAAAATAAGATTCTATTTTAAATCTTATACTGAAAGTATTTCAAACTAATAACTGGAGTAAAACGAAATATCATAACATTATACTTTTGTATTAATACAGATTGTAAATTATAATTCAAATATCGTTCCCACTTTGAACTTATTAGAGACAAACAATTTGTTTCTCCTAAAAGAACTTTATAAATGTATCTACATCCTTTTTTATCATGAAAAAAAGTTTTAATATGAGAAGGAATTAAAGGTTCTTCCAAATTTGTTTGACATGTTTTATAATAGTCATTATATCTACACTTTATTACTTGACAGACTGAATAATAAGACAAATAATTAATCTTCAAATTAAACTTCTCTTCACATTTTTTATGAGACAATAAAATTACATTATTATCCATCAAATCATTAATAAATCTAATACCCTTTTCATACCACGATTTAAACAAAATAGACTCATTGCCAATTTGAATCGAGCTATTCATCCATAGCGATTCAGATAACCAATCAGTCTCACATTTTTAAACTATCAATGCCATACTTTCAAAAACTTCTTTCCAAAAAGGATTGCCAATTTCATGAGATAATTTCAAAAAATAATTATCACCCAAACTAATCATGAATTTGTTTTGTAAAAATGACTGCATTAAATGGGCAACATTTGTACACATATTCAAAATAATTCTTCTAACCCATGTTAGCTTTAGTGATTTACTAAAGCAGTCTATATCAACCATTTTTAAGCCACCTGTTTTATATGAACTAACAACGTGTTTTCTACTTATTTTATCCGGTTTATTCTTCCATATACACTTAAACAAATGTATTTTTATGTTTTTCATTAATTCAACAGATGGGTTTGGAATTGACATAAACAAATGGTTAAATTGTGGTAATAATAATGACTTAACAATTGTTATTCTCCCCAAAACAGTAATATTTCGTTTAATCCAAGAAATCATAATCTGGCATTTTATCAACATCAACATGAAAATCTGTTCCAAGATATCTAAAATAACCATTATAAACAAACTCTACATTTGCTCCTTCTAATTTTATTTCATTATTTTCTTTTGAAGCCCCTATCCAAATTCCTTTTGTTTTTTGAATATTTATCTTAAGTCCAGAACAATTACCAAAAGAGTTCAAAATATGTATAGCTTTCTGTAATTTACCACCAACAAGCAATAGCTTTCTGTAATTTACCACCAACAAGCAATGACCACAAGGTGATCACCAGACATTTGTAGATGTTCGTAACCATTCGCAGTCGTTCCTGTATGTTGAAATTAGGAGCATGCTCCTGAAATTTGCCAGGAAAGCATATTCTCATTGTTTCCTCAACACATAGGCGTACCCAGGGGGGGGGGGGGGGGGGGTTGGGGGGTTCAAACCCCCCTCCCCCTTTGACCAAAAAATGGCTGTTTTGGGGGGTTTGAACCCCCCCCCCTTTTTAAATTTTAGCCGGTCTTGAGACTACTTTTAAACGGTCTCGACCGTCTAAAACCTGGTCTCGACCGACTAAAACCTGGTCTCTGCCCCAAAATTTGTTGAAGATCTCCGGTATCGGGCCCAAAAATGTTGAAAGTACTTGGTCTTGGCTTCGAAAATTGTTAACGAACACCCCCCCCCCCCTCCCCCCCCCCCCCCCCCCCCCCCCCACTGAGATAGGTTTACAACATTGAAGGTACTTGGTCGCGGAATCTTTCAAATTCAACCTCTTATTCCTTAGCATTTAATTCTATATATATATATGAATAGTGATAATAATTTCTGAACAAAACATGTTAAAGTGAAATGTATTGGACATATCTGAAGCAATGAAGCATTCACTCACAGTAAAAATCAAATTTGACAGTGTGGTATAATCCAAAACTGTATGAAAGCACGGTTTACTGTATCCATAACTGCGTGAGAACAGTCTAATTTCATTGAAAATGTACGGTTCATTAGGCTCAACATTTCTCATCGTGTATCATAATTATTTTGTTCATATCTAGAATGGCTGCAGAATACAACTAGATGTCTAATTTTGTGGATGCACACATTCTAATGTAAAATTACTGCAAATTTAAATGTCTTGCATTTAGCTTAAATTATTGAATGTACAGTTTATTTGTCTATTCTGTTCGTTCACACTGTAAATTTATGTTACATTTTATTCATATGTTATGGATTTTGTTATTTCGTGTGTCTATGTTTGATGTACATAATAATGGGGGAAACTTGCTAGCTTCATATTACTTTTTCACAAGTTCCCTCCATACTCTCTTCTGTGAAACACATGATGTGGCTGGCTTCATTTGATATAATTCAACATTTAATTTATACAATTTTGTCAGTTTACATATTGGGCCGTATGCATAAAAACAAGCAATTGCTTATAAGCAAATGCTTTAAGCACAAGCAAGAGCTTGTCAAGCAAAAGATCAAGTTCAAGCAATTGCTTAAATTCGTATGCACAAGCCTTTGCTTGTGCTCATACCTTTTGCTTGCACTGCCAAGCAATTGCTTACGTGTTGGACAAAGGATCGTTACGGTTGTGCGAACATCGCACTGCAGGGCAACAACGCTTCGTCCCCGACCTGGCAGCAGTATTTTTTATTACGCAAATAGGGGGGAAACAGCGCGGAGCATCAGGGGGGTTTCTGTGCAGATCGATGGACAAAAATTGCCGTAAAAAGTCTAAAATAACAGGAATTTGATCACAACATAGCCTCTGGAATATGGAGCTTGAAATCATCCTGAAACGGTACGAAAAATTGATGCTTAAACGCGAATGCGCTGAGTAAGCAAGAGCTCAAGCTGGTCTGGATGTGCTTGAAAAAACGCAAGCAATTGCTTATCAAGACAAGTAAAAGGTTCGTTTTATGCATACGGTTTTAAGCAATTGCTTGTTTGGTAAGCATTTGCTTACGAGCAGTAAGCAATTGCTTGTGCTTGTAAGCAAATGCTTTTGCTTGCAAGCAATTGCTTGTTTTTATGCATACCGATTCAAGCAAAAGGCTAGCACAAGCAATTGCTTGTTTTTATGCATACGGCCCATTGTATTGTTATAATGTATTATTTCTCCATGTGTTTGAATTGTGTACATTTGATAAGTAAAATAAAGAAACTGAACTGGACCAATTATATTTCAGCTTACGAACAGCGGAGGCCTAATTGCCTCATACGAACATGGCCAACGCTCCATCATCTTTTACGTAGACCAGGTAATTTGTTTGTGTTTTTAACCAGTTTCTTTGTGTCAACATGTAATTTGCAATACCAAAATAAAAATACAATGATTTGATACTGTACAATTAATTAAACACTATTTAATAATCTTAAAAAGTGGTTACATATTCCTAATTGTGTTTTCTATAAAGTGATGAATATATTTACACAATATTGGAACATAGGATACTGCCACCATAAGCTATTGAATGAAGTGAATGGCAGCCTATAATATTGATGCACTTGCAAAGTTAAAAATTCAGTTCTTTTCCCCCGCAATTGAAGGTTTTTTTAATTTTTTATTCCGCATCAAAAAGAAAGCACAAAATAATCATAAAAAAGTACTTCAATTACATTTCCAAAATCTAGTATGTAGAAAAGTCCTTAGAGTCTGGCGCAGTCATGCTAATTTGTTTTTTGTGTTAATATGATTTTGGTACACTAAAGCCCATTTTGGTAACCCTAGGCGAGTCCGCACAGCAACATCAATTACATAACCCACTTATGTTAATAATGTACGCTCAGATGTGCTCAGATGAATACGGAACTGTTAGAAAACATGGCATCCTCAAAACAGTCAAAATCGTTGATAGTGGTGTAAAAAACATTGATTATTTCCATGATTAGTGATATCCAAGAGTAGTATACGAATATATGTGACAACAATTCTGCAAGTCTAGCGTTTCCAATAACTTGCAAATGTTTTTTTCTGATGTTCATATGTGAGACTTCAATCAGTGTACGATTCGTCTAGATGATATGTGTTAGTAAATCAAAGACATTTAAACACTGTTTGCCTTTTTAAAGAATGTCAACATTTATGTCAGATTTGATCAAATTACTGCCCTAATATAAAACAAGTGTTTGATTGTTTTTTAGTTTATTCATAAATATCTCCATGACTAGGGAAACATGTATAGACAACTCAAAATCTATATAATTATTATGTTACTAAAGACAAAAACAAGCTAGGTTCACGTGAAATGTGGTATATCTATTTAATTAGGGTTACATATTTAAAAATTTGATGGATTACTTTGCTAACAGATGCATTTTTTCAGATATTAATTATGCAAATAATTGGCATAAAACAAAATCATCTTTTTTTTCTGTATAGATACCCAATGAAGAGAGCTTGTGCTTCAGTTTCAAGGCTCAGTCTGACGCTGTAGTTGGCAACATCCAGCCTGTGGCAGTCCATGTCTATGACCTCTACAACCCACGTATGTCTTAAAATTACGGCCCTCCTCTGAAACCTAACAATTTTGGAAAATACCACGCTCAAAAACAAACTGCACGCTTTTAATCACCAACAATGTGAAAGAATATATCATCACTTTATCTGTTAATTTAATCAATTGGCAATAAACTGCCTTAAAATTGATTATTTTAGCAGTAAAATGTTTTATATTAACCCGTTCAGGACGTATTTCCGGGACTAGTCCTGAGCGGGTTAAAATGTTTGTAACCCCTACATGAATAACATTTTCATAAAAAGAAGACAAAAAATGTTTGTATATGATTTGCTCTGTTTACATGATGGGCCTACAAGTATGTATACAAATATGATTGAATTAACTTTTTTTTGCTAGCAGAAACTTAAAATATGCGTGCCGTTGTTATATGGGTTTTTGCAGCAAAACAAAAGTTGTGTTTTTATTGGCATTTGCATTAAAAACGTTTGTGTAATGATGAAAAGATTGCAATATAGGCAGGCCCTTGGCCAGGAGAGGGTGCCTTGGCTACGTACGCACCCCACAAATTCAGAAAGGTCCACAGTTAACCAGTAGTCGTGGGCAACGATCGGTCTTGTTGACAGGCAGATATTAAGCATTACAATGAATATATTCCAACCAGGTGCGCATTTACTACACTTGCGTTGAGATCAGCAATGTGCCTTGCTGAAGTGTCTTTCCAAAAGGTGACCCCCTGATTTCTGACACCCCTGTCACCCCTATTCTGACACCCTTTTTCCCCATTCATTTTGTACACGGATTTTTTTCCCTTTCCCCCGCTTTTTTTCATGAGACAGTCTCTGTGAATGGTTCTTTTGCTTGTTAATATTCATTAGCTATTTAATCGATCTTTCATAAAGAGAGACTTGGTCTAATTTCGTTTCTTTGATTGGCTTTTTAGGAGAGGCTTGGTCATTTTCGAATCTGAATTTTCATTAGCTATTTGTGTACGTACGTGTGGGATCATGATCTCGTCGTGCAAAAAATACGACGACCCGTTTTAAAAAGTTTCTGAAAATGAATATTTTACCGAAAAAATCATAAAATGAGTCACGTTTGTGATCTCTTAAATGTGCAGTTTGATGTATACCATTGAAGTGTTAAGAAACGGACGCATTTTGTTCTCACGAACATTTTTCAAGGGGAATGACAGAATTGTTCGTTCTTTTGTTTTCAAGTTTATACCAGAGGTGCCGGTGCATGTTAGGCACAGCTGCTGCAAGGCGGCCGGCCCCAGCCGCGTTCCCTAGTGCCTAATGCGAGGGTTGCAATGCTGAGGACATGAACTTTGACTTATGATGAAAGCGAGAAATACCTTGAAACAGGCGAGGCTGGGCCGAGGCTTTTACCTGCTCCAAGGTGACATCCTTTCCACGTGTCCGAGCACTCCTAGCTCGGGGCTTCCGTCGGCGGTGCCGTAGCCCGATGGTAGCGGCGTGCGAGGCAGTCCGCGACGGGTAGCGAAGCCAGCTGGTCTGCTCTGGGGGTGCGACTCCTAACGGAGGCGCGGGTGGTGTTGATGTACACGGTACATACAAGTATAGGGGTCTATCCGCACGATACACACGTGTGAATACATATAGTTCGTGGAGCCGATGGTGCACTGACAGTGGGTATTATGCGTCCGTTCTCAGTGCAGGTAAAGTCAACGACCGAGCTGATTAACGGACGTCTATTACTCGCAAGTCAGCTCACCATCGGCTCCACGAACTTATATTCGCACACGTACAGCGTGTGGATAGCCCATTTATAACCATATGTACCGTGTACACCAACCGCGCCTCCGCTAGGAGTCGCACCCCCGGAGCAGACCAGCTGGCTCCGATACCCCGTCGCTGAGCGCCCCGCACGCCGCTACCATCGGCCTACGACACCGGCGACGGAAGCCCCGAGCTAGAAGTGCTCGGACCCGTGGACGGGATGTCACCTCGGAGCAGGTAAAAGCCTCGGCCCAGCCTCGCTTCAAGGTAATCTCAAGGAAGCAAAAGCAAACAAACTCACCGGTTTTCCACGCGTGACGTTGGTCTTGCACACCACCGACCTATATCTGCTCACCGGTTTTCCACATCCCCATTACATGTGGGTACCTATATCTGCTAAAATAGGGGCAAGCTAGCTGGAGCTAGCCGGATCGGAGCATGCAAACTAGCCGCGAGTGTTTGTGTACTTATCGAACAAGAACGAACAACTCTGTCATTCCCCTTGAAAAATGGTCGTGAGAACAAAATGCGTCCGTTTCTTAACACTTCAATGGTATACATCAAACTGCACATTTAAGAGATCACAAACGTGACTCATTTTATGATTTTCTCGGTAAAATATTCATTTTCATGAACTTTTTAAAACGGGTCGTCGTATTTTTCGCACGACAAGATCATGATCCCACACGTACGTACACAAATAGCTAATGAATATTCAGATTCGAAAACGACCAAGCCTCTCCTAAAAAGCCCATCAAAGAAACGAAATTAGACCAAGCCTCTCTTTATGAAAGATCGATTAAATAGCTAATGAATATTAACAAGCAAAATAACCATTCACAGACTCTGACAGAGACTGTCTCATGAAAAAAGCGGGGGAAAGGGAAACAAATCCGTGTACAAAGTGAATGGGGGAAAAGGGTGTCAGAATAGGGGTGTCAGGGGTGTCAGAAATCGAGGGGGTCACCTTTTGGAAAGACCCCTTGCTGAAGGACACAAATGCTGCAGATGGTAATCAAATCCACGACCCTCATATAAAAGAGTTAGGCACATACCTGTTATATATTGAGACCATGTGCTTTAATTACCTTGGGAGTAGTACATGTGGGAGGTGTGCACTGCTTGGTAGCTGGTAGTGAAGTGAGGTCCAATGCTGTACATGCAAAGCACATTGTATTGTAGCATGCCTATTGAATAGAGTGCTCTGCTGTCCTCTGTTGGCCCATATAGGATAACTGCATTCCACAGTTGTTGAACACAGCTGTCTATTGTTCAGTGCCTATTGTTACTTTAGGCAGTAGACTCAATGTACATATATAACACTCCTTCCCTTCTTTTAAGACGAGTGTCCATGATCTAAAATGATCAAATCAAACATTGGCGCGATAAATCCTTCTTGTAGCCGCGTCAACAAATCTCAAACATTCAATTATATTCACTCCGTCCTGGAGAACAAATCAAAGCGGCTCCTACTTGGAGATTCATATAGTCCATTCCTTTTTGGAGTTTAGCAAATGATAAGCATGCATTCTGGTACTTTTTCTTTTCTTAAAGTTCTCCATTAACAAAATAAATGCATGCATCCTTCTCGTTGAAGTTATTCATAAGTCAACCTGTCCGGAGGGTGTCGATGACGAAGAGGGAACCGACGCATCTCTGGTGTATGCGCGAGTTCAACTCTTTCCTCCCCCTCCAGCTGGACATCAGCATCGGGTTGATCAGGTGCATCAAGTTGCAGGGGCTAGAATGAAACCGGAAAATCCTCGTCCGTCAGGGTAGATCGATTAGACTGATGAGACGTTCCATCAATGATATGATTCAAATGAACATGTTTCTGCCTGTCCCCAATCTGCACAATATATCCCACTGGTCCCAGTACTTGCAGAATCATCCCATTTTCCCATTTGTCCTTCCCTCTGAACGATCGAATGAGAACTTGTTGTCCAGGTGAGAACTGGCGTATTTTGGAACGCTTGCCATCATGTGCCCTTTTAGCTGCTTGCTGCATCTTTTCTACAGTTTCTGCTAGAGAAGGCTTGATGAGACTCATCCTGGTCCGTGGCTGTCTCTTCAAAAGCAACTCTGCTGGGGTGCGTCCAGTCAGAGAATGTGGAGTGTTGCGATACACAAAAAGAAAATTTGCAATCTTGTGCTGAATCGTCATACTACTCTGCTTGTACGACTTCAAATACTGCTTCACTGTTTGTACGCAACGTTCCGCTGCTCCATTCGAAGAAGGATGATAGGGTGGAGTCCTTATGTGATTTACTCCGTTCTGTTTCATGAATTCCGCACACTCAGCCGAAATGAACTGCGGTCCATTGTCTGATACGAAATGTTCAGGTAGGCCATGGATCGCGAACATATGACGCAACACGTCAATCATGGCACTGGTTGTCGTAGATTTCATTGGAAAAACTTCCATCCACTTTGAGTACACATCCACAAGTATGAAGAAAGACTGGCCATCTAGCTCCGCAAAATCTGCATGTACTCTCTCCCATACTCTTGACGGCCATTGGTTGATTCCTTGTGTGAAGACATGCATTACAGCTCCGCACTAACGACTCAATGTCCTGGTCTAGGCGTGGCCACCAGAAGTAACTCCTAGCCAGACTCTTCATACGGCTCATCCCGATGTGTCCATCATGTAACTCTGTCAGAATCTGGGTTTGCAGACAACCTGGGATGATGACCTGTAGTCCCCATATCAAGACATCCTGCTCAACCGAGAGCTCGTGACGGCGGCTGAAAAATGGCTTAAGACGATCATCATCCACCGTAGTCAGCCATCCCCTCTGGGTGAACTCCAATACTCGCGATAGCACTGGGTCTTTTCCTGTAGCCGCTGCAATCTCTTGTGATGTCACAGGCAATTCACCAACATGAGTGTAGTGGTAGATGCTTTCCTCATCTCCAGCATGATCAGTGTGAATCGGAAGTCTTGATAGACAATCTGCATTCATGTGATGAGAGCTGCCTTTGTACACGATGTCGTAGCTGTAAGCTGACAATATCAGTGCCCAGCGTTGCAATCTCGCTGCTGCTATTGTTGGAACACCAGTCTTCGGCCCTAGTATCCTTACTAGTGGCTTATGTTCAGTCAGAAGTGTGAACTGCCGTCCATAGATGTAAGGGTGAAACTTTTTCACTCCAAAGATGACAGGTTGGGTAGAAACCTTGCGTAGTACTGCAACATGCCAAGGAAGGAACGAAGCTCTTGCACATTCTTTGGCTTGGGTGCATCTTTCACGGCTTGAACCTTCTCCGGCGTAGGATGTAATCCCTCAGAATCCACTATGTATCCAAGGTACTTGACTCTGGGTTCCATGAACTCACACTTGGTCAGCTTCAGTCGAAGACCATTCTGCTCAAGGCGTTGGAGTACTGCATCCAATCTTGCTAGATGCTCCGATTCTGTTTTTCCTGAAATGAGCATGTCATCAAGAAAACAAACAACTCCATCGAGTCCTTGCAGAACTTGCTCCATCGCTGCTTGAAAGATAGCTGGAGCACTAGCCACACCGAACGGAAGTCTTGTATACTGATACAGGCCACGGTGTGTATTGACGGTGAGATACTTGCGAGAATCCTCATCCATGATCATCTGTTGATAGGCCTGCGATAAGTCGAGCTTGGTGAAATAGCAACCGCCTGCTAACGTCGAGAACAAATCCTGCGGGTTGGGTAACGGATACTTGTCCACATCCAGCACAGGATTGATCGTTGTCTTGTAGTCACCACAGATTCGCACTGAGTTATCCGACTTGGGTACAACTACAATCGGCGCAGCCCACTCGCTATGTGATACTGGAATAATGATTCCTTGTTCCATGAGTTTATCCAGTTGTTCCTCCACCTTTTCTTTCATTGCGTAAGGCACTGGTCGAGCTTTATTGAAGCGAGGATGAGCATCATCTTGGACTCTAATCTTAGCTCTGTGATTGGTCATCGTACCAAGTCCTGGCTAGAAGACTGATTGATGCCTGCTCTTGATCTCAGATAACCCATCTAGTTTGCTCTCCTTCGATGAGCCGGTTTCCTTAGACCTTGAACCTTGAACCGCGAAAATCGAGGTCCAATCCAGCTTAATTCTCTTCATCCAGTTCCTTCCAAGGATAGCTGGTTGGCCCTTGGTGTCAGCAACCACCATGACATCAGTGATGACTTGATCACCGTAACGCACTTGAACTTGTGCTTGACCCAGAAGAGGCAATGTAGCTCCAGAATATGTTCTGAATGTGTATGTGGGCTTGTCCAAAGGAATGTGCTTCAATTTCTCATGATACATGTCTGCCGGGATGACGCTCATTGAAGCACCAGTATCAAGTTCCATGTATACCGGCTTGTCATCAATCTCAACAGTCACTCTCAATGCATCCTCACTCGATTTCTGCGAAACAGTGAACAGTCCAAGAGTTTGCACATCATTCCTATCTGTCTTCAGCGATTCAGATGCAACAAATTTGGTTGACTTGCTTCTGCATACAGCTGCCAAATGGCCAATTTTCCCACAGTTATTGCATTTGTACGTCTTGTACTTACAGGTTGACGGGTCATGGTCTCCTTTCCCACACCGATAACAGACCTTCCTCTGCTTTGAATTCGAGAAGTGTGGTTTCCTCTGTGAGCGTGAGTGCTGCTTGGGCGTCCGAGAACTGTATCCGGTACTGCTAGCACTAACTTGATTGACTTCACCACCTCTGAACGCAGCTTCTCCCTTCATTTCCATTACACGGGTATCCTTGTCCGCTAACTCCATTGCGATTGCACAGTCAAATGCCCTATCAAATGTTAGGTCCGCTTCACTCAAGAGCCTCTTCTGAACGACTCTGCTCTGCAGACCACACACAAACTTATCTCTCAGCGCTCAGAAAGAAATGCACCAAACTTATGTGTTTGAAAGTCTCCTCAACTCGGCTGCATAGTCAGATATGGATTCATGCGCTAGCTGGTTCCGTTGATGAAATCTATATCTCTCTGCTATGACCAATGGCTGTGGAGAGAGATGATTGGTCAATGTAGAAACCAAATGTGTATAAGCCTTGCTTGATGGCTGCTCCGGGCTGACTAAATTTTTCAGAAGTGAGTAAGTCTTTGCTCCAATGACACTCAAAAATACAGGAACTTTCTTCCCATCTGGCACATCATTTGCTGCTAGAAACTGCTCAAACCTTTCAATATAGGTGATAAAATCCTCTGTAGCAGAGCTGAACTCTTCAATCCTGCCAAAATTCATCGTGAAATCCAGTTACCTCGTCGCCACTGTTATATATTGAGACCATGTGCTTTAATTACCTTGGGAGTAGTATATTGAGACCATGTGCTTTAATTACCTTGGGAGTAGTACATGTGGGAGGTGTGCACTGCTTGGTAGCTGGTAGTGAAGTGAGGTCCAATGCTGTACATGCAAAGCACATTGTATTGTAGCATGCCTATTGAATAGAGTGCTCTGCTGTCCTCTGTTGGCCCATATAGGATAACTGCATTCCACAGTAGTTGAACACAGCTGTCTATTGTTCAGTGCCTATTGTTACTTTAGGCAGTAGACTCAATGTACATATATATACAAAGTGAATGAAAAAAGCGGGGGAAAGGGAAAAAAATCCGTGTACAAAGTGAATGGGGGAAAAGGGTGTCAGAACCCAGCTAGCCACCTGACGTCGGGCCGATGTCGGAAGTTGGTTGCCAGATGTCGGCATATCGCCGTTGGCTCGAGGTTAAAATGTCCGCCAGCCCAACATCGTCACGACGTCATTTTTGTGATATATTGGCATAACGTCATTTTCCGACAATGGCCCAACATCATCTCATGACATGATGTTGGGCCATTGTCGGAAAATGACGTTATGCCAATATATCACAAAAATGACGTCGTGACGATGTTGGGCTGGCGGACATTTTAACCTCGAGCCAACGGCGATATGCCGACATCCGGCAACCAACTTCCGACATTGGCCCGACGTCAGGTGGCTAGCTGGGAATAGGGGTGTCAGGGGTGTCAGAATCGAGGGGGTCACCTTTTGGAAAGACCCCTTGCTGAAGGACACAAATGCTGCAGATGGTAATCAAATCCACGACCCTCATATAAAAGAGTTAGGCACATACCAATATACCATGACACTTCCACGTTATTATGAACTCTTTTTACTTGTTTTTCAGATGACACCTGCACAGTGTTCTACAGACCGGGGGATGGCAGTCCACTGCTGATCAATCTTTGCGCTCAATATGAATGTATCTGTGCCAGGAGTAAGTAGAACAAATATTCTTCGATTTATATTAGAGCCCGGAGGTATCACTTGAAATTGGCTGTGTGTACACACGATCGTTCTCAATTCTGCGAAAAAGGGGTAAATTTGTGCATGTATTTGCAAATAAAACAAATTTTCCCCTAATTGAAAAAAAGGTTCTATTTTCATGTGGAAGCGAGAATGAACGGGTACATATCCCATGAAAAATAATATTTGTAAAAGAGCAAAGAAAATGGGATTCCTCCGAATTGGTAGACCGGCACTCTACCGCCTGAGCTACAGAAAACCCTCGTGCGGTGCTCGTCCCTGAAACCCTCAATTTCAATGCTCGTGTGGTAAGAAGCTATTATAAACCCGAAGGATAGAAATCAACTTGGGGAATATGCGAGGAAATACCCAAGTGATGCAGCAGTTCATCGACATCATCATCGTCATCATTATAACCTATCAGCAGTGTTGGGTGTGAGTGAGTTATGCATACCATATTATAGGTCAGAGCATAACTGCTATGTGATGCACAATTTTCATATAATAATTTGGTCTAATTTGAGGATTTGTAGCCATTAAAAGATGAAAGGGATCTACATAATTGACTTTTGGTTTGGCTATAAAACTTTAATTATGATTAACTCTGAAGTACAAAAAGTGACTTAGTGCTCCTCTCTTTATGTTTATCTTCAGCTAGCACGCATAATAAAAAAAAACTGAACCAACTGTTTAAATTTCAGGGGGAGCCTGTATTCCTCCGAGGCAGCGATCTACCCAAGCAGTGTTAGAGCTGGCTGCATGCACTGGACAGGATGCATATGGTGAGCCTTAAGTGCCATAAAACACACTGTTTATTTTTGCTTTTATTATACAAAACAAAACCCAGAGAGTAAAGATGGTGAAAATTTGATTTTCTTTTTAGCAATTTTATCCTGAAATAGTAATTTTTCACAAAAAAAAATATTTTTTGAATTGTTGCTAAGGCCCACTTTAATGCATCTAGATAAAACTAATTCTGTATAGTAGCATTAATACAAACTATTTGATTGCTAGACCCATTTATCATTATACCTAAACAATTATTACAATCTGAGCCATCAACTTTCTGCAAACGGTCTTTCAAACAGTTTTTTAATAAGTTCTGCAAATATTGGTCACTGACGGGAGCATGAAATCGGTTAAATGAAATCTTTCTTGATGACATAATATTGGTTGTATAGTTTCCTTACATCTTCTAGTTTTTTCCTCACTTAATTCAAGACCTGAAATATTCATAGGATTTCATTATAATGGATATGATTAAAATTCTCAGTAATTTTCGTAAAAAATAATACCCTCCTGTTTGTACTTCATGAGGATTTATCATAGAAACGTAATGAGAATATAACAGGTGCCTCAAATCATAAAATGTGTGTGCCTTTGTGCATTGTATTTCAGCTTTAAAAGTACGTGTTGACTCGATCATTATGAAAGGAGGATTCATAATCGTCAATGTGACGGTGATGGCAGTAATCAAGCCTGGTAAGAATGTTTTAATGCCATCTTTCCTGAATATCTTGACAACGTTGTCAGTAAAGATGAGAGCAAAAGTGTGATTTTCAGAACCATTTTATAAATAAAATAAATATGGCACATGTGAATAATACTTTATAATGCTTAAAGGTATCTAGTAACTGTGCAAAAAGTGATGAGTGGTTGATACAATATATATTATTGTTATCTGATATGTTCACTAGGTGTCGTGTGAACAATTTCGTCGGTTGAGGAAGAGAAGGGCGCTAAGTCCTCACGCGCGCGCCAAATGTCATTCCGAGATAATCGCGTTTTAAGTTTTTTGCCTTTTTAAAAGTGACTTTTTAACAGCTTTGTCTGATTTGTAAATTCTTTTTGAAAAATCATTGTGGAGAATGTATACCATTCTTACATCTATAAAAAAAAACTGGGACATAATATACTAAAGTTTGTTTGTTACAGCTAGTTAAAATCTTAGCGCCCTTATCATTTTAAGCATGCTGTGTGTAATGTCACACTTTGCTTAAAATGAGAAGGACGTTAAGTACTAAAAATTGAGATATCCTGGAGTAGCTGCATAATTTCAATGATTTAAACATGGTAAAATTTGTATTTTAACCAAGTAGACATAATCAAATACAAATCCAAAGAAATTATTATTTTCTTAAACGAGTTTATTGCAGTTTTATAACTTAACGCCCACATTTCGCATCCTTTCAACGCAACTGTTTTACGAATCACGCGCTTTTGATGATTTTTATAAAAGTGATAAGGGCGCTAAGTCTCCGCGCGCACCGGACCGGCTCAAACCGGTTTCGCATATGGAGCAAACATGAGAGCCGTGCCTGTTTTAGTGACCGAGCGCGCTTAACGCCCTTCTCATTCTCAACTAAATCGCCGAGAGCCACTAACGCCCTTTGATTATTGGTCTATATCTCAGTTTTAAAAAAAAAATTTCATTTGAAAATTTGGTACAAGGTACAGGACATTGTAAGCTACAAGATAGTATACATAATTTCTGAAATGTCTATACAAAATTCCACTTAACGCCCTTATCTTACTCAACCGACGATTTCAAGTTAAATGTACTTTATATGGCCGAGTAATGAGCAAAAAATGTAAAGTGACATACACCAACTCATTGCACTCACTTTGTACACGGTTCTGACGATCCGTTGGATAGTTTTACATCTGAACATTTCAATCGTTAATATCGAAAGGGAAATTTGAATAACTGAAACCTGTCTCGTGCTTTTATTGTTAATAAAACAACAAGGTATGTGAGAACCGGTAGAATTCCAATTGGATTTTCAGGATTTCAGGATTTTGACAATGTTACAAAGTCCCGTTAAGGTCACCATATTACGCTGATGAATATTATTTTGTCCGTGTTTGGGGTCAAATTGCTATGTTTTCCATGTATAAATCAGTCGGACCTCGAGTCTAAACGCTATGTATGTCCTAGGCAAGAAAATTATATATTCTCTAATTGCAGTTTAGACTGTTTTGTGTCTCTGCATCCAAAGTTTGCTGTAATTAATAAGCAAAATATTGAAATGAATATTGGATTTAGAATCATCTGCTTGATAAAATGTAACGGTCGGCCCACCGTACGGCTAGCTGTTATGTTGCTGGTATTATATGCAAACCATTGGCAAACTACTAATAGTAGTAGAACTATCGCGAGTTTTTGTTTCCGCGGGAGGTTCATTGTAATATTTTGCTAAAAATAAGACTTGCGAAGTACCCGGATGTTTCCATCGAATATTTCAGACAAGCAAATTACACACGAAATCCCATGTGACCTTTTTGATCAGTCAATAACTTTTTTCGCCTGATGTTGGCTTATTATCATTGAGCGGCAAATTGCACGCACAATCCCATTGACTTTTCTGATCGGTCAATAACATTTTGTTAGGCCCGTAGCTTTGTTGGCTTATCAAATTTCGAGGGCAATACTCATATCTGTAGACGATTATTACATGGCTTATACTCAGTATAGACTTAGCTGTAGATGAATGAAAAGTTTGTGTATGCTGCTTTGTTGTAGGTATGGACTATGTGTCACCAGGTGAGAAACGGCAGATTTACCTGGATTCTTCCTGCAGATCTCCCAGATTTTCAGAGAATAAAAACTACCTGGTGGTTGGAAGAAAGGGACTGAAATTCACCATGCCAAGCGGACAACCACGGTATGTCCAGCCATGATTTAGACATTGCCCACTATACAGGGTGGCCCACAGATAACGGAACGGGGTACTTGCCATACTAAAGACTCATGATGACGGCCATACTGCATCGAGTAACGATCAACCGTGCGCCATTGTGAGTGTGCGTTCAGCTGTGTATAGAGAAGAAAGGGTACTAACAATGGCCCACGCATTGAACGTTACTAGTTGCTATGACGGGCATCATGTGTCTTCATTATAGCAAGCACCCCGTTCCGTTATTTCTGGGCCACCCTGTATAAAAACATTTCCTTCTTACATAGTCCGTCAAGTAAAACAGCATTCACAAAAGGCCTGGAAAACCTGCATGGAAAGTAATGGAATTTGCCTTTTGTGATCTCCAGGCCTTGATAGTCAGAGAAATTATAAAATTATCTCTTCAGCCACGGATAGTCAAGGAGTTTCAATCTACATTTATTCACTATATATCTTCACTATACAGGGTGTCTCAGAAAGAATGCAACACCTACGATCCTTAATTTCATCAACATCATCGACCAAATGTCATTGTGTTTTGTTTGATTGGGTAGAACATTCTTTTCCAACAAAATGATACCATAAGCATTGATTTGGGGTAAGGCGTTTGGATCCGAGGGCCATTTTTCTGAGGCAATGTCGTTTCCTAAATTTGCTACTTTTTCGTCTCCGGCGATCCTCTGAACACTAAGACATTCTCGCCCCACGGCCTCCCATAGACCGAAGAACCGCATGGCTGCTCTCGCTTTGATAATAGTGCCGTCACACATAAGCCACGCTCTCTTTGCGTTCTCGTATTTATAAAAAAAAAAACATTTTGATTAAAGCGCAAGGGAAACGCCGACAAATCGAGCGATTAATGACACAATGGTAGCTCGTTCCCGCTCTTGCCACGACCTTAACACGCTCTCCGTACGCTTTGGCAACGCTTTCCGAGCTATTCACTGTGCACGCTCTGTGTATCTTTAACAATAGCTCATAACAATGCGACGAGGCCATTTGCTCTACGCTCTCGACACGATCTCCACACGCTCTCTGCGATCCTATACCATGCACGCATGTAGTTGAACACACTCAGTGCATTTCACTACGCATGCTCTTGGCGTAGATCTGTTTTAAGAGATGGGGTGGAGGGAATGGGGAGGGTTATTATTGTTGACTATCATTGTTGTTATTATTATTAGTAGTAGTAGTAGTAGTAGTAGTAGTAGTAGTAGTAGTAGTAGTAGCATAATGATTGTTAGTATGCAATTCAGACAAATGTAATTTGGAAACATAACATAGTAGTAGTAGTAGTAGTAGAGTAGTAGCCTAGTAGTAGTAGCATAATGATTGTTAGTATGCAATTCAGACAAATGTAATTTGGAAACATAACTTTTGGGGAACTGGGTGTGTGTGTGTGTGTGTGTGTGTGTGTGCGTGTGTGTGTGAGTGTTTGTATCCCTCTCCTGAAGCCTGTAACGCCATGTTTTGGCTACAACGTTGGGAACGTGTCGACGAGATTTTGGACAAAACAATAATATTTTTGCGGGAAATCTGTGTTCATAATGCATACATTGGGTGTGCGTATGTCCCCATTCATTGGAGCCTCATATAATTTGTATGCCGCCATGCCACGTTTTAGCCAGAAATTGAGTTTCCCCCAAATGTACATTATTTTTGCCCGGACATGCCATTTTAAATTGTGACATCATTTTACCTATAGTTGAAACGTGTCAAACTTCGCAATCTATAGCCTAGGCTATAGCGTCCACTAGCAGAAGTGCTGGAATAGATCTGCAAAAATGTCTTTTGTTCAATTTGGAAATGAATGAGAAGATTATGACACTTGTGTGAAAAGATATCCTCCCATGCATGGACATACAATAGCCCCTGAACAAAAGAGTAGATCGCCGAAGACCCAAGTTCGTTTTCAACATGTCCAAAGCGAACGCCGAGCTCCTACGTCCTGCTCTTTTGTTCATCGAGCTATTGACTGTGCATTCATGGAAGGATATCTATTGACGCATGTGAGATAATCTTCCCATTCATTGCCCACTGCGTTGCCAATTTGCTAATTTAACTTGGACGCAGCGCGAGCGCCGCGAGAGCGACCAAGAAAAGTGTACGATCTAAACAATAGCGAACAATGAACGCCGCTCTCCACACGACCTCCACACGCTCTCCCCACGTCCTCCACACGCTTCCAATTTTATGTATGGGGATTAGGAGCGGCGCGAGATCGGCGCGAGAGCGTAGATATGTGTGACGGGGGTATAAGGAAGACAATGTGAGCCATACCGTATGGGGTACTTGATTATGCAACATTGTCTTCTTTATCAAAGGGAAAGCAGTCATGCGTTTCCTCCACACGCTTCCAATTTTATGAATGGGGATTAGGAGCGGCGCGAGATCGGCGCGAGAGCGTAGATATGTGTGACGGGGGTATAAGGAAGACAAAGTGAGCCATACCGTATGGGGTACTTGATTATGCAACATTATCTTCTTTATCAAAGGGAAAGCAGTCATGCGTTTCTTTTTCTATGGGAGGCCTTGGGGCGAGAATGTCCCAGTGTTCAGAGGATCACTGGAGACGAAAAAGTAGCAAATTTAGGATACGACATTGCCTCAAAAAAATGGCCCTAGGATCCAAACGCCTTACCCAAAATCAATGCTCATGGTATCATTTTGTTGGAGAAAAAATGTTCTACCCAATCAAACAAAGAACAATGACATTTGGTCGATGTTTATAAAACTTAACGATCCTAGGTGTTGCATTCTTTCTGAGACACCCTGTATATAAGCATACAACCAATTTGTTACAAATAGATATGAAAGAAGTAGAATCTTGCTTAATGTGGTGAAAGTCATATTAACCCGTTCAGGACGAAATGATTTTGCTATAACATGTATTCTCCATAGACCATAGCCCAACTATTATCAGGACGAAGTCCTGGATGGGTTAGAGACATGGAATTTGACTTAAAAGTAAGGCTAAGAACCCTATAAATTTAAGATTTCTCAAATGTTAGTGGCCCAAAACTTGAATCTGATTAGCCCTAAACATACAAATTCATTACAATTTAAGTTATGTTTAATTGCTCTAGTTAGCCTTTCTATTGTTGTTAAGTTGTTGTTTGTATAATGTGTAGTTCTGTATTTGTAATTATTGCGTAAATTAAAGGGGTAGTTCAGTTTTGGTAGAGAGGGCGCTGCACATCACAATTTTTTTTTGTGAAGTAATGAAAAACTGAGTGTCAAATCTGAGAGAACATGCAATTGTAATGGCAGAATAAACTTTATTTGGTCAAAATCGACCCAGAAACGGCTAATATATCAATAAATATATCTGATCTTATAATTATTTCGGGCCCAAATAATAAGATGATTTTTCCAAAAAAAAATTAAAATGCTTGCACTTTTTCAAAAATTTTCAAAAGCGTTTTTTAAATAGTTGTTGATGATCTCTCTATTTAATAATTCTTTCAATAAAACATCACATGCATAATATTATATGAAAAATGGTTGAAACCAATGCCTTTTTAGAAAGCGCCCTCTTGTGTTTTAATGGCTCTTTTTGAATGATAACGCGCTTCTTACTTAGTCGTTTGTAATTTTGTATACCTTTCGAGCATGGTGGAGTTATAAATATTAATTTATATTGTTACTGTGCAGGTTTTGGTTACTAAAGTTCAGCCTTACCAAAACTGTACTACCCCTTTATAAGCGTTATATAAATGAAGTTATTATTATAAGTATTATTAAGGGCAAGTACACGTGGCATTAATTAATTTGTGAGGGCCCAGAGCGTATTCTACAATGGCCCAGGTCTAGCGGGCATGTCCCCATAGACTTTGTACATAGCCTGGCCGGTTCCCGTAATCAATGGATTAAAAGGTTTGTTGTGTTTGTATGTGTGTGTGTGGGGGGGGGGGGGGGGTCATATTCCTCCTCTCATCCTCCACTTATATGATGAAAAAGTACATTTTAAAATATTATTTGTCAAGGTATTTCGCATGTATATCCCAAATTATAATGAATTGTAAATTATTCTTGTTTTTCTTCAAAGTACAATATATTATTGTGCAGCGGAAGAGTGAACATGAAACCAATACCACTTATCAAAGTATATGATCGAATGTGAGGCATTCAAGATAGATATATTATTGTGTAGGGGAAGAGTAGCAAATAAAACCAAATATACCACTTATTTAAATATATAATTGAATGTGAGGAATCAAAGTTATTAATCCTGACTGCTTTTTTTTTTCAGCTACAAATATGTGATTGACAGTGAGACGAAAGTGGAGTTCTGGCCATCTGAAAGAGAGCGTAATCGGCGAACAGGACCGTTGATCGACAAACTGAATAGCTTTCTCGAAATATTGACCACGAGGGGCTGTGCTACTTAAAGGGTCTGCGTTGTCGGGTCAGAGGATGTTTTTAAAGATGGCTTACACAGTTACAGGGGGAGAAATAACCATGATCAAGTTTCCTGCAGGGGATCTCAAATGCTAATGACGGAAGAAAAAGTCCCCATAGAATAATTTCTCTCTGACATAGAATTTCAAATCCTAGACCCTAGGGAACATAATGTGATACCCCTGGTAACAAAATGAATATGATGTATTACATGGCTTAGCCAAGGCACAAAAGTACAATTATAAAGCTATAATTTTTGTCTAAGCCTAATATGAAACTGCAAATTTGTATGTTCAAAGTGATATCACATTGTCATGGTGATGTCATAATATTATAAATGTTATCTCTAATGATACGTTTTAATTGTGAGCATTGCATTCATACATTCTTCCCGATGTTAGAACATCTCTAATAACAATTCCTCTGGCGTTAATATAATCCTTGCAATCAGTACATTTGCGAGGAAATTTGCAGAAGGTTTACATAAGTTATCATATATAAATCAGTAATTGTTGGTCTGAGTGTAGAATGTATGATTATATAAGTTCCAATCACATGACTCGTATTTAACTGCGCCAATACATTATTGAGTAGTAATTTTGACCCCACCTAAATATAACATTTATCATATCATGAAGTACATTTAAACTGTTTTATACGCTCGAATTCTTAGGTCAAGAGTTTTAATAGAAGGTTCGATTTGAAACATACCTAATATGACACATTACATAATTTCTTAGAGCTTTACACGGACAGGATCCATTGCCTAAAGTAGTTATCACGCATTAAATTCCAATGTCAACATACACGCCCCCCCCCCCCCCAAAAAAAAAGGGGGGGTCTACCTTTTGTCAGTCTTGTGTCCACTGTTCGACTGTATCGAACATCCAAACCAGTGGTTTTGGGCAACGTTAGGTCTTGTTGACGAACCTCCTCCGCTTACACGACTCTCAACCAGCAGTCTCGGTCATGGTTTTATGAATTACGCACGCACCCCCCCCCCCCCCCCCCCCCCCCCCACCCCCTCCTTGAAAATGTTAGCTATGGGCCTGATATATCCGTTATTAAAGGGATAGCCTCTCTTTTACAAGCCAAATTTCAAAAGTTGCGAGATTATTGTCGTATATGAAAGAAAATGTCATTTAATAGCATGCCTGAACAAATTATGGCTTGAAATCTCTTTTTCGTGGAGTTATAGGCCTAGAGCTAAAACTAATAAACCATCGCGCAACGGTTAATTGTGCACTATACGTATATTCACCCAGTGAGGAAGTTCGTACACGGACTCCACGGAGTACCACAACGCTATGCGTGACCCGCGCTAGCTACGTGACCCACGCACATACTGACCGAATACTATACAAAATAACCAAACCTCGCTTAAACTGACTACATGTTATTATATATTCTTAATTGTTGAGATTTTTTTCCGTGACATACCTTTACAAATGTCGGCTTCACAATACCTTCACAAGAATAAGTACAATATTATTGCAATATTATGCTAAATCAGTTAAACTCTTTTATTGACCGATATATAGTTTGATGGAGGGACGCGTTCGTTTTTCATTCGTAGAATCCAAATTACAGGGCCTTTCGATCTGATTTTTTGTGTGTGTGTTACATTCATCCTCATCCGTCAACTGGAAACTGTTCAGACGTTTTGTAAAAGAGGGACTGTCCCTTTACATTACTGAAGATCAATTTCGCACTTTGTATGGTTTTTGTTTAGTCATGATTTCATATTATTTAAATTATGAACTTAAACAAATTAAAACAAAATGTCATTCCCGGGAAGACTTTCAAATCTAAACATGTCAATCATAAATATCTTGATAACGAATTATATGTCGGAAATCCAAATCCTGTTCCATGCCTCGAGTGGTAATTATGAATATAATGATGTATGTTAGAACCAGGGCCCCGTTTCATTAAAGGGTATTTTAATATATAAAGGTCCGTCTTAACTGTCATGTAATGAAGATTGAAGTACGTACATTATGTACGTATTTAGTCATAGCCACGTGTCATTTAAGACGGTCTTTAGATAAGACAATTTTCATTAAACGAGGCCCAGAATTCTGAGGAAGTTTTTTGGATTTTGATAAAGTTACTAGATCCCATTAATCGAATACATTTTGTACGGTATCGCAATTGTTTATTGTTGTAATCACTACTCAGATGATACATTGTGTACGGTATGGTAATTGTTTAGTGTTGTTCTCACTACTCAGATGATACATTGTGTACGGTATGGTAATTGTTTAGTGTTGTTCTCACTACTCAGATGATACATTGTGTACGGTATGGTAATTGTTTAGTGTTGTTCTCACTGCTCAGATGATACATTTTGTACGGTATGGTCATTGTTTAGTGTTGTAATCACTACCCAGATGATACATTTTCTATTGTAATTGCTTATTGTTGTAAACACTACTCAGATGATACGTTTTATTATATTTTATATGGTATCGTAATTGTTTATTTTTATACTCACTACTCAGATGATACATTTTATATTGGAAGCTAATTGTTTACTGTTATGATAGCTACTCAGATGATACATTTGTATGGGATGGTGATTGTTTATTTTTGCTGGAATAACTAAGTACTCCGATAGTACATTTGGTATGAGATGGTAAGTATTTGTCTCTTATAAAATTACCCGGATACAATATTTTGTATGAGATGGTAAGTATAGGTTTTCCCGCTCAATTTCGCGATTGTGTCAATCGAATTGATAATAGGAGCAAACGAATTCGCGCGATTTGCGATCGCCGTACCAAAGCAGCATTCGAATTCGTAAATACTCGTTCAAAATCACGTAGGAGCAAGTAAATTTGCACAAAGTGCATACCTTTTCATCAATGGTCATTCGAATTCGCGAAAGGCCGTTGACAGTTGGCTGCACATTCGCGAATTCGAATGCCCATAAATGAACTTATGTGTCTATTCACGAAAGCGTGTGCGTATGCATGAATTCGCATGCACTTATTCGGAATTTGGAAGACCGATACCAACGATTACGCGGCAACGCGCGAATTCGAATGACCCTAAATGAATTCGATTGAAAAAAGTGCAAAATTGAGCGGGAAAACCTATATTTATCTGTTATACAATTACCCGGATTCAATGCATTTTGTATGGGTTGTTTATTGTGTATTTTTGCTGAAATACACATGGCCCTTGGGGTAGTCAAAATACATTTTGTACGGGATGGTACCTGTTTATGTTTGTTGTAAAATCTATTCCGATTAAACATTTTCTATGGGATGGCAAAGGTTTTTTTTTGTTGTATAACTACTTGAAAAGTACATTTTGTATGAGATGGTAATAGTTACCAGTTGAATACGAAGTTATTGTCATTGTGCATTCTCCATTTTACACATAGGCTGTGTTGTGAATGGTGTTGAGGCGGTTACAGAATAATGCATTTTACGACTTTTCAATCTTAACGTAGCTACATATTCATGCGAAATGCGCATTCATGATAACATAAACATTACAATGGGTCATCATTGTAAAGGGGAATTAGCAGGCTTTTCAATGATACCGAATGCAAGTAAGATAATGTAGGGACATAAGAGATTTTTGCTCAAATTTAGATTTCAGAACTTGTTATGATGGGTATCTCTTAGCCTCGAGGCTACATTACATTTCAAGTTCAAGTTTAAGTTAATTTTATTAATTTCAATCATAAACAATCAAATCCTACATAATACAAGTTATGTATCAATAGGAGACTAGAAAAAAGGGAATAATTACTTGTAAGCAGTAGCCCCATTTTAGACACAAATCAAATAGTTTTACACTTTAGATACAAATTATACAACCTAAAGGAAAAACGTACATTAGAAACATACAGTTACACACACACACACGACGCACACATTGCACATGGGTAAGAACATAAGTTATCTTTACAAAGTATGAAAAGATTAATAATCTCTTCAATTGAGCTTTGAATGCAAACTGAAGAGTGCAACTTATAAATTCATTCGACAATTCATTCCATATACGAGGACTGTTATGTCTAACAGAGTATAATATTGCTTGAGTATTAACCTTTGGGTAATGGTATGTATTACCTGAGCGAGTGTTATATGAATGTACGAAATTATCACAAAGGAACATTTTTCGAAATATTATTTGTTGACAAATTACTAAGCGGTTCGAATTTTATGAATATCATAAATATTGAGAGTGTTCAATTGTAAAATAGCTTTATAATTAGAGTTAGTACATATTATAAGAGCTTTCTTTCGGAGTTTATATAAAGTATCCCGAATAAATACTCAGATATTAAATTTGCTTGCAGCATAAGTTACTTTAGTCATGCTTTGTTATTGTGTAATATGTCTCCTGGCTACGAATTTGTTGGTTTGAGTTATTTTGTAAAATAAATTCTCATGGATGTTTTGAAATAATGATAATGATAATGGTACTTACATATTGATACTGCCTACACATTTAGCAATTATTATACTCGTACACAATGCATCAATCAAGATTCTTTCAATTCTGGACACCAAAAAAATGCTCCCTGTAAGAATACGACCTATCAATCATATGATACAAACAATTTCAAAGTTATTAGATTGTTATAAAGGTAATTCCTACAAACATTCATACATTAAAGTATGTAAGTGTATGTATGTGTGTGTGTGTGTGTGTGTGTGTGTGTGTGTGTGTGTGTGGGTGTGTGTGTGTGTGTGTGTGCTTGTGAGGCAGCGAGTGCATGCTCGTATAAAGTGTTCAGTATGTGCATTTTGATTGTTTTGTGTGTGTGTGTGTGTGTTTTTTTTTGTTTTAATATTTATTAGGTCTGTTCATATTTGCAAATGTGAACGTGTGTGCGCGTGTGTTTTAAGTGATTTTGTGTGTGCGTATTTCTTTAAGTGATATCGACCGTGTGCGCTCAAACGTGTTTAAATTTCCGTGCGTGTTTGTTTAGTGATTATCCGTGTATTTTTCCTATGTTTTCAAATAATAATAGAGTTATTAGGGTATCTCATATTTGTCTGCGAAATCCTCTATAAAAACTATAGAAATATAAAGTATGATGGGGGCATCGAAGTTCGCGCACATCACTTTCAATACATCATTTTTACCAAAAACATGATTTTTATAGTGATTCTAATACCAGTTTATTCAGCATATACTTAAGTATGATAAACATATTTTGGTTTTAAGATCACTCAACTTAAATGATTTTTTTCGGCCTGTTTTTGAAACCCTTCCATTTGTATTGACAGAATCAAGCGCATAAACTAATAGACAATTAACAAATTTGTTATAACATCAATTATCTGTCAAAACAACAACAACAACTAAAACTCTAAAATCTAAAAAAAACATGTCAAGCAAAAAACAAACAAAACAAAAAACAAGGGAAATCCCCAAAATTATGTCATGCGCGCAGCAACCGGAAGTGCGCGCAAGCGTATTAAAATCAAATACGCGCTTCATAAAAAAAAAGAAGGCAATAAGCAAAATACATCCATAATCATAAGAAGTATTAACAAGTTCATTTTGTCAACAAACTTTTGAAGGAATCTTCGAGGAAAAGGGGATCTTTAGGCATCGAAAATCATCACAATGAGCCGCCCAAATACCCCCACGATGGACAAGGAATCTTTGGAAACGTTGGAGAAAGAGGTAAGGCTTAAATCACATTACATTGAAAACAAAATTAAGCGTGGGGCTAGCAAAGATTTAAGAAAACGTGGGTTCGTAGGGATATATTTTATTGTCTTGTCTTGTCTTGTCTTGTCTTGTTAATACTGTACAAATCGCCTCCAGATGGTGGCTATAAACGTGCAGGCCTTCATGCATTCAAGGCTATGCACTAGATTTCTGCCTTTGCGTTTGATGCTGATGACGATGATGATGATGATCATGCTGCTGATTGGGGGAATTTAGACTTTACCGCCACAGCTCTGGCAGTGTAATTTACCCTATGAGTGTGATGATGATAATACAGTTGACGACGATGACGCTAGTGGGTTATTACTAACTTCGATTTTTTTTTCTCAGATATCGGTTGGTAAACATAACGGTGGCCATAATTATTGGGTCACCGCATCATAATGATATTCAAAACACTAAAGTTGGGTAAATTTCACTTTACTGCGTGTTTTTTTTTCTTTTTGAATAAGATGATGATGATGATGATGATGATGATGATGATGATGATGATGGCGATTATATTTGATCAGGGCGCACAAAGTAGTTTTAAACTGAGGTTGCCTACCCTCTATTTTTTAATGAAGACATGAATAAATAAATAAAACAAAATAATATATAAATGATCATGACGATCGTGATGATTGTAATAATATTGATAACTCCCCTCAAAACTGTTTGTATATTGTTTTTAAATTTGTTCCGACAGATGGAGGCTGATTATCCCGATTTGAGCGATTGTGATTCCCGAACAACGCTCCACTCTCCCAACAATCGATCTCCGGATCGAGACAGTCCGACTCGGAATCGCGCCAATCACCACATTACGATACCGCGCGTCAACAACGTCAATGTGCAGAGACTATCAAACGGATCAAGTGCGCAATCGATCACGTCATCGGTTCAGGATATGATGGAGCAGCTGGTCGGCGATATCAACGCGATGATCGAATCCGCGGCCGACATCGTGGAAACCGCCCATCAGGTAATGAGTCCCAAATGTAAACTTATGTCTTCTTTAATTTTTGAGGGAGGGGGTTTGTGTGTTTCCATGTGTTCGTGTTTTTTGTCTTATTGTCCGTTTGTTTGTTTGAAAATGTTTGTTTCAAGGCAGTCAAGCTCAAATTACTTACCTTTTATGGTGAACGAATAGTTGTTTTTTTGTTCTGATGATGATAGAATCTTTTTCCCCGTAAAAATTGTTCCTTTCTTCATCAAAACTGAACGGATTTGGGCCAGAATATTAGCCAGTGATTTTCATCTAAACAAACGAGGTAGCTTTAACAAAATTCTGGTGTTTTCTGTCTGATAAAAGGAAATTGCGATATAAAGAAGGGTGTCTCTTTGGCAATCATTCTTCTGCACTCCAAGCGGTTCCTTTTGGGCATTAGTAAATTTGTTTAATGAAGACATTGTCGTTTCTGTATCCCTTTTTTTTTTTTTTTTTACATAAAGATCCGAACAGTTGTGCACCACACACTCGAGTGCGTCGACTTCGAGTGTCCCACCGTGAGCCAGCTGGGACTCAGCGGAACTATCAAAGACCTCCGTCGGGAGACCGTCCGCACGGTGGTCGACGCCGACAGGGCCCACCTCCGCTACCGAAAAGTCCTGACCGAATTCCTGCAACTTCGGCGCTGCCTGCGGCGGCTCGGTGTCGTCCCCACTCCCAGCAGTTTCGGCGGGAGTTACCGTCACATGACCGCCGCTGGATCTGGATGCAGTAGCGGCAACCGTGACTCGTATCTTGGTTCGGCTACCCTTTACGGAGAATTTGATGACACAAGATAGTCATGCTCATGACGTTTATACAGGGTGGCCCACAAATAACGGAACGGGGTACTTGCCGTACTAAAGACTCATGATGCCCGCCATACTGCATCGAGTAACGATCAACCGTGTGCCATTGTGAGTGTGCGTTCAGCTGTGTATAGAGAAGAAGGGGTACTAACAATGGCGCACGTATTGAACGTTACTAGTTGCTATGACGGGCATCATGTGTCTTCATTATAGCAAGCACCCCGTTCCGTTATTTCTGGGCCACCCTGTATAATTCATGATGAATGGATCTGTGATTTAGTGTATCCGACTGAAAAACAGGGTGACATTACAGAATAATCAACCAGGCGACGTCATGCTTTACAGTTTGTCGCCCTCTCCGTTGTACTGAATCCTATAACCATGTGTGACCTGCCTTGTGAAAATCAGGCTCTGGACATAACAGTGCAGAAACGCATTGAAAGTTAACTTGATTGTCTTTCACATTACACCAAACATTTTAAATGACCACATGTACATACTGAACAGTGTCATTTGTTTTTGTATGACATAAAAGCGTCTTTCGTATGTGGCAGCATAGTATCTATGCAATTATGGGAGGGTTCAAATTCCGTCCAAAGGTTCTTCAAAAATTGCGAAATGTGATGAAGACCCATTTCTGCAATATTGGGCGTACGAACCCCGGAAATGGAGGAATGTGCAGCTGACCTCAACCTCCTATTCTACGAACTAAACAATTCGATTGACGCAATGTAATGTCTACCTCGGAAGAATTGAGAACAATTTATGTTTCATAAAAACTCCCAGACTGAACGACTGAATTTCCAAAAAGTGTTTCCTTGACAATAATATGAGGCCTGCAGCCCAAAAGCGCCCCCCCCCCCCCTCCACCCCTCGCCCTTCAAATACGCCAATGTTACTGAGCAAATCAGATGTCTATTTCATGAATAACAGACATTTATCGATATATTAAGCCCACCCCCCTCCCCCCCCCCCCCCCCTCAACACATGCACTCACCACCACATGCACAATCAAACTCAATATCTCAAAAGAGGTACAATGCTACTTTTATGAGAACATATGCCATGATAAATAATTAATAAATGGTAGATAGATGGCTTTTAGTTTGAAGAATGTTCTTGTTTTAGATTTAACGGGATAGTTGAGTTTTGGTATAGAGGGCGCTACACAAAATAATTTTGTTGTGAGATAATGAAAAACTGAGAGTCAAATTCGAAAGAGCATACAATTTTAATGACAGAATAAACTTGATTTGATCAAAATCGGTTCAGAAATGGCTGAAATATCCATAAAAATTACCATTTGTAATAACTGTTGGGCCCCACAACTATTCCATAATTTTGAACCACCCGTTAAAAAAAAATTAAAAATGCTTCCTCTTTTCAAAAATTTACGAAGGAGGTTTTTAAATAGTTGTTGATTATCTCTCTATCGAATCACTATTTCAACAAAACATCACATGCACAATATTTTTATTTAAAATGGTTGAAACCGATTAGTATATATTGTATTTACGGTATGTGGATGAGTGTTTAGAAAGCGCCCTCTTGAGTTTTAACGGCTTTTTTTTAATGATAACAGGCTTTTTACTTAGTCATTTGTAATGTTGTATTCCTTTCGAGCATGGTGGAGTCATAACTATTAGTTTGTAATGTATTGGTGCAGGTTTTGGTTACTAACATTAAGTTTGACCAAAACTCAACTATCCCTCTAACGTGTCATCATCATGATCATGAAATGGTTCCGCATTTTCACCTTTCATCAAAGCATCTGATTGATGGTGAGGTATTTTGCCCCCAAATCCTCCAAAACTGCATAATTATGTCTAATATCCATTTGTTTGTGATAAATAACTGAATTAAATTGCATTTTGAGTGCCTAAAAAACACACTTTACTTTCACAACGATCGTGCTCATGTTGATATTATATTTTGTTTCCAAACTAAAAGTGTGATGCAATTATTCGAATATGAATGGAGTGGATTATACTGTATTTTGAATCATACTGCAACATTTATTAATTGTCATTATTATTCATTATGTTATACGTCTTATGAAATAATAACTTTTTCATTACATTTATAATGATTACACAAAAAAATTGTGTGTTAAGACTTAAAATTATATTTTCTTTTGTTGATCATCGGCATTGATGGCTGCAAATGTCGCATTGTTGTTTGCAATGGAGATGAATGAGTCAAATGTTGGTGTTGGTGGCGATCCCATCGTTGTTGTTGATTTTGTTATTATTGTTACTCTGGTTGTTTCGGTGGTGGTGAATGGTAGTGGTAGTCGGGTGATGTCATGGGGTTGTTGCTGGTGGTGGTAATTCTGAGTCATGATAGGGTATTGATCCATGATTTTTTTTTTTTTTTTGTAATAGTATTTTATTTTCTCTCAAACAAATTTACAACGTAAATTTACAATACAAATCATTCATATAAGTACAACAAACTAATTGTGTACAGCATTACATATACATATACAATCTGTTCTTATACATATAATGATAATCATAGTGTTTGAGAAAAAAAGAGATCTATAGTAAAACAGAGAAACAATAGCGAACTAACAGAAGAAAGATAAAAAGAAAAAGAAAAAAAAAAGGGGGGGGGGGGGAGGCGGTAGTAAGAACTCTGTACATGGTGTCTCTGTGTCATACCCTAGTCAGAGAGTGTGTTCCATTTTCTATAATGAATTTGCAATGTTCCTCTCTGTTCAGCTATCTTTCTTTCTTCCTCTTTATTTTTCAATAATGTATCTTTAATATCTTTTATAGTTGGAGGATAATCTTTCGTTCTACTATTAACAAATATCATACTTTTTATCAACAATATAACATGATTTAATAATTGATCTTTTCCTACATTACTAACCTTGATTCCTACATGGACCCCTTTCCAATCTATATTTATTAATTCTTCTAAATCAAACTCGTTACCGCAGTCTACCCAGATCATTCTTACTTTTTCACAAAAGTAAAACAAATGTTCATATGTTTCCTGCATTTTATGACAAAAAGAGCATAAATTACTATCCCCCATATGAAAAGTAAACATGTGTTTCTTTGTATAAATAAGATTGTATAGTAATTTAAATTGAAATTCCCTTAGTGAACTATTAAGCGTGGATTTTCGGGAGCGTACGAAAATATTTTCATTATCTTTTCCAAAGACATTATATAAGTGTTCTATGTTGCGAACTGCAAAAGACTTCTCTAATCTTAAATTTAACAAATGATCATATATATATTTTGAAGTTATATCACACAATGAATAATCTTTTCCACTCAATCGAAACTCCAAATTCAGTGCAGTATCTTCCATCACATTATAATCTCTACTTAACAATTGTTTCCATATAAATGGTATATTTTCAAAAATCTGTTTCACTATGTCAATTTCTGACCTATCTAATCCTAGTCTCATAAATTCCTTGACAGATTTTATTCTTCCTTTGCTATCGACTATATGATGTATTTTATAAACATTTTTCAAAAATAATGTTTCATTATAATAAATTTGTCCATTGATTCGAATATATCTATTATTAAAAACAATTTGATTCCTGCTTCCAGTTTCTTTTAACAAAAAATCTTTTGAACCTATCCAAGCTTCTAACATTTCCCTGTAAAAACCCGGAAGTGACAAATTCAATAAATCAAATGAAACATTACAAAAGAAAACCAACAAACCTCCTGCTTGTCTAGTCAAGAATTTAAAAACTCTTTTCCATCCCATCATTGATTCCCCCTCAAAAAGTCTCTTAATCCACATTATTCTCTGTGTCCGAATAAATAATTGAAAATCAATCATTTTTAGACCCCCTTTTTCGTAATTCAAAAAAGTAACTTCCCGTTTAATTTTATCTTTTCCATGCCACAAAAAATCAAATGTTAATCTATTCAAATCTTCTATTACACCTTGCGGAATTGGAGTGAGTGAAGATACAAATATTAATTTAGAAATCACAAACGTCTTTATCAATTGAATTTTTCCCATCAGGGTCAAGTCCCGCTGTTTCCACCATATTAATAAATGTTTAATTTTACTTAAAATTTCTTTATAATTCATTCTTTCTCGAACTTCAGGGTCCATAGAAAAATATACACCTAATATTTTAATCATCCCAACTTTTGTACCAAAAGGAGTTACAATTTCTTTTCCATGAAGAGGGCCTAATAACAAAACATATGTTTTGTCTCGATTAATTTGTAATCCCGATATTATAGCAAAAGTTTCAAATTTTTCATTTAATTTTATCAACGAATCTTTATCTTTTACAAAAAGCGTCATATCGTCTGCGTATAATACTTGTTTAATATGTGCATTTCCCAAAATAAACCCTGAAATTTCATTGTCGGTCCTAATCGAGCGTGCTAAAGTTTCTATACATAATATAAATAAATAGGGTGATAAGGGGTCTCCCTGCCTTACCCCTTTCATAATATTAAAATAACCAGTCGATACATTGCCGTTAAATACACAACTCAGAGCGCCCTTGTAGAGTGTACGAACCCATTTACAAAATGAAGTCCCAAAACCAAACGTCTTTAACACATTTTGCAAAAAATCATGAGAAACAGTATCAAAAGCCTTTTTAAAGTCAATGGCTAATAAAAACCCTGGTATATTATTTGTTTTAGTATAGAAAATCATATCGTCTATCAATCTTATAGCCTCACCGATATTTCTCCCTTTTAAATATCCTACCTGATCTATACTAATAAGTTCCCCTAATACTTTTTTAATCCGAACACACAATATCTTAGCTAAAATTTTGTAATCTACATTTAATAATGATATAGGCCTGTAATTTGTTATTTGTAAGGGGTCTTTATCTTCCTTTTGAATCAATATTATAATAGCTTGTTTTTGTGAAGAAGATAATTCTTCTTTAACAAATGCTTCATTTAAAGCCCTTACCACAATATCACCAATAACAGGCCAAAATAATTCATAAAACTCTACACTAAGACCATCGTTTCCGGGTGACTTATTACCTTTCATTTCTTTTAAAACCGCTATACATTCCCCTTGAGTTATATTACCTTCGCAAATTTCCTTTGATTCTAAACCTAATTTTGGCAAACCTTTAAAAAATAAACTTTCATTAAATAATTCTACATCAACAACAAATTTGGAATATAATCCAGCATAAAACCTTTGTATTTCCCGAATAATAATATCCATATCAAAACTTATTTTTCCTCCATCTACTAATAATTTACTTATAATTGTCTTCTTTTTATTTGCTTCCATTAGTTGCACAAAATATTTAGTATTTTGTTCCCCTCTCTCATAAAATGATGCTCGAGATCGAACTTTCAAACCCTCATTAATATATTCATAACATTTTTTTAACTCCATTCTTTTATTTTCCAACAAATCAACCTTTTCCTTTTCTACCTTTTCTATCAATTCTTTTTCAATTACACTTATATCATTTTCAAGATTTTGAACTTTTTCTTTCCTTTTTCTAGATTTTTCTTTAGAAAATTTCCTAATAAAATTGCTAATTTTCATTTTCAAAAAATCCCAATACACTCTTACATCTTTAATTTCTTTTTCATATATATTTCTTAATCTCCCTATTTCCACTTCCATCTGTCTAATAAATTCCCCATCTCCACATAAACTATTATTGAACTTCCAGTAACTACCTTTACCTTTAATTGAAATATTAGGCAAATTATAAAATTGTAACTGAACAGCAAAATGATCTGGTGCAATTGATGGTATTATATTACATTTTAAGACAATTTGTTCTAAACTATATGAAATAAAAAAATAATCTAAACGACTTTGGACAAAGGGGTTAATTTGTTTAAACGTATATTGTTTTTTTAAACCATTTTTCCCCCGCCAAATATCTAATAAAGTCCATTTATCCTTATAATTATCAAAGTGTTTAAGAAATATCGACTGTACCTCTTTTTTATTACTTCCCAAATAATCTAAATCAACATTATAAATCATATTAAAATCCCCTCCCATAATTATTGGGTTACCATTACCATTTATTGTATCCAAACTGTTATCAATACTATTCAAAAACTCAATCTGCTCCATTGATTTCCCTCTTACTGGAAAATACGCGTTTATTAATATTAATCTTAATCCCTGAATAATACAGTCTAAAATAATAAATCTCCCTGCATTATCATTGCGCACTTGAAGAACCTGGATATCTAATTTAGAATCTATCAATACCGCCACCCCTCTACTGTGATTTGTCCCATGGCTATAATAAATTGTTCCATCCCACAAAGAACCCCATACATCTTCAACATCATTAGTGCTGTAAGTCTCCTGCAAAAAAGCTACTTCTACTCGTTTATCTCGTAACCAAGATAAAATACCACCCCTTTTTGTTCTTTCCCTTATTCCCTTAACATTCAAGGATACAAAATTACAATTAAACGATATATTATCAAAGTCCGTCATTATATATCAATATCAATACATATAAACTTTATCATCATTTCTATTTAAATATAACCTGAGTAATGAGAAGGGGACACACACTTCTTTAGAGTAACCCTCATAATTCTGACTGTTACCACAAAAATATGAAAAAAGAGGAACTACCGCCATACCCCTTGGAAAAGAAATTAAAAAAGTTAAACAGTCACAAGAATAACAATACATAGAAGAAAAAAGAAGAACAAAACAAATAAATCGAATCGAACCACCAAGTGCGAAAAAAGAATAATAATAAACTACCGTCCGAATGAGCCGCCACCCATCCCCTTCACTACACAAAAATAAGAATAAACAATAGACAAAACACGTCACTACTGAATTTTGCCTTTCTTTAACATCCTTCAGTCTTGACCGAGATCAGACTGCACCAATCTATAGGGGCTTATAATAGGTAGCCAAACCCCAAATGCCTCGGGATTGCGAGGGTAATCACTGCATTTCCAGCTAGAAGGAACCCTTTCGTCAAGCACTGAACCCTTTTCTCCATCACTTCGCATTCATTATACTCCAAACAAAAGTATTTACCAATTCCATGTATTTCTTTTAAAATAACTCATACGAATCGCTTTTGTTTCAATACCCCCTTATATCGGAAGCCCAAAACACTATCTAAAAAGAAATCTACTTTTGCTTTTTTTTTAAGCATTCTATTAAAACAAAAACCGGAAAGGAATCAAAAAGAAAAAAAAACCTCAATCCTGAATAACCAATAACAGACATGATGTCTCAACAAGTAGACAACCTTCTACGACTGTAAACAAAATTACATAATCAAAAGAGAAACCAAATACATTGTCTCATAAAAAAATTTAAAAAAAAAAAAAAACAATGACGTGTTTACACTTGATAATACTTCATATCCCCTTGTATGAGACTTCTATCCGGCGTTCAATTACCCGCCGACTTTAACCATTTCCATTAGATTTCCCGCCTTTTGCACAAAATCAAAAAGAAATTCCTTGTCTCTTCAAGCATTCAATGACAATACTCCATTTAAGGGATTTTATAAGTACGACCCTCTATCCCATTTTGTGAGAGCATTAAATGACATTCAATTACTCTCGTATACCCTCTGTTACATCTATATAAATAAAAACAACTTTACAATACATTGGACTTTCGAATAGTCTCATAGAAAGAAGTACAAAACACTCGCTATTCTTGTATTACATCACTTATAAGAATGTCAAAACTCCAATGTGACAACAACAATTCAGACTCAAGTAATACATTTTTTCAAAAAATCAAAAAGAAACAATGAACAAAAGTTTCTCCTTTTTCTTCTTTTTCCTTCATTTTTTTCCCTTTTTCAATTACAAAAACCCTTTCCGAAATCCCTCAATTCTGGCCTAGTAGCAAACTGGCTCAACATGTGTCAAAAAACACCAACAATTAAAACGGCTACTCCACACTTCTAATACCTCTCTAAAAAAAAAAATAAGCATGACTAAGCCAGCTCTTTCATCAATTTCGAAACCCTTTTTAGAGATCACTCAGTCATGACGTGGTGTCACTAGATTGGCTTTTCAAACATTCAATAAAAGGATTCCCCTAAAGAGACTTCATCAGATAATAGACCGCCTCCGCAATGCATGCAAACAATACGCGTATGACGTAATACTCCCCGCTGGCAAGCCCAACAATGGCAACTAGGTCCGGCAAGCTAGATTACCCTGAGCTTGCCGGACCCAGTCTCACTGTCAAGCCCGCCAACGGGGACCCCGACGTCAACGCATACCACCTACACACACTGCAGAAGCGGTCTACTGACTTGTTTAAGTACCGTTCTTTATCCCATTAAAAAAAAAAAACAATTTACAATACATTAAGATGCTGAACCGTCTCCCTAAACCCGCTATTCTTTTAATACATCACTTATAAGAATGTCACAATTCAGAGTCATTTTTAACTAATACCTAATGCTACGGTCACAACTCAGAGCGGCGACCGCCCGATTTGTAGCCTGCTCGGTCGCCGCTGGAATTTAGGCATCGCCCAACGATTTTGGGGAAGTCGAGCAGGCTGTAGAGCCCCAGCGGTGCCTGGGCGGTGCCCTGTCGGTGTCCCGTCGGACACCGGTCGATTTTAGGTCACAACTGGGCTAAATTAGGGAGTTTCTCCGCGCGGCGTCCCGGCAGTGACCGACCGATGACCCACCGGTTCCCGAGCGGTCTCCCACCGGTCACCGGCTGATTTTTAAGAAATCGCCCGGCGACCGGACGGTGACCGGCGGGTCACCTGTAGGTGTCCCGTAGGCGTACCGGCGGCGACCCGCCAGGCTCCGCCGGGCAACCTGGGTTCCGTACGCATGGCAGGACTTTATAATGTGATTTGTCACCTGAGAAAGAAATTCATGAAGTGCCAAGTAAATCAAGCCTAATACAATGTAGTATTAACTGAATTTACTCTGATCTTTCTCGTACCTTATTCTTTGTTTTTAATGAAGAGTCTTTAATTTGCAGTAAAGTAAAAATTGAAGACTAGTGGGGTGTATTCTGAAAACCACTTTAAGTTAAAATTATGTTAAAATTGTATCTACGTCATATCTCCGTCACTAAAATATGTTTTCGCAAGTCGCTATTCCTTAAAGGGATAGTTGAGTTCTGGTAAGGAGAGTAATGTTTTGGTGAAACTCAATTTTAGTAACCAAAACCTGCATCATTAGACTACAAACTAATAATTATTCTAGAAGGGAACACAAGATTACAAATGACTTAGTAAAGACAATATTATCATTCAAAAAGAGCCGTTAAAACGTAAGAGGGCGCTCTCTAAACACTCATCGGTTTCAACCATTTTGAATACAATATTGTGCATGTGATTTTTTGTTGAAATAGTGATTAGATAGAGAAATAACCAACAACTATTTAAATACCTATTTTGTTACTTTTTTAAAAGAGGAAACATTTTTTTAAATTTTTAACGGCTGGTTCAAAATTATCGAATAAGTGTGGGGCCCCACATTTATTACAAATGACTATGATTATGGATATTTCAGCCGTTTTTGAACTGATTTTGATCAAATAAAGTTTATCCTGGCTTTAAAATATTGTGCTCTTTAAAATTTTTCACTCAGTTTTTTTCATTATCTCACAAAAATCATTGTATGTAGCGCCCTCTCTACCAAAACTCAACTATCCCTTTAAGTACAGTGTCATATTTTAGTGACGAAGATATGACAAAGATATAATAAATTTTAGCCTAAATTCGTTTTCAGAATTCAGGACTAAATCCCATAGTGCGGTGGTACATGAAATAGTAAAATGATATGATTACATGTAGACTCACATGTAGTGTGTGTGTGGGTGTGTGTGTGTGTGTGTTTGTGTGTGTGTGTGTGTGTGTGTGTGTGTGTGTGTGTATGCGTACATAATATATGCGTGTGCATAGTATGACAGCCATGAATCAACTTGCAAAACAAAGCATGCATGTTTAACACATTTTCTAGACACCTTTGCATCCGAAAGTCACACACACACACACACGCGCACACACACACACACACACACACACACACACACACACACACACACACACACGCACATGCACACGCGCACGCATACGCACACACACACACACACACACTTTTGTGGAGCGCCTATATAATTATATACCAAACAATGATCGATTTAGGTCAAACATAGGTCAAATGGGTCATCGGCTGCCGAGCGGTCGCCGCCCGGTGACCGACTGATCTCCCAGCGGCGACCGGGCGGCAACCGCTCGGCAGCCGATGACCTATTTGACATATGTTTTACCTTAATCGCTCGACGGCGACCGCTCGATTAGGTCGGTGCCCGGACGGCGACCGCTCGGCCACCGAGCGTATTTTGGGCGGCGAGTGAAAAGTGAGCAGGCGCCGCCCAAATTTTAACTCCGCGCTAAAACTTCAGCGGCGACCGAGCGATGCCTAAAAACCAGCGGTGCCTGGGCGGCCGCCGCTCGGTGACCGAGCGATTTTGGCTAAAAACTCGCCGCCCGGCCGCCGAGCAGGCTATTTTTGGGGTTGTGACCATAGCATTAGGAACAATAAAGGAACCTTTGTATCCAAAACCTTTTTCACAAACTCAGAATGAGTGAGCTCTCTTATCCCTTTTAAAACCTTTTTACAAGATTATTCAGTCCAGACGCGGTAGTCAACTGGCTTTTAAAAAATGCTAATCAATTAAAGAAAATATTCCACAAGGTCTTTACCAACCAGAATCTTTTCTCTCCATTTCCACCTGCACGTTATTTTGACCAAACACCCTGACATATCTTTAACTAATCCCTAAGGAACAGTGAAGGAACATTTTTATCCAGAACCTTTTTCACAAACTCAGTCTTGACCCAAATAACAGATTGGCTTTTCATCGCCAATAATAGTGTCTAAACACCAATATAAAACAAGTTCATACAAACTCATATAATGCCTCTCTAAAAACAAAAACAAAAACCTGAATAAGTGAGCTCTTTTTATCCCTTTTAAAACCTTTTTGCGCGATTTTTTAGTCCAGATGCGGTATTCAACTGGCTTTTAAAACATGCCAATCAATTAAAGAAAAGATTCCACAAGGTGTATACCAACCAAAATCTTTTCTCTCCATTTCCACCTGCACGTTATTTTAACCAAACACCATGGCATATCTTTAACTAATCCCGAATTAGGAACAGTGAAAGAACATATTTATCCAAAACCTTTTTCACAAACTCAGTCCTGACCCAAATAACAGATTGGCTTTTCATCGCCAATAATAGTGTCTAAACACCGATATAAAACAAGTTCATACAAACTCATATAATGCCTCTCTAAAAACAAAAACCTAAATAAGTGAGCTCTTTTATCCCTTTTAACACCTTTTTGCGAGATTTTTCAGTCCAGATGCGGTAGTCAACTGGCTTTAAAAAAAAAAAAAAAAAAAAAAAAAGCCAATCAATTAAAGAAAAGATTTCACAAGGTTTTTACCAACCAGAATCTTTTCTCTCCATTTCCACCTGCACGTTATTTTGACCAAACACCATGACATATCTTTAACTAATCCCTAAGGAACAATGAAGGAACATGTTTATCCAGAACCTTTTTCACAAACTCAGTTCTGACCCAAATAACAGATTGGCTTTTCATCGCCAATAATAGTGTCTAAACACCAATATAAAACAAGTTCATACAAACTCATATAATGCCTCTCTGAAAACAAAAACAGAAACCTAAATAGGTGAGCTCTTTTATCCTTTTAAAACCTTTTTACGAGATTTTTCAATCCAGACTCGATAGCCAACTGGCTTTTAAAAAAATGCTAATCAATTAAAGAAAAGATTCCACAAGGTGTTTACCAACCAGAATCTTTTCTCTTTATTTCCACCTGCACGTTATTTCGACCAAAAACCATGACATATTAAATAATATACAAACATCATAAATACCCTTCTCCCATTATAATGAGCTCCCAATTATATATTATAAAACTATCAATATGATATCTTCAAAAGGGCATCAATGAGTACGTCGGTCGTATAGACATTACTTTTAACAACAAAATCACACAGGCCTGACTACCAAGCTGGCATTAATAACATTACAGAAAGCCAAACCCCAAATACCAATAAATTGTATAAACAAAAACCACTCCCTTCATTTTCACATACCTGTACCCCAAAGCAAAAGCAATGGCCCATGTACTTTTTTTTCGACATTAATACCAATATCCAATTTTATAAAAAAAATAAAAAATAAAAAAATGCCAATTGTATATTGTGACACTATTATTATATTTAGAAAAAAAATAAACAAATAAATAACATTCTATGAAACTTACATAATGAAAATCTATCATATTATAAATGCAAAAAATCTTATGACATGAATGCAAGAATTATAGCAAGTATATATTTATGTAATTGTCTTTTAGTTCAAATAATACAAATTATGCTTCCTTTCGATTGTCAAGTTCAATCTTAAACTACCTCGGTCTTTCTATTTTCTTTAACTTTCCATCTACCCCATGTTCTTCATTTTACTCATTATCAAGTTTTTTTTAATTATTTTATTGTCCATTTTTTTTCTTTCTTTTAATCCACCGAATGTCATTATGAGTTTACTCACTCTTGTCTATATCGTCTCTAATCTTGTGAATTCCTCATCTAATCTTTATCCATGCTGTAAGCTTCTTATTATTCATTTTCCACGTTTTCAATTTTTCCATATACCCTATTCATACAATTACGAATTGACTTATATTCTCAAATATTTTAATAAATCCAATTCTGCTTCTAAATTCAAACAGGAATATATAATTGTCTTTCCATTCAAATAATACAAATTATGCTTTCTTTCAATTGTCAAGTTCAATCTTAAACTATCTCGGTCCTTCTATTTTCTTTAACTTTCCATGTACTCCATGTTCTTCATTTTACTCATTATATAAGTTTTTTATTATTTTATTGTCCAATTTTTTTCTTTCTTTTAATCCACCGAATGTCATTATGAGTATACTCACTCTTGTCTGTATCGTCTCTAATCTTGTGAATTCCTCATCTGATCTTGATCCATGTTGTAAGCTTCTTGTTATCCATTTTCCACGTTTTCAATTTTTTCATAAACCATATTCATGCAGTTACTAATTGACTTATATTCTCCAATATTTTGATAAATCCATCTGCTTCTAAATTCAAAAAGGGATCTCGCTCGTTGCCCCCTACGTACACCTCTTCCTTCAAGGTTCCTCCAAGACACTTTCCATCTCATCAACATCCCTCCTCTCCTATGTGCTATTCCCTGCCGCTTCAGTTTGGCCGCTGGTCTCCCGTCTATTCTCCTCTCCCTTCCGCTCCTGATCTCCCGTCGCTTCTGCACGTCTTGGATACGTTCCTTGCCGCCCATGGTCCCTGGTAACCTTCAATGTCGGCCAGTCCTCTCGGTTGAGCTGGGCACCACTCGTAGCTGGAATACTTGGCATCACCTCTCGGCTCCTTTCATCGGCCAGTTTGGAGCTCCTAGGGGGTCTCTCGCCTGATCTAGACGCGCCATCTTTTCCCCCTTTAGCATCTTTAATCACCAGTTTCCACGGTTCACTTCTGGAAAAGAAGGCGATTTTCCCCATCTCCCTGGCTTTTTTCATTTGCTCCATTTGCTCCTTTCTCATCTGTCGAATACGTTTCGGCAGATCATCCGTGATGAAATACGATGTGCCCTTGAGGTTTTTGGCATGGTTCATAATTTTAACTTTGTCGTCGTATCTGAAGAAACGGACTTTGATGGGCCGAGGTTTCTGTGCTGATGGTATTCTGTGTAGTCGCTGATGTTCAATTCTCTCCCCATCCCCTATCTTTAACTTTGTTTTATAGAAGTCTCTCACCACTTCTTCGGTATTCTCATTTTCTGATAGTTCAGGTACACCAAGAATTACAATATTCTCTCTGGTGGCATATGCAGCTACTTTGTCGATTTCCATATAAGCATCCTGCAAGTCAGTTTTTAGTTTCTTTTCCATTCTTGGTAACTCGGTTTGGATCTCTTCTACCACTTTATTTTGAAAGTCCAGAGCGTCTCCAATTTCTGCGAAACGATGTTCAAATTCCTTAAATTTGCGTATCAGTTTGTTCTCCATGTCATCAATTCTTTCGCTGAACTTGTCCATTTTTGAGTTTATTTGTTCAATGGCCGACAGTAATGTTCCATTATCTATTCCCGAGGCATCGGGGCTTGTCGGCGTAACAGGCCTACGCCGCTTGGCTTGGCCAAGCGGCTTGGCCCCCGTGCTTAGCTGTCCAGTGGTCCGATGCATGGTGCTTGAAGACAAGTAGAAGCGAGGCGCGGCAAACATACGTGTTATACTATAGGGGATGGGTGGCGAGCAAAAACAACGTGTTTACTGTACGGTGGTCATGTTCGGTCATGATGACTGCTTGACGACGACGATGATGATGACGACGATGATGGTGATGACGATGATGATTATGATGATGTTGATGATGATGATGACGATGATGATGATGTTGACGATGATGACAAATTTATCAATAGTCTTGAAATAGTATTGCTTAAAATGGTTTATATGGTAATTCGAACATTAATATCGCACAATTTTGACATAGACCTTGTAAGCTCCATGCGAGCCGCTGAGATTGGGCAAAACTATCACACGCGTTCGTCCGTCTCCACCGGGTTGAGCACAAGAGTCATGTTGCTACACGTTCAAATAAACCCCTCAAAAAAAGTTCGGAAACTCAAGTTTGATCGATTATATCTATTTTATCAAGAAATCATAATGGTTATATTTGGTATCACTTGAAAGGGTGTGTATACCTCTTTAAAATGATACCAAATTCGTAAGCATCACGAGCACGAGGTATGCGCAGTATACTTGAGAATGGGGGAAAGTCAGAAGTGAAATGTCACAAAATGCGCCAACAAACTTCAGTTGGAAGGTCTGACACCCATATCACGGTCTTTCTCAAGTTCAAATTCTTTCGACGATGAATATCTTGTCAATGAAGACATACTGTTGAATATGGTATCAGACAAAAGCCTGTTTAATTATCTTTCCAATGACACCTCACTTGGAATAATTATGAAAGCCGGGTAGGTACAATTAAGGTGAATATTTGGGAGGATCGACAGCAAAATGTAAGCAAAATGCATTTGATTGTGTGAAATTGAAGGCGTTGCATCCAAAAACGACTTTTGTGGGGATATCTTAGTACTTTACTTTACATAATCATTATGAAATTCAACATTATGTTAAAGCGTGTTAATTTGTCAATGAAATAATGCCCCATTCATAGTGGTTATGTGCTTGAGGTGTGTGTAGTACCTCTAAATGTATGGGGCTCAAAATGACACGTTGCTAGGTCGACTTTCTACCGTTTGATACGTGGTAATAAGGGCATACCTACACGGTCGAAGAGGGCGCTAATATGCCAGTTCTGGCCAGTTTGCGTAGGTGTAGAGAAATTTGAAGCATTTTCAATACATCAAGTTTGTGAGTTTCCTGTATTACACACTCACATTCAGCATAATCATTGCAAATGAGACATCATATTAAAGGTATATTAAAGGTAAATTAACGAGCTTTCCGATAGTGCAAAACGTAATGATGATAGAGTTATGATTAATACAACAATATCTTACCGGAATCTTGAAACAAGAAGCCATGGTCTTAAATTCATAGCATTTATAGATCCCCATATCCGGTTTTACTGCACACACCCCAATAGCATAATTATTACAGGTGAGACATGATTTTAAAGAAAAATAAACATGCTTTCACATGATACTAAATTTACTGATGATTATGCAATTTAAAACCCTAAAACATCCCTCCAATAGTCGTTTTTCGATGCAACGCCTTCAATTTCACAAAAGAAATGCATTTTGCAACATTTCCCTTTCGGCCCTCCCCATGTTCAGCTGTACCATAATTAACCTGTTAATAAAATTGTTACGGACATAACCGTATTGAAAAGATAGACACATGGGCTTTAAAATGATACCAAATTTGATAAGTTTAAATCATTTGAACACGCTACAATCTTCGATACAACTTGAACATTAAACAAATACGGCACAAGAGTCAAATTTCCCAACTGAATACTTTCGGCCCGGTTTGCGACATTTGACTTCTGACCGTCCTCCATTCTGAAACGCACTGCGTATTCCCTGATTTGAAATGAATGACAAATAATGTACCATTTCAAAGGGAAATCATCATGCATTGCAATGACACTAAAAGGAAAAAATACAATTTGACAATAAAAGTGATACAATCGATCAAAGTTGAGTTTCCGAACTTTTTTTGAGGGGTTTAGTTTGCATGCCGCGCGGTTGTATATTATCCGTTTTTTGCAATTTTAAGAAAAAAATTGCTAAAAAGGTGAATTTCAAAGCAGTTACTGTCCAACTCCTATACATTAAGATAATTACTGTATGTTGTTTCAAATGGTCACGTTTTACACATGTCAACAAAGTTACTAGATTCTTTTCATTGACTAAATTTGTCTACAATCGGGCAATCGGGCTCACTGTACAGTAAGTTATGTAGTTTTGGTGCAAATTTCTACTTCCTCGCTGGATGTGCTGATTAGCATGATTGTTATTTAAGTCGCGCCCGCTATAGTTTAGTTTGACTACAGTTCACATATTTTCGCGGGTGCCGCAGCTAAAAAAGATAATAAAAAGTTATGAGAGCTGCCAGGAAGAGCGGACGGACACACTCAATCTTCATTCGCACAACCGTGTGAACTGCAGAAGCCTTTATAAACCTATGCTCTTGTGTGTATATTTTAGTATAACGTTAACGTCTTGCGCTTGGCAGAGGGAAACTAGATTGTACCAAACTTCTGACATACAACTTCAATAAACTGAACTGCTTTGGGGATCTGTGTTTGTCCCACAACAAAGCTTGTTTAGGTTTTCTGTTGACGATATAGAGGTGTCGTCTGCTGCAGCAGGTGGCTTTGCATCCGCACAGAGAAACTATTTCAAATTTGTAATCGCAAATTTGTTCGCACTAAGGAACATTCTAAAACTGTTTTCAAGCCGAAAGGCAAGTTACAGTTACAGATGGGGAAATCTACGGAAGACAAATTGCTGGATTATATACGGGAGGGCGAAGTTTTGAAGGTGAAATCTTACTTGAAGAAACATGCCCTCCTCGACCTCAACAGGATTCGCCACCGGGACCAGCTGCATCGGACGCCGCTGCACATCGCCTGCGCGGCGGGCCACGAGCAGATCGTGCGCCTGCTGATGCGACTGGGTGCAAGCTCGGAAGTGCAGGATTCGATGGGCGACACACCCCTCCATCTCGCCCTCCGCAGAGTCCTCCATGGCGATGAATATGGTAAGTATCTGGACATTTTAAACATCTTGATACAATATTAGTTGATGAAAATAGCAAATGGCCCGAATTCCAGACACCCTCTCCAACGGAGGGCCGTGCCACTCTTCATCATGTTGATGTACTATACGTAAGCATTTTTGTTTTGGTAAGCATTACCACTTATAGTTAATGCCCGAGCAAACACTTATTATATTAGGGTTGATATCATAGCCTCTCCCGCCTTTACTTGTATACAACTTCTTCCAAACAACATGGGTTCATAATGGTTATCATGGTTATGACAGAATATACATGCCATGAATAAAGCCAAGTCGTCGTTATTACGTAACCCCTTTTTTCTTTCTTTTTTTTTTTTATAGTAAACCTTAATTCCAAGATTAACGCTTACGCGAGTACGATTGTAACTGCAATAAGATGAACATTTAACTTAATTATTGTCGAAATACTGATGAATTATAAAGGGTTCTAGTAACTTTGTTGACATGTGCAACAAACTGACGAGGTAGATAAATTGTGTATTTTGTGATCTGATATGTCCACTGAGTAACGAGTGAACATCCCATAGTAAAATGAGTTATATACATGGCCAAATAATGTGCGAAAATGCATAGCGATATTCACTTACACATTGCACTGACTTTGTAACCAGTTGTAATTATCCACTATATAATTACAAATCCGAACACTTCATTTATACATATCTTTATAACTAAAGATAAATGAAGAACAAAAAACTAAAACATCCTTTTCATGCTTCTATTTGTCATGTTGGTAATACGAATGCAATGAGGTGAAAACCTCTAGAGTTCTAAGTTAATCTTGTGGATTTGGACAATCTTACTAAATAATTATTATAATATATATTGTCAAAATGCTGATGACTTTAGATGTACACTGCCATCTAAACAAAAATATCAGTCATCCAGAGTGCGTGAAATCGCGGCACGACAAAACCTGCGCGTCATGAATTAAGTCAAGAAGTCATTAATTTTGCATTTCCATGTCAAATGTAACTTCAGCATTTGAAACTTCAGGCGGGACATCCACTCATTACCGGTATGGGAAGTACCTAATATCCGACATTATAGTAAACATACAGGGAGCGTTTATATACATTGGCCTATTCCAGAATCCGCAGTTTGAAACATGTTTTTTTTTTACTTGCTAATCATTCAGAAAACCATTTCATTTAGATTGAAAAGCTGTAAAAAATCGGTTTCATGATCTAGACAAGTTTAAATGAAAGCACTACTCAATTATGATACACAACGTATGCGTTGTAGTTATCAGGGATCTAGTCAAATTTTAAAAATCTACACTTACCTAGAATGCTAGTGGTTCTCTCATACCTTGTTGTATGGGCATTACAATGCATGGATTATTATAAGCATGGACAATGTTTTATTTTTTTCGAATTTCCCTTTTTTGTTTACGTGTTCGGATTTTGTATTATCCACTGGAAAGTCATAACTGTGTATAGTCAGTGCAACGAATTAGCTTACTTGGCTATATATAATATCCATTCAACGTGAAATGTTCACACATTACTCAGTGAATAGCAACCCTCTTCTCATAACTGCATAATAAGAATAGCGACCCTCATTTTGTATTATGAAAAGCGACCTACATATCTGCATATTATGAATAGTGACTCTCTTCTAATATTATGAATAGCGAGTTTGCGACCCTTATTTTGTGTTATAATAGCGACAATTTTCTTCGATTATGAAAAGCGGTCCTTATGAATAGCGGCCCTTATGAATAATGACCTTTATGATAATGGCCCTTTGTTCAAATTATGAATAGCGGATCTTATGAATAGCGAGCGGACCCCGTGATCTTGATCCTGGAGCGCAGCAGGAGGACCGTGATTATCCACTATTTATTTATTTGTTATGTGATCGATTGATTCATTGATTGATTCATTGATTGATTCATCGATTCATTCATTCATTTATTCATTCATTCTTTCATTGATTCATTCATTCATTCATTCATTCATTCATTCATCCATTCATTCATTCATTCATTCATTCATTCATTCATTCATTCATTCATTCATTCATTCATTCATTCATTCATTCATTCATTCATTCATTCATTCAATCATTTATTCATTCATTCATTCATTCATTCAATCATTTATTCATACATACATTCATTCATGTATTCATTCATTCATTCATTCATTCATTCATTCATTCATTCATTCATTCATTCATTCATTCATTCATTCATTCATTCAATCATTCATTCATTCAATCATTCATTCATTCATTCATTCATTCACTCATTCATTCATTCATTCATTCATTCAATCATTCATTCATTCATTCATTCATTCATTCATTCATTCATTCATTCATTCATTCATTCATTCATTCATTCATTCATTCATTCATTCATTCTTTCATTTAATTCATTCATCCATTTGTGATTGTTTTGTCTACATATCTATAATAACATTATAGTGATTGTATTTATTACATCATCATATCATATAATATTAAACATATATTTGTACATCTATTCATTCATTCTTATATCTATTTTGTAGCCTTTTCTGAGCTAGTGATCCCCATGCTGGAGCGCAGCAGCAGGACGGTGATTGACGTGAGCAACAAGACCGGATACACGCCCCGACAGATGATGGATGAGAGCAAGAGCAAATGGCAGTTCGTGTCACTCACGGTAAGTGTATCTCTGCATAATTATATTATATTACCCCAAATATAATATGATATCGGCAATATTGAGTCGTACATTCACAGAAGTCTGGTATGGCGCGCAGTTAGTGCCAATTAGGGACCAAGAGCAAAATGGCAATTCGTGTTCCTCACGGTAAATTTATATCTCTGCATATATTATATTACCCCAAATATAATATGATATAGCCAATATTGATTGAGTCGTACATTCACATAAGTCTGGTATGGCGCGCAGTTAGTGCCAATTAGAGACCAAGAGCAAAATGGCAATTCGTGTTCCTCACGGTAAATTTATATCTCTACATATAATATTTCCCAAAATATAATATGATATATATTGTGTGGTAGTACATTCTCAGAAGTCTGGTATGGCGCGCAGTTAGTGCCAATTAGGGACCACGAGCAAAATGGCAATTCGTGTTCCTCACGGTAAATTTATATCTCTACATATATTATATTACCCCGAATATAATATGATATATATATTGTGTGGTAGTACATTCTCAGAAGTCTGGTATGGCGCGCAGTTAGTGCCAATTAGAGACCTAGAGCAAAATGGCAGTTCGTGTTCCTCACGGTAAGTCTAGCCTCTGCATATAAAATTAACTAAAGTATAATTTATTATATTGAGTATATTCACTAGTCGGGGAAGTTTTTCACATCGATCCTAAGTTGAACTTAAAGTCTTAGGTATGGAAAGCTAATTTTTGCTATGTAAAATGTATATAATGTTGTTTAAATACATCATCAAATTGTGTTTGAATGCACAGCTATATTTTCCATTATAAAGGAGATGTAATATTCTTTATGTAAATTCATTAAAAGTATCAAATGCTCTAATATGCTGAATAGTGTTTATGATCAGGCAGCAAATGGCTTCCCATAACTTTAAGTCCAACCTAAAGTTCAACTTACAATCTTTGAGTAACACTCCCTTTTATGGCATACAGTTAGTGCCAATCAACTTCGGACTTTGATATCGTTTGATATAATTATGATTTACTTAAAATATATTTTATAGCGCCGCTGATGAGTTCAGTAAGCTATAGATACTTATGTCAGTTCGCGGCACTCACTTTAAGCCTGTCTTTGCGTCCCTAAAATAATGCGTAATGATTGTTTAGGCTGTATGGCCTGCAGTTAGTCTCAATAAACTTCGAACTATCATGTCGTTCGAGTGTTGTTGTTTTCATTTTGTAGGTTGTTTTGCAATTGGAGAGTGCTGCTAATTACAAGCATTGATCTTGACCAGCGCTCACCATTTCCAACCATTACTTATATGTTTTGATTCGCATCATTATAATAATTGTCATATCTTTGTAAATCTAATTTGCTTTCCATTGTAAATATTTCCCATTTTGGAAAATTAAAACAAAAATAACTAAATAAATAAATAAATATAAACATTAAATAAATAAACATATATTTCATTTAAAGGGACTTTTGTAACATTGTCAAAATCCGATTGGAATTCAAGCGGTTCCCTCATACCTTGTTTTATCGTATTAACATTAAAAGCATGGGACTGGTTTCGGTTTTTCGAATTTCCATTAAGATATTTACGATAGAAGTGTTCGGATATGAAATTATCTACGGGATCGTTTAAGCCGTGTACAAAGTAAGTGCAATGAGTAAATGAATATCACTTTGCATTTTCGCTCATTTCTCGGCCAAATAACATCCAATCAACTTGAAATTGTCACACATTACTTTGTAAACATATCAGATCACACCAATACACATTTTATTAATCACTCATCACTTGTTGCACTTGTCAACAAAGTTACTAGATCCCTTTAATAAAAGCCCATTGAAATGTGCACCAATATACTATAGCTTGCAGCGTATCATCATCCCATACTGATATCGCCAATTATGAATTATATATAATATGATCTTTCTACCCAGCTGTTTATGAGGGGCCCTTCATGCCATGCATGATTTATCAAATCAAGATCATATTTTGTCCAAGATAAAACGCTATATGGATTATCCTTGTTTTGTTTTAATCATGCGTTGGACTAGTTTTGGCTGGTTTATAGTCTGACATGTCTGAGCTGCATTTTTTTCTACGCACGTTTCCGGACAAAATATTTGCGAAGAAAAAAAAAAGTTTAGTCTTTAATACAACATTGTACCTGAAATAAAAGATTTCCAGACATAAATTATAGTCATATCAATTCAATACTGGTTAGGATTATCTAACATTTATCAGTGTTGAAATAAATTGTGGGTACGTTTTTCTTTACCCTGATTTGAATGAACTTGGTAAAATAATATAGACATTATAATGGCTTGTGTTTATTATGGTGAGTAAAACTTTGAAGTTTGTAGTAGACTATGGACAAATAATTATTGAAATATTATTATTCTGGTTTTCCTGACCTTTGTGTAACCATTACAAGATGCGGGTCTGGGCCATGGATACTAAAAAGCGCTTAGAGGCTGTTCTGCATTAGGCGCTATACAAAATAATACGATATATTGTTATTATTATTTTAAGAGAAAGTTTGCTTGTATTTTCCTGAAAGGTCAATAATCATTGATTTGTGCAACTATTGTATATACACATGCCAAAATAACATTTAAAAATGATTTGGGTAAGTTTCCTAACAGACATTATGTTTACCTTATACCGCCATTTGATATAATCTATGCCATACTAACGGAAAAATCACAACTAGTTGAGCGCTAATACAGTTTATAACTCTCTTTACCCCGTTTTTCGCCCTGAATGTGTCATAAAAAACAGAGCCAACTGTTATATCAGAGACACGGCATAGAATGAGTCATCCATATTTTTATTCTAAAAGTTCCTTGAGTTTCATAACGGTTGAAATTCCATGGCGCCTTCCATTAAAAGGAGCCTTTTTTAGCAAGGTACTGACACGGGAATATTAAAGAACAAAGCGTAAAGTAACGAAAACATAAGAAAAGTGAAATAAAAATAAGACAACAACGTAAAAAAATGGACAATTCAAACAGGTTAGAGCGGAGGCTGGGAAGGTTTGTATTTCAATAACATGACAGATTAAAGGGATAGTACAGTTTTGTTAGAAACCAAAACTTGCACCATATCATTACAAACTAGTATGTGTAGGGCTAAAATGATGTTATCATAAAATTTTAAAAATTAGGTAATAACTACTAAGGATAAATATTTAAGTATCTACAGAAAAAGATGGAGATGTTATATCTAAAGATAAGATCAAAAAGGCGCAGTGATTATTTCAAGTTGTATCAAGTACATAAGAAAAATATGCTTGTCTTTCTATTTAAAAAAAAAATGCATCTAGTCTATATTTTATGTGGTACAGTATTTTGGCAATAAAAGACCGAAAACAAAACAAAACAAAACACAGAACAATACAAAACACTATATCCCAAATTAGTATAGCCACCCTATATTTAGCAGCACCTATTGGGTATACAATCACGCTCCGCTTTGTTGCTTTCCGTTTTGGCAGACGGAGGGATAGCCCACGTGTCCTAACTGTTTAAACAAAGTTTGCAGAGTTACTATGGTAACCACACAATATATATGTTATGTAGAATTATTGTTCCCTGTGTAGAGAGTATTGATTTCGTTGTTGTTGTTTGTTGTCTTCATTTTGTTAAGAACAAGTTAGTTTGTGTCATGTGATCCTAATCCTGACTCATCTCATATACAGGTGTTATATTTATGAAGGTCTATACTTATATCTTGCGATCCTTTTTTTTTTTAACTAAACCTTTTACCCCAATCCACGTAACTCATTTGGGACTCTTTTCCTCTTGCTAATACCGTAATAGAAGGAAACAGATTTTGGAAATTGTTCGTGTGTTGGTGCACGTAGTGCATCACAGTAATATAATTTTGTTTTACCCACCCTATACCCGACAACAGTCTGGGTAACTGGCAAACAAGTTAGCAATTCCCTTTACCCACCCTACCCGACAACAGTCTGGGCAACTGGCAAACAAGTTAGCAATTCCCTTTGCAGATCAAATCATTCCCAATCTAAAGCAAGGCATTAATATTAAAGATTAAAAAGTTCGACATGACATTCGTCGAAAATGGAAATGTCTCTTGGGTTCATAAAATCACATATTGAAAGCAATTTAGAATCTGTACATACATGTATGATAATCTCAAATAAATAAGACCTAGTATCAAAAGTATGAATTATAAAAAACATATAATTTAAGTTTTGATAAAAAATATATTTTAAATTGGGAGGTAGGTGATACAAACTACGTAATTCACTTCATCAACACATATGTCATTTGTTATTCCTCCAGTTAATGGGCCATTTACAAACATTATCAGATTGATTTGTATAAGTTCAAAACAACAGGATTAGTACACATTTCATTGGATGAATAATACTGTACTTTTATTCGTAGGAATGATTTAACATAATTATGTGTAAATTAAAGAAGATAAGTAGATCATTTTAAAATGCTTCATACTTTTTTTAGCACAGTTTTGCTTTCTTATCTTCGTTCCTTGTTCCTGTTCTGTGTTTTTTGTATAGGATTAAGATAGTGTCGCCTGTACTATTACAACAGGGCTGTATCGCGTATGATAATCGTGATCAAAGAACATCGTACGATTTTGAACGTATTCGTATATATATATATATATACATAGTATATTACCATGTGTTAGTAGACTATAGGGAGTGGCTACATTGATAATATAACTACTTATTAATAACCTCCTTAGATTAAGACGCCTTTAAATCTAAATCCCTCTCTTAACACATAAGACACGGAGGTGTAAATCCGCACTTTCCTGTACACGCATGGTCTCTGGTATGCTAAGCATGCTAAAGGTTAAGATATGATGGGTCTCAAAATATAGCACAGTTAATCACACTATTTATGTGCATCGTATACATCATTATTTATGCACTATAACGAAAGCGTCTTTTGTATATCGCGCGTCATGGATAAAAGATAATCTACATAAAGCATAGTTTATCAGGAACCTGATCTAAATTCGTTTCTACTGAAAAGGCGCCTGTAACACAAGTACTCATCGGTAATTTGCTCTATAATCATGATGATGAAGACGATGGACATGTGTTGAGATTTATTTTTTAAATGGTTTCTTATAATATCGTGGATAAAGTATAATCTCCGTCTATGATGACGATAATGAAGAAACATGGGCTAAATATATATTCAAAAAAGATGATTGGCAGCACGAGACCGATCTGAAGTGATTTCCTTATACCATAATGATAAGAATCGGTTGGCAAAATGTTCATTGCCTTTATAGATCCCGATGGATAAGAAGTAATCTCCGTTTAATAAAAAAAATAATTAAAAAGTGCAGAATATAACCCTAAAAATGTTGTTCCTTTAAAATCAATCGTGTATCACTTGAGGCTCGCCTCCCTATTGAGTATTCCTTGGATTATGATAGTGAACCGAAATTGTTAAAGGAACTGACAACCATAAGCCTAATTGTTTTTTTTTTAAGATAAACTGGACGTAAAAGAAGACTCATTCTCACTTGTAAATGTATAATATACCCCATGTAAGGCATGCGTTGGTAAAACGCTGAAAATAAGTGTAGTAATATAAAAACGTGCAAATCTTGTTTAAAAGTGAGAACGTTTACTACATCTTATACGACAAAAAAAAAGAACACTTCGCTGAACACAATTGGGCCGAGACCTCCTCGCTTGAAAGTGATTTTCCGATATCAAAATGGATTAGGCTTGTGTTGAGGAAGATTTGCAGTCAGTCTATATTTAGAGAAGCTAGAAGGAATTCCCTGCCGTTCTCAATTTATTTCCTTGGGATGATCACCAAATTAGACTGGTGCCCAAAATACAATGCGGATAACTTAAGAAACTTGAACAAGATTGTTTTACATTGAATTGTCAAACCATACGTTAGTAAATGCGTGTAATGTTTATGTTATTATTGTTTAATGTAATTATTTTCATTTTGCAATAACAAGTCTTTGTATCTACAACAAAAAATATGAATTAGGCAATGACTGTAGTGACAAAATCCTGTGGTATCTCATTTTTTCACAAATTATCTGTTATTGAACATGAGTTATATAACCGGGGGCACCTTTCTAAAAATGGACTGCATTGGGATCATGTGACTTTCTCGGAACTATGCTTGTGTTTACCAACTTCCCGCCAAAGATTGAAATCTCCAGTCCCACTTCCCCGCGCTTATTATGCAGTCTCCTTATGGTTAAATATAAACGCATATAGTCCTATACAGAATGAATGGCACAGGAAATTTATATAACTCCCAAGTCTCTTGCATTTTCTAGTAAGATTGCCGATTAGCAAGCCATTTGAGGAGCTGCTATAATGAAGGCTTCCCTTAGCCGAAACCCAACTACTTTTCCCAAGTCCTCATTGTGCAGGAGAATCGGTAATCCCGAAAGAAAACAAAAATATGGAAGAAAAATGCGCTAATTCCCTCGATAGTGTTCCCATTCCGTCCACTGTTCCGTATGTACCGGGATTTCGGTAATCCCGAAAGGACCACCAGCTTATTCCCGATTTCCCGTTATATAGCAAGTGTGTGTATATCCAGACCAAATCATATCCCGGCGACACAATAAATTGATCCCAGACAGTATAATGTCGGGAGATTTTCTGGATTCAATTCAATTTGATATTTTGTATCCCTCCAATATCAAAATGCGAGCTGCCTATAGGCTAAACGTGACCGAAATGAAACAATAAATATAACAAAACTGTATTGAGTGCGTATTATTGTGAATCCTATCATGCACATAATTCTGATTATTGCACTTTAGCATCACGTACGCTTTTTGACTGTATGGGAACTTGCACAAACGTTATTGTGATCGAAGGAGTAAATCCTATTTACAATTAATAATGGAATACTATTTCTATAAAGCCATGTATATCAACAAATTATGTGCTCTGCATGACGTAACGATTTCGAAATAGTCCCCCTTTCTTTTCTTTATACACCTCTATACTGAATACTGACTAATACATGCTCATCAAAATGACCCCGCTCCTTCATATTGTGGGCCCTTTCATTCCTCGCAACCCAGTTAAAACCTCGAACCCAATATACCGCTTCTGTAGTGTATGCAAATAATATGCGTGTGACGTCAGACTCCCCGTTGCCAAGCTTAACAATAGTAACTAGGTCCGGCAAGCTCCGGCAAACTTAGCTTGCCGGACCTAGTTACTATTGTTAAGCTTGGCAACGGGGAGTCTTACGTCATACGCATATTATTTGCATACATTACAGAAGCGGTCTATTGTCTTCCGCTTCAAAAATCAGGCCAACATTACTATTTGTGACTGACTGACTATAGCAAAACCGGGCACTTGTCGGTAATTCATGTTTTGAAGAAATGGGCATTTTAAGTTCACACAATGTGTGTAAATTTGTAAAAGACCTATGATTGTAAAATTGAAACAATCAAATCTTCGCCAGTTATTGACCAATTAGTTAGAACAAAGCATCAAATGAAGGCTTGTGATGAGGCCTTTCTAATGGTATGAAAATGCACTGTATTGTATGCAAATGCAATTATATATACAAAGGGGAGTTTTACAAAGATTTAAAGTTGAATTTAACATTAAGTTGGCTTTAACAATTATGGAAAGCCATTTTAGCCTTGAAATAAGACATATTCAAAAGCAAAAAAAATGCAAGTATTTGAAACTTCCCACAAAAAATGTGTATCACTTATTTGAAGGCTCCTTGATAATAACAAAATTAACTGATTTTATCAAATTGTGTGCCTTTTCATAATAATTGATTAACAAATTTACAAAGCAACTAACGGCTTTCCATAATAGTTAAGTTCAACGTTGAATCGTTATGAAACACCCACACGACATTGAATTATATAATCCTATACGGACATATTCTATTTTGAACATATTATCGATTTGTGAAGCTCACCTTTTCTGGCCTGCTTGTATTTCAAATTACTAGGGACCAACATGATCATGAACTTGATATAAATCCTTGGGATGTGTCATCGATGTGTTTCAGTCGCTAATCCCTCCTTAAAATGCCAAGGATATTATGTCAGTTTACCTTTAACTAGAATGTGCTTTCCTTTATGTACTGTTTTATTTTCAACCGTTTTTTTTTTCTTTTCTTTTTTTAAAGGGGCAAGGTCTTTAAATTCATAATCATAATCGTTGATATCATCATTATCATAATGATTATTAATAATTTTTAAAAATAAAAATTGTAACACTGAACAATAAAAGTAATTATCAGTATCATTCTTGTTAATAATGATTGTTGTTATTGTTGATATTATTATTAGCATTATCATGATTAGTTGTATTGTTAATGTTTTTTATGTTATTATTATAATGATTATTACAATGTTCATTTCTTCATTATTTTGTATGACATGTCGGGTAAACTATGGAAAACAGTGAACAAGGATATGAATATTTCGATAATATGGAAGAGCATCATTATATTGTTATTGTTATAATTGTTATTATTAGTATTATTACTGTTGTTAACATCGCTATAATTATTAATACAATTATTATTTTCATATCGTATTTCAGGACCTAGAAAGTCGGATATACAGACGACATGAAGAGAGTAAGAACCAAAAAGAGCCACAATGGAAGACGGTAAAAGAGGATGTGGAGGAGAAAGTTATGTGGGAACACAACTTTTTCGCGATAAAATAATGTTAGTGTTGTTATTTTGTATTACTATTAATATTACTACTTATATTATTATTATTGTCACCTTATATTTCAGGACCTAGAAAGTCGAATAAACAGACGACACGAAGAGAGTAAGAACGAGAAAGAGCCACAATGGAAGACAGTGAACGAGGTTATGGAGGAGAAAGTTATGTGGGAACACGATTGTTGGGAAGGTTAGTTTGAAATTTAAATTTGTTTGTTTAGAATAGCTTTTCAATCGATTTATTGTATTAATATTATTATTTAATTGTACGTTATGGTTGTTGATTATGTCCATATAATTATGTCGGTCTTTTCAAAACACATCATGATTGTTTATTGGGAAGGTTGTTTCTTTCTTTCCTTCTATCTTTCTTCTGTTATTTGTTTGTTCGCTTTTCTTTAGTGTTAATGTTATTAGGTATGTTACATTTCATACGGATTCAATGTATTGATATTACTATGTATGTGTACGTTATGGTTAATGATTATGTTCATATTTGTCGGTCTTTTCAATGCACATCACATCACGATGCATATCTTGTTCAGATTGTACTAGTCTTGTATGTTTAGTTTATTCCGTCTGATTGTTTGTTTGACTTTCTGTATGTTTGTTTTGATGTCTGTTTGTTTGTGTGTGTTTTTGTTTATTTGTCGTTTGTTTGTTTATTTGTTAGTTTTATTTTGTAGATTGTTTCTCTCTGTCTGAATATATTGAATTATTTATTTATTTATTAATGTATGCATACAATTATATTTAATTTGCTTACCGTATATTTTTTTGTTGAGTGTCTTAGAATGTAATTAGAATGTAATTACATTATACTACATATATACAGTACTATAGGTTAGTATACTATACAGGGTGGCCCCAAACAAACGGAATGGGGCACTTCCCAAAATATAGTACCAAAATAATTATGTCCATCGGATAGGGTGTCTTTTCCAATGAAAAATGATACCAAGAACAGTCATTTTGGTCGTGTAGTTATTGTTTTAGTTTGCTGTGAGAATGGTAAGTGACACCATGTCAGGTTCCCATTTTTGTCAATTTTTACCGCATCAGTGCCCGATAAATCGCACTTCCTGCTCGTCATAGCATCGAGCAACTATGCCCATTCTCTCGGTACACGGCTGAATGCACACTAACAATGGCGCGCGTATTGTTCGTTGTATGACGGGCAGTAAGTGCGATTTAACAGGCACTGACTTGGTAAAAATTGTGAAAAATGGGAACTTGACACGGTGTCACTCACAGCGCCCTAAAACAAAAACTACACGACCAAAATGACTGTTATTAGTATAATTTTTCATTGGAAAAGACACCCTATTCTATGGACATAATCATTTTGTTACTTTATTTGGGGAAGTGCCCCGTTCCGTTTTTTTGTTTTGTTAGGCCACCCTGTATAGTACCATCTTTAGCCAGTAGTAAATAAGGTTAGAACGTGACTGTTGTGTCCTAAATTATGTCATTGTTTCATGCCCAATGGACGACATGGATGATTAGTCAATCGAAGTATGATTATGATTTCCTTTACGTTATTCTGAATGAGAGGACTTTTGAATTTTACATTGTCTACATGCAAAATTAGAAATGGCTTTGAGACAGTGTTGGGAATACACTGGGACCAGCGGATGCTTTATTGTTATGTTTTATATGCCTAAGAAAACCGTGAGTTGTTGCCAACTTGTTAACGAATACCGTATTATGTTTACATGTAACTTTAAAAGTGAAAATAATATATACTTGAAATGTCAATACTTATATATATGTTGACAATGACGCGGCGTAATCAGTGTCAAACCGAATAACTGACAGGTGCTACAAAATATAGGCAGTTGTGAATATGCTTTCTTCCATTATACTTCTGTCTTTGCAACATGGTAACACTGTTTTGATAGCCTGGGTGAAATTGTGTGACTGAATCAAATCTTTCTCCATCTTTAAAAGTGTTTGTAGCCCATCTAACCAAGAATACCGAAGAGGTGACAATTCGCACCCCGAACTTGCTAAAGTTCAATAAAGGGACATCTCGCTAGATAGACGGCAATCGCACATTTATTTATTTGAATTTACACCCATTAGACCAATTAATAGGCCTGTACAAAAAATTACATGAAAGGGTACGACTGCGATCGCCGCGTTTGTAGCTCAATAGTTTACAAAATAGTTTAAATGGATCCATGTACTTTGTTAGATATTGCCAAAAATTACATTTGAGACTTCATTCCTATACCAAAATCATTGTACGATATGTCTGAATGATGTGTGAAAGTTTAATTGAAAAAAAACACTGCTTTCCTGGTTAAAAAAGCGAAAATTTGCGTCAGATTTTACCACTTATTCTGAGTTCTTTGCCGTAGGTTCGAACGTGACCTTTATGACCGTCTGTATAGACGGTCTTCAGCTGAATGATTTTCAATGATAGATATCTTCATACTAAAGGGACATTGAACAACTCTAACCATATTTTTGTCTTCTCTTACCATAAGCTAAACAACACGGTAGAAGAGAAATGTGGAAGTTCAAAGTAATTTTGGTAGAGTTAGGCAAAGTACATGGATCACTTTAAGGGAGTCAAAGGATCGGGAAGGATCGGGAGATTGCGATGATCCATAGAGGTCATAAGGCTAATCTTAAGCCCGGCGCAGACAGAGCCGACTCGACCCGACCCGACTGGTTTCAATCAGGCTAGAGTTGGGCCCGGTCGGTCGGAGCAGATTTATCTTGTTGAATCGGCCCCAACTGGCATCCGACTGTCTCTCGACTGTAAAAATGTGTGTCGCGAGGCACTGAAAACTGAGCCGATCGGAATGACAACCAGTCGAGTCGGCTCTGTCAGCGCCGGGCATTATATTCAGTAGGTCGTCCGTCCCATCTCTATTCGAGTCCGCTTGCTATTTTTGTACAACGCAAGTTGTGCAATAGCAATCCTACAATCATGAATAAAGCAAGGTCTCTAACATGTCTAAAATCATATGTCATAATTACTTGCATTTGATCTAATCACAAACCCCCTTCGTTGCCGGGCCAGGGATGCTGTTATCCTTCCGACAACTCAAGGACGACCCTATCACCTTCACAAATGGAACCACTTACCAAGTAAAACAAAGGAAGCCCATGATGTAGAACAAGAACAAGAACTGGAGAAAATAGACTTAAATTGTAAACGCTATTGGGCAATTCCAGCGTCATGGACATTACAAATATGAACAGTTTCTTGACTGTCCAATACCACAACTTAAAGATGAAATTGTCCACTATAGAACTTTTACTTTGATTACAAAGCAATGGCCAAGATAAATATACACTACAAATTGGAGAACGTTTTCTTTATCTGTTGTTCAATTATACCAGAAAATGTGTGCCGTCACGGACATTACATATTTTTGCAAAATATTTAATGTCCGTGACGTCGCACATTTTGTTGAATAACTGAACAATGAATGAGACATTTTTTCTCAAACTTGTAGTGTACACTGTTAAAACGCTGTGTAAACAAATTCAACACTTGACATATGAACCATCCAACTGTTGTTTTAATTTGTTCTACAACTGTTGTTAAATTTCAACAATCCCGTTGTTGAAATAGCAAATACAAAACAAGATGTAAAAGCGGCAAGGGTAGGATTCGAACCGGGGGTCTTTGGGTTATAAGTCTTACTCTCTTTTTAGTGGTTTGGAAAGTCAATCAATTTTCATATTTGTAATATCCGTGACGCTGGAATGGTCCTATTGCGACTAAAGATTCTGTACGTAAGCACGTGGAATAAGTATGCTACCCTCTGAGAACTTGTATGAGGGGTATTACGTAATATAATTAGAAAATTATATTCAACAGATAGAGAGACAGGAATGGATATACAAGGGGGTCATAACACAGTATAGCTCAACCCCCATGCACGAACCTAAAAGCGCAACCGCGTACCCTGACCTAATTATTAGCCATCATTGCACCCCACGCCTTTGCCATGCATGTAAGCCGACTACTAGGCCAGTTTATACCCTCTTCTGGATGAGGGCACATCGGAGGCCACTTTCAGTGGCGTAGATACGGAGAGGGGTGGGGCGGGGGTGGGGGGGCACGGAGGTCCGTGCCCCAACAATAAATTGACAAAAACAATTACAAACATGAAGGGAACATCTGCGAAAAAATAAAGGAATACATAAAGTGTGCCCCCCCCCCCGACCCCAATAATTCGCATGCCCTCCCCACCCCCAATCACTCGCAGCACGCTATGCCACTGCCACCGACAACTGTCATTGGCTGAACCTTTCGACTAATGAACGGCTTCCGCTTGTATTTCCTACATGTCTGTGTGCTACCTTGGTAACCGTGCGAGAATATATTTGTGGGCGAGTATATGGAGAGCTTAGTTCCAAAAGGCGCTAAGTTCACTTTTTCAACTTTCGAGAAAAGCAGGTTTCTTTATCCATCTTTCGTACATATGCCTGTAGGAATATGAAGTAAATGGAATGTTCCATGTGTTGATTTTGATAGTGTAATAATATATCAAAAATTATCAAACAATCTGGATTTCTAGATAGCGTATATATAAACGTACTGATATCTTAAACTCAATTGTTATGGAAAGAGGATTTAGCTCGTTTTGGAACTAAACTCTACATTATATACTATAATGTATACGGTCGTTGAGACGCTCTCTGTGCTCTGATTCGATCCATTTTCGAAACCCAGTGCATATTTTGTTCTCTTATTATTATTATTATTATTATCTTTATTATTAGTAGTAGTAGTAGTAGTAGTAGTAGTAGTAGTAGTAGTAGTAGTATTATTATTATTATTAATATTATTATGTGAACAAATCATAATAAAATCACAATAGTTGTAATAAAGAAAAATAGATGAGTTTCAACTAAGTTTAAACGAAGTTATTATATAGCACGCAGATATCTATCTTTTCTCACAATTATTAAACCTGTCAGTCTTATGGCATTAACATCCCTAAAGGGGCTTGCTTCCATCGTGTTTAAACTATTTCACAGAGAGTAACAAAAAGTTATCATGCAATTTCGTTTTACCGTCATAATTATGCTTTAGCGTCAAAGATTATTATGATTATGCCCCCCCCCCCCCCCCTAAAAAGAATATTTAAAACATGCACTCTGATTATTTATTGCAATTTAGCGTGTTCTGCAGAATTGATTGACCGTGCTGACCGAGTTCTTTAAAAGAATATTGTATACAAATTTGGACATTTTGACCCTCGCATACATCATGACATAAATGTATGCTCCAACCGGTCTAAACTGCCTTCAAGTAGATAGAAACATGTCCGCAACACAAATATCTCAAGACTTGATATGAAGAGCTTAATTCCAAAAGGCGCTAATTCAACTTTTCTAAACTTTGGAGAACGGTGGGGGTTTTTGTCCGACACATGCCAATGGGGGTATGTTAATTTAATACTTCATAGTTTTTTTTATTGCGCAATTTGTCCCTAATTTTGAATTTCTAGCTAGCTTACGTAGCTTATTCATGTTATTATTGAACTGATATCGTTAACTCAATTTGTATGGAAAGTGGATTTAGCGCCTTTTGAAACTAAGCTCTTAATTAACAAGCTTAATATAGTTGATAAGATGCACCATGGTATTTTAGGCAACAGCCTCTGGGACAGGTGAAGGTACATGTAAAGGGCAAGGACTTGTTGGTGACTTATTATCAGTAATTAGCATTAACCCCTTGACCATGGGAACCGGGTGGGTTGTGTGCAAAGTCTATGGGGATTTCACAAACTCGTAGGGTTACCTAATGTCTTATGCATGTTTCCTATTGGTTTGACAATTTCTTATGTATTTCTTTTTATTTGTTAATAATGATAACGTATATCACTGTTGCTATTGTTTTGTTTTATTCTTAACTATTATTCAACTACTTCAAGCACCAAAATAATCAAAAACAATGGAAACACGGCTAATATTTATTAACCAATGTTTTAATCCCATCTTCGGATAATGCTTGTTCCATAATATGTTTTGTACACAAATCACAACAAAAAAATGAGAAATTCTCGGGGTGACATGGAAAGACAAAGGGTCACGTGACTCTTGCTAGTTCAGTGTGTTTTTGTTTATCCCATGATTCAAATAATACGCGCATAGTTATAAGCGAGATTGCATGACTCAAATGTTTGTATTTTACATGCACTGGAATAACTTCAAAGGGGCCTGTTATTTCTATTCACTTGTATGTTATGTACTGCTTTATATTTCCAATCAGTGTATACATGAAGAGCGTAATTCCAAAAGGCGCTAAATTCACCTTTTAAACTTTGGAGAAAAACAGGTTTCTTTGTCCAACTTCGTACACATGCCTGTGCGAATATGAAAATGGAACGTTTCATAATTTATTTTGATTATGTAATTTTTCTTAAAATTTGGATTCTAGATAGCTACGTAGCTGTTAAATGTACTGATACCGTAGACTTAATGTTTAAGGAAAGTGGATTTAGCGCCTTTTGGAACTAAGTTCTTCATATCTATAATCTCATATACGTAGTATGGTTATAGGATATATGAACATGCACATCACACTCGAAATGTATATATACAATCCAATCAATTCGAGCAGGTGGAATGATTGTATATTTCCGTTACGAATGTCGCAGCTGCCATCACGTCATTGTGCTGGCCTACAATCAGACAATGATGTGATCTGTTGTTTTAACGCTTTAAATGTCAAAGATACAAACCTACACAAATCTAAACGCAATATAAATTGGACATTGCTATCTATGGTATGTCAAGACTTAATTTTATGTTATAGAACTTCGTAAAGCTGAAAAGCTTTGATCGTGTTCTTTATCTGTTTATTAAGAAATTGTTTGATTGTGCTTAACCTCGTAAGACAAGCTTAGAGCCACGCCTATTCTTCAAATTAAGTTATTTTGTTAATTTTGTTCTAGAGTGAAGAATAGTAAACAAATATACCATGCACCGAGAGCCTCTAGTTGAAATTATGGATTCCGAGGTGACAGGAAAAGCACTATTTTCTGAGGGGCGCGCGATATCTTTTCATATGCGGCACTGAATGACCCATAGTGATTTGAAATTGCAGTGCATTAATACCTATAAATATGAATTCAGAAATGTAATTGTAATTTTTTGTTCAATTCATTTTTCTGGGGTAATACCTGTTATATCACACCTTAGCATATCTATATTTATGTTTTGACAATAAGTGTACAAGTTCAGTGACAATAATTGTAACGCGTGTCGTACTTTGCCGTATTATTTGTTTTTTTCTGCACAGAATCCTACGGTATATGAACTATTTTATATTCCGATTTTGAATTGGCGTAATATCAATATATTATAAGGACTAAAATGTATGTATGTATTATTTTTTCACGATGACGTTTGCAGCCAATCAGAGTTCACTTTACACTACAAAAAGTGCATAATCACTTCATCCGTACGTAGGACCATGCAGGCAACAAGTTGGCGCGTTCCAAAACAATTAACCAATTAGTGGGAATATAACTGAATTACAACCCACCCAATTTCCCTATTCTATAACGTGACGGTAGGGGATTTTCGGGAGTTTTTCCCTGTTGTCGACAAATTATGCAGTTTATGAACCTTATCCATGGATGATGTAATTGTACAACTTTAACAGGGAATACACACATTGTCCCGAATTCTCATCAATGGCTCAACTTGAGCCCGGCCTAAAGCGACAAAGACTACCCGTAACCAGTTAAACCATTTTGCACCTGCATACCTATTGATGGTTGCTATTCGTCACCAGAGATATCATAATTGTTTTCTTGCATTATCCAGTCAATCCCTTGAGTTCTGCTTATAGGCATTAGCATGCAGGACAATGGTCCACTTGAAAGTCAGTCATATAGTATAGTCGGTCATCAGCCAAATTGCGTCCTTATCATCCAGTACATTGTATTGCAGGTGAACGTTATACTATTACTGAAATAGCGAGCCGTCCTTTGAAAATTCATAAGCAGAACTAGAGGTATTTACTGGATAATGAAAGGAAACAATTATAATATCTCTGGTGGCGAATAGCAACAATCGATATGTCTGCAGGTGCAAAATGGTTTAACTGATTATCGGTAGTCTTTGTCTTTTTACACTGCTTAAAATATCCCGTAGATGTAATCTAACATCCGAACACTTCAATCGTAAATGAATATAACAAGATTATGAGAGAAACACTATATAGAGATCCGAGTAAATTTTGAGGATTTGTAAGATGTTATTAATTCCCTTTAACCTATAATATGATTATTCATGGACCTGTGATACAGATTAAATAAATAACATTTTTCCAAGAACTTGAGGATATTATCCGGGAACTTGTCCTTGACAACAGCTTTGCTCTTGTTCAAATGTTGTTAGTAGCCACATTATAATAGTATATGGAAGCATAGTTTTATGTAGTCTTTGGTCATGTTGGTCGAGCGAATAACTGATTTTGTTCGTATCTCAGCAAAGAATGACATTATGTAGGTATGTTGGACCCATCTAACGTGCAGTCCACTCTGATTAGTTGGAAATTGATTGATCAGACAAGAAAGTGGTGTTTCCGAAATTTGATTGCCGGTGTTCGCCACTTATTAAATCCTTCTAAGAAATTAGCAGGGGGGTTTCCCCCGCCCGCAAGTAGGTAATGAACTCCAGCACTTTTTGAACTGTACATATCCGTAAACAACTCCTCCCCGAAAGCATTCGAACAAAACATGCTTTATTGCCTCTAAATGGATGAATATGTCTACTACATAACTGTAAACATGCTTTTAACAGAAGATTAGTAAATTAACTTAATTTTACAATTAAACTATAACCGTACAAACAAAACATTACATCATATATAATTGGAGACTAGGCCGATTATTGATAATTCGACTTTCATTTTATACCCTCACCAGACAATAAAGACATTAACGAACCGGAATCGACTCCCCTTTCGCCTTCCATGGGCTAACAGGATCACGTTAAACTATGGGCGTAAAAGAAGAGGAGATAAGTCAATATTAATGTTTGTCTCGGTATTACTAAGACACGATAGTGATAGTTTTTTATGCAATTATTTGTTTGTCTTGGATCAGAGTCCTTCGACGCAACAGTCAGTCAAGATTAATGTTTAGTTTCGTACAACTTGGATCAGACACAACAATTTAAAAGTCTTCAGCAATATTTGTGATGTTCTTGCTATTAAACAACAGATTACGCCGACAATAATCATGATAATAACGCGGTGTCATTCAACGCCTGGGTCAACATGATAGCACAGGAGTAAAGGAACAAACAAGAAATACGGTCACTGTTAATGTATATTTTATTACCAAGAAAATACAGTGTGACAATCTTCTTAACTTTATATGCAGTAATTATTCATTTTACTTATAAATCATAAAACAATAGATTACGCCGACAATAACCACGATGCGGATTCTTTCGATGCCTGGGCCAACAGGATAGCGCAGGAGTTCCGCCGCAAGCACCAGGAGGAAGAGAAGAAGTACCAGCCGCAGGGACCCAAGGTGATGCACAACATCCGCTTCCACCAGCCACGGGAGTACACCGCCCCGATGAGCACGGCCGAGAAGCAGGAGTCACAGTGGAGGAAGCAGGAGATCCAGATGCAGCGACAGAAGGTGCGTTTTGGTTCGGTTCGGTTTGGTTTGGTTCGGTTTAGTTTAGTTTAGTTTAGTTTAGTTTAGTTTAGTTTAGTTTGGTTTGGTTTGGTTTGGTTTGGTTTGGTTTGGTTTGGTTTGGTTTGGTTTGGTTTGGTTTGATTTGGTTGGTTGGTTGGTTGGTTGGTTGGTTGGTTGGTTGGTTGGTCGGTCGGTCGTACGGTCGTACAGTCGGTCGTACGGTCGGTCGGTCGGTCGGTCGGTCGGTCGGTCGGTCGGTCGGTCGGTCGGTTGGTTGGATGATTGGTTTGTTTGGTTATATTAATTCTTGTTTAATCGAATGTGAACCTGTTTGTTTGTAAGCATTCACGTTATTAAGCATACACGTTATTTTGGCCCAAAATAATTGGAAAATGCATGTAATAAGATGAAGTAAGTCAGAGACAATGAAGCAAAATACTCCTTGAATGTAAAATAATTCTTAACCATCTGCTTCCAACATAATACACTTGATGTAAGTCGAGTATTATATGCAGTTAACCTGTCCTCAATTTAACAAGAAGGTTGATAATTGGTCGTTTATCACTATCATTTACGTTATAATTATCCAGGTGCGACGACTAGAACGTGAACGCCAGAAAACCCTGAAGCAGAAGCACTCGTACATGAAGCAATGTGAGAAGGTTTTCCACGAGATGGCCAACGATCTACTCCGCTACAGGGACATCCCCTGGCCCTGCAGCACCGGCAAGGTCGAGTCGATGATCAAGGTACGATTCAATAAAAGTAGATATTTAAGGTCTAAATAACGAGATTAATGTAAGTTCTTGAGTCTAGATGAATTAGGCAGATTCGCTCGTACATTGAAGCAATGTGATAAGGTTTTCCACGAGATGGCTACGGACATCCACTGGCCCTGAAATACCGGCATGGTCGAATCAATGATCAAGGTATATGATTATGTTTGTCTGACTTTATACATCCGCTTATATAGATTGACTGCATTTTTTGTGATTATGATTATTTTATATTAATTTAATAACAATATGTTTTATATCTATTCGTAAATAAATGATTATGGCATATTTCTCTCATAGAAGTAGCATTTTCTTTTTCGCCCATTACATTTCATTCAATTGAAATGTAGGAGCTTATATGCGCTCTAGACGTCACGAAAAGGCTGGATTACGGCGGCCGGAGCGGCAGATCTGGCAACGAGACAAATATCTAAGACGTTACGGAAATCTAAGCAAGTTGACCCGAGTAGAATAATTAATGGAACTGGAGTGAATTGGGATGCATTTCAACCTACTTAATTGATTCTAACTGTCGGTATCCTTTGCGACGTCGACGTTACCAACAAAGTTCATCAAGGCGCAGCAGTTGTTTTGGCACCCGGACAAATTCCTGCAGTGAAGCAGACAGCGCCTGGTGCATATACAGTGCGTATAAAAAAAAACGTTACACTTTTGAAAAATCTGTCAAAATTACATTTCAAAATATTTAGAAGATTTTTTCATGTCGATAGATGCCCAATAGTCTCATCTATCAAGTTCCACTAACAAAACTAATTTTAGTTCACGCTTGGGCGAACACTGACTGTTTTTGTCCAGAGTGTGAAAAATGACTTGCGCCAAATTGAAAGAAGAGGGAAAATTAAACCAGCAGTCCGAATAAGTACTCCCATTCAAACAAATTGCTCTTTGCCATAATTTTGATGATTTCATTGCTTTATGCCAGAAAATTCCTAGACTATCATAACATAATTATAATTGTATGCAAAAGAGCAATTTGTTTGAATGGGAGTACTTATTCAGATTGGCGCAAGTCATTTTTCACACTCTGGACAAAAACGGTCAGTGCTCACCCAAGCGTTAACAAAAATTTGTTTTGTTAGTGGCACTTGATAAAAGAGACTATTGGGCATCTATCAACATGAACAAATCTTCTATACATTTTGAAATGTAATTGTGACAAATTTTTCAAAAGTGTAACGTATTTTTTATACGCACGGTACATGTTGATCAGCAGCAGATAAATTTATTTTTGAGACACGAATCAACCTAATTCATTAATTCGAATTGCAGATGCTTCTCTGTGACGTCGTCGTAACCAATAAACAATAACTGCGAAGGGTCATAAAGGCAAAGCAGCTGATTTGGCACCCGGACAAATTATTGCAGCGCTGCAGACAGCACCTGGTGCAGATACATGTACCTAGATCAACAGCAGCTTATTGATCATTGAGGCACATTAACAAATTATTTCATTAAATCAAATCACAGGTTCTTCTTTGTGACGTCGACGTCACCAACAAGCAAGAACTGCGAAGGTTCATCAAGGCACAGCAGCTGATTTCGCATCCGGACAAATTCCTGCAGCGTTGCGGACAGCGCCTGGTGCAGAAGGGCTGATCGGCAGCATATAATTTAACAATGAAACAAACACATTTCAACCTATTTCATCAAATTATGTTACAGGTTCTCCTTTGTGGCGTCGACGTCACCAACAAGCAAGAACTGCGAAGGTTCATCAAGGCACAGCAGCTGATTTCGCATCCGGACAAATTCCTGCAGCGTTGCAGACAGCGCCTGGTGCAGAAGGGCTGATCAACAGCATATAATTTAACAATGAAACAAACACATTTCAACCTATTTCATCAAATTATGTTACAGGTTCTCCTTTGTGACGTCGACGTCACCAACAAGCAAGAACTGCGAAGGTTCATCAAGGCACAGCAGCTGATTTGGCACCCGGACAAATTCCTGCAGCGCTGCGGACAGCGCCTGGTGCAAAAGGACAGGCAACAGATCATCGACAAGGTCACAGAGCTTGCGCAGACGCTCAACCAGCTCTATGAAATCGGCACGCTACCCAAGGGGCTACTCTAGTTAAGGCACAGCACTACTAACTCAAGGTAAAGATTACGAGTATTTCTATGAACAGTGTATCTAGTATATGTATGCTAGGACAACTTAACATCTATAATTAGACACCTTTGTTTTGTGATGAAAGCGGGATAATGCTTAAATTGACTTGATGTAAAGTAAATATCACTACTACTACTCACAAGAACCTCATTAGGACCACTTAACATTATATTTTCATGCGAATGGGGATAGTGTCTTTCATCAAGGTAAACCTTTCATCCTTTCATCAAGGTAAACCTTTCATCAAGGTCAACCACTCCAGCCACTGGCTCAATTAGAGAGACATCACGTTGTTTCTAAACATCTAGAACTGCATTTGCAGTCATTCATTACCCTGTATATTCGTATTGGGTATGACACGATTTTCATGCAGTCCATGTTTTAAAAAAAGCCTCGTCGTCAACTTGGTCTCTCTGTAAATTGCGCCAATAAAAAAAGATATTACAACTTCTATGTCTTTGTTGGGTTGGTTGATTGACAGCATTTGACATTGCCAAACCGATGTTGATGAATGGCATGATGTGATATTCTTATTAACCGTTCCAGGTTAAAGCTATGGAAAGGCGATTGTTTTATTATACACATAATGCCTGTGTTGTTTTGAAAGAGTTATATAGCAGACGTGACTAAGGACAAAATACGTTGTCATGTTCGATTGATTACAATCGAGATCATCATAGTGATTGGGTCCGACTACAGTTAAATGGACTAGTAACTTTAATTGTTGGCATGTGCAAATACTGGCAAATGGTTGATAAAATGCGTATTCTTGTGATTTGTATGTCCGCTGAGTGATTTGTGGAAATGCCATGGTAAATGAATATCATGTAACCGATTGATGCGCGAAAATGCACATTTTGCAAAATGCCTTGCAAACTCATTGCACTAATTTTAGACGCAGTTGTTATTATCCAGTGGATAAGCAAAAAGCAGAATACTTTAAATCGTAAATATTTGTTTACGAAAGGGAATTTCGGAAAACCGAAACCTGTTTCATACTTATATTGGTGTACGAATACAACAAGGTATGAGAGAACCATTTAATATAGTTCTAAGTATAAGTTTTGTGGATGTTGACTTGAATTCGACTTGATCCCTTTAACGTCGTTAAGTCTTTCCATGGAGACTTCATGTTGTCAGCAAGCCTGATTATAAACAGAGGGGGTGAATAACAGCTTACTTTCATTGTTTCGGTATAAAGTATACTCTCTCTCTCTGATTTTGTTTTACTATTATGACGCTGTTGTTTTGAAATATTAATTTCGCGACGAAAATCAAGTTGGCTTTAGGGATTGTCTTGTTGTCATCAATCGTGGCTGTGACTAGCTGTCAGTAGAATTGCTCTAACATTTTGCTCCTCGAGTACAACCTCGATCCTTCGTTTTGCGTTTTTTCATAGTCCTCTGTTGTTTAAGTACCCTGATGATTTGTGTTTCTTCGTCCTCTCGATATAATTCCCTTATTTCCTCTTTGCAACTGCCTTATAAATGTTTAAAGCTGTTGTTTTTGTTCTTGACGTTGGCCCACGAGGGCGCCATAATGTCCTCAAACGTATTGCAAGCGTTTGAGTAGTTGTCAACAAACATACTCTGATCAACATGATCAACAGATTCGCTCAGATGTTTCGAGGGAGAGTTTTTACCTTCGCCAAACAACTTGACTACATCGTTGTCTCTTTTCCCTTTCCCATAATAGTGTTTATGTTCATGTCGTTGGCCCATGAGACGCCACATTGTCTGAGTAGTTGTCAACAAACTTGCTCTGATCAACATATTCGCTCAAATGTTTCGAGGGGGAGTTTTTACCTTCGGCAAACAACTTGACTCCTTCGTTGTCTCTTTCCCTTCCCCGTAACAGTTTTGGTGTTCATGTCGATGTCATAATGGACGCCACATACATCGAATGTATTGCAAGCGTCTGAGTAGTTGTCAACAAACTTGCTCTGATCAACATATTCGCTCAGATGTTGCGAGGGGGGAGTTTTTACCTTCCGTGAACAGCTTGACTTCTTCGTTGTCTCTATCCCTTTCCCGTAACATTTTTGTTTGTTCATGTCGATGGCATAATGGACGCCACATACATCAAATGTATTGCAAGCGTCTGAGTAGTTGTCAACAAACTTGCTCTGATCAACATATTCGCTCAGATGTTGCGAGACGGGAGTTTTTACCTTCCGCGAACAGCTGAACTCCTCGTTGTGTCTAGCTCTTTCCCGTAACATTTTGTTTTGTTCATGACGATGGCATATTAGGACGCCACATTGTCATAAAATGTATTTCCAAACGCCTGACTTTTGAATGTCACGTGCTTGGCAGGCAAACCACTTGATCCCTTCCGAGAACTTGCGATGATGCACTTGACAAGATTTTTCTATTAAAGAATTCGTTCTATATTTTACACTACCCGATACCATAAACCTAACCTAGGAGTAGTTGGAAAGTATGTATCATAATGATACAGATTGAATGGAAATATGGGAGCTTAACTGAAGATAAGACTGCTATTTGTGTAGGGCCGACACAGAGTTACCAATCATTTTGGAAATATAACCCCCTTTGTCGTTTGGTAATGTTCAACTCAAACGGGAAGGGGGCGGTGATAACGAAGGGGTGTCATTTCCATGACGGGGGGGGGGGGGGGCAGAATGTACACCAAATACACATTATAGTTATGTATTTCTTCATTCTTTATTATGGAGGAACCCCCTGCTTTTAGGCACCGAAGCCCAGTGAGAACAAAACTGGGGGCTCAGTGAGATTTAACCCCTAAAAGGCCAAAAAGGGCCCCCGGAATCGTGAAAGGGCTAGTGATTTCATTGATTTAGCATTGTTTAAATGCTTTAAATGATTATAGTGCTTTGGTGAAGGCGAACTTGAAAACTATAGCCCCCGATTTGTGTTTAATCTCGGAGCTTATTCCCCTTTAAGGGGAGGGCCAAAGTCGTAAAAAGTGACTTTAGGTTGCCAGATCTCCACAACAAGTTTAAACCGATTTTAATTGCAAGTATTTGTAATGAGACAACATAATTCAGAGGTCTACCTCAAAAAATTTGTTGCGAACACCTCCAAATCCAAGATGGCGTCCCAAAAAGCAGCCGTTTTGCATTGTTATAGATAATTGGCGAGATTTCCCAAACGACACCTCATATCAACATTATTCTGCAGTCATATTTAAGGCAATAACATTCCCTATAATCTGATACCAAACACCGTGGAGTTCTGGATATGTAACACGGTCATTTTTAGCCCCAAACTCAAAATTTAGGCATTTTCCCCCCAAAATATGAAATTATTGAATTACATAATTACGCATAATTCAATTATTGTATTAGCAGTTGAATTAATACTTTTCAGAAAACTGTCCCATTATATCAACTATACTCTCTGAAAATTTCAAGTATGTACCGTATCTGAACAAAAGGTTATAGTTCTTGGAAGTCAGCATTGATATCGACAAAACGGGTAGTTTTGCATGAATTCTTATGCTATACAGGGTGTCTCAAAAATGTGTAATCTTAATTATAGGATTTGTATTTCAAAATGATTGCGTCAATCTCGGGACACCTTCAATTCCATTTATGAACAAATAAAAACAAACACCATTTCTTGTAATATGATGAATATTCCACCATCATTATGTAGTCCGTCTAGATGTCGTGTCCCCTCGTGTCGTGTCTGCCTTGTATTTGTTTTACTGCATTTATCATAAACCAAGCGCTAAAAATGAACTTAATTCCACTCCACATGGAGCATTCCAGCCAGCTGCATACTGACGCGCATGCCATGCATATTGCGAATTCGAATCATATTTGGTGTCCATGATGTGTTTAAAACATTGTCAAGATCATGTTCATTATCTTGAATAAGTGTCTTACTGAAGTACACAATATGCGGGACATACTGTAATATGTGCAGAGCGTATCTAGATTCGAACACCATCTTGATCGCAAGGTATGCACCCTTCATACCCTTCATATCTTATTACATGTAACTGGAGACAATACAGGTCTATACAAATTATCTGACTCAGTATAAAAAAAAAAAAACTCAATTGCTAAACTAATATGTACAACACCGAAAAGCCTCAGCAAGCCGAATGTTAGTTTTTTGTGCACTACACTGTACTCGTGTAACCATGGTAACAACAGCCGATTATGGACAAAAATATACCAAATCAACCAATATTCATTTTAAAAACTTAAAAATAGCAGGTGAAGGGTGTTATTTCACATGTGATTTGCTTTCCTCCATGTTCACGCGAAAATTAGTGTGTATAATGCGGCTTGTACTAGCCAGATATATGATTTATTGTATTTCTATTGTTGTTTTTACTATGGTTACACATGTACACGGTGGTACAAACAGTTATTCTACGATAAACATAATAGCCTATACAAAGTCTTCATCGAACCCTTAAAAAGTCTAGCTAACTGTGGTGTTCCGAATAATAATCATGTTATAAACATAATTATCCAGATATGGTCGATCCGACTGTAAAGGACGAGCGCCTCCCATCTGAATATTGCACTAAATAGTGCACTTTGCATGATGGATTTATTATTGCAGTGACATTTCCGATACTCTATTTTCGTGTATTGCAAACCAATGGCGGCATATTTATGACATAAAAGAAGAAAACTTAATTTTTTTCTAAAAAAGGGATAAACAATATGTCATTATTTAAGAGCATTTCTTAAATTAAAGTGATCCAGGTAAAGTGTCTAACTCCACGAAAAATAATTGGAGCTTCCTCGTTTCTCTTCTGCCGTGTTGTTTAGCTTATGGTAAGAGAAGAATAAAATAGGGTTAGATTTTTTCAAATGTCCCTTTAGTATGAAGATAATTATCATTTAAATCTTTTATTTCAATCACGTTGATTAACGCTTTAGATAAAAAGTACACTTGTTTCAGCTGATTACGTCCGAGCGTGGGAAACATTCCCGACCTAGAGAACTTTGATCCAACACGTGCGCGAATTCCAGGAATTTTGTATACCGCATTATGTAAACATACACGGGTGCGGATATATCGTCATAGGCTGCCAGTTATAACTGTTGCAATTCTACGACAAGCCATCAGTATTCGGTGATAAAATATGAACTCAATATTCGTTTTTTCACTAGGTAAACAGTGTTCGTTTTCCTTCAAACTTTCACAAATCTTTCAATTGTATTTTACAATGATATTGATATGGAATTGAAGTCTCAAATGTCATTTTGTGCAATATCTGACACTTTACCTGGATCACTTTAAGTCCGTAAACAAGAATTACATTTTATTGGGGCACCCTGTATAGTGTTCGAAATCGTACAAATTTGCTGTATTTGTCGATATCAAATGCTGACTTCCAGTTATTATAACTTTTTGTTCAGATATGGTAAACACTTGAAATTTTCACAGCGTATTGCTGATATAACTGGACAGTTTTCTGAAAAGTATTAATTCAACACCCAGTGCAATTATTGATATATGCTGAATTATGTAAATCAATAATTTCATATTTTGGGGGGAAAAGGCCTAAAATTTGAGTTTGATGCTAAAAATGAACGTGTTACATATCCTGAAACCCATTGTGTTTGGTATCAGATTATAGGAAATGTTATTGTCTTTAATATGACTGCAAAATCATGCTTATTTCAGGTGTTGTTTGGGAAATCTCGCCAATTGTCTATAGTAAGTCAAAACAGCTACTTCTTTGGACGCCATCTTGGATTTGGAGGTGTTCGCAACAATTTTTTTGAGGTAGACCTCTGAATTAATTTGTCTCATTAAGAATGCTTGCAAATAAAGTTGGTTTAAACTTGTTGTGGAGATCTGGCAACCTAAGTCCTTAAGGAAGCCACTTTTTCGATGTTGGCCCTCCCCTTACTTTGCATACTTCGCCCTCGTCTTTAATAGGTGCGCCACTGCATGGTAAGGGTTAGTGGGGTTCATATTATATAATTAATGAACTCTTCCCAAGTTATAGTCTACTTGTCATGCGCTAGTCACTCCGACCTGGGTTGTAATCTTACCGAACATGCATGGTGAATGCTCATTGGCACTGAACATGATTAAAGATATAAACGCAAATAGGTTAGCACTTAGCAGAGGCGCCTGACCAATGACGTCATAAGATCACATGTCCAGTGCACGCATGTAAACATGTATGTAGAAATAGTGCATTCATTAAGTGCCGTTGTTAAGGGGCCGTCACATACCAAGACGGAGCCCGCCCGACTTCTCTGCGAGCTGAAAAGGGCATTTTCGCCAGGAATACGGCCGGTGTCTGCTCGATCACATGCGGGCTCCGCCGCGTTTTTTATAGGGGTCGGCCGACGTTCGCAGGGCACCGAAACCTGCTCCCAATTTAGCAATTTTCTCCAGACTCCTTTTCTTTACTGACGGGTGCCGGATTTCTGATAACTGATGTTCATAGGATTCTCCCCGAGCCCCGTCCAATATGTGACAGGGTAGATTTCAAGCGAAAAATACGCTCGACTCCCTGGCGGATTTGAAATTCGGCGACTCTCTGGCGATCTTTAAATTCGGCCGGGGACAGTTGGATTTGTGACGCAGGCTTCAGGGTTACGGACAGAAGAGGCCACGCCCCTATCTCTCAAACTTTGGGAAATCTAGCCTTTCTCACTTCCCCAACAACTAAAGAAGCACTGTATACATATATATTGCAGTGCGAAATATGTTAATATGCGCATAATTACGTGACCAAACGGCTATAGTAACCGTCTTTTCGATGAAGCTGTACTTTCTGAGATTTTAATTATAATTGTGATCTAAATGAGAAATAAGCTAAGAAAATTGGGCTACTCCGGGAATCGAATCCGAGACTTCCAGATCGCTACACCGGTGCTCTAACTACTGACAAATAAAAGTGTTTGATATTATTATGGTCAGGTTAATAATTTGCCCACGAACCAACGCTTTCGATGACACTAGCTACGCCACTTGTAGTCGTGTTATCTCATCGGATTTGCCTAAATAGATCATTTTGTAGATACGCGCATAATAATTGCGTGTATCTAGGGTGCGAAGGGCAGGTCACGTGCACTTGGCGCCTCGTGAGGCAAACGTCACTTAATATTTTGGAACTGCATGAATTTGTAGTTCACCAAAAGTTAAAAAAAAACAAATTGTACTCATTTTATTTTTTACATGGGCATTGAAAAGTCAAGGATATCTAGAGTCTCCCACGTACTTCAGCTTCGCTAACGGCATCCAGTGCTCATTTTCTGTTATCAGATTGATATTTTATCAGAATATAGACTTCTCGAACAGTAAACGGGAAGTGTAGGTATGCGTAACGTAGGTAGGTAGGCCCGTGTAGTTCACTTAACGGCGCCTCATCATGCTCATATAGCGGGCACCTGTTAGTGTTTCTGTTTGTTTCTGTTAATATTTTGTATCTGTAGTTCATGATCAATCTCACCTAATAAAACAAAATCATTGAAATGCACTCAAACTATTATAAGTTACTATAAATATATATGAATGCTAGTCGAAGGGGTATAGGCTCGAATTTATGTTAATATCTCACTTTTATAGTCTTGTTGCGGACAGTCAAGCGATTGTTGCCAGTACTGTAACATTGTTGAAAATAATCAAACTGATTAAAAAAGCTTAGTCCTGCATTACGTTATCTTGTACTTCGTTTGTCATTGTGTATTCATTGTCGCTGGCTCGAAAGCTGAAATACGAGCGGTGCCTTCAGTAAACGATTGGCATAAACCTTTCAGACTAGACCGATAATCAAACAATATTCATATGTATGCACATGTATTGTTCGATGAGTGATGACATGTAGACAATCCGTGCATAATAAATACAATTCAATAATTATATCCACATTTCACATATTGGTTGTAGATCTGTCGCGCAAATCTCGGTCAGCACATGTACGCACCCACCCACATACCCACGCACATACACACATACACGTGCACGCTTATACAGACACATACGCAAAATAATCACTTGCTTGACGTTTAAAACATCATTAGCAATGAAATATTATTAATATTGAGAGAAGAGGCCCAAAATAACAGGAAATGAACATAAAATGTAATATTATTCATGGGCTTAAAGGTTCATAATGAAATGTTTGATTGTTACACACGCATTCACACACTGCACTCCTTCATACGCGCGCACACACATACAAACGAACAAACAAACCTCCACTGTAAGCACAAACATTGTAAAACAAAAACAAAATACAGCACTCACCTTTTCCCACTCCCCGTACACATTTAATAGCAAATAGATACACAACTACTTCCTTGCCAAATTGGCAACCGCATAATTTACCCTAATCCCCCGAGAATCTTTCAATATCACAGTAAAATTCTTTGGGATTATTCCTCGGCTGATAGCCCAGATTTAGTTCATTCTTCCCATTTCCCACGTCACCCACCTAATCCGAATGCCAATCATTTGATTAAAGGGATAGTTGAGTTTTGGTATAGAGGGCGCTACACAAAATATTTTTTTGTGAGATAATGAAAAACTGAGTGTCAAATTCGAAAGAGCATACAATTTTAATGACAGAATAAACTTTATTTGATCAAAATCGGTTCAGAAATGCCTGAAATATTCATAAACATAACCATTTGTAATAATTGTGGGGCCACACAATAATATTCGATTATTCGATAATTTTGAACCAGCCGTTAAACAAAATTTAAAAATGCTTCCTCGTTTTAAAAATTTACAAAAAAAGTTTTTAAATAGTTGTTGATTATCTCTCTATCTAATCTATATTTCAACAAAACATCCCATGCACAATATTTTATTTAAAATGGTTGAAACCGATGAGTGTTTAGAGAGCGCCCTCTTGAGTTTGAACGGCTCTTTTTTTAATGATAACAGGCTTTTTATTTAGTCATTTGTAATTTTGTATTCCTTTCAAGCATGGAGGAGATATAACTATTAGTTTGTAATGTAATGGTGCAGGTTTTGGTTACTAAGATTCAGTTTGACCAAAACTGTACTCTCTTTACCAGAACTCAACTATCCCTTTAACGTCTAGTTAACGTTTTATATTCTTCCTTTTATCACGACAGACAATAATGTGTAGACTTTTAAGACACATTAAATGATTGGTTTAAAAAAGTTCAGAGCATATTGAACAAAAGCATTGGTAATTGAGAAGCACAATTGAATGGTTTGCATATAATGTGGTATTTCTTTAATTTAGCTTATGGTTAAATATACATGTACACACGCTTAAACATTAATTGGGCTTTAAATTGCACAATGGTTAGCACCTCCGTCTGCAAAAAGAACTACGAAACGGCAGCTTATTAAAACAGTTTTACCATAATTAAACAAAACAAAATTACAGTACTTGATATTAAACCATGCTCATATAATGCGCCGTAGTAGTTAAATGTCATAAAATAAATGAAAATGTTACTTATGGCGCTTGACTGAATTGTCAATGTATTTCGGTTTATAGTATCTCTCTTACATTACGTATCATTGGTTAGATTAGTGATGACGTTACGCTAAATATCTGGACATGATATAGCGTTAATAACATCGATATAATATTATACGCAATCTGAGTAAAGCTTTGTCAAAAGTGTGTCCAATCAGTATGGTCACTAAGTAGGGGCAAAGGGGGATAACCCCTGCCACCCACCCCCCCCCCCCCCCACCCCCATATGAATCAAAATATAGATTAGGAAGAACTACCCAACGCTTTCTACATTCATGCTAAAAATATGTCATCACGTCATCAATTTATTATCTATGGCATGTCTGTTTGAAGTGTCAAATGCTTATTAAAGTAATGTCACTGTCTGGGCAGTTATTTTTTTTATCTGTTCGAATCACAGTACCAGCTAACCCCCGAGATTTCATTAACACATTATCCGCGGTCCGACACTCGGTTAATTGTTTCTAATTGCCAGAGACAATCTATTTCGGCATACAACATTTACAGGAATTTACAAGTAGCGTTTCCTCTCCCCTTTATCCATTTTTTCGGTCCAACATTAGAACTCAGACGATAATTATTAATTATAGAGATGTTAATCGTTGTCTCTCAGGTCCAGTTGTGGATGTGTGACATTCGTTTTCCCCCCGAGGTATGGATATAGTTGTCAAAGACGTCGCGAGCAAGGGGAATAATTGCTCCACTCCACGGGCGTAGCGAGTTACGTAATACCTATTCAACTGGGGGGGAGGAATGAATAGATCACCCCCACTTGAATGGGTATCAATGTCATGTCTACGCCCGTGCTCCACTCCCTTGTTCGTATGCTTTGGATGGTGACAATCAGTGGCGTACCCAGGATTTTTTCAAGGGGGGGTTATTTCGAGGTCGAGACCAAGACCCAGTGGTTGAGAATCCTGTAAGCGGGGGGGGGGGGGGGGGGGGGGGGTAGTCGTAGAAAATTTTCGAAGCCGAGACCGCGAATTTTCGACAATTTCGAGACCGAGACCAGGTCCGGTCCAAAACTTTCGAGGCCGAGACCAAGACCCAGTGGTTGAGAATCCTGTAAGGGGGGGGGGGGGGGGGGGGGGTAGTCGTAGAAAATTTTCGGAGCCGAGACCGATAATTTTCGACATTTTCGAGGCCGAGACCAGGGTTCATCGCACTTTCGAGACCAAGACCATCGATAATGACGGTCGAGACCGCTTAAATTTGGTCTCGAGACCAGTTACAATTTGAAAGGGGGGGTCATTTTTGGGGAAAAGGGGGGGTTTGAACCCCCCCCCCCCTTGGGTACGCCTATGGTGACAATAAAGGGTGGACCCAGACGTAAATCGTAATTCATTTGTTATCGCGTCTGTCATGCGTAAAGTTACTACACCGCGGGTCGCCATTTTGCGCGTATTGATAACATTAAGCAAGACAGTGTGCATTATGCACCGTGCGCAAGGTGTTCGCAAAATGGCACCGCGTATCTGATTTAACGAATCCGAGCTACAAACGTTGCTCCTTCCCACCCAAACACCAGGGGGTGTTTCACAATGTTTCTAAGTTGAACTTAACTCTTAGTTGGACTTAGAAATGATGGAACGCCATTAGTTTCTTTGAACACATTTTTTTAAAGTTTGTTTAAAAGGCATAAAATGTTGATTAAAATCATTAATATTTTCTATTATCAAGGACATTTCATGTTCTTGATGTAAATTGTATGAAAAGTCTAAAATACTAGCATTTTTTCCTTCTGAATATATTTTCTTCCAAGGCTACAAATGGCTTACCATAATGTTTAAGTCCAACTTAGAGATAAGTTCAACTTAGGATCGATGTGAAACACCCGCCAGCACCTGTCCGGTTTAACCCTAAACCAGACTCTGTTCGCGAATTGCCTTGATAAGTGGTGCAAATTAGCAGCTGTTTATGGTTTTGTCGTCCCCTTTCGTCGAATCTGGTAGTGAGAGCCTTTAAACAAAAGAGTAGATTTTAAACATGCATGTCCAAATTGGCCTTCACACTTGTATGTGTTAACACTGATTCTTCTTCAAAAATTGCATGTCTGAATAATCGAAGAAGTCGCGACTCGCCTGACCATACTGTAGGTGCAAATTCGCAGCTGTTGGTGATTTTCTTCTGGTTACCCTTTTTCTTCGAAGTTGTCTCTTAGAGCCTTTAAACAGAAGAAATCATATATTAGGAGAGATAGTTATTAGCCTGTAGGTTTGACCACATACAATGACATAATGCCGAAGATTGTCAATCCTCTTCGTTGGAAACTGCATACATGTCCGAAGAACTGGAGAAGTCACAAATTGTCCTCGTCAAAGGTGTAAATTGGCAGCTTTTAATGGTTTCGTCGTTTTTTTTCCATTTCAAGACGCGTTCATGTCGTAGAATGAATGCCGCAGTCATAACTTGCTTACAGCAGACTAGTTGAATAAAAGACCAGTCTAGCAACGCACTGAGTAATATAAACTCTAATACTCTTTGAAGGGATCTAGTAGTAAACTTGTTGACATGCAAATGTGATAAATGGTTGATAAAATGTGTACTTGTGTCAGTGATCTGACATGTCCTCTGAGTATTGTGTGGAAATTTCACGTTACATGGATGTTATATGGCCAAGTAATGAGCGAAAATGCAAAGTGATATTTGCTAACTAATTGCACCGACGTTGCACACAGTTATGACTATCCAGTGGATAGTTCAAATCTGAACACTTCAATCCTCAATGACTTTCTAACGAAAGGGACATTCGAAAAACCAAACCATGCTTATATTCGTAATACGAATACGAAAAGGTATGAAAGAACCACTAGATTTCTAATTAAGTTTTGTGGATTTGGACAATGGTACTAGATCCCTTTAAGTTGGAAGTGTAAAGTACTGTTCTGGGGCACCACCTGTGAGGCCTTGGTGGGATATGAACCTGTCACATGTTCTACTGTCAGACAGAGTAATCATTTCAACAAAAACTTTTTCATACCCAAGAGGGTTCCTTTTTTCTGCTGACGACTTTTAAACTAAGAACGTAATTCTATCATCACCTTTGGCGCACACTTTGTCAGAAACAATCAAATTGACTTTTAAACTACAAATATTTGTTAACTGTAAGTGCTGATTAATTTTGTATGGATTTGGTTTACCGATGTTTAAACTTGTACAGTTGTTGGATGAATATACGGTAGGACATTTTCCTACCATTTGTGGTCCATATGTGCTCAAACTTTAGGATTGTCGCGTTTGTAATATTTCAATTCTAAATGGTTGATCCATTGTATTATGTATCAGTTTGTGAGCTCTTTGTAAATATTTGAAGTGTTATCTAAATTACATTAGACAATCAATGCACTGATTGTTTCTGACAAGGTGATGATAGAATTAAGTTCTTAATAATTTAATAACATTTAAACACATCAAATTTGTTTTACTATTAACCTCGACGTAGGGCCCAGCCGGATACGACTGGAAATTTGCAAAATAATTGGTGATGAACGTCTACATGATTTGTTTTTCGTAGACTGTATTTTCGGGATGAAAGTTTGGGGTATTTTTCCAAATAACTATTTCTGTATACGTGTATATTTATGTTTGATTGTTCAATGTTGAATTATTCATTTCCCTGGAGAACTTTCCCCGTTTAATCATCAGTCGTATCATCCCCTTCTTTAATTATTATCTGACGCTTTGTTATTTTCTTTTCCTTCCTCACTTTTCCAGATTACATCTATATATAACTATTATATATATAATAATGTCACGGTCACCTGACTACGTGGATGCACGCGACACCGAAGTGACGTCACTCTTCGCTTCCGCCGTTCACGTGACGTGGACAGACCGAAGCATGGCCATAGAGATGAACTCTATATTTCAGTGCATCTCAATGCGTATACATAAATATGAATTATGACACGCAAAAGAACGACCCAGTTTAGTAAATGCAAGCTTGATCAAAACGCATACAACTGTAAATATTATTTATGTATCGAGTAACACTATACTGTTTTATTCAGCACAAAAACGAATTATGATAAATATAGTAAGTTTTAAAAATGCTGCGACAAAAAAAAATGTTTTAATAAATTGTTGTTGTCATCAATATCTTTATGATATACATGTGAGCTATACGTAACTATTCTTTTAAAGTTGAACAATTAAAGGTTACATTTATTAGGCTATGCGTAACTATATGTTTTAAAGTTTGGATGAATCAAGGTTAAATTCGTTTTTAGTACTTCGTCATTTGTTCAGGTAATTGTTCAATGGAATGTTGATTAAAAAAAATTAATCATGTTTTGAATACAAATGAATATTCTATATTACTGCGGATTCAAGTCAAATCCTATAATTGATAAATAGTTGTGTAATGCATAGAATGTATAACTATATAGATACTGGTACTGGTGACATCACAAGTAAATAATTCTACAATAATTATGAACATGATTTAGCTATGTAATTGTATAATTATCTTTATCAGGCTTGTTGCCTACAAAGTCTTCTTTTTTTTCATTATAAATTCTTACAAAGGTGCCGTTTAATTTTAAATTGTTTATCATTGTTTCTAAATTGATGTCTATCATGTCATCATAAAAGAATATTGACCGCATGAAAATGGCTTGAAGATAAAACATTTTCAAGACTACATCAAAATGATAAGGTTAAATTATGTTTGGGAAAATCATATGCTTTCGATATTCATAAGACACGTCAGAGGTAGGTGGAATATTTGTTTGTTTATTTATTTACCTCGCAACATGACCGAAATATAAAATGAGCGCGCATTTTTGGTCAGGGGTGGGCAAGTCTATAGGGGGTTCGTAATTATACAAACATGGCCATTAACGTTCATGTGACTTGTCAATATTTAGCTCAATTAATAGGTTGGGCAAGCACAAAAATTAATAACATAAAGGGGGAATCATCCGCCTTATTCCTCGCAGATCAGACTTGTTGACCTTTAAGGGGACTGAATGAAAGTGTCCTAGTTATCGAATAATTCCGCCCTCAAAGTACATGAAGAAGTCTTTCAGTAATTAAAGGGATATAGTAACTTTGTTGATATGTACAAAAACTGGTAAATGGTTGATAAAATTTGTATTTCTGTGGTATAATTCTGTCCAATGAATAGATGTATGTAGAACACTTCGTTTTTAATATAAATTATTCGATAAAACATTCATTAAGTGGGATAGGATACGGAGATGTGACAACAAATCAATTATCTTGCTGTTGTTCCTGTAACCATGGTATATACGGATCGATTGCAGTTTAGAATCAGAATCAGGCTAGAACGCGTCAGTGAAAGTGACTTTCTATAAGCACGTGGTGTAAACATGATAAAAATTTATATCGAGAACTAGGCTGTCTTGTGATCTATATCCCATAATTTAGCGGATCAATACAGCTTGTGGCAGGACGGAAGAGTTAGGGGCGGAAAAGATAGGGGGCGAAATCCGTCTGACCATAAAACTCTTTGCGGTTTTCCAGCCTATCCAGTTTATATCTGAAAAATAGCGGCAGTGTCTAATTGCTAGTTTACATTTTTGTATACTTTTGCGGTGTTTGGTTTATAACTACTTCATCATCCGAACAACGTTGTTCGTCCAATTCCAATACATATCAAATAATGAATACAGTGGCAGGTCGGAAGAGTTAGCATGGTTAGGGGCCGAAAAGTTAGGGGGCGAGATCCGTCTGACCATTATGGGTTATTTGCGGTTTCCCAGGCAATTGTGGACATGGTGGACGTCATAACGTGTGCTATTAAAAATGATACACAAATAATGACCGATATTACTGTGTAATGATGTGAATTAATATCGCTGTTTGCCGGAAGAGTTAGGGCGGAAAAGTGAGGGGCCGAGATCTGTTTGACCATCGGTTGTTTGCGGTTTGCGAGTCTATCATTATCATTTATATGCCTTGCTCTAAATAGCAGTTTTCATAGAGTAGGTATGTCTTAAACAATGTATGTGTTTATTTTGTGAACAATGATTTAATCTGCTAGACAAACTAACTAAATAAACGAAATTAAGAGAACAAACATAATAACTTTCAGAAACGCATATCCAATTACTGAATTTGTACTTAATGTATTTTGTGAAATCGAATAACAAGAAATTCGATCATATTTTGGAACTATAATGCGGACGCAAGCGTAATATACAAGTTTGATTATTTGAAATTAATTTGTGTCTATTAAAATTAATATTGTGTTTGCACCATATTCATAGTAGAATGATATGATCAAACTTTAAAATATCTCATATGCATGCCAATTAAACGTATCTGTGTGCAGGATTGAAGTGAGAATTATAGACTTTTAAAATGGGGTCATTCGTTGATCCTGTGTAGGGTGTTAAAAGTTTATTCTCTTTGGCGACTCTCCAACTCATGAAGCGGCGGGAAGTTGATGCCTGTTATAGCTTCCCAATTTAGCATCGGTTTAAACATCGTGTTAACTCCTACATTGTCGGGTGTCTGTAGAAATTATATACTGCCTACCTCTATAGACATGATAGAGCCAAAATGTTAAGAGTCAAGTTATCCAAGTAACCCGAGTCGACGTGTCTGAGTGGTGCTTATCCTAAATAATCTGTATTAGAGAATATGATATACCACGCGTTGAGATTCGTGTTAGAAATGCGCATACTTCAACAAACTGGTTAGATATTTTTACCATGTTAACCGCAGGAGTAGTGTTTGAATATTGTTCGGAAACAGGTATATATGAATGTTGTTCTAGCTTGAAATGTGTATTGGTTTATAGCGTGAACAAACATGAATTTGTTTTAATCATCAATAAAATTGCCTTATATTATCCACCTTTCCATAACGTTGGCTTTTCTTTTAATGCATCATTGAAAGTAACCCCCCATTACATGTCTAAAGTTTTCTGGCAAAGAATCAAAGTGAAATGTTGATGTCTTGTGTCCTTAAGTCTTCAGAACTATTGATAAATTTGCGTTGTCATAATTATATAGACGTTGTTGTAATGAAATAATAATGATTTAGAGATGACTAACCACAAGTATGACAAGTTAACGTTAACATGGTTAATGACGCAAGTGACATTTACACACGCAGCGCTTGACGTAAATTTTGCCAAATCATATTTTTGGCTTATGATATTATGTTGTTTGTAGGTCGTCGCTGTTTCATTTGCAAATGCATGTGCAACTTAGTTCTATGAATATCATCCTTAGCAACCAGAAACAAGGGTTTAAACTTTAATGAATAAAAGACATTAAATTAGCACAGTAATGTTTCATCGCTGAAGTTTAGCAATATCGAATTCTAGGTCTTGCGTAATGTAACGGTCCAGTAAATAATTCGTGTGATGAATTATGACTTCGTTGACAAGTAGTCAAGCATATTTTAAAAAATGATTGTAATTATGTAAACATTTTGTAGTTGAGTTATTTAAAGATAGATAATTTGCAATTCATTGCCATGTCTATAAAAAGAAGCTTAAATTATGTACAGAATGTGTAATATCTTAACAGAGAAGTTCGTGCAATATTTGTGAAATTGAACAGTGCAATGGCGATTTTTGTGCCATCGGATTTGCACCGTTTTTTGTTTCATTCTCAATCATATAAACTGTAAATAATTTTACATAGTGTTTTCCTTTATACTAATATTATCTATGTTTTTGTTTTGTTTTGCTTTTGTGAGATTTACTGCACATATCATAATGTAATTTCAACTTTTGAATCAATATTTAATATTGTAGCTGCTTTATTCAAGAAATGTTTCTTTGTAAATAAAAGACGACTGCAGATCAGAAAGTAACGCGTTATGACTAATTATTTGTTTTCTGATACAAACTTTTACACTTACGCTATACCCTTTTTGAGTCGGTAACTTTCGCAACATGAAATATTACATTTTGAACCTTTCTAATTCTAATGTTATCGTTGCTTTTTTTTTAAACTAGGTTATAATTTCATTATTTGCCTATAAAGCATTATGAAACATTACTCCAGAATGTTGCGTGTGCATTCGTTCGCTTGTATGTTTGTTTGCCTGATTATTCCATTGTTTCTTTCTGTTTGTCTGTGCGTTTGTTTGTTGTTTGTTCGTTTGTGTGTGTGTTTGTTAACTTGCGTGCATGTTGGATTGTTTATGTGTTTCTATGTTTTTTCGCTGTTATTAGATTGATTGATTGATTGATTGATTGACTGACTTACCGACCGACTGATTGATTAATTGATTGATTGACTGACTTACCGACCGACCGATTGATTGATTGATTGATTGATTGATTGATTGATTGATTGATTGATTGATTGATTGATTGATTGATTGATTGATTGATTGAATGATTGATTGATTGATTGAGTGAGTGAGTGATTAAGTGATTGATTGGTTGTTTGATTGATTGATTGATTGATTGATTGATTGATTGATTGATTGATTGATTGATTGATTGATTGATTGATTGATTGATTTGTAAGAGTATGGAACAATCATGATAACTCATTTCAGATTCCATTCACATATTCACACATGGTCACATGCATACATCACAGAAACAAGCTGTTATCATCTTTAAAACAAAGAGTGATGCGTTAACAATTATCATAAGATATGCTTCGAACTTCCGAAGTGCTTTATTACGTCACGAGTAGGTAATTTCGCCTTGTTATATTAGCATCATAGGTCATTATAGTTCGTGTCTCCTCCTTAATGACAGTCAATTGACTTTAAATGTTGCTGACCATAATTATGGTTCCGACTATTATCAAAATGACTGAGAGTCAATAATTTGGTGTTATATAATAAGAGGGTGTGGAAAACAGACAGATATTACGTAATATTATGGACAGGTACCTGTTAGCACTAGGAAATGGCCCATCAACCACAGAATCGTAATAATTACATTAATTACAATGTAATATCTGGTATAGGCCGGACTCGGCTATACAATCCCACCCATGCCCCATTTTACCCCCCCCCCCCCCCCCCCCCCCCGCGGCTGTCCAAACTATGTGGAGGCTTAGAATTATTTTTATTTTTTTCCATTCCTGTTTTAAATTTTCCTCTACCATACCTCGCAAAAAGTTTTTTTTTTCTATTTGAAGCGCCTCAACAAAGCTTATTTTTTTATTTAAATCGACGACTAAGCGACTCGGTTCAACATTCAATTTAACTTATAAATTGTATTATAGTTATTGTATATAAAAACAAATATTCACTGATTATTAAAGGGACTTAGTAACATTGTCCAAATCCTCAAAATAAAATTTTAATTCTAGCGGTTCCCTTATACCTTGTTGTATTCGTATTAACAATAAAATCACGGGACAGGTTTCGGTTTTTCAAATTTCCCTTTCGTTACAAAGATATGTATGATTGAAGTATTCAGATAAGAAAAACTCCGGGCGAGTTTTTCTTCCGTGTACAAAGTGAGTGCAGTGAGTTACTGAATATCACTTTGCATTTTCGCTCATTACTTGGCCATACAATGTCCATTTGACTTGAAATTTTCACACAGTACCCTGTGGACATATGAGATAACAGCAATGTACATTTCATCAACCATTCATCACTTTTTGCACATGTCACCAAAGTTACTAGATCCCTTTAAGTAAAGATAGGAAAAGGAGGAAGAATCAGTAATAACTTTGTTTCATCTAAATGGAAAGGCAACGATGATACGACCATCATTGCAGATAACAATCACAATTAAATAACGATTCAATCATTAAAGAAGGAATATTTTCATATAATATACACGAATAAAGTTTATTTTGCATAAGGAAAAGTACAAACGAATTCTTATTAACACAGTAGTCCATATATGAAGCAAATTGGTAATTACTTTTAACTCAATAGACCAGTTCGCTCATATATTCAAATTATTATAACCCTAGAAATCTTGAAGCTTGTCCGAGGTTTGCTCGGCATATCAATTGTAGATGGATTCCCAGTATTGAGGTGTGTCTTTCAGCAAGACACAATTTCCTTGTTTGCTGAATCCGTTTTCGAAATAAGGATTCTAATAATACTTAAAAAGTCAGCGCTTTTAAACAAGGACTGCTTTGAAGATGCGTCTTTCTTCTTTTATCTGGTGAGTTATAACCGGTGTATCCTTTTATTTTCGCATGTATCCACTTAGATCAAATAAAGTAATACAATAGTATGACTAAGCCTAATGAAGCATCTTAAATCAATCATTATCGTCGAAATCCATCGTTTAGGTTATATCAACCTATAGCCTACAGTGTCATTTTGCACTGGTTTAATAAACATCAATAATAACAATAATGATAACAATAATATTGTTTTAATACAGAAAATAGCACTCATATGAAAGAACATAATTTCAAACCGCTTTCGCTTTCCACTACTGTATACCATGCAAGTCCATACATAATGTGTGCAACATCTCCACTCCCTGGGGAGCATTCATAATAATAATGGGGTATTCCCCACGCGCCCTTTATACATGAAGCTCACATAAAACTATTTATATACACTATAATAAAATATTTTATAATATTATATATTCATTTAAATATTTAGATATTAATAAAAAGTGACATCCTCAATACGGGTTGCTTACGTTCTCATTGACTTTTGCAAACAAAATAGTCGATATCATTTTTGTGATAGTTTACCAAATGTTGGCATCTACCTTCAAAAATATTAATTACTTACGGAAATCGTAGTATGAATTTTGCTAGGTAACTACACCCAAGCTTACAGAAAGGATAGTGTAGTATTAGAGATGGCGCTTCAACAAACAAATTTGTATTTGATTAATAGCGCCATCTCGTGTTAACATATGTTATTGAAATGAAAACGGCGCCCTGAATGATCCGTTAAAATGTCTTTTTACCATGACCAAATGATAACAGTCGGATTTTAACGATACAAGTTTTAGCGACTGAAACTGAGTTAAACCAATTAAACAATACCACACTTTTAATATGAGCCAAACACATAAAATACTCTGCAGGCTATAAACAATCATAAGTTACCAAACACACCGAATATGATTTTGTGATATTTCAAACATTTGAATCAGCAACTATGTGTGGGTCTTTGTAACGTCGTATACTTAAATTTTAAAAAAAATCATGCAATCATCTTACTTTTATAATCATGATCTCATTATTATGATTCAAACAAATAATAATTTGTTGTCTCAAAGTTTCGAGCTAGGTTGTCACTCAGGTTCATTACTAAACATCTCTTTGGGGTCGTCGTGGTTTCGCACTGTTATGCAATAAGTATCTACTATTATATATTGGTAATACCACTCTACGAATTATTTACATTATACACTGTCGGCCAAAAGAATTAAGCGCAACGTCCTTGAGAAACTCGCTGAAATCCACATCACATTATTTTTTTAACACAGGTACACTGTAGTAATCCCGCAGTAACAAAATAATCGAGCCCTGGGGGGTGTTTCACAAAGATCCTAAGTTGATCTTAGCACTAATATGGTCTTAAATATTATGGAAAGCCACTAGTGTCTTGAAACAGTTTTATAAAAGTTATGTTGAAATGCATAAAATGTTGATTCAAATCATATATATTTTCTAATTATCAAAGAAATTCATAATCTTCACATAAAATTCATGAAATCTCTTTGATAATTAGAAAATATATATGATTTGAATCAACATTTTATGCATTTCAACATAACTTTTACAAAACTGTTTCAAGACACTAATGGCTTTCCATAATATTTAAGACCATCTTAGTGCTAAGATCAACTTAGGATCTTTGTGAAACACCCCCCTGGTCACAATGAAATCCACGATGAATCTGTCGTACGAAATGTGTCTGTCGTGGTTACATTTCGTACGACATGAGAAGTTGTCGGGGAAGTGGTCACAATGAAAAGAATCTAGAGTCGGAAATGTCGTGGGTATATCGCAGGTCTATCATACGACACCAAACTTTTCGCATCAACAGCATGTTATTGTTCGTTCGAATGTCGTACGATGGTCGTATGATGTTATCATTCGTACGACTGCCGTGCGACTATCGTACAACATCGCAAAATTAGCCCGACAGTTTTCGTCGTGAACCAGTCGTGGGTCCATTGTGATAAGGGCTTCAAAGCGGTCTCCCACGATTTGACTGCAATCAGTTAGCTTGCGACAATTAGGTACGACTGATATTGCATGATCCTAGCTAGCTGCACCCAGTAGTATGCACGTGTCTTAATTGTTGAACATGTTCAGAACTGTGAAACTGCAGTCTCAGCCCTCAAAACAGTTTTAGTGCTTGAAAACGAGATTTCTCACACAATGCAATTTTATAATTTGTTTCAATGCTAAAGATCGGAGTTGCATCATGTTTCATGCCTCAAACCAGAAAATGTCTCCTCCCGGAAGACCAGGGGGGTGTTTTACAAAGATCCTAATTTGAAATTAACTCTAACTGGCTCTAACTATCATGGACATGATGGGAGCTAGGCCATTTGTACTGTAGCATTGGAATAATTTTATAACATATTCATAAGCAAAAAAATAAAAGTATTTTAAAATGTTTATGAATGTCACATCAAGAACATGAAATCTCCTTGATAATAGAACATATTAATGGTTTAAATCGACATTTTGTATGCCTTTTTTAAAGAATCTTTACAACAACTAATCAAAGAAACTCATGGCTTTCCATGTCTAACGGTCCAACTTATAGTTAAGCTCAATGTGGAATCTTTATGCATCTTTTTACACCACGGTTCGCCATTCTAAACTAGTGTAGTTTGTGCGCCCTGCACAACACTGAGCAAGTATGTGTATTTCGCACCGTCGCTGAGCAAGGCGTTCACAAGATGGCACCGCGCGTCTGATTTACGACTCCGAACCACATATATTAGGTCTCGCATCTTGCTAATCTGGACCCATAAAACCCCGCTGGCTTCCTTTCTTAGTGTATTTGAAATGATACAGTTTATTGAGCAACAAACCGTTTTATTTAGTCACCAACTATAATGGTGAGCTGGGTAAGCTTTAGGTACCCACTATTAACAGTAAGCTATAGTTAATAGCAACTATATTCTGTCTTAAATTCTTAGCCACGTTATCCAATTTAGACTTGGCATGAAACTAAGCTAGCGGGCTTTTATGAATGTGAGCCCAGGATTTCAGTGAGTGTTATAATGTTCCGTTGATTAACAGTGTATGGATATATTGGTGCAGCTATATCGAAGATCTCTGTCGACGGGCTGGTCAATATTTGTGGACGACTGGAGGGCGTCTCTGTGGCTTCATGTTGGCCGGTATCGTCGGGACTGGGGGCTCCACAATCGGTGACAGTTTGCCTTCAGCCGCGAGTCTATCATAGACCTCCCTATATTATGACAACAAATATATAATATGTTATATAATATGATGACGTCATAATACAAGGAAATTGAGTGTTCCTATTGGTTGATTACCTAAGGGTTGACGTTTGATATAACCATGATAACAGCAATTTATGCACGGTTATGTGTGTACAAATTTCTAATATATTCAACTCAAAACCATGGACTATTGTATAATATGGAAGTCATGTTAAAATCAGGTAGCTGTAGAATGGAATCTCAATTTACATTTGTTTTTAAATCCAGTCAACTCTATGTATAAATATGTGCGATGAGTTGCAGAAATAGTGGTCTTTATAATAGGTGTTAGTTGTATGTAATATCTGATAATTTATTTGTTTTAATACAAAATGTATGTCAGTGACCAGTCATTAAGTATGGAGGTTTCAACATGCTCAAAGAGGCCATACAAAATATTTAGGGACACGAAAATATCATTTCATTAAACTATCCCAAATACATTTGTAGAAATCAATACTGAAATAATATTTCTGCATAAACGAAAACAAAAATAAACACTTACGCAAGCTTGATGGCCATGGAGTCGAAACTGCCAGGTACAATAGCGCCCGCAGCGGCAAGAGCCTCATTCTTGACAACGGCACTTTCCAGAGCGCTGTCCGTCCCACCCCCAGAATGGCCGAAGTAAGCGGGCTGCACATTTCAGATAGGAATTTTAAAAAGGCACAAACAATAGTTGTTGTTTTTTTTGTACATGTATTAACATAGCTATCATGCTTAATGATAAGAAGTTACTGAATGTACATGTGTGGAAATAGTCTTGACGTCGATGGGATTGAGTGCCTTACTCAAAACTATCACATACAGACGTACATAATAACAACATTAAAAGTGTCCACGAAAGCATAAAAGGATTGAAGTACGTATTTAAACATAATACAAACCCTTCACAGCAGTTTATTTTTCTTTCTTCTTATAATTTCCATATTAGGACTATATTAGTACAATTGTATAGGCCTGGAAAAACGTTCGGGCTAAATCTTGTTTCGTTCGGGCTAAGTCATCTCATTGTAACATAACAACATTTTCATCCCATATTTGGTTAATAATGTCTTATATTTGTGATATTTTCTGACTAAACAAACAAAAAATTCGGGCATGAAAGAGGTGAAGAGTTTTTTGTTGTTTTTGTTTTGCTTGCTTGTCAGATAAAAACAGGAAAAGTAATTATTCGGCCAAAATACCTCAGCCCCCTCCCCCCTCCCCCCCCCCCCTCCCCCCCCCCCCCCTCCCCCGTCTCCATGAGGAAAGTGTGCTCCTGCGCCCATGTTAGACACGTACCTCTTGTTTGTACTCGTCGGCGCTGGTCCCGATGCAGAAAGCAATGACTGGTTTGGTGATTTGTTTCTTCTTGATGGCTTCACAGACTTCGTACTCCTCTAGCCCACCAACCTGAAACACGACAAATCGTTTATCACATTCATAATATTATTCCGCATTATAAGTAAACAAACTGTGATTAAAAATTAAAGAAATTATATCACAGACTTCATATTTATCAAGTCAGCCAACCCCCCCCCCCCCCCCAAAAAAAAATAAATAATAATAATGACACGATTATTATCATTTATGAAATGCAATAATATTAATTTTTAGAAATGTGTACTGACCTCTCCGATGAGGATGAAACATTTGACCCGTGGGTTGTTGTGGAAGAATTTGACGTGATCCATAAACCCTGTTGCGGTGTACCTGAAATAAGATAATGAAAAATATAAACATTATAATCATTATGTCGCGAAATGCTAATTCAATGAAGACCATTCTGCTAAAAAATCTACTAACAAAATTGTAATTGTACTAAACTGAGAGTCGGTAGTGTATCCTAGCTTTCGATTATCATAGCAGAATCTTCATCAGGGCAACAATTACAATACAGACATGTTTGCACACGTACGCTAACAGTGGGGAAAAGGAGTCGGAAATACAGAAAATGGAATCAACAGTAAGGCAGTGAGAGTCATGACTGTGTAGCCATGTTTTGCACTGTATTACAAACATTTAAAGGCATGCACTTTTGAAATCTAGCCTGCAAACATAATAACAACCCATTCCACGTCATCATTTACTCACGTTCCACCGCCGAGTGAGATGCCCATGTAGAGGCCGTCCGTGTTTCGGTTGATGGAGACGCAGAGCTCGGTTGAAAGACCGCCGGATCGTGAGAGGTAGACGACGCTGCCCTGTCTGTACATCTTGAGGGAGACCACGTCCGTCAGCGGCCCACCGATGTCGCCGAAGAGATTGCAGCGGAACGACCCGGGCTTGAGCACATTTACTTGCAGACCGTGTTTAAACTGCAGGACGGGAACATAATTAAAAATGGAGTAAGAAATTAGTTGTTATTTGATAATGAATACGAAGGGGTAGAGGAGTCTGAGGAAGGTGGAGAGTGAAGGAAGGGGAAGGGAGAAGTCGGGAGGAAGAGGGTACAAGGAAGAAGTAGGCGAATAGAGGAGGTGGTGTTGGTCGAACTGAGTGACACTTTGGGTGTCGAGCTGGCTAACGTAATGGTTGACGAGTTAGGTGAAAGGTTGGGTGACTAGATGAGTGGCGAACTAGGCGTCAAGGTTAGTGACGAGTTGGGTGACGAGTTAGGTGATAACTTGGGTGACGAGTTAGGTGACGAGTAGGGTGACGAGATAGGTGATATGTTGGGTATCGAGTTGGGTGACGAATTGAATGTCGTGTTGGGTGCCGAGTAATGTGCAAAGGTTGGTAGCGAGTTGGTGCCGAGTTACGTGCCAGCGTTTGTGACGAATTGGGTGCCGAGTTAGGTGCCAATGTACGTGACGAGATGGGTTATGAGTTGGGTGACGAATTGGATGACGAATTTAGTGACGAGTTGGGTGACGAGTTAGGTGAAAACTTGGGTGACGAGTTAGGTGACGAGTAGGGTGACGAGATAGGTGATGAGTTGGGCATCTAGTTGGGTGACGAATTGAATATCGAGTTGGGTGCCGAGTTAGGTGTCAAGGTACGTGACGAGTAGGGTGATGAGTTGGTTGCCGAGTTAGGTGCCGAGTTAGGTGCCAATGTGGATGACAAGTTGAGTTCCGAGTTATGTGCCAATGCGGGTGACGATTTGGGTGCCGAGTTGAGTGCCAAGGTGGGTGACGAGTTGGAAACCGAGTTGGGTGCCAAGGTGGCTGACGAGTTATGTGCCAAAGTGGGTGCCGAATTGGTTGCCCAGTTAGGTAACGAGTTAGGTGCTGAGATGACCCAATGTTGTGCCGAGTTAGGTGACAAGTTTGGAGACAAGTTGTTTGACTAGTATCGAGCTGGTTGTGGTATTGTCGAGTTTTCAGAGGTATGGATTATGTTCAAGCTCTACAAATTCAGCATAACGTTACGAGTCAGGAGCACTGTCTTTCTGGGGACAGTCGATAACTGCTGAATGTGTTGCTGTCGGTGTAAGTGTGTGCCAGAATCATACATTTTTATAATGGCAACTGTTTGTTTTCAGGTCATACCTTGTTTTCAAAATGCATATTGAGTTGCTAGAGTAATTGTCATTTTGTCTTACCGAAGAGGGGCCGATCATGAGCACGTTCTTCTCCCTGGCGAGTAGGATCAGCTGTCGGGTCTGTCGCTCGCTGATGTGACCCACCATCATCACGATACACTGCACCTGTTAATCATAAACGTCAGGATATCAAGTATGAAAAATGGCGATGAGAATAACAACAACAACAACAACAACAACATACGCTAAATCGCGAATGACTGCATGGGTATTATTTTGAAAAATTTGGCAAAAAAGGAATATTAATTACGAGACTGATCCTGGCTGAATAGGAGTAATTATGTTGATGATAGTAGTGGTGGTAGCATACGTTCCAAATTAGGAGATGATTATGATGATGACGATGATGATGGTGATGATGAAGATGATGTTGATGATGATGATGATGATGATGATGATGATGATGACGATGGTGATGATGATGATGATGATGATGATGATGATGATGATGATGTTGATGATGAGAATGATGATGATGATGATGATGATGCTGATGATGCTGATGATGATGATGATGATGATGATGATGATGATGATGATGATGATGATGACGACGACGACGATGATGACGATGATAACAATGACGATGGCAATGTACAGTTGAATACAAGTTGTGTAATTGCACATGATATAGTCATTACCGCTCGGTTAGAGTAAGGGTTAGAGTAACAATGTTATCAAAATAAGATGAAAACATTACGTGGGAAATATAGTTAAAGGGGAATTAACCGTTATCCTTTTGACTTACTGGATGTGATGAGAGCATAACTCTTGTCATTTCTAGTCACTTATTTCCTCATGTATATTCCCAATAATGAAAATAATCAATATTTTATAGCCCACTGTCGTCTGCTTTCAATGCCAACAGGGGGCGGCCATTTCTTCAACTTCTCGCGGTGAAATGACGTGTCAGGCGGAGAGCACAATAGCGGGTTACGATAATGCTATTGTGTTCTCCACCTGCCACGTCATTTCACCCGAGTAGTTGAAGAAATGGCCGCCTCCTATGGGCATTGAAAGCAGACAACAGTGGTCCATAAAATATTGATTATTGTTGTAATCGGGAATATTCATGAGGAAATAAGTGACTAGCAATGATAGTAGTTATGCTCTCATCACATCCAGTAAGTCAAAAGGATAAGGGTTAATTCCTCTTTAAGAAGAATGTTAAAGGTAATTTACCTGTGGCTGATTTATGGCGTAGATGGCAGCCTTCAAAGCTACTGGTCCGATCCCTTGGTTCAAAACGACAGTCACGTCTTGGTGATTGGTAAGGGCTTCCGCCACACTCTTATACACTGGTATGGATACCTCGCCTTCTCCCCAGGGGCATATCTCTTCGTCATGTTCACTGTAAGGGATGTACAAATATTAGGGGTTAAATAGAAGTCAGAAAAAATGCTTTAAATAATTCACGTATAGGAAAGAAAATTAATTCAAACATATAAAGAAACTGACCAGAAATATATTGTCATTAAAAGAAGGCAAAGAAAATGGGATTCCAGAAAATGGGAAAATCAAGAGACCCGTATATTAGAGGGTTACCTGTCATGTGTTTGATCATGTATCGCTATTTCGTAAGTGAATATCTGAGCGAATTTCGATTACAGCCAGTCGTCTGAGTTTGTCTTCGTGTATGTGCACGTACTTGTTTGTGATTAATTAATTATCATGTATAATGTCAACCATAATATTTCAAACAACGGCACAGTCATTGGCATTGAGGTTGGACAAACGGGGCAAACATCGTTTATCCCGTTCAGGACTGGTCCCGAAAATATTCGGGCTTGAGTCTATAGAGATTGCGTGTTATACCAAAATCAATTCGTCCTCAACGGGTCAATAAAAAATGTCCGTCGCGCTGAATAGATATTAAGCATCTCGGTGCCAGTTGACCTATTCAAGGGTATATTTTGAGGGGGGAGTTAAAGGTCTTCTGGTTGATGTCTTTAATTTCCTTCCAATACTCAAGGAGTACGATGCTTTCAACTGCAGCCGGCGGGATTCCCAAACGACCACAAGACTAATTAGACGTCGTAAAACATATCTCACCAGTCCGGTCTGACGATAGCGGCGATGGAAGGTTGTTCTCTTGAGCACACATAGTCGAAGCCCACAATACCTTGAACTGCAACGGGCATACCACCGATGAGAATCGCCTAAGAAATGCAAAAGTAGAGAAAACATAATTTTAGTAACCCTCTCGTTGTTTATGAAATAATGAACTCATTTAAAATCTGTCGCATTGAAGTGTTTAAGAACGATTCTTGTAAATATATATTTCAAATTAGTAACGCACTCGTTTGGAAACAATATATTTACCCGAAGTCTAAATCACTATCACATGCCCATAAGTACATTTTATAGTACTAATCGGGATGATAAAAAATATGGCTGTTATTAAGATCAACATTATGTATATGTTTATATGCAGTGGCGTACCCAGGATTTTTTAAAGGGGGGGGTTTCTTCAGAAAAAAGTTTCTGTCAGTGGGGGGGGGGGGGGGGAGTTGTAGAAAATTTTCGAAGCCGAGACCAAGTACCTTCAAAAGACCGAGACCAAGACCCAGTGGTTGAGAATACTGTAAGCGAGGGGGGGGGGGGGGGGTAGTCGTAGAAAATTTTCGAAGCCGAGACCACAAATTTTCGACATTTTCGAGGCCGAGACCACGGTTTTTCGCAGTTTTCGAGGCCGAGACCACGGTTTTTCGCATTTTTCGAGGCCGAGACCATGGGAAGTGACGGTCGAGACCGCTAAAATTTGGTCTCGAGACCAGTTAAAATTTGAAAAGGGGGGGGTTCAAACCCCCCAAAACAGTCATTTTGGGGGTCAAAGGGGGGTTTGAAGGTGTGAAGGGGGCTTTTCAATTTATTTGTACAAAAAGGAGTTATAAGTGAAATAATTTTTTTTAATATTTCAATGTATCGCCTTTGAAAGCTTTGACTTTTTACCATTGTCTTTGGTATGAAGATGTGATCGGGTGAGAGATGTACCCATTTCTGGTCCCGTGTCTCCTCCCGTTCATACCCAAATGAGTTCTTATTTGAGTCGTCCTTTGCTAGCACTCTGTGTCCTCTACCTAATTCAAAGGGGCTGTTTCAATTAATATTTACGTAGATCAAACGTTATTAATTAATTAAATAAGTAAGGATTGCGATATAAACCCCTCAAAAAAAGTTCGGAAACTCAAGTTTGATCGATCATATCTCTCGTATTTTTTAATAAGAATACTCGAAATCGGTGTCACAATAAACCCTCATTATATACCTTTCAAACGGTGCATTATGTGTAGTGATTATGCAATTGGGGCGATTGCAGTAGCCCAGAGAATAGGGGGAGGCAGGAAGTGAAATCTCGCAAAATGGCCCCAATGCATTCAATTTACGAGTGCATGACCGTGTTGATCAGTTTTCTAAAGGTTAACATTCTATTGAATGCTGCCACCCTTTCCATTCATCAAAATTGTTGAATTGGATACCATTTTAATGGAAATTATCTCTTCATTACGATGGCATATTAATCGTAAGGATTATGCAAATGGAGTGTGTGCAGCGAACCGGAATATGGAGATGGGTCGAGTGTGAAATCAGACAAAAAGATATGGAGTTGACAAAAAATCAGAGCGTTGCATTTTTTTCGAGCTTTTGGGAGGATTTTGTAGCATTTCAAATAAAATATTCATGATCAAATATGATATCAACGGAAAGCCCAACAACTCTTCTGTACGAAAATGTGAAATTTATAATGATTTTTGTAAAGGGCGGCTGCAGGGAGATGAATGGGAGAGAGCCTCAAAAGTGACCCATTTTGAAACGCTCTGATTTCAAGGCACTATTCATGCGTTTTCAATTGAATTCCTCTCATTCATGGCCAACTCATTCAAGTCGCATTACATCCTCTACACAATGGTATACAGATACCGACACCAAATCAGAGCGTTTTGAAATGGGTCACTTTTGAGGCTCCCCCACATTCATCTCCCTGCAGCCGCCCTTTACAAAAATCATTATAAATGTCGCATTTTCATACAGAAGAGTTGTTGGGCTTTCCGTTGATATCAATTTAAAGCATGAATATTTTATTTGAAATGCTAAAAAATCCTCCCAAAAGCTCGAAAAAAATGCAACGCTCTGATTTTTTGTCAACTCCATATCTTTTTGTCTGATTTCACACTCGACCCATCTCCATATTCCGGTTCGCTGCACACACCCCATTTGCATAATCCTTACGATTAATATGCCATCGTAAGGAAGAGATAATTTCCATTAAAATGGTATCAAATTCAACAATTTTGATGAATGGAAAGGGTGGCAGCATTCAATAGATTATTAACCTTTAGAAAACTGGTCAATACAGTCTTGCACTCGTAAATTGAATGCATTGGGGCCATTTTGCGAGATTTCACTTCCTGCCTCCCCCTATTCTCTGGGCTACTGTAATCGCCCCAATTGCATAATCACTATACATAATGCATCGTTTGAAAGGTATATAATGAGGCTTTATTGTGACACCAATTTCGAGTATTCTTATTAAAAAATACGAGAGATATGATCGATGAAACTTGAGTTTCCGAACTTTTTTTGAGGGGTTTAGATCTGACTTCTTATCCTTGTCTTTGGTGTGAGGTTATGATCGGGTGAGAGGTGTTGTATCTATTGCTTGTTCCCTTGCTCCTCCCGTTGATACCCAAATGAGTTCTTTTTTTAATCGACCTATGCTGGCAAATTATTTATTCGACCTTGTGTCAAGCCCGGTGGTGTCACTTCACTTTGGTCGTGTGTACGCGCGTGATCGTTCACAATGCCGCGAAAGAGGGGGTAACTTTTCGCGTATGTTCGCGAATATTAAATGCTCGCGGAAATTTTAAAAAGGGGTATATAATACTTGAATTGCGACAATAGCCACCTCAGTCTCCTTGCAATATAATAAAGTTGTATTTTATGTATATTATATAATACGTAATTTGTAAATACTAACACATTACGTGCACTTAAAAAAAAAACCCCACATCAGGTTTGCATTATAATTTTGAAGAGAAAAAAATAGTAAAGAAATTGGCAACAATAGTCTCTCTAGACTGATTGCCATCAAATTTAAAAACAACAACAACAACAATAGGGGGTCATGTTTCACTTCGAGAATGGTCATGTGTTATACCTTGGACTATGAAAATACACATACGGGATGTCAAGAGGCTGTTACAATTTATTGGTACAAAGGAAATCATTATATTTCAAATGATATTATGAGTAACGGTTGCCATACATTTGTTATGACTTTGGCTTCTTACCCGTGTCTTTGGTGTGAAGATGTGATCGGGTGAGAGGTCTCTCGTGTGGCCATTCCTGGTCCCGTTGCTGTTACCATTCATATTGATTATATTGATTTTGGCAACTGGGTCGACTTGCTTGACCTGTCGGGATAAGAATAATGATAGCAATAACAATAATTATAAGCGTTCTTCCGACGTGCTGACGTGAAAAGATTATTGAAGGCGCTAACAAACAAAACAAAAAAGGAAACGAAAATAGCAAAATAAATAAAAAAGTGATTTCACCATTTTGATATGTTCGGCAAAAAATAAAGTTAGTTCAGCACGTTCTACAAAATAAAAGACTGCATCCTTTTGTACTAAAAGGCAAAGGGTACGTGTCTATTTGAGAGGGCGTGAATGCATCTCGCCCAGTACCCTCACTAAAAATCTTGTGAAGCAACGGCCCCCACCCCCACTTTTTTGTTAGTTGCCCCCACTTTCAGCGCATTACATTATGTAAGAAAATCATTTCCTGTTATGCTATGTTTGGCTTTGGAAATTACGTGCGTGCGTTTATTTTCGTTTTGTTTTTATTAGTTTTGTATAAGTGTTTGTGTTTGTGTTTGTGCTGTATTTGTTAGTTTAACTATATATGTGGGGATTATTAGGTTACTGTTTTACCCGATATACGCGAGGGTAGTTGACTCTCTCAGGCACCCCTTCCAGTGCATAGCGGATCATGTCTGCCACTGGAACCTCACCACCGAATACATGAACCGGAATACCTGTCCAGGAAATTCAAATACAGTAGTCAAGCATTGGCATAATTAAAGTACATTTTATAGTTTCGAGTTTGAAACGTAATTTAGGCTTGTAAAATCGTACTCATTGCCGTTGTAAACTCTTGATTTTGAGACGATATTTGAAAACGTAACTAATGTAGCTTTAATAAGATTTTAAAGTTGACATTTTGCTCGACACCTAGTTGTAATGAATGGCCTTCAATTGTCGCCTATAACTATGAAATTTGCCTACAGTAACGTTTGTGTAGATTAATTTACAAACGTCTTTACTAAGCATGATCTTTGATTATATAGAAATGTAGAAATGGTTTGTCATCTTACCTAGTTCTGCCAGAGAGGGCGGAATCACTTCATTCTGTGAATCGACGATGCCGACGGTTGATCGGATGAAAATCGATACCTTGTGATCGATCAGCTGCTCTTTGTATTCTTTCAGTGCTTTCATCATTCCCTAAGAATGGAATGCAATCAAATTATCGTCAGATATTGGTCGAAATGCAATACATTGTGATTGATTATTTGGTATATCAATATATATATTGATTGATTTTATTTTATTTCAACAAGGTAAAACCCAAACGGTCAAATTACTGGTTTTCATTTGGGCCGTGTAATAGCATGCAAATAGACATTGAATAAACATGCAAGAGATATACAGCATTTACAAACTAAAATAAATGCATAAGATGGAAGACAATAGTGAAGTAGAATCATTCATATTAATATCCAATGGAACGATGAGCAAAAATTAAAGCATTGAAACTAACGAATTAAAACAATATAGATTGTTTTGTTTCTTTATAATATATATTGTATGAGATATTCAAATCGCAATGGCATTTCGAAGCATTCGCTTAAAAAAGAAACTATCAACTTCCGTGTCAAAATGAAAAAATATAGTGGCTAATTCTTTCAGAAAAAGATGATAACACAGATGATAATCTGCGCTAAAATGCTATAAAGTGCTTCAAAAAAGTGTCATCAAACTGCAAACCAGAAACCAGAATTAAAGAAGATGCTCATAATTATTATGCTAGTTCAGGCCGAGATAATGTCCTAGGATTGACGAGACGTCAGCTACAATGCAAAGAAAAACAAAATAATAACTGGTGACTTACCACCCCGGGACCGATCTGATTGGCTAGAAGTGTTGTGACGTCAATGGCCTGGCTTCCGGTGACGACCACCTTGCCTTTTGGATGCTTCCCCGCGGCGAGCATCAGATCCAGTACTGTCTTTGTGAAGCCGTACATCTGGACGGGGTTCAGCGGACCGGAGAACTGAGCGTAGCAGCCAATTTCGTGCGCGAGACCGATTTGCCTTGCAGTATCACTGCAGAGAAAGAGACACAAGTGATTGAATAGACTAGATTTTATGAAGAGTATGTTTTATCAAAGTAAACTTAATTGTTGCCTGTATATTTTTTTAAGAATCTTGCTAATTCTATATATCGCTCATTTTATTAATGGCCTATTATTTGCTGAGTATTGATTAATTATTGCGGGTCACTGTATTTGTATGACACATTGTAATTGTATCAATTCAAGATGCGTACACTTCTATGTCCATTATGAGAAATATGCATTTATGGGTGGGCACATATATACGGTTCATTTTTATTCATTCTGACATTATGTATGAAACAGTGTGTGGTCATAGCAGAAAGTTGAATTCAATATGAAGTCAACTCGATTTTTCCGCGCCATCTAGGTCTCGACCAAATCTGAGTTTTTTTTATTTTTTATTATTCAAGATCGTTAACTTGGAGCCATATCCTGCTTACCCTTATAACTTCCACGCCAATCAACGATCAAATGATTTGTTATTAATGTTCTCATGTAATAGATGACTATCGTATCGTTTCCTTTGCACTTAATTGCTTCTTTTTTTAAATGACAGTTGGAGTTTTGATAACTATACGACACTTTGTCTACCCTGTCAATTCGCAAATCAATTGGTGCCCTCACGTTTTAGTCAGAGTGACTTGGGTATACTGTATCTTGTTCCAAATCTGGAGTATTCAAAGATACCTTCCGGATACGTAAATTATAATATTAACTCAATAGATTGGTAATAAGGTACAAAAAAACAAGATGGGGAACGCAAAGTCCAGTAGGGAACAGGTTATACGGGGAACTAACCCTAAAAGGAGCGATATGCCGCCCCCGCTGATGGCCGACCAAATCCTGGCTTTTCTGTTCAGCAGTGTCATTTTCACGTTTGCTGGTGTGCCGATTTCTAGAGTTGAGACGAAACGTTCCTAAAAGCAAAACAACATTAAAATGGAATGACATATATTTTAAACATTTATCTAAAAGCGAACATGATTTTGGTGTATATAAACTTGTTTTAATCGAGTTAAAGCTAAACGTTCCTAAAATAAAATTTTTTTAAAGAAAATTAAATAACATACAGTTTAAAAGTTCATCTATAGGTAAACATGACTTTGGTGTTTGATTATACTGGTATTTTCGAGTTGAGACAAAATTTTCCTAAAAAGCAGACAAAATAATATAATTTCAAAACTTTATCTGAAGGTGAAACGTGACTTTGGTGTTTAAATTGTGCTGGTATTATTCGGTTATGGAACTATTTCGAGTAAATCATAGACATTTTCTTCTATTGGTGCAATAAAATTCAGGGCCACTTTGTCTTGGCGAGGTAACATGCTGGTACTTAATTTCGTTTTATTTCTATTTGGTTTTAATTTGAGTTATTTTATATATTAACTACCGGAACTGTAAATTGCCTGATATTGGTTTAAAAGCTTCTTTTTCAGCAAGGCCGTGAGTAAAATACTGCCAGTAAAAGGACAGTTTCCTCTTCGGTTGGGAGTCTTCCAAAGGGTCTAGAGGGAACTGCAACACCCCCCCCCCCCCCCCCCCCCCCCCATCGCTCCTTGCACATGGGTGTGGCTTTGGCGTCCAACTGTGCGGCTAGATAATATGTGTTGGCTTATTTACGTATTTTCTTTGCCGCAGAGATAAAGTATATAATTCCACTTTCCACTTTCAATTTAAAATTGTCTTTCTTGTTCGTAACGTTACCAGGGTTAGTAAAAACATTCATCGGTTCGCAAGACACAAGTACTGTACCGAAGTGTGATATCACAGCTGTTCATTGCCATGCATATGTAATTGCTCTAAACAATGTCAGACAAGCTAGATAATTCTGACATAACGGTTGCTATCAAGGCAATGGTCTAGATCCAACCCACTAGTAAAAGCCCAAATAATAGGACAAGTTGTTTAGAACCATTACTATGATGTACATTAACACAAGAATGTGTCATAATTACTTCGTTACTCAAATAGTGTTGCAAGTATAAAAAAGGACTGTTACCTCTTCGGTCGGTAGCCTCCCGAAGGGTCTGGGGAACTGCACCTTCCCCCATCGCTCCTTGCACATGGGTGTGGCTTTGGTGTCCAGCTGCGCGGCCAGATCTAACACGTACACCCTGTCGAGAACGACTGCAAAAGGTAGAGGATGATAAATAACCAAGAATATAGTAAGACGTTTGATGAAATGCGTAGTAGTAGACGTAGTAGTAGTATCAGTAGTAGTAGTAGTAGTAGTAGTAGGAGTAGGAGTAGGAGTAGGAGTAGGAGTAGGAGTAGGAGTAGGAGTAGGAGTAGGAGTAGGAGTAGGAGTAGGAGTAGGAGTAGGAGTAGGAGTAGGAGTAGGAGTAGGAGTAGGAGTAGGAGTAGGAGTTAGTAGTAGTAGTTAGTAGTAGTTGTTAGTAGTAGTTGTTAGTAGTAGTTGTTAGTAGTAGTTAGTAATAGTAGTTAGTAGTAGTAGTTAGTAGTAGTTAGTAGTAGTTAGTAGTAGTTAGTAGTAGTTAGTAGTAGTAGTTAGTAGTAGTAGTAGTATTAGTAGTATTACCATCATTTGCAAAAGTTTAAGACCACCCTTCCAAAATGCAATAACTAAAAAAACACAACAAAGTTAAACATATTTATTTTTCAGACATACTTTTATTTTTAACGCATAACCTTTGTATCACACTTGAACTGCTGGGCTTATACCATTACCAGCAACAAAAAAAGTACATGGGGGCGGCGGGCGAATTCGCCCCCGAAATGCCCAAATTCGCCCCCGGAAAAAAATGTTTTTATTTGTTTTGGATTTTCGAGATTTTTTGTGGGAATTTTCTGTTTGGATTGTGATCAAATGCTTATAAAATGATCACTTACAGCATTATAGCTTATTAATAGCCCCTGAAATTCGAAAAAGAGCCTGAAATTTGTAACCCCCGAAAGTTGGAAAAGTAGCCCCCGAAAATGGAGCCCCCGAAAATTGAGCCCCCGAAATAAAAATATTAATTTTTTCGCTGACCATTACTCTTTTGCTACTGACCACTGTAGTAAACATGTTATGTAATCATTCAATAAGACAACAAAATGCAGTCCAAATTATTGAAATACGCACAAATTCCCAGGTGGTCTTAAACTTTTGCAAATGATGGTAGTAGTAGTAGTAGTAGTAGTAGTAGTAGTAGTAGTAGTAGTAGTAGTAGTAGTAGTCGTCGTCGTCGTCGTCGTCGTCGTCGTCGTCGTCGTCGTCGTCATCATCATCATCATCATCATCATCATCGTCGTTTATTATCATCGTCGTTTATTATCATCGTCGTTTATTATCATCGTCGTTTATTATCATCGTCGTTTATTATCATCGTCGTTTATTATCATCGTCGTTTATTATCATCGTCGTTTATTATCATCGTCGTTTATTATCATCGTCGTTTATTATCATCGTCGTTTATTATCATCGTCGTTTATTATCATCGTCGTTTATTATCATCGTCGTTTATTATCATCGTCGTTTATTATCATCGTCGTTTATTATCATCGTCGTTTATTATCATCTTCGTTTATTATCATCGTCGTTTATTATCATCGTCGTTTATTATCATCGTCGTTTATTATCATCGTCGTTTATTATCATCGTCGTTTATTATCATCGTCGTTTATTATCATCGTCGTTTATTATCATCATCGTTTATTATCATTATGTTGCATTGAATCCCGCTTACCTAATGGGTTGATCTCCAGAAAAGCAAAGTGGAGTTCCCGATACAGACGCAGTAGATCTACGATGAAGCCAGATAATTTCCTGTCAATAAACAAATATTTAACAATGAACCCAAAATTAAATCAAGAGTAAATCACTATAGCTGAAATCTAGATAGTTAACATTCGTATTACAGCTGGTAGCCATATTTTAACTAATGATCATATAATGTCCTGTAATGTACCAGTATATTCAGATTTAAAATAATAACATATGCAAAACTAACTCGATTTTTAAAAAACCCGTTGATTAACGTTCAAATAAATTCTGTATAAAAACCTTCAAACATTCTTGTCCCACATAGTCGAACACATGCATGACAAGTCATGTAGGTGGTTTTAAGTGCACATTTTCTCCTTATATTTAGTTTAAATTATTTTATCAAAATTGGGGGCGGCACGGGAGGAACGTTACAAATGCAGTAAAAAAAAACATAAGGGTACAAATTAAAAAAATTAATAAAAAGATTATTAAAGAAATACAAAGTGTTCTCCCTAAATCATTCACGTGCCTCTAAATCATTCCAACCATGCTACGCCCACTGTTACCTATAATAAATGTTAAAACCACGTTCCTATGGAAAACACTAATATCATATTTTGATAATATTTTATTTCCTAAAAAAGGAAAGATTTAAAAACGTTTAATTTCTATGTGCATGTTAATGAGAATTGCAAAGTTTAATTTGCTACATACCCAATGCTATTATCTAAAAAATGTTGATATAATTCCTATAAACGGGCTATATACCCTTTCCAAGTTATCTTTTTTGTATAATAATGAAACTAAATCAAACGTCTATATTACAAAACAAATATAACCAGATACAACCAATGTTACAGTGAATGGAAAACTGATGTAAGATCGTCCACCCGAAATTTCTTTTTACAAACAAAAGAAATATTATTACATAAATTCAGCTTTTGATACGGTGGAACATGACATTCTGATTCACGGGCTACAACCATTTGGTGTCAGTGGCCTCGCCCTCGATTGGTTTAAATCATATTCGTCCAATCGCTCACAATGTGTCAGAGTTAACGACGCCACTCGGTGGGTGGGTGGACCACTACTTTTTTCTTTATACCTCCAACCTATCAGCCAAATTTTCTGTGAACACAATATTAGTTACCATTGTTATGCAGACGACATCCAATTGTTTATTTCATTCCCCACATCTGTTAACCAGTTGCTTACGGGAACCAGGTGGGCTATGTACAAAGTCTATGGGGATTTCAGAATCTCGTAGTGAATGGGTTAATACTCTTTCTAGCACAATTACAAAACTTGAGTCTTGTCTTGATGACGTTCAAATTTGGATGGAAAGAAATGGCTTAAAGTTGAATGATGGGAAATCAGAGTTTGTATTGGCTTCCTGTTGAGAAACGCATTTCCTTTAAAATTCTATTACTTGTACAGTATATCATTCACTTCATTCATCTGCCCCGGCCTACTTACAAAATAGCATCACAATGTACACTCCTTCACGTAGTCTTCGCTCGTCTAACACACAATCCCTTCAAGTACCCAGAGTAAAACTCTCATGGGGAGATCGTTCCTTCTCATACCTTGGCCCAAAACATTGGAACGATCTCCCCATTGAAATTCGCCAATCACCTTCCTTAGATACCTTTAAAACTCTGTTGAAAACCTATTTATTTGAACAATAGGTGTACTCTAATTTGTTATTGTATGTTTGTCTGTTTGCTTGTTTATTTATTTTCTTTTTCCCAAAGCGCCGCGAGCGTCGAAAGACGGAACGTGCGCTATATAAGTATCCACTATTATTTATTTTATTATTGAATTGAGATTTTAAAAATTACCCTTTCTTCTCCTCATGAACATTGTCCAGGAGAACTTTTGTCACTTCTCCTTCACTCGTTTCTTCGCTTAGACCAACCAGCATCTTTTTAGCCTGTTGAAATAAGTACAAGTTAATGGTATTAGTAATGGCCCGGTCAGATATCAACGGATAGCGGAAACGAATGCCCAACGAATAGACATTTTGCGAAATGAAATTATCCGGTGATGAAAGTCGTCTCCATTGTTTTATGTACAAAACATAGAACAACGTACATCACCGGACAAGGAACGGACAAGAAACGCATACGAACGGATGGAAAAGTTAGCTCTCCGTTTGACGTCCGTTTACGCAATCCGTTGATATGTGACCGGGCTATGAAGTAGAAGTATAATGCGACGTGTATATTACCTTGACAGGTTCTTATGTAATAGGCTTTCTACAATTAATTCATGATTCAACTTCATGATCTTTTTTTATCGAGTGTGTAACCCTGTAATTTGTTAATAGCATCATACCCATACTGTACTAAATAATGTATGTATATAATTATGGAGCGATCATTTGTTATACATGTAGTTCGTTATTTCATAAATATGAAACTTCCCATTGCTATTCAATCTAGTTAGGATCAGTATCCATGAACAAGTCACGAGATATCGTGTTGAAGAAGAAGAAGAAGAAGAAGAAGAAGAAGAAGAAGAAGAAGAAGAAGAAGAAGAAGAAGAAGAAGAAGAAGAAGAAGAAGAAGAAGAAGAAGAAGAAGAAGAAGAAGAAGAAGAAGAAGAAGAAGAAGAAGAAGAAGAAGAAGAAGAAGAAGAAGAAGAAGAAGAAGAAGAAGAAGAAGAAGAAGAAGAAGAAGAAGAAGAAGAAGAAGAAGAAGAAGAAGAAGAAGAACAAGAATGCGTAAACTATGCGGAAACTGTGCGGAAAGTATGCGCAGCCGATGCGCGAACTATATGCGAAAGCTTGTCGTGAACCATGCGTGCCACAATACCGATGATCCGCATTGTCACGGCTAGTTTCCGCATAGTTTCGGCACTGTTTCGGCACTGTTCCCGACAAATTTTGTCGTGGACTAGTCGGGAACAAATTTTGAACATTTTGACAATTTCGTTCCGCATTTCCACATCCTCCCGCATGGTTTCAGCACTGTGTCACGCATCCTTCCCGCATGGTTTCGGCACAGTGCCGAAACCATGCGGATCCAAAATGCGGAGAAGTGTCATCCTTCATATATACAGATATGCAACTCTCTATGAATATGCAAAAACTCTGACCTTTTGAACGTTCTTTATTCTATTTTTAAGTCACGAGATATCGTGTTGATTGATGTTTTCCAAACAACCTGCAAAAATAATTATTCCAAGGGCATCGAAATTTTCTTTTTCGGTCATAATTAAAATAACATTAATATGCAGTTAATAAAACTATGTGTTTTTCTAAAATTTGCCATCGTAAGTGTTGAAAACAGTAACACTTTATATCCTTCATACAGATATGCAACTCTCTATGACTATGCAAAAACCAGACCTTTTGAACGTTCTTTTTTCTATGTTTACATGATTTTCTTGACCTACGTATATAAGTACGAACACTCATATATGCGGGCAATATATTTGTATGCAACTCTATTATAATAAAAGAATAGTTAAATCAAAGGGTCGTTTTCTTTGACGCGCTGACATGCAATAGCAATTCACCTGATGCAAAGTGATATTCACTTACTCATTGCACTTGACTTAATAGTACACAGTTGAAAGTCTCCACTACATACTTTCGAGTACAAGACTTAAATCATACATATCGTCATAACAAAAGAGAAGTTGGGAAAACTGAAACATATGCCATGTTTCTATCGGTTATACGAATGTAACGAGGTATATGAGTACCACTATTTGGTCTGAAGTACATTTTTTGGATTTTGAAAATGTAACTAGATCCCTTTAATTATATGAGTGCCTTCATGGGCGTAGATCTGTCATTGATACCTATTCATCAGGAGGGATGATCTATTCATTCATCCCCCCCTGATGAATAGGTATTACGTAAGTATCTACGCCCATGAGTGCATGTATCTTCTTGGGTAGTGGTTCCCTTTAAGATTGTAAAGCTGGGCGCATGCGCACTTACCACCTCGTCTACGTCACCAACGTCCACCCCACCCTGGTGGTGGAACATAATGACGTCATTCTCAAGTTCGGAGTAGATCGACAAAAAGAATTCGTCTCGTTTCGGGTCATGTCGGATGAACGGCTCGATGATAAACTGACGCAGCCTGCCCGTCACTCCGTCAACCTATGATATCAACATTGATAGAAGAATAAGAAGAAGAATTTTTAATTTCCTGGACAAAACAAACGAAAACTTTTTGTCAGATCTGCTTTTTGTTGGTGTCAAATATGAACAAATATACTCGACATTAGGACCTCTTATTTTAAATGTGATATATATTAATGATGTCTTTTAATTTCGTTTATGCATTGAGAAAATGTGTTTTGTTTTAATTCATATGGTATCATAAAGAATCTAAGCTTTTCGTAAAAGAAATATTGTTATGAATATGCATTTTAAGTCAAACATATAGAGAAACTGACCAGAAATATATAATGTGATTGAAAAAGAGCAAAGAAAATGGGATTCCAACGGGATTCCAATGGAATTCGAACCCGAAACCTCCGGATTGCTAGACCGGTGCTCTTACCGACTGCGCTATAGAAAACCCTAGTACGGCGTTCGTCCCTGAAACAGACAATAGAGTGCGTATACAAAAAAAACGTTACACTTTTGAAAAATCTGTCGAAATTACATTTCAAAATATTTAGAAGATTTTTTCATGTCGATAGATGCCCAATAGTCTCATCTATCAAGTACCACTAACAAACAAAATTTTCGTTCACGCTTGGGCGAACACTGACTGTTTTTAGCCAGAGTGTGAAAAATGACTTGCGCCAAATTGAAAGAAGAGGGAAAATTAAACCCATTCAAACAAATTGCTCTTTGCCATAATTTTAATGATTTCATTGCTTTATGCCAGAAAATTCCTAGACAATCATAACATAATCCTAATTTTATGCAAAAGAGCAATTTGTTTGAATGGAAGTACTTATTCAGATTGGCGCAAGTCATTTTTCACACTCTGGACAAAAACTGTCAGTGCTCACCCAAGCGTGAACAAAAATTTGTTTTGTTAGTGGCACTTGATAGAAGAGACTATTGGGCATCTATCAACATGAACAAATCTTCTATACATTTTGAAATGTAATTGTGACAAATTTTTCAAAAGTGTAACGTTTTTTTTTTATACGCACGGTATAGACAATATAACAAGCCTACGTATATTTAGCCTTTAGTCAAGGCTCTAGATGGCTTGGAGATTCTCTATGCGATCGCGAGCAAGCTAGCTGTGGGGGAGCACGGGGTCAGCGAGCGGGATGAACTGGCTCCCATATGGAGCCTTTATGAACTTAACACACATTAATTTATTAATGAGATGAAAACATTAACCAATCAGATCGCTAGATGCGGGTGACCTCTGCCTGACTCGGGGCCTAATACACGATATTGCCGTGGCGTGTTCCATCATGACACAGGGGTTTATTTAGTATCAGACATTAATATTATCATAACTATTATAATGATCAAATATGAGATACATCAGAGTAAAACTGGTGCATAGAAATACCTTTTTTGTATCCATACCAAATCTCACCTCTTTATTTTAAAAGAAAGCAACATATTTTGTAATGACGTACCCTATTCATATAATGGATGCGTCCGCATCTATTGTTTAACGTGTACGGCCTACGCTAGTATGTTGCGGAGACCCTCTAACGACCAGTAACCGTGTATTGTGCAAGAAAGCGTGTTTGGTTTTACTTGGTTTTACTATGCAGCTTGATTGTGTGTCTAAACAAAGACTAACACTCGCAAACGGCTGATCTACCATCCCGTGGTAGATGAATATTCGTTATTTAATAGGTTTACATTATAAATAAACAACAACCAATGTGCAAAGAGAGAAAGACTCTCGCTCCGCTCGCGTAATTGTGCATATAGCGTGAGAGTCTTGACGAAAGACTAACGTATATTCGACGTAATATCCAATGATGTATTCCCTAACCTCATATGCTTGTGCTTTGGAGAGGTTTGGGACAAAATTAATTGCATTATAATAACTTGGAGATTCTGAATTATGTGACCTAGGCTTCGTTGCATAAAGAGATACAATCGACTGTAAGTTACAATTATTGTAAGTCAGATAATGTGTCCTAAGGCTATGGTCGCAACTCAGAGCGGTGACCGACCGATTTGTAGCCTGCTCGGTCCCCGCTGGAATTTAGGCATCGCCCAACGATTTTTGGAGAAGTCGAGCAGGCTGTATAGAGCCCCAGCGATGCCTGGGCGGTGCCCTGTCGATTTCCCGTCGGTCGCCGGTCGATTTTAGGTCAAAACTGGGCGAAATCGGGGAGCTGGTATATTACGGTATCGTTATTTTTTTTAATCTCATGATTGTCCCTTCTATTCTTTGTTTTCTTTGTTATTTTAGCTTTTGACGTACCTGTATTTCTTGCGCAGATTTATCTTGTATCCATTTCCGGGCGACATCGAGAGTTGTGTTTATTTTGAGCAGTCCCAACTTGCCCCGTCTTTTGATGCCCTGGTCCGGTTTTATGACGATAGCCTGGAAATTAATGGTAAAGATAAGAAAAAAAACACTTCAAAAATACGGGTATATGTTGGCACGAAATCAAAATAACAGACATCATTTATTTAAAATTAAAATTTAAATGAATATGTACAAATTGTAGTATACAGGCAACAGAAATACGGGTATAGGTATGTTAGCACAAAAGAAGAGACATAAAAGCGCATTAGAATGAAATAATACTTTATACTAATAAATTGTAATGCACAAGAAAAAACGATAGGAATGCGGGTATAATTTGTTGGCACATAAAGAAAAGACAGAAATTATTCAATTTACATAAAGTAATAGTCAATATCAATCCATGGTTATATACACGAACAAACACACCACAAAAATACGGGTATTGTATGTTAGAACAAAAAATTATTCAATTTAAATAAAATAAACATTAATATTCCTCAATTGCAATAAACCAGCAAAATATGTAAACACACGGGTATTGTGTGTGGGTATACAAAATTAAAAGAAAGACATTGTTCTCAATGTAAAACAATTATGATAGTAAATATTAATGGACGCGCGCTTATGATTGGTATTGTGGTATACTTTAATGCTCTTGATATCCATCGTACGGAAACTCGTAAAAAATATATTCGAATCATGCTTACTCATGTTTTCTTATGTCATACTAAGTAGTGCTTCAATCGTGTCCGTCTTCTTTATCCTTTATCCTTTCTTTATCCTTTCTGATTGCCTTTTTTTCGCCTTTTTTTTCTTCATTTTTTTAAATACAATGTTGCCTCATTTGTATTCTCTAGACGCTCTACGTTATAACAGACGTTAAAACATTATTGCATTCATGAATTTCCACCCAAAAGGGGTTAACAAGAATCCACTGATAATTAATTATACTAATTTAAATTAAAAAATGAATTTCGATAATCATTTTACAAAATAACGGGATTATGAACAGATTTTTTTTTTCATTTTGCAAAAGCACAAACTAGCTCATGAATATTTATGAACCTATTACAAATCACTGGAAATGTTGTGGTTTAACGGTATATTCGTATTTATGTCTACAAGAAACTAGGTTTTTTAACAGGTTTACCTGTTTTGTTTTTTCACAGACCTGGGTAGTAAAATAAACTGCCTGTGTTGTTAGCATAGGCCTAGGTCTACAGGATTTGTTCTGTTTTTATAAAATAAATTGTCGCTTTTTGACAGGAAAATTGACGCCAGTAAATAAAAACAGAACCATGCGAACATTTGTACAACAAACAGGGAAAGTTGCAAATAGTACGAAAACCCGTTTATTAACAGTTATGAATGTAGATAATTGTAAATAAAAGATAATTTCCACAAACTAACAATATTTCAGGATAAATTCTGTAAAATTGATAAAACGGTGAAAAATTGTAATTTTAAGGGCAAAAAACCCTGCAATTTTACAGTTATTGTTTTTGTTATTAGAAAGTATTGTCTTTTTACAGGCGATTGCGTATTTTCACAAGCCTGTCTTGAAAATATATAGGCCGACTTGTAATCATACATGGAATCTTTAAATTACTGGAAAATGTGTGGTTTAACGGTATATTTGTATTTAGTGTTTACAAGAAACTGTAGGTTTTCAACAGGTTCCCTGTTTTTGAACAGACCGGGGTAGTAAAAAAGAGCCTGTGTTGTTAGCATACATATTTTTTTTGTTTATAGAATAAATTGTCGTTTTTTAACAGGAAAATGTTCGTAAATAAAATCAGAGCCATGCGAACATTTTTTTTTTAAAACAGGGACAGTCGTAGGTAGTACAGGAAACCCGTTTATTAACAGTTATGAATGTAGGTAATTATAAATAAAAGATGATTTCCCATAAACTAACAAGATTTCTGTTATTTTACAGGAAAAGTTCTGTAAGATTGATAAAACGGTGAAAAGTTGTAATTTTAAGGGAAAAAAACCCTGTAATTTTACTACTACTACTAATAATAATAATAATACTGTTGCTACTATTGCTGCTACACATCGTTACAAAATTGGTCAGCAAGTCCGCTATTAGCATATTGGCATCCAAACGCAATCGTTATGAATTAATTGACAGTTTGAGAAAATGAAACAGGTTATAAATATAATACAAACAACTTATTTTCGAATGACCTTCATACGAATTAGAATGCTAAGAAAAGAATTTGAACTACAAATTATACATACGAATGACATACTAATGTACTCAACAAGTAGGGGGGGGGGGACATGACATGACATGATATCATCACGTACCCTAAAAATGGGATACATACATCGGGTATCATGAAATTGATACGAGCAAAATAATCCCATAGGACTATAGGACTGCTAATGATAGCAGATAACGGGGCTATCTGCCTTTCTATAAAGGGCATATGGGGGTGAAGTTTAGGTATAATCCAGCGAGATTCGAGGAAACTCACTTCAGTTGAGACAAAAATGTTATAATTCTGGGCAAAATCATATCATTTATTTTTGGCACGAATGTGGCGAAGACCCGTTTTGTTTGGGGGTTTTCGGTACATCGTGTGTGTTTGTTTCAATCTGTTTGGTTTGTTTGAGTGTTTTTGTTGTTTTTGTGTTAGTTTGTTTGTTTGTTTGTTTGCTTGTTTGTTTGTTTTTTTCTTATTTTTAGTATGTGTATTGATTATGTTGATTAGCTTGGCTTTCCTATTTTTGTTTGTTTCTTAGCATATTTATTTGTTGTTTAATTTGGCTTGGGTTTGTTTGTCTGTTTTTGTGTGTAACCCAAGCATTTTTGTGTAAATTGTAAAAACAAAATGACACATTATGTTTCATTACATTTATTTTTACACATATTCCAACAGTCATCACGCATTTCAAGTAAGCATAATGTTCTCGTATTTATATTTGTATTATTATCAAATATTTTGTGTTAATTTAACGGGTGCGGTTCGTTATTCCGAAGGTTCGTTATTCCGAAGGTTCGTTATTCCGAAGGTTCGTTATTCCGAAGGTTCGTTATTCCGAACACGCAAATTTCCTATACCTGCCCTGAGTGTTCGTTAATCCGAAAATGAAATAGGGTTCGTTAATCCGAACATTTGTTGCATTATTCCGAAGGTTTGTTATTCCGAAGGTTCGCTATTCCTAAAATGAAATCGGGTTCGTTATTCCGAAGGTTCGTTATTCCGAAAATGAATTAGGGTTCGTTAATCCGAAAATGAAATAGGGTGTGTGTGCGTGTGTGTGTGTTTGTTTGTGTGTGTGTGTGTGTGTGTGTGTGTGTGTGTGTGTGCACTGGCGTAGTAGTCGGGGGTTGTCATGGGCCCCCTCCCAAATCAATTTAATTCATGGCTTTTATCTAATTTTATTGGAAAAGAGAGTAAAATCTCAGATTGCACAGTTTCAATTCAAAAAATGCCAAAGCTCCCTAACGGGGGGGGGGGGGGAGACCCCCCCCCCCCCCTGCCCTTAGTTGCTATTTATGATGAAATACATACAATTCAGACAAATAAAATGTGATTTTGGACTGATATCAAGCAGCAAAATCTAACTTTATGACATAATTATAATTATATCAAATTGATTTTGGTTTTATTTCATGTTTGTTTACATGAGAAAGATATAAATATATATATCTCTTTTTTATTGCACTGTTTTACAAAGAAAAAGAAAATACAATTTGACTAGAATTGTAAAGCCACTCTTTGCCCCCCTCCCCTTCTCCCCCACCCCCATGTAGCCACGGCAATTAGAGTAAGATTGATCCCCTTTCCCAAGTCCACACTGCTCAAAATCAAATCAACTCAATTCTTTTCTACGTCGTATTTATATAATTTTTGGATTAACGAACCCTATTTCATTTTAGGACTAACGAACCTTCGGAATAACGAACCCGATTTTATTTTCGGATCAACGAACCTTCGGAATAACGAACCTTCGGAATAACGAACCCGATTTTATTTTCGGATCAACGAACCTTCGGAATAACGAACCTTCGGAATAACGAACCTTCGGAATAACGAACCTTCGGAATAACAAACCTTCGGAATAACGAACCTTCGGAATAACGAACCTTCGGAATAACGAACCTTCGGAATAACGAACTTTCGGAATAACGAACCTTCGGACTAACGAAAGAAAATTTAAAAATAAGGAAGATATGATTGTGGAATACCATGGTTACACCTTAAAGGGGTAGTACAGTTTTGGTAAGGCTGAGCTTTAGTAACCAAAACCTGCACAATAACATTTCAAACTAATAGTTATAACTCCGCCATGCTCGAAGGGTATTGAAAATTACAAACGACTAATTAAAAAGCCTGTTATCATTCAAAAAGAGCCATTAAAACACCAGAGGGCGCTCTCTAAAAAGCCATTGGTTTCAACCATTTTTTATACAAAATTATGCATGTGATGTTTTGTTGAAATAATGATTAGATATAGAGAGATCATCAACAACTATTTAAAAACCTCTTTTGAAAATGTTTGAAAAAGTTTAGGCATTTTTTTTAATTCATTTAAAAATCATCGAATAAATCTGGGCCCCAGATTTATTCCGATCGGATATTTTTATTGATATTTCAGCCGTTTATGAACTGATTTTTATCAAATAAAGTTTATTCTGCCATTAAAATTGTATGCTCTTTCAGATTTTACACTTAGTTTTTCATTACCTCACAACAAAATTATTTTGTGCAGCGCCCTCTATACCAAAACTGAACTACGTACCCCTTTAATGACTCGATTCCACATAGTTTTTTGAAGAAAAAAAGTTAGAATTTTCGAGGGGAAAATTGTCACCTAAACCCCAGTCAGTCTGAATAATCTGTAGAGGACAATGTTTTATTTAATATTTGCTATATGTGTTTTCTACATTTAAAGGGATAGTTTAGTATTGGTATAGAGGGCGCTACATAAAATAATTTGTTTTGTGGGATAATGAAATACTGAGTGTCTAATTCGAAAGAGCATACAATTTTAATGACAGAATAAACTTTATTTGATCAAAATCGGTTCAGAAATGGCTGAAATATCCATAAACATGACCATTTGTAATAATTGTGGGGCCCCACAATTATTCGATAATTTTGAACCAGCCGTTACAATTGTTTTGTGTAATGCTTCCTCTTTTCCAACATGTACAAAAGAGGCTTTTAAATAGTTGTTAATTATATCTCTATCTAATCACTATTTCAACAAAACATCACATGCATAATATTTTATTCAAAATTGTTGAAACCAATGAGTGTTTAGAGAGCGCCCTCTTGAGTTTTAGCGGTTCTTTTTTCTTTTAACTGATAACGGGCTTTTTGCTATGGTAGTCATTTGTAATTTTGTTTTCCTTACGAGCATGGTGGAGTTATAACTATTAGTTTGTAATGTAATGGTGCAGGTTTTGGTTACTAAAATTCAGTTTGACCAAAACTGTACTCTCTTTACCAAAACTCAACTATCCCTTTAAACAACTGTGGAACACCGAATATGTATTTCATTGCCTTACCTCGTTGCTTATGTAAATCCATATGTAAGTGATATTAATACGAATGATCCATAGAAACTCCAGTTAACGGATAATTCCTATTGATAATTCTAACCAAAAAATTGATCGTATCCAACACGATGGTCTATGTGTAGGACTGTGTTGAAAATGTTAGGTAAACTTTAGTTGGAGATAGAAAGCAAACGGAAATAATATATTATCTCCTTTTTTATAGCTTGTACAGTATACATCTCGGGTTACACATTTGATCCACACGATTAATCTATACGGCCGGGTATAGATCGAAGGTAGACCGTCGGTATTACGTTTCATACAATCCTATAAACATGATAAATGGCCTACCGGTATGTTACTGGGGGGAAACAAATAATGTCTAGATCATATTATTTATTAAATGATCTTTCAAAACAATACCTCAATCCTCAACATTGGCCATGTGGCTGTTGATTATTGGTAAATATACCCATTTCTGGACCAAAACTCCAACTATTTAAGAGAGCCTTTAGCGTGGGTGTTGTTTATAGGTAGATTAGGATAAACCTTTAGATTTTACCTGAAGTACCATATACCATAATAATAAACTGTACATAATGTGAGGTTTATGAGTGAATTCGACACATTTGCGATTATTCTAATTGGGCGATTTATTCACTACTATTACAACTGCTGCTGCTACTACTACTACTACTACTACTACTACTACTACTACTACTACTACTACTACTACTACTACTGCTACTACTACTACTACTACTACTACTACTACTACTACTACAACTACTAATACTACTACTACTACTACTACTACTACTACTACTACTACTACTACTACTACTACTACTATAATAATAATAATAATACCATACTACTACTAATAATACTACTACTACTACTACTACTACTACTACTACTACTACTACTACTACTACTACTCCTACTACTACTACTACTACTACTACTACTACTACTACTACTACTACTACTACTACTACTATTACTATAATAATAATAATAATACCATAATACTACTACTACTACTACTACTACTACTACTACTACTATTATAATAATAATAATAATACCATAAGACTACTACTAATAATAATAATACTAATAATAATAATAATAATGATAATAATGATAATAACAATAACAATAATAATACTAATAATAATTATAGCAATACTAATATTTATAACAGTAATGATAGTGATAATAACAATAATAAAACTATGAAAAGGAATCAGTTACGATATATATGTAAATGCTCTAGACAAGCACATACAAATTGTGCTAACAAACAAATCTCAACTAACAATGATTGGGTGTGTCCATATTGTTTTGCAAATGAATTTCCATTCAATCATTTTATAGATGATAAAGAATACAATGACACCTTGCGCGTTTTCTTTCGATGCAATGAAAATATTTATTTGTTACGATTGAATGACCTAGCATTTGATATTTTCTCAGATATTGAACTCAGAGGATGGTGGGATTGATTTAGAACGTTATGATATAATGATACCCCATGTCAATATTATTTTAGTGATGAATTTAATGAAGCTTTTACTGTGAATAATACAAAGGCAAAATATATCCTTATTTCACTTAAACGCACAGAGTTTTCCTTCAAAATATTTTCACATTCAAAGTTTGCTTGCATCGCTTGAGCATAAGTTTGATGTGTATGCTTTCACGGAAACGTGGTTTGAGAAAAATGTACCCTCGATGTATAAACTCTTTGATTATAATTTATTCATAAACACCGTGAAAACAGAAAGGGTGGAGGTGTATGCTTGTATATAAATCCCAAGTTTAAGGTAAAAGAACGGCCTGATCTTCAATTTTCTACCGACACAGTCGATACTCTTTTTATTGAACTTGAGCGAGAAACAAAGAAGAATATTATTGTAGGGGTTATATACAAAGCTCCAAACTCAAACTCAGATGAATTTATTGATTCACTATCAATTTGTGTTGAAAAGATATCTAATGAAAATAAGCAGTGCTTACTGACCGGAGACTTTAATTTTGACTTGCTCAAACACTCCTCTCATGAAGATACTGAACGATTTCTCAATACATTATTATCATGCAGCCTCAGACCTTTGATTACGAAGCCGATCCATGTTACTACCCACTCATCAACTTGTATTGATAATGTGTTTACAAATGTATATGAAAATCCCCTTTATTCTGGTTTATTGTATACAGATGTGTCGGACCATTTTCCGGTATTTCAAATTACACAGGTCACTGATTCACTCCCGAGTAAATTATTTGATATAGTAATGGGCAACGAATTGATATGAATTCTATGAAAGAGGAATTAAGTAATTTAGATTTTAGCTTGATTTTGAACAGTAGTGACGTTAATGTAGCATATGAACAGCTTGTTGAAGTACTACATAATGTGTGTGAAAAACACACGATCATAGAGTTTGTGAAAAAAAGGAAATATTGTCCCCAAAAAACCCTGGATAACGAAAGGGATCATTCATTCGATCAGTCGAAAGCAACGTTTATATAAGAAATATACGTCCTCGAAGTCAGTAACTGATCGATTAAAATATACTAAACATAGAAATAAATTGAATGTTATCATACAATTATCGAAGAAATTATACATTGCAAAGAAAATACAAGATAGCGCATCAGACTTAAAGCGAACCTGGTCAATACTCAAAGAACTACTTGGTACTAAGAAAAGCCATACTTTATACCATCTTTCATTATGGTTAATGAACGGAAAATAGTGGATAATGAGTCGATTGCAAATGCATTTAATAATTTCTTCGGTAATATTGGTAAAAGTATTGCTGCTAAAATGCAACCAACTCAATGTAATTTTAGAGACTTTCTATCACAAGATTATTCTTTGTATATGTAAATGAAAATGAGGTTTCCAAGATAATTGGGAACTTAAAACGAAGTTATGCTACTGGTGTAGATGTTATGAATTCGTGTTTTATAAAAGATATTACTCAATATATATGCACAGCATTTACGCACATTTGTAATTTATCTTTAGTAAGTGGCCAATTTCCAGAAGCAATGAAATTTGGTAAAGTAATTCCTGTTTATAAATCTGGTGACGTTAATACTTTGAATAATTATCGCCCAATCTCACTCCTCCCTACTCTCTCAAAGGTCCTGGAACGCATTGTATATAAAAGACTTTATAAGTATCTTGTAATTGTATCTCATAATCTACTTACACCCCAACAGTTTGGTTTTCGCCCGAACCACTCAACTAAATTAGCTTTATTGTATGCCACTGAATTAATCTCATCATTCATTGATCGTGGTGAGGTAGCTCTTGGTATTTATATTGACTTAAGCAAAGCTTTTGATTCTCTGAATCACGCCATTTTATTACAAAAGTTATCAGCATTTGGTATTAGGGGCGTTGCTTACCAATGGTTTGCATCTTACTTACAAGACCGTAGACAATATGTTCATTTTAGGGGATCAAACTCCACTATCACTAATATTACAACAGGTATACCACAAGGGAGCATAGTAGGACCGCTACTTTTTCTTTTGTACTTAAATGATCTTGTTCAATCGTCTAGTCTTTTTAAGTACGTTCTATATGCTGATGATACAACACTCTTTCTTTCGGATGATGACGTAAATTCTTTGATAATTAAAACAAATAATGAACTTGTAAATATATCGAATTGGTTTAAAGCGAATACATTATTAATTAACACCTAAAAAACAAAATGTATGATATTTAATTTTAATAAAAAAAGAAGCATTGATAATGTTATTTTGAAAATTGATAATGAACAAATACCACGAGTGGATTACATTAACTTCCTTGGATTAATAATTGATAATAAACTTAGTTGGGATAGACACATTTTATGCACCTCATCAAAAATGAGCACGAATATTGGCGTGCTAAATAAATTAAAGTCCCTTTTACCTTCTCATATTTTGTTTTTACTTTATAATACATTGGTTTTGCCTCACCTCAACTATTGCACGCTTATTTGGGGAAGAGCAAGCAAATTTCGTTTAAATAAAATTAAAATATTGCAGAAAAGAGTAATTAGAATTTGTTCTGGTGCCCATTATGTGGTTCATTGCGACCCATTATTTATTGAATAAAAAACATTGTCATTAGAAAAATTGATAGTCTTTAAAACAGCAAATTTTATGTTTAAAATGAATCATGATTTGATACCTAGAATATTTTTAGATTTCTTTGTTCAACAGTTTAATGTACATACGATCAATACTAGAAAAAGGGAAAATTATCGGCCCCATTTATTTAGAACAACTTTTTCACAGAAACAGTCTATAAGGTCTCATGGTGTTAATATCTGGAATAACATAGAAGAAGGAATTAAACACTTAAGTTATAACAACTTTAGGAAAATATTAAAGGCAAACTTGAACCCCAAATAACTTACTTTGAAAAATTTGTTTTGTGCATGTTGCATCTTATTTATATGTACCCACCCATCTTGTCTATCATTACTCTTTCAATATGATTTCATTTGTTATGACTTGCCAATCTTCCTTTTGATTACATTTTAATCACATTATTATTATTTTATTGAAATCACGTATACCCGTTTGTCATGTTTCGTGTTGTTGGTAAATATGTAAACATCGTGTTGTTTTTTAGTTGTTGCTTTAATCTGTTTAATTATTATTGCTCATTGTTATATCTATACTGTTTCGTAGGTTTCTTTGCGAATTATTATTTTTTGTAATGTTTTAATTTTCTTTTTGTAAATTAACGTTCTGCATTTTGTATGCATTTTATTTTGCATTAAATTATTTCCATTCCTTCTCATTTGTATTTTCTTTATATTCATATTATATTATACGTATGTGAATATTGTATTGTGTTTAATTGTGATAGTGTATCTCTTAATTACTATAACATGCTGGGTGCCCTTACTCGACAAGCTTCGTGCTTCTTATAGCATGTATAGGTATACCTGTTGAATTGAATTGAATTGAATAGCAACAACAACACAAATACCAACACTACTATAATATAAATTGTTACGCTAGGTATACTGTAACATAATGTATACTGTAAGTTTAACATACCTCTTCGCTTAGCCATGGGTGTTGTCTCGCTAACTCGTCCCAGTTCGTTTCGGCATCTGCAGCCACACAGCAGATGTCGCCCACGTGGTACGAGAGGTTCCGCGCGAGCAGGCCTTTGCCGTACACCTCCGTAATCGTCTTCGTCGTCATCGTCGCGTTCGTTATATTGCAAAAAAGTATCCGAATGGAACCACTGACGGAACGAAGTGAATAGAGTTTGATTGATCTGCAAAAGTTCAAACAATAAGTGGCGAATCGGTGGTAAATTTCAAACAGAATTAATGAACCCAAAACTGCAGGGCATTAAATAGTTATTCGGTAAAAGCGACGTCTAGATCGCCCTTACTACCCGAATAATATTCACTGCTACGAAGAAAATCCAATCGCGCTCGCAACGAATGAAGACTCTCTACACAAGGTAATTTGGTGCATTTCATTACACTGAACAGCTAATGCAATACAGCATGTAATATAATTTCTGGAATTCGAACTCTGGATGGTGTGTATTATACATGCATATATTATTTATAAAAACGACCATTCATCGCTATGTAGCCTACAGTAGTCATGCATTAAAAATGCAGGTACCAGCGTATTTTCAATTTCACCACTCATCCCCGGGCCCCCGTCTATCGAGAGCGCTGAGAACCTTCTTTTAGATGAAGATACGTGTGCCTAATGAGAAACAAGCTCAGACTTAGGCACATGGAAGTAGTTTTTTAATTGACAAGTATGATATTCAAAACGATAGCATTAGAATTGTGCTGTTTTATTTGACGATCATTTTATGACTAGTATAATAGACATGTACACTTCACAAATATATACATTTGCAAGTATTGTTGTTTTAATGTTAAAGGCACTACATCGTTGTGACGTGGATCGAGTGATTATGAAAGATTACATAGCACAGGGTGGTTAGTCATGTGATAAGCACGCCGTGCGCTCTATATTAATAACGGTAGTTACTTTTGAGCCAACAGTAGCGTGAGGGCCAGTGCTAGGCTGGACGTTCATGAATAATCATAGGGTAATGACATCACGATACGTCATTTCAGACTTGAGTGAAAACTCTGCATGATACATTTACTAAATGAACCGCTACTCACCATCTTTTATGGCAAAAGAAAATAAGAGTCACAAGAGAGGATTCGAACCCATGACCCCAAGTGTTGATGTCCACAGCGTGACCACTAGGCCACGTCATAGGCGTACCCAGGGGGGGGGGTTCAACCCCCCCCCCCCCCCCCCCCCCCCCCCCTTTGACCAAAAAATGACTTTTTTAGCGGTCTCGACCGTCATTTTCGATGGTCTCGGCCTCGAAAAGTGCCAAAAACCGCTGTCTCGGCCTCGAAATTGTCGAAAATTGTTGGTCTCGACTTCGAAAATTTTCTACGACTATCCCCCCCCCCCCCCCCCCCACAGGATTCTCAACCACTGGGTCTTGGTCTCGGTCTCGAAAATTGTGGACCGGACCTGGTCTCGGCCTCGAAAATGTCGAAAATTCGCGGTCTCGGCTGCGAACATTTTCTACGACTACTCTTGTATAATCTTGTACGTTATCATTGAAAACTAATAGCTTTCATTCAACCATATTATGATTAGAATGCAGAAACAGATCTGTAAATTCCATTCACGACGCTGTTTACATTCAAATAAGAGCCAATAACACAGGAGGGCGCTATTTAGACACCGGAAACGTTCAATCCCTGTCCTTTTAAATTGTTAACTTAATTATTTATTGTAAAATAAAAATTCAACATCAGAGGAGACAAAGAGATTATCAAAAGTTTATTTTCAACAATGTAAAGGATTTATGTATATCAAATTTAAAGGGATCAAGTAACATTGTCTAAATCGACAAAACTTACTAAAAAAACGATTTTCATTCAGTAATTCTAGCGATTACCTCGTTCTAATCGTATTACAAATTAAATAGAAGCATGGAACAGCTTTCGGTTTTCCAAATTTCTCTTCCGTTTTAAAGATATGTATGAGTGAAGTGTTCAGATTTATAATTATCTACTGGATAATTATAAATGTGTACAGAGTCAGTGCAATGAGTTAGAGAATATCAATTTGCATTTTACCTCATTACTCTGTCATTATTATGACATTCAATTACCATGTAATTTTTACTCATCACTAAGCGGAGGTATCAGATCACACAATTAGATCCCTGTTATGATAGTGATATCGCGAATAAATGTCAACGCCCACGACTTGTATTCGAATCACATAATCTATGACATTTTTTGTCGTTTCTGTAATCACTCAAATTCCTTTAAGACTGCCAGCAACTCTCATTTTTAGTGAATTTGTTAAGGTTTTTTTTTTGTTCTACAAATACAAAAGGAAAATCGTCCCGTTATAGGAAATTATAGACTACAGTTATTTTGCGAGCAACCTGCATTTAGCTTTGCATATCAAAGTTGTATTCATATTTATTTTTATTTTGAGTTGATAATAAATTTAAAAATTGTAGGTTGCTTGTTGTTTACAGTATCATAATGAAGGCATAATAAGGGTTAAATGTATATGTTTAAAGTGATCTATTAAGTGGGGGGTGAAGCGAGGGAGCGGAGTGACCATGCCCGAGAATGGGGGGTGTGGGAGGGGGGTATCCCCCCTCCCAGGGTAGGAAGCTTTTGCATTGTCACTCAAAATAATGAAATCTGGTGCATACCTTTGAAGGAATTTTAAGAAAGCATGACTTAAATCATCGCCCTCATGATTAGACCGCTACAGTATACAAACTCAAACGAACGTACACACACACACACACACACATACACACACACACCCCAAACACAAACACACACATCCCAAACACAAACACACACATAAACACACACACACACACACGCGCACACACATACACACACACACACAAATACGTACGCACAGTCCATGCATGTCTATACTAACTTGGGGGAGAGTATGGGAGGATTGGAGAAATTTCTCCCACATGGAGAAATGTTTAAATTGGTGTTTAAAATATCACTTTAGAAGTATGGTTATCATTTTTATCATAATTATTACCATTATTATTGTTCGTATGCATTTTATAAAGATATAACTTTGAAAACAAAGTGTGGGGGGGGGGGGGTGTTTGTACAGGCCATCCCCCCGCACAGACAGACAGAAAAGTGGGGGGAATGTATCCCCCACCCCCCCCCCCCTCCCTCCGGGATCTACGCCCGTGAATGGTAGTAAAACATATACGCGGTTAAGTTACAAGGCTGTTATCATTTTTTTTTAAGCAGACCTTAACACAAGAGGGCGCCCTCCAGACCCCTCAAGTTTCAACCATTTTTGTATCAACAAATGTGATGTGATGCTTGGTTATTATAATTATTCAAGAGAGAGATCATAACAAACAAATTCAAAGGACCTAAAGAATATAACGTACTTTGGCACTTATTCCATAGTTGATGACTAAATATAAAATAGGTCTGCCGAAAACAATCCGTGAAAATAAACACAGTAGTGATTTCAGACTAATTGTCTGATGCCAAATCTCATTTAGCAGCAAGTTTACGCCCCACCCACATTTAGGGTCTAGAATCGGCTGCGTGATTGACAATTCATTAGCTTACGTCATGACGCGTAATCTACAGAATTTAGTTCTTTAGATGACGTCACATTTTGGCGATTTAAAAGGGGCGTTCCCAGGACAATTAGATATTATTAACTACCTCAAAATTGATTGATTTCATGAGAAATGACTGCCAAATTATTTTTCTTCAAGAAAATTTACGTATAGAGAGCCGAATTGTGAAAATTAGGCCATAGACGCTGTAGTTCCTTTAAAGCCTTTTCATTTGGTAGATTTTCAACAATTTGTAGAATTTTAAAATAGTTTTTGTAATTATTGAATAAAAGTTGGTCCACCACATTTATCCCAATCTGATAAACTTCAGTATGGATATTTCACCCTTTTCCGAACCGAATTTTATTAAATAAAGTTGATTCTGTCATTTAAATTGTGTGCTCTTTCAAATTTTACACTCAGTTTTTCATTACCTCACAAAACAAAATTCTTGAAGCGCCCTCTATACTAAAAACTGATGTATCTCAAAGGGCAATGAAACTATGGCTTTCGGTTATTATTATCGTTTAGAGGGTGAACAGACATTTGATTTGATACATAACTTGGCAATTTTGGCCTCCTGGATCCCATAAAATCCTTACGTGAACATACCCACATTTTACTAATTCTTACAGCGGCAAAAGATGATGGGAGCGGCCATGTTCTTGTAATTACCCGACATGCTTCGCAAACTCTGACGTATGTGCTTAGGGCCGAACAAAAAGCTTTTCACTGATTTCAAAGCATCTACAAGTGTTCAGACAATGGTTTGAATTGGTGATATTGAAATGCATTAGTGCATATCATTGACCGTAGTCCGCACAAACCTAATAATGGCGGCCTCCAGTGTTCGCGTGAATAGTGGTATATTCGATAGAGTTTTCACATATTTCTTCCAAAGCAGAAATCTGAGTCGGAGTAATGTTACATAAACAGGCATATTACGATGTATAAAGTAGGATAAACTCTATTCTTGAGTTGCATTGCCCTTTAAGTCTTGGATAATACCTGCACCATGTCCGTGTCCATCATACTTCCATTATTATACGGTTTGAAACTAAACCCGTTACCTCTGACTTGATTGACAGTCATTTCGCAATACAAAATAGACGGCATGTCAAGAACATTGTAAAAACCATGACAAAAATATAAAAACTATTAATATAATAATTAAAACATCAGACAAAAATACAACCAGCAAAATCAATAGTAATCCGTGGTTTTGATCGTTTTAGTTGTTTTTTATATTTTTGTTTGTATTCTTGGATTCGACGCAATAAAAATCCAGGTCCATTATCGTCCTAAATCATTATAAATTATGACAGTTATGTCAAGGTCTCAATTGCACCGGAGGCCGCACGATTTTTCTACGATTTCGGGAAGTTGGGATATCGTACAATGTTTGCGGTATCATTGAATCATGATTAACGAAACTAACCGAACGTTCACACACACAAAAACAAGATCCCAAAATAGGTGGCATTCAGCTGCACGAAACAGCGTATAAGTGCGCAGTTTGGTACTGCGCAGTGTGCTGTCTTTTTTCTGTCTGCTGTCTTCTGTTCTGTTCTTCGGTCACGTTAAGCCCCGCCCAGTTATACGAGTTTCGTATAGCTAATCATGATTAGCGAATCGACCGGTCGTTCACACACAAAACGATCGTGATTATATAGTCAGCTCTCGTACGAAACGATGCTCAAACCCCGGTTTCGTTAATCATGATTAGCTATACGACGTTTCGTTAAGTGAGCGTTCAGACACACAATTTCCGACAATTTCCGTCGTATAGCTAATCAGGAGCTGACTAAAGAATCAGCTCCTGATTTGCTATACGATGAAATGTGTGTGTGTGAACACGGGGGAAGTGTAGCAGTCACATATCGCCGTTGTACACGCGATGACCTTGGGAATCAAATCGATAGTATAGTATATCAATAGGCCTGTATAATTACCCCCCCCCCCCCCCCCACAAATAATGGGGGTTCAAAAATACAATGTATACGTAAAATTTGATACAATAGTAATCTTTAAACCACATCTTGAGGGAACTCAACTGCCCAAATCAAAAATCTTCCGGGGACTGCGCCCCCTGGACCTCCATTAAGGGTTTTGACCCGGTCCCCTGAACCCATTCATTCATTCAGGACTTCCCCCGCCTTTACGAATTAAAATTGAGCCCCAAAGAGCCTCCTATTTTGTTCCATGTAAACAAAACAAAAATAGAGTTCTGAATATCACAAATCCCAGGTTTCCGGGGGCTACGCCCCTTGAACCCCCTTTGAGATCTCCACTGTAGGTATCCCTTGACCGATCCCTTTCAGGGGTCCTTCAAGGCACTATACAATAAGGCAATGTACACTAAATAGAGCCTAAGAAAATGTTAACTTTTTTGGACTTTTGTTATAGCACATTTGTTTTGTAGATTACGGGGGCTCTGTCCCTTGGACCCCTGCAGGGGCTATATTGCAGGCCCCTGCTCTCCAGCCATTAGAGGGCTTCTTGCCAAAGCGCTCGCCAAATGCGCACAAAATCCATAGAATGTTGGGGTCATTCGGTTAAAAACTATTTTGCCCCCTCCCCCCTTCCCCGGGTGTACAATCATGGGCACGCCGGTTGGTTGCTCCATTGCCTCACCGAGAATAGTCGACATGACGTATCATTCCCCATGGCGAGAAGTTATCGACGCCAAGATCAGCAATTTAGGTGAATACGTTTTCATTTTAGAACGCATTTTCTTTATATTTCATTACCCTTTTTTTGTTAATGATGGAAAATAAAACAAACACACTACGTACACGTGTACGCTCGCATTTACTTTGCTACGAATTCGCCGGCGACAACTTCGTCAATTTGCAGGGCGCTCTCTACGAAATGATGTTGATAGCTTACTATTATAAAGCCGGGTGCCCACTATGCGATCTGCGCTTGCGAACTAGCCTGAGTTGCTAGCGATCTCGGTTCGGTGTGAATCGCACCAGTTCGCCGCGAGTCAGCCAGATCTCATTGCGTACGCGATCTTTTCGGTGCCGACTGTGCGATCTCACGGCGACTTCCCCTGAGAAATGCCTTGGCCCTATTTCCACGCATGCGTGCATGGTCGAGGATTACAGCCAGGTATTGTTCACTCTTGCTTGTTTTGACATCATAATCCGCTTTGCGAGTTTTTTTTATAAGCCCAGTGCCCACTTTGCGACCTGCGCCTAGCGATCTAGAGCGATCTTGCCCAAATAGGAGCGATCCCCTGACAATGTACGCATGCGTGGAAATTGGGCCAAGGCATTTCCCAGGGGAAGTCGCACTGAAAAGATCGCGTGCACAATGAAATCGTGCTGACTCACGGCGAACTGGTGCGATTCCGAGGTCGCTAGCCCGATGCCCACTGTGCGATCTACGCCTGCGAATTAGCGCGAACTGATAGCGACCTCGCATCTGTGCGAATCGCACCAGTTCGCCGCGAATGCGATCGAGGCCGATCTGGTCGCCAGATTTTTGAACATGTCAACAACCCAGCGACCACAACCGACACCACCCTTGCGGACGCGAGTTACAGCGATCTGGTGCGGCCATTGGTGCCCACTTTGCGACTTAACCACAGATCGCAGGAGATCGCTCCTATTCGGGCAAGATCGCTCTAGATCGCTAGGCGCAGATCGCAAAGTGGGCACCTGGCTTAAGAGACAAATACCCACAAAGACTACCGTCGTAGAGGGGTCGCAAAGAAAATGTTTGGAGCGTCAGTTGCGCTAGGAGCTGAGCTGGGGTTCAAAGCTATTAAAGTGGAGGCAAGTATAATTACACGCAGATGATATGTTAAGGAGTGGTCACATAGGACACGACTATACCCACGAATGCCGTACGCATGCGGTACGAACTAGTACGATCGTAAAAAATCGTAATGGTTCGCCATGTATCGACCCTACCTACGCATGCTCTACGCATACTGTACGCATATTTGCGAATGCCACAAGAATGCAGTGAGACAGCAGTAAGAACGCGATACGCTTCCGTCAAGAATGGAGAAGAACCAGTACGATGTCTTACGCACTCAGAACGATTGCAGTAAGAATGCCGTAGGTATGTCCACCATTTTTACTGCAATCATACTGAGTGCGTAAGACATCGTAATGGTTCTTCTCCTTTCTTGACGGAAGCATATCGCGTTCTTGCTGCTGTCTCACTGCATTATTGTGACATTCGCAAATATGCGTACAGTATGCGTAGAGCATGCGTAGGTAGGGTCGATACATGGCGAACCACTACGATTTTTACGATCGTACTAGTTCGTACCGCATGCGTACGGCATTCGTGGGTATAGTCGTGTCCTATGTGACCACTCCTTTACAAGGAAGGCTTTCAAGTCTTGCTCAAAATACCGTATGATCAATATTTATACAAAGGAGAGGCTTTGCGAAGAAAGACCGGGCCGCACACGGCAATGAAAATATGTGGAAAGGCTTTGTAAAATTGCGTGTTTAAAAAAAGTCGTACAAGCCGAAAATATTTTAAACGTTACGAAGATAATTTGGGGAAAAATCCTGTTTGGTGTCATATTAAAGAAAAATGAACAGGCTTCATGATTGTTCTTTCAGCTCAAATGGGTTTGGAGGTCGTGAAATATGATCGAATGTCTGTAGAATTGTAGTACACCTAAATACACTTTGTCCAAACTGAATTATTTTCGAAGAAAAAAGTAAATAATGCATTATGTAATCATTAATTTGGTTAAATATGATGGCTTAAAATGTTGCCCCCATGCCATAATTTCCATTGCAATGGATTACACATTGTATTAACAAGAAGAAGAAAAATCGTCAACGATTCGGCTAATGAAGTTATGACTAATCAGAAATGCGCGTTACTACAATGTGAGCCTTGGCTGCACCTCAACATTATTCCAACCTTGAGGAATGACTCTTTATGGTCTTGAGATGCAAACACAAAGCCCGAATGTCTCGATCAATTCAGGTTACAGTTTTGAGGCAGACGTCTTCAATTTTGCTACACAATAATGAACTGCAGAGACGATCATAAACCTGAAGCAAGGTTAATCTGTAAGAACTCTAACTGGAAAATTGCATTTTAGAGAGATTCTATACCATCACTACAAACAGTGGTGCGCATGTGCATGGAGAATAGTAATACAAATGAAGAAATATATGTGCCCCCGCCCCCCCCCCCCCCCAAAAAAAAAAATATATATATATTTAAATAATTGCAAGGAGTAATCATAAATGATTAATAAGGAAGAATAATAGTAGGCGTAGCTTAGTAAGCAATGTTCCTCCTTTTAATCCTCCAAATGAAAAAAGGCACTGGTCGAAAAATTGGTCTCCGCCAGGACTCGAACCTGGGTCTCCGGCTTGGAACGCCGATGCCTTAACCACTAGGCCACGGGGACCGTGGGATTGAAGACAGATCCAGTTCAGGTCATTGACAAGCCAATCTCTCGGCCCTTTGTGCTCAAGTATTCATGGGGAAGGAGTTACGAACAATGCAAGCCGCGTTTACTTCAGCTGGATCACAATGGAGTGATTCAAGTATTAGTAAGAACATATATATATAAGCGAGAAGTAAACTAATACATACAGCTTCGGTTTCTTCCATTATATAAATAATTGCAAGGAGTAATCATAAATGATTAAGAAGGAAGAATAATAGTAGGCGTAGCTTAGTAAGCAATGTTCCTCCTTTTAATCCTCCAAATGAAAAAAGGCACTGGTCGAAAAATTGGTCTCCGCCAGGACTCGAACCTGGGTCTCCGGCTTGGAACGCCGATGCCTTAACCACTAGGCCACGGGGACCGTGGGATTGAAGACAGATCCAGTTCAGGTCATTGGCAAGCCAATCTCTCGGCCCTTTGTGCTCAAGTATTCATGGGGAAGGAGCTGTATATATATATATATTTATATATTGGAAGTAACCGAAGCTGTATGTATGTCTTAAATTATCCGGCACATTTCATGTTTGATTGTTCGAAATACATTATTGAAAGGACAATGTTATTTGTAGAATTAGGAATTGATGAAAAACAAGATTTATATAAGATGTTGGAAACATTCGATACAAAACTGCCAAGTGGCATTGATTAAATTTAATTCATAGAACTAGGAGATGTGATGTACATATGCGCATTGAGACTTCATTGTAAGACCGTACTTTATAACAAAGGATTATTTAAATTATTATTAGTAGTATAATTATTATTATAAAGGATTTGTTTTGGATTATTGTTAATACTTGTATATTTTATTCCTATTATGTTGTGTAATCAGTAATGTAAGTTTATTATGTTACTAGCAATAAGATGTATTCTAAGTAAAAGAGCCCACTGAATGAGTTGCTGTATTTGTTTGTTTTAAATTGATGGTTATAAATTATTTTGGTGTTGTTGCATTATTGCATTATGTGGAGCCCAATAGATTGCACCTGACACCTCATCTTCCAGCATCTGAGGGATCTAGGCTCGCTTGCACACATACCCTGGTACGGTATTATGGGCATGCCAATGTGGGGCTTTTAGCTCTCTTACTGGTGGCATGGTGACTCTGGAAAATGTTCAAATTTCGCCCCCCCCCCCCCCCCCCTCCCCACCAATCGCAATTCAATTAAATTCCATTCAAATTCGCGTATAATATGTACGAACAAGATCATAATAAGTGCACTCCAATTAAGCATGTACTGTTTAAATTTAAGTTATGTACAATTAATAGGTACATAATACGGTGATGTTTAACTGATTGATCAATGTTACACAAACACTTTCATAATTTCAGCTTTTGAAATTAAAAATGTGGTTCTCTTGATCAAATAACAAAACAATCGTGTCGAAATAATACTGCAATTAACTAGTGTGACTGTTTGAAAGGGGCTGTATCCAATTACTCGTTCACCAGCTGCTGTAGTCTAGCGGCCATAGACATACGAGGCGTTGGATGGGGGGGGGGGGGAGGGGGGCTGCAGCCCCCGATAAATTTGAAAATGGCCACATTCGGGCAAAATCCCCTTCAAAATTGGACCAAACCATGTTATCCTTGGGTAAAACAACTATGTCATATTCGGGCACATTTTATTTTGTTTTTGTTTTGTTCGTTGTTGTTGTGTTTTTTTTGGGGGGGGCACATAATATATTCCCCTTGTCTTTTTTTTTTTTTTTTTTTTTTTTTTAATTATTAGGGGGCACATGCCCCTCGTGCCCCATCCACCTCCTCTGTAACCGTATCTACGCCACTGATATTCACACACACACACACACACACACACACACACACACACACACACACATGTACATGTACACACACACACACACACACACACACACACACACACACGCACGCACGCACACACGCACACACATACACACGCATAAACACACACACACACACACGCACACGCACACGCACACGCACACGCACACGCACACGCACACGCACACACACACACACGCACACACACGCACACACACACACACACACACACACACACACACACACACACACACACACACACACACACACACGCACACACACACACACACACACACACACACTCACCTCACACGATACGGCTGAAAGGCGCACACTCTATTTCGGATAAAAGACATGTTTGAATCAGGATATCGAAAATTGCCCACACACCAATCGGGCAATTAATTAAAGACAATGTGGTTTACTTTTGTTTAGTTTTGTTTGTTTGATTTATTGTTAAAACCTTAAAGGGATCTAGTTACTTTGTAGGCAAGTGCAAAAAGTGATGAGTGATTAATATGTATTGGAGTGATCTGATATGCCCACAAAGTAATGTGTGAAAATTTCACGTTAATTGGATGTTTTTTGGCTGAAATATGAGCAAAAATGCAAAGTGATATTCACCAACTCATTGAACTTACTTTGCACACGGCAATAAATTATCCCATAAGCAATTTCATATCTAAACACTTCAATCATAAATATCTTTTGAACGAAATGGAAATTTGAAAAACCGAAACCCGTCCCGTGCTTTTATTGTTAATATGAATATGATAAGGTATAAGAGAACCACTAGAGTTCCAAGTAGGTTTTGAGGATTTGGACAATGTTACTAAGTCCCTTTAAGATGTAGAAGGTTAAGTGATACTCTATAATGTACTTTATCATTCTCCCCAAGACATACATTGACATAGTCTCGATTGGGCAGTTGTTAATTGCCGCACTTGAACCTAATTTGTATATCTTCATATGAAATAATTTCCAGTAAAACAATGCTTGAGACGAAACTAGCTTCTTTTGTTTTAATCAACAAGTCTGCAATATATCAAAATATTGTGAGAGAATACTTGTAATCGTTCTTAATCATGATCAGTTTCCCAACGAAACATTAGCGAAACACATAAATCACCAACATTGAATTTTATATACAGGGTGGACCAGAAAGAAAAAAAAACGGAACGGTGTACTTGTCATTATATAGAAAGGTCAGGACTAGGTTCATTGGATAGACAATTTGTTAAAGGGACAGCCCCTCTTTTGCAAGCCAAATTTCAAAAGTTGCGAGGTTATTGTCTTATATAAAATAAAATAACATTTAATAGCATGCCTGAAATGCCTTGAAATCTCTTTTTCGTGGAGTTATAGACCTAACTCTAATAAACCATCGTCCAACGGTTAATTGTGCATTATACGTGCATTTACCCGTCGAGAAAGTTCGCTCACGGATTCCACGGAGTGCCACAGCGCTATGCGTGACCCTTATGTGACCCGCGCTAGCTACGTGACCCGCGCACAAATAACAATGGGTAAGCGGTTACTAAACAAAATAACCAAACCTCGCTTAAACTGACTACATGTAATTATATATTCTTCATTTTGTATATCTTTTTCCGTGGCATACCTTTACAAATGTCGGCTTCACAATACCTTTACAAGAATAAGTACAATAGTGTTGTAATATTATGCTAAATCAGTTAAACTCCTTTATTGACCGATATATAGTTTGATGGAGGGACGCATTCGTTTTTCATTCGTAGAATCCAAATTACAGGGCTGTTCGATCTTATTTTTTGGTGTGTGTTGTGTTACATTCATCCCCATCCGTCAACTGGAAACTGTCCAGACGTTTTGTAAAAGAGGACCTGTCCCTTTAAAGGAAAGTTAAGACCGAGAACATTCATTTTGGTCGAGTAGTTTTTGTTCTAGGGCGTCTTAACTGACACCATGTCAGGTTCAAATTTGTGTCAATTTCTACGTAGTCGGTGCCTGGAGAATAGCCATTCGTTCCCGTCATATCATCACGCAGTGATCCGTACGAATATCTTTGTCCGTGCGTGTGCATTCAGTTGTAAAACCGATGTCCACTAACATGACTAAGCGAAGGGGCATGGTAGGGAGTGAGTAAGAAGGGGTATCATTCCCGGGGACATGAGGGGCTCACAAACATGTCCCCCCGGGGGGGCCACTCAACTATATTGCTGTACACACGCGCGACCAAAAAAACGCGTAAAAAGGGTACTTTTTGCCGATCATGGCGCGTCACGCGCGTGACGCGTTTAGGGTGTCAAAAAGGCCAAAATCTGAAAAAAAAGGGTATGTTTGTGGAGTTAAACAAATACGCGTTTAGGGTATCTTTTTCTCCAAACTTGTTTCCCGGACTTGTCTGGAGTTTGCCGGGGATTTAGTGCGACTTCTAATGATTCCAGGGGATTCCAGATCTCGGGAACGTCCCTTGATCGCACGATCATACCCCCCGCCCCCCTCCACCATTCCCAGGTCCCCATTCAACTCTGAGATACAATCATAATATGAGACACATTTGAAGGGGAGTGTCTAGAATAATATCCCTTGTATCATTGTAACCTCTAGTGGCGTAGCTACGGGGGGCACGGGGGGGGGGGGGGGGCACGTGCCCCCCCCCCCCCCCCCCAATCGTTTGGCAAAAAAAACAAAAAAATGTCGAACGACCCGAAATTAAGAAAAATGTGTCTAAATCATTCGCATAGCTGCACTATACGTAGTCCAAAATGTCTAGGCAAAGAGCACCATCTCTCATCTTCTCCAGAGTCGACATCTGCATCAGTTGAGCATGGTCTACTGAACCTAACCCAAGGGACCCGTGTCGTGGGTCTAGTCACAAGGTACTTGAAAATGGGCGTCAACAGGCGGGGGACGGGGAAGGGGGACATTCCCCCCCCCCCCCCCCCCATACATTTCACTCCCACTTTTTCTTATGCATACATTATGTATGTTTGATTCCATAGCTTGAACTACGAATCATATAATATTTTTTGTCTCGGGTATGGACCAAATCGCACAATTTAAAGCCAAAAATATGCAAAAGCTCCCTACAGTGGGAGGGGGACACCCCCTCCCCCACTTGGTCGCTTCGCTCCCTCGCAATGCCCTCCACTTTAGAGAACATTTTCCCCTTCTCTTGAAACTGATCCTTCTACATCAAACACATCATTTACAGATCCACTTTATTAATCAGACAGATCTGAATTCAAATGTATGCCAGAAACAATAGTTCCACCAGGAGATACACATGGAATCAACAGCGTGTGTTTAGTGTGTTCACGGGCGTAAATCCCGGGGGATGGGGGATATATCCCATCCCCCCACTTATTGATGCGCGGGTGGCCTGTACAAACACCAACATCCCCCACCTTTTTAGAAGTTAAAGGGGTAGTACAGTTTTGGTAAGGCTGAACTTTAGTAACCAAACCTGGACAGTAACATTATAAACTAATAGTTATTACTCCACCATGCTCGAAAGGTATACAAAATTAAAAACGACTAAGTAAACATCCCGTTATCATTCAAAAAGAGCCATTAAAACACAAGAGGGCGCTTTCTACAAAGGCATTGGTTTCAACCATTTTTCATACAAAATAATGCATGTGATGTTCTATTAAAATAATGATTAAGTAGATAGATCATCAACAACTATTTAAAAAACGCTTTTGAAAATTTTGGAAAAAGTGTAAGCATTTTTTTAATTTTTCGAAAAAATCATCTAATTATTTGGGCCCCAAATAATTATAAGATCAAATATATTTATTGATATTTCAGCCGTTTCTGGACCGATTTTGACCAAATAAAGTTTATTCTGCCATTAAAATTGCATGTTCTCTCAAATTCGACACTCAGTTTTTCATTATCTCACAAAAAAATTGTGATGTGCTACGCCCTCTCTACCAAAACTAAACTACCCCTTTAAATCTATAATTCTTACAAAATGCATAATAACAATGATAATGGTAATATAATAACCATACTTCTAAAGTGATATTTTAAACACCAATTTCAAAAATTTCTCCACGTAGGAGGGGGTACCCAGCTAGCCACCTGACGTTGGGCCGATGTCGGAATTTGGTTGCCGGATGTCGGCATATCGCCGTTGGCTCGAGGTTAAAATGTCCGCCAGCCCAACATCGTCACGACGTCATTTTTGTGATATATTGGCATAACGTCATTTTCCGACAATGGCCCAACATCATGATGTTGGGCCATTGTCGGAAAATGACGTTATGCCAATATATCACAAAAATTACGTCGTGACGATGTTGGGCTGGCGGACATTTTAACCTCGAGCCAACGGCGATATGCCGACATCCGGCAACCAAATTCCGACATCGGCCCAACGTCAGGTGGCTAGCTGGGTAAACCCCCTCACACACTCTCCCCCACCCTCCCCCAAATAAGTAGGACAATATATAGACAGGCACGGACGATGTGAGCGTATTTGAGTCTGGTGTGTGTGTAGGTTCGATTGTGTTTGTATACTATACAGGGTGGCCCAGAAAGAATGCAACACCTACGATCGTTAATTTCATCAACATCATCGACCAAATGTCATTGTTTTTTGTTTAATTGGGTAGAACATTCTTTTTCAAATAAAATGATACCATAAGCATTGATTTTGGGTAAGGCGTTTGGATCCTAGGGTCATTTTCTGAGGCAATGTCGTTTCCTACCCAATCAAACAAGAAACAATGACATTTGGTCGATGAAGTTGATGAAATAAACGATCGTAGGTGTTTCATTCTTTCTGGGCCACCCTGTATATATAGCAGTCTAATCATGAGGGAGATGATTTAAGTCATGATTTCTTTAAAGTTAGTACAGTCAAACCTGCTAATGCGACCACCTGTCTATATCGACCACCTGCTCATAACGACCGCTCTCTGGTCCTCCCCTGAAAAATCATGTGTTAAGCGACCTGCGTAATGCGACCACCTGCCTAACGCGACCAGCGACCACCCTATTTGGGTCCCGACGTACATATAAATCTGTGTATAACGACCACAAAATTAGCGCTTGAGTGACCAAGGCATCAACTCGATCGCCTCTGGTCACTCAAGGCTCCAATCCTGAGCAGGTCAATGGATAAAACAAACTTTTATAATGACAATAAACTTCAGACAGCTTATAGATTGACTTTGGCTGGTTACCTAGCTATCACATTTCGATTCAAGTATTTTAGTCTCTAATATATGGGATTGAATATTCCAGGGTCATTATTACATCGAGTATAAGGAATTCGACAGATTTTCGTATATATTTTTCAAACGTAGTTTCAGTACATAATTATAAATGATAATTATATGTGTACTAAAGAGTGAACATTTATTAAAATAATTATAAGTATCATACAATCGCGTCCTTCTATCTGATGTTTGAACAGCCGGTTAGTTTCTCAACAATTGCGCGGAGTACTATTTACTGAGTATTAATAATTTATTACGTGGACGTGGTTTGGCAAAATATTCTCGTTGGCACTTAACCAATTTAATCAATCAGTCCTAGGCCCCGTTGCAGAAAGAGATACAATCGATTGTAAGTTACAATTGATTGTAAGTCAGAAAAATTTACGCATCTAAAACACGTGATCTGACTTACCATTAATTGCATCTTACAATCGATTGTTTCTCTTCCTGCAACGGGGCCCTGAACGGGTTTTAGCGTATTGTACGATTTTAATAGTTAGAAATGTGGTAGGAGTCTATTTTAAAGGGATCTCGTAACATTGTCCAAATCCTCACAACCAAATTGTAATGGTGGTGGTTCCCTCATACCTTGCTGTATTCGTATTAACAATAGAAGCATGGGACAGGTTTTGTTTTTTTGAATTTCCCTTTCGTTAAAAAGATATTTAAGATTGAAGTGTTCAGATGTTAAACTGTCCACTGGACACGTGCGTGTACAGATGCCAATTAATTACACATGTGCATATAGGCACAATATGCGACCAGAAATTCAAAATGGCCGCCCACCTGTCTAATGAGACCACCTGTCTACACCGACCACTTTTCGCCGGTCCCTTGAGCGGTCGCTATAGACAGGTTTGACTGTATTATCAAATTTTCTTCCAAGGTATGCACCAGATTGCATTATTTCGAGTGAAAAATTGCAAAAGCTCCCTACCGTGGGAGGGGGACACCCCCCTCCCACACCCTCCCCCTCGGGCGCTACGCGCCCACGGGTTGGTCGCTCCGCTCCCTCGCAGTTGTGCCCCCAATCCGTTGACCCTCGCTACGCCACTGAGTCCTCTACCCATTGTTCAGGTTTCTCAACAACAGTTTGAACCATTTCAAGAACTCATGATTTGGTGTATGTTTTAATGATGTTCATATTTTTTGTAAATAAATTATTCCAAAATGTTTCAGAAACAAGACATGGTAGTTATCATTTGTTTGTATAGTAACTATACACAAATATCTCGAGAGACCTGCGATCCATTGTATAAATACCTTGGCGTTGTCACATGCTGTATGATATTGCAATCGGTATTATCAGATATACAGTCAAACTTAAAATGAATCTGCTGGTACTGATGAAAACATGAAAAAGCTTTTACTTACAAATTCAACTTATATAACCCCCCCCCCCCCCCCCCAAAAAAAAAAAAAATAGAGGTCTTTTGAATATCTTCAACTGAGGCAAAGTTTCAACTTAGTGTGAAGTTGACTGTAGTTCTTATTGACAAGTACATGTACATTAGAGGTTTATTTAAGGTAGACCTTGTTTAGGGTTAAATGTTTAAGGTGGTTAAACATTTCCATTATTTTTAGAGGTTTAATTGAGAGCAATTGACGTAGACCTTGATAAGGGGTATGTTTTAGGGGTTATACTTGTTTAGGGGGCAAAATTGTCAAAAAAGCACGCGAAAATACTTGAATAGGGTATAAATTTGACCAATGGATAAAACTTGTTTAGGGTGGGTTTGAAAAACCTGTGGTCGCGCGTGTGTACAGCAATATAGTTGAGTGGCCCCCCGGGCATGTCCCGTACGGGAATTTTAATGTGCGTGTGATTTCCCGGGGTTCCCTTCTCATTTCTTTCTAGTTCCCGCTAGATGCGCCACGCCATTTTCCTGCAATCATTCAAAGTTGTATTTCTACAAGCGGGCAATGACAATATGCTATTTGACACAAACATTCTTTCTATGCAACAGAGGCGACGCATAAATAACGGGTAGAAAGAAGGGGGAGAACCCCCGAGAAGTTTTCCCCACTCACACATCTCCATCCCCACCCGGTATAAAGTTGAATCAGAATATAAAAATACATTCACACGCACATGTCCCCGGCAATGTATACCCTTTTTACTCACTCCTAACCATATCAACATTTAGTATACATGGTTGAATAATTTGATGAGGTTCGACGTTATTTTCAAACGTTAGCTATATGTATTTAAACTTCATTTTTCAAGAAACGCAAATTAATTGTACAAATATTACAATGTTGTACAATTGGTGTTATACATTTACTTTTGGGATCTCTACTTACATCGATATTTACAAAACACGACCTAAAAAATAAAATACATCAAATAAATTGTCATATATGGTAGCTTCCAAGTTCAAGACACTCACATCTCAGACGAAGCAATATTTCATATTTCATATTTCATAACGATGACGTCATTAGAGGACGATGCAATCCGGACAAATCGTTGTATGTCGTATAAGACACTAACTATGATAAATAGTCTCTGACAGTTTTAGCACAATCAGTCAAGAAATAAGACAAATATGGCTCTTTTGAAATGTACATTTATTTATACGAGTGACTCAAATTGGCAACGCACTCTGGCAAAGTTGTGGACTAGGCCTACTCCCTTTACGTTTTTTTCCCAAAATTTAAAATATTTTCAATTTTCTCAAAATATATGTTTACCCTTCGTTTGAGTACAACATATATTTGGTGGAATACATTTATACACACCATATCATAAGCTTGGCGAATGGAAATGTGTGACCGAAGAAAACTGCCAAAAATGGGAACATCTGTATACAAACATATGGGAAGTAGTCCACAAACTTATCAATGCCAATTTGAGTTATCAATGCCAATTTGAGTTCCCCATGTACAAAAATTGACATCTTTAAAGAGCCATAGTTTCCTTGTGTCTTGCCCGATAATGCTCTAACTCTTAGAGATTATTCCTCATAATCTTTTAAAGCAACAGTTTGCACGGGTTTCATTCTTCTTTAATTAGTGCAGTCATTAATAAGCCGTATTGCTCCGGTTCGATTAAGATCCGTCAGTATCCGGTATTCGTTCGGCATGTGATGGGTATTCGTCCTGTAGTTAAACCTGATTCCCTCGTAGTAGTGGTGCTGGAGAGTTTGGTTCGGATGCCGCGGATCTTCAGCGAACGGGTAGAAACCGAAGAGTGCTATCTTCTGACAGAACTGCGTGGCGGCCGTGTACACTGCGAGACCGGTGGTGGGAATAGTGACATCCCAGATTCTAAAACATAATACAAACGTAACACGGGTACAAATATAAGGGACATAAACATTCAAATGAAAAGCGACTGCGATTCGTCAAATACAAAGAAGAGCACAAATACATGGCCTATGGTTAAATTTAAAAAAATAGTTTGCAAGCTTTCATGACAATTGCAAAGTAAAAGAAAGACATTAAAATCGATTTGTACAATTAAAGGACAATTTTAAAAGTCACATGATTAGAGTAAGAAGAGACTTAAACAGCATACACTGTGATATATACAACAGCTCAGAGGCGTCGATCCGGGGATCAAGGGGAACAGTTGCACCCCTCCCCCCAAAAAAAAAAACCAAAAAATTTTATAATAATAATAATAATAATAATAATAATAATAATAATAATAATAATAATAATAATAATAATAAACTTTAATAATAATAATAATAATAAATAAATAGAATTTCAAAAAATAAAAATAAATAATAATAATAAATAGATCAATAAACACAAAAAATAAAAATAAATAATAATAATAAATAGATCAATAAACACAAAAAAAACAAGTTACAAATAACAAATAAAAGATAACAAATCACAATAAAATAAATAGTAGTAATAATAATAATAATTTCGACGGTATTAAAGAAATATTAACTTGCTAAAAGAGAGAAGGAACAAATTTAAATCAATAATCAAGACCCCTGGCAAGAACTCTAAATAGATGAGAGTTCCTGTATCCCAACCAGTTTAACCCTTCTTTCAAAGCCCCTTAAAGAAACTTACATTCAGATTTATTGTTGTTTACATCCTTTAAGTTTAAAGGACTTAATAAGCTGTGCCATCGGGCTTGCCCCTGGACCTAACCACACTTGAGGCCATTTAATTGACCCGGGCCACTGTACCCTTTCAATAATTTATTCTCGCCATGCCGGTGTGGCAGGGATAATTGTCCAGGTGTCCAGGGCAAATTAAAAACAAGGGATATCTGTCAAAATCACTCCGTCAGTGTGGGTTGTGTGTGTGTGTCACGTGTAAAAGCAATGTTTCGTGGCAGATCAGTTCAATTGATATGTATTCAAGTTCATTGTATTTAATAAACACATAAAAACGGTAATGTTGTATCAGTGACGTCAAACGCGTCGATATGACGTCATGGAATGAGTTAAGTGTACATAATGAGTACATTACTGTTCGTTTGATGTCCGTATGCATGTGTGTATGTCTGTATGTTTGTGTTGGTGTGTGTATGTGTGTCTCGGTCTGTATGAAGGCTCGAAAAGGGACAAAATTAGGATTTTAAATCTGTCCGAATGACGTCACTGCCAATTATCCCTGGGTGGACACTTATCCCTGTCACACCGGCTGAAAGGGCTGTGAATAGCTATTTATTTATGACACTATTTTATATCATGTTATCACACATTATTTAGTTCTACACGTCCAAAATAAAACCCTGGACCCCGGTAAATTTCCCATTGTGGATTTAATACTGGACCGGGGTCCAGTTGTCATTTGGTTACAATTTATTTTCTGCCACCCCCCCCCCCCCCCCCCCCCCCCCAATCTATTTTTGTTTTAATAAAAAAATCTCTTTATTTACCTTTTTGCGGTTGTCATCGTCGAACCAGGACTATACGCAAAAGAAAGATTGATGTGATATCTTCTCCGTAACTCTGACAGAATTTTCGGAATTCCGGCGAATTTACCCTTGAAGTACCAAATGGTTCCTTCTTGTAGATTCCCTGCTCGCTCGATCAGGTCCACGCAAATCTCCCTAGACTCTTTTATTTTCGAAAAATTACCGCACTTTCCCTCCAGTTTTCCTCGGCAAAGTTGCCTCTCAAGCTTTCTCTGGGCTACGTCATCAGAGTAATCTTCCCCGTCGGCCGTGCACCGTGCTAGACTTCTGGCTAACTCCCAGTTGAAAGTTGATAGGTTTACCTTTGACCCTACATCTGAGGCGAACGCGCCGCCGAAAGGCGCAAGGTTCAAGCGTATGACAAATTGGAACGTATCGATGACGTCACCGCATCCGCTATCCAATAGGATGCCGCTGTTGCCGATAATCGCGCAAAGATTATGCGGAGAGACGCCCGTTGATTGGTTGTTTTGGAGCAGAATGCTCTCGCGCGTCTCAAAACGAATATCCTTGTCGGCCACGTCTGGGAAGTATATTTGTGCCGCCTGCCAGCGCTTGATATGATGCGAAACAGCCCTCCTGTTTGAGAGAAAACAGTAAAATAAAAAACAAAGGGAGGACAATGACAGGAGAAAAATATTGTATAAACAGCATCTCGAGCTAGGTGCACTAGACATTAGCCTTGGTAATTATGTACACTTCAAACCCTCACAATTTACAAATAATTTAGTGCACCATCTATATACTCCGAGTCTCCGTGGGGAGCATTATCGCCCAAGTGCTACATCCGACCAAGCCCATGTTATACTCCTGGGTAGAGAGCAACAATGCTGTCCGCAGTGAATGGCACATTTATGACATGCATCAATCGGTTTCGAACCCGGGACCCCGTGAATAGAAATCAAGCGTACTTTCCGAGTGTGCCTCAATATCGAATAATTATACATAATTATGTTCAAAAACGTTATCTTCTTATGACTGATGAATAAGATACCAACAATTCTTACTCTGCCTACTTGGAAACTTACTCAATTTTCTTGGCTGCCATCAAATTGAAGAAATATTGTTGGCTGGCGGGGGTGATGTGCGAAACTATCGGAGATCGCAAAATGGCGAAATGGCTTTGGAAATCTGGAATTTTAAGAAGACATTTACGAATTTAAATCATGGTGTAGACATAATGTACTGTATATGGGTTAAGACATGCAGTGAAGTATATAATACGGGCCTGTGATGTTGGGTTAAAACAATTTCTCAACCATCAAAAACAATTTTTAAACCATTTTTGTAGATTTTTCAAAAATGTGTAGCATTTATAAATATTTTTGTTTAATTCTTGAATAAAAGATGGTCCCCTTACATGTATTCCAATTTGATATACTTACGGATATGTCAGCTCTTTCTTAATAGATTTTGATCAAATAAAGTTAATTATGTCATTGAAATTGTGTGCTCTTTCAGATTTTACAATCATTCTTTTCATTACCTCATACAAAATTTTATAAATTTTGAAGCGCCCTTTATATATACCAAAACTGAACTATCCCTTTAATGAAACAAACATTATATCGATTAGTATTTTATTAATCTTATGAATTAAAATAATGTTATTTGGAGAGTAGACCCAAAATGTAGGTTACAACAAAATCAAGACCTTGGGACGTTTTGTTACGAACAAAGTCTGAAAATGCAAATTTTCCAATAAAACAGGGCCTGGATATGAGAACATCGACATACTTTTTTTGTGCAGAGTATAAAATTGGTGCCATAAATATGACACGATATCTACAATAGTCTTTGCAGAGGAAGTTTTGAAATTGAAACTGATGACAGAGTTATATTTAGAATGCCACACATTAGATATAGCCTCAACAAGTGGTTTCGGAAGGTCTCAAGGAGTCAGAGTGGAAAGTTTAAAATTAAAACTGGTGTCAGAGACTGCGGAGGTCTAATAAACCAAGACTGTCTACACGAGGCGTAAATCCGTTTGTGCGATTGGGGGCGAACTTTTTGAAAGATTTTCAGCGTCACCATGCGTGAAATAGCCTTTAGTCAAGGCTATATATGCTTTGAGATTCTCTATGCGATCGCGAGCTAGCTAGCTAGCTGTGATATGCAGAGCTATACGGCACGGGGTCAGCGAGCGGGACTAACTGGCTCCCAGCGCTCGATGTGTTCGATTCGCTCACGATGCTCGCTCCGCTCATGTAATTGTTCATAGCGCGGGAGTCTTGACGAAAGACTACCAGTGAGAGAGCTCAAAGCCCCACAGTGGCATATTAACACTTATGAAATCAAAGGTTTTTATAATGGACACAATCATAAATTTGAATTAATGTAACTTTAATTTACGAGGACATTATTGGAGGCCCGTTTGGACATGTGGGATACAGAAACCCCTTATTGCTATTGCCAGGGGTCCAGGGGGCGGAGCCCCCGGAAGCTTTTGGATTTTTGCAATCTAGCAATTCAAGATGGGTGTGTTTATAGCGTGCATGGCAATGCAGTAGCCAGGAGCTTAGACTATGAGGGGTAAATGTTGAATCGTTTTGCAAAGTTTGGGCGATTCGGTGTGCCATATACGGGTGGGGAGCAGGGGCCGACTTTGATAGGGCCCTAGTAAAGGGAATAGGGGACGTACAGTATAATTATTTCATTTCATTTCATTTCCTGTTTATTTCACTCATAAAAAATACAAAAATACAATTGAAACACGAATAACGACAAAACACATACTAAAATAATTTACATAATACGTGGTATAAAAAGGGTACATATTTGAGTGGGTAGCGGCCAGAAAGAAAATAAATCCTTATAAACGGCTGAACCTGGAATTATATTTTTTAAATACTACAAATTTAAAAGACTAATTTTGTATAGCTACAACAACACAGAAAAAAACCCTCTGAAACAACCTAAGGGAACATGTATATCAAGTTTTAAATATTATCATACAGGAGAAGGCTTTGTAAGTTATTTTTTAAGTTACGTTTAAAAGAATTCAATGAACACGATTTGTGTATATATTCAGGAAAGGAATTCCAAAGTATTGGACCATTAAAGAAAATGGATTTATAAGACAAAGTAGTTCGTATTGGAGGTAAATGAAAACTAGTGGCATAAGTATGAGTATTACAATTCAATGAAAAACATAAGAGAAGTGAATCTGGTACTAGACCTTTAAAACATAGAAACATAAAAATTCCAATTTCATATTTAAACTTATCATACAAATTTAGGATATTATATAATTTAAAAATAGGTTCAGTATGAGAATAAAAAGGTGAATGATTTACGATTCTTATTGCACGTTTTTGTAGTTTATACAGTCTATCTAAATAAATATTTGATGCACTACCCCAGGCAAGAATACCATAATTTAAAAAAGGTGCAACAATAGTATAATAAATCATTTTCAATGCAAATTTGGGTAAGTAGTTTACTTTATACATAATACCTATATTCTTAGAAATATTATTACAAACAGGATCAATATGATCTTTCCATAATAACCTATTATCTACTATTACTCCTAAAAAACCTTAGAGATGAAACTTCTTTAATTACTGATCCTGCTAATTCAATATGAATGTCATTTGTATCTATTTTTTTGTAAAAATCATAAAGTTAGTTTTAAGAACATTCAAAGATAATTTATTACTAGATAACCAAGTTGTAACTTTCTGTAGTTCCTCATTAAATTGTAACTGTAAAGTAAATATATCATTATGTGCCATAAAAATACTAGTATCGTCTGCGAATAAGATATATTTCAGTTTAGTAGATACATTGCACAAGTCGTTTATATACAAAAGGAATAAAAGGGGTCCAAGTATAGAATCTTGGGGCACTCCACATCTTAGCCCTTTCATTCGAGATTTGTGTCCATTAATTAAAACATATTGCTTGCGATTAGTGAGATAACTTTCAAACAATTTTAAAACATTTCCTCTTATTCCATACTTATATAATTTCTTTAATAAAATATTATGATCTAAAGTATCGAATGCCTTTCGTAAATCTAAAAATAACCCAATCATTATTTCCTTATTATCAATTACCTTAGTTACTGTATGTATAAAATCAAGAAGTGCTGAAGATGTGGAATGACCCGCTCTAAAACCATACTGATTACAAGTTAAAATATGGCATTCATTAACAAAAATAAAAGACGATTATACAAACACTTTTCAAAAATCTTAGAAAACACAGGTAAAATAGATATTGGTCGATAATTCGTTAACATTTCAGGACAACCTCCTTTGAAAATTGGTATAACTCTGGCAACTTTAAGTTTGACTATAAATTCTCCAGATTCTAGGCACGCATTAAATATCTCACATAATGGATAACATAGATAATATATAGACTTTTGTATCACTTTCATATCAATACCATCATATCCTACACTAGAATTATTTTTCAATTGTTTTACAATATAAATTATTTCACCCGGAGTTACAGGATTAAAAAATATAGATTTTGTATTATTAACAATAAAAGAAGTTACATCAATATCATCAGACTGATCATAATTGCGATTCAAATTAAAACCAATATCAACAAAATAATTATTAAAATATTCAGAAATTTCATTTTTTTTCACTCACTTCTATACCATCTACTACAACCTTCTCTATGTTAATTGCTTTCTGTTCTTTACCTAATGCATTATTTATAACTTTCCATGTTTAATTCATATTACCTTGAGCACAACCAAATTGGCGTAAATAATATTCCCTTTTCGTAGATTTAATCTTGCTAGTCACACGATTGCGTATTTTGTTATATACATTTTTCCTATATATAGTAGGATTTTTCAAATACAATTTATATAAACGACTCTTTTTTAAAAACTTATTTATGTATTTCATGTGTAAGCCATGGTTTATCTTTTCTTTTCTTTTTTACCTTAATATTCTTGATTGGAAAACATTTTTCATATACATTTAAAAACTTTTGCAAAAATACACTATAGTATACATTCAGATCTTTCAAAGGAAGTGACCATCTAATTCCCTGTAAAGCTTGAATAAAATTACATATATTATTGTCACTAATATCACGCTTTTCAATAAAATCATTGCACTTATTTGTACTACATTTAACTTTACAAATACAATAAATAGGAAAAGGATCTCTAAGATCGTTTAAAAGTATTCCAGAGGACATTTGGCATGAGTCATTAGTAATTATAAAATGGGTAGAATAATCCCTGCATTCTGATTGGTCAATTAGCATGTAAAAGTTTTTTACTGATGCATGGCTCACTTTAGTTTGATTTTCACAGTTTTTTGCGCTCATTTTATAAAACAAATGCTGCACAGGCATATTTCGTGGATCGAAAAAATAAAAAAAATAAAAAATTTAAATTTATATCATTAAAAAAAAAAAAATTATATTTTAAAATTGATAGGCCTATAACAAATTTGTATATCATTTTTTTTTTTTTTATTGTAAACAAAATTTAAAAAAATTATATAATTCAAAAACAAAATTTTTAATTTTAAAATTTATATAAAAAAAATAAATATCATTAAAAAAAAAAAAAAATTGAAAATCAAAATTTTCCCCAACCATGGGTCGGTACTTTTGCAGCCATGGGTCGGTACTTTTGAAGCCATGGGTCGGTACTTTTAGCCATGGGTCGGTACTTTTGAAGCCATGGGTCGGTAAATTTAGCCAATTTAGCCATAACTGGGTAAAAGTCTGATTTTCACATTTTTTCGCGCCCATTTTATAAAACAAATACTGCACAGGCATATTTCATGGATCGGTAAGAATTGTATGCACTCGTTTAACTTTGGAAATGGTCTAAAACCCACTCGCTGCGCTCGTGGGTTTAAACCATACCAAAGTTAAACTCGTGCATCCAATTCTTACCGATCCACTCATGCCTGTGCATCATTTGTTGTCAATTAATGATACAGAAGTAGACGAAATACGTGTAGGATAATAAATCAAATAAAAGGGAACATAGAGTGCGATAATAACAAATCTAAAAACATATTAACATATTGCACTTTTCCAATATTCAAAAGATTAATATTAAAATCCCCAATTAAATATAAAACTTTATTTTCATTAAGTACTACATTCAAAATATTTTCTATAAATAATAAGTCTGGTATGGACTGGCAAGGTGGTCTATAAATTGTACCAATTAAAAAAATTTTATTGCACATTTGAGTCTCAATAAAAAATACTTTCTACATACACTTCATTAGAATCCAAATCATAACGACGTTTATAATTTAAAGCCTCCAGAGATTTTAAAGGATTTTGGCTATTTATTAGTCTTGGTTTTCAACCAAATGACACATATATACATTTAAGACAAACGACATGCCTTTTCTCGACCAGAATATGACCACTAAATAACAGCTCTGACTATCTATATTCTAATTTGCTCAGTGTTCAGTGCATATGGACAGTATTGTAAGATTATTTTAGATTATTTTATTTTCTGTGTCGGTGTTCTCCGTTTGCGTTGTGTGCGTTTGAGAAATGACATTGCCAAACACATTTGGAAATGTGAGTTCTCGCAACCAAAATGAAGCTTGCAATGGGGATTCATAATACAAGCTAATGCTACTGCTAGGTTTACACCATGTCCCCGGCGGCCACGGCAGCCCCGTTTGCCCAAAACGTAGTGCGCCGTGAGATTTTGACAAATTTTTCCTCTGTATTCAACTTTTGTTAGGTCTTGCCAAGTTTTCTCACGGTCTATCACGGTCTATCACGGTATCCGTGACGGGCCGTGGGGGGAAGAGCCCCTTTCCCCAACTGATGGTGCGTTTACACCATGTTCCTGGTGGCCACGGCAGCCCCGTTTCAGACCACCGTGGACAAAACGAGATGGACGTGAGACAACGCGGGGGGACGGAATTGGCAAACGTGACAGGCCGCGATTGCCGTGGATGCCGGGCCAGATTTTTAAACTGTCAAACAATTTGCCTCGGCAGTCACGGTGCGGATGAGAAGCCTAGCAGGCCAGAGTAAAACGGGGTGAACGCAACAAAACGTGAAAGTACGTAATAGGCCGTAACAAAACTTGGAGGCTGCCCGTAGTAGGACGGGAAAGGACCGTGAGATGTCGGGGAATGTCTTCCCGTCCTACTACGGACAGCCTCTAAGTTTTGTTACGGCCTGTCACGTTTTGTTGCGTTCACCCCGTTTTACTACGGCCTGCTAGGTTGCCGTGGCAAATTTGTTGACAGTTTAAAAATCTGGCCCGGCATCCACGGCAATCACGTTTGCCAATTCCGTACCCCCGCGTTGTCTCACGACCATCCCGTTTTGTCCACGGTGGCCTGAAACGGGGCTGCCGTGGCCGCCAGGAACATGATGTAAACGCACCATCGGTGGGGGAAGGGGCTCTTCCCCCCACGGCCTGTCACGTATACCGTGATAGACCGTGATAAAACTTGGCAAGACCTAACAAAACTTGAATACAGAGGAAAAATTTGTCAAAATCTCACGGCGCACTACGTTTTGGGCAAACGGGGCTGCCGTGGCCGCCGGGGACATGGTGTAAACGTAGCATAATCGATGAGAAACTGTATGCGCGCGAAAAACAGATTTGCAGTCTTTTTCAAACTAAAAAAAACAGCTATTTTGAAAGTTAATTATTGATAATTGTGTTTTCCCCCTCTTTGACATTATATCCCTTGATTTTTTTCTCCGGAATCATTGGGGGGGGGGGGGGGGGGGCGAAACGATATGTTCGCCCCCAATATTTGCAGGGGGCGACTGCCCCCAGGCCTGCCCCCCCCCCCCCCCCCCCCACAGGATCAACGCCTCTATCTCCATTTTTTGTTGTGTTATATCGTTGTAATGTCCTTAAATAGAAACGCAATTGGAACGTGAGGTGAATGCTAAATATCCATCAGCGCTGCTGGTCAATTTGAAATGGGTTGATTGATTAGCCATTAAGAAAAAGCCATTACGAAAACTACATGTAGACAATACAATTTTGGAATTGTCATATAAGGCCTTGATTCAAATTTAATTTGGTTTGCTATTTTGGAAGCGTAACCCAACGAAATGGAAACAAACTTGAACGCATTAGAAAGGTGGCACAGCGCATCGTGGGTAGACAATTGCCACCAATACAATCACTGTACGAAGAAAGGGTTCTTGCAAAAGTCAAACAAATCTTGAGAGACCCGTCCCACCCATTGAGAGAAGAATACACATTCAATCGATCTGGATTCAGGCTATATACGCGCACCTCGAACAAACAGGCAAAGATTCAGAAACTCATTTGTCATTGATTCTACACACACTTACAATGGTACAGTTCGTAGGTAAAATTGTTTTTTAATGCGAGACCCTGGGGCGTTCATTTTTGTAAGCATTGGTCTTTAATTTCTTTAAGTTTTTAGAACTCGTGAATATTTTTTTTTTTTTGGTTGTTGCACTTGATGCAATAATAGCCTACATACGATATTATTTAAATATAATATATGATTATTATAAGGACTTGTTTAATACTTGTTTTGATAGTTATTAATATGATTGAATATTCATGCACGACGTTGTTGATTGGATAAAGCTGAAGAATTTAAAGATAGAATTTGTTTTGTAATTAAGTTCGACTCTGAATTATAATAAATTGTCTTGGATGCAAATGCATAAGTTTCATTGATCGCGGGGAGGGGGACGTTATTATACTGTTGAAAATGGAGCATAATATGAAGAAATTTATTTTTGTTTATTTAGTATATGAAAATATAAAATATGTAGATGTTAAAAGGTAGTTTGATCTAATGTACACTATACAGGGTGGCCCCAAAAAACGGAACGGGGCACTTCCCAAAATATAATAACAAAATGATTATGTCAATCGGATAGAGTGTATTTTCCAATGAAAAACGATACCAAGAACAGTCATTTTGGTAGTGTAGTTTTTGTTTTAGGGCGCTGTGAGTAACACCATGTCAGGTTCCCATTTTTGCCAATTTTTACCATGTCACTATTCACACGATGAAAGCCAATTCTTAAGAGTTGCAATTCTAAAGAATTGCAAAATGTGTGTTCAAACGATGCCAATTCTCGAGAGTTGCAATTCTTAAGAATTAAAACCGAAAGTAGTGTGCGCGCCTTTCTCATTTGAGGTCACGCGCGCTCACTTGACTTGTTTTCACACCGGAAGCATATATCGGTCATGAGGTCAACCCAAACCACGAGTCTCGAAGCTGATTGCTCATCGCGCGCTCATCACGCGCTCATTCTGCGCAAAATCTTACAAGTAATTTGTGGTTATCTTGTGGTTTGGAAACCACAAGATAACCTAATGAGAAGCTGATTCTATAGTCAGCTGCTGATTCTTTAGTCATGATTAAGGGCTGAAAATGTTGTGTGTGAACACGGGGATATACGTTGAGATTAAGTTGACTGTCTAAGTCTAAGTCTAAGTCTAAGTCTGTAGAGTGATAATCAGGGAGCTGGAGTTTGTGCTGTTCATTTTTGAGGCAGTCGAATCTGGGAGTTGGAGATCGTGATGTTCACGATGTGAGTTATACCTCACGTTGGGTGTATGCTCAGTTCAGTGAATATTAAACAAGTAACCAAATAAATCTCGTCAACTCGTATCTGTATATCGAAGCTTGTGGAACGTGCTTTACACAGTGAATGTGATTATGATTGTGATTTAGAACTATTTACCCTCGGCCATCCAGACATCCATTATATCATCATCATCTTCATCCTATAACGATTTTGTCCGTCAAAAGACAGAATCTTTACATTGGTGTCAGAAGTGGGATGCTGAACTTCAACACGTGCCTCGGACATGCCGCTGAATAATATGGACCTCGACGATCTCGAATACGGTGTTGAAGTGACAATGATGCTCGAGAAAGAGAAAGCTTATTTGCGTCCAGTATAGCCGAGTTCTTCTACAAAGATGGAGGAATAAGAGATCAATGTACATTTTGTTCATGGTGTCCAGCATGGCTAAGTTCGGCGTGTGGTGGCTCTTGGTGGTCATCGATCTGTTGGCGAGGTCGAGAAGAAGCTGGTGGCCTAGCGTGCATGGAGCAGGAGTGGAGGAGACTGCTGGACCTCATCGACATCGGCTGCGGGAATCTCCACGCCGGACGTCATGTGCGACGTCATCGTTCTACGATTCCAGCCTCGCGTGCGGAGATGGTGCGATCAAGCTTGAGCTCGCGTGGTACTGCATAGGTATTACCTAGAACCTTACCTATCGGAATGCAAATATTCTGTAATTCGACGTCTTCGACGGAAACCCTTTATACGCCATTAGTCCGTCGGTCGGCAAATGAAAGGGCATTATGACGCTATCGATAGCAAAAACCGATACATGTTTTTTTTACAAGTAAAGGAAATTTTCATTATATTTCATATATTATGAGTAAATTAAGTTGTGTGCTTAATACATGATGAAGTGAAAAGAAATAAACGCCGTGTTTGGTTTACAGGTCAAATCTATGTTTTAAAACGAAGAAAATGAACTTTTATTACATCGCCCTTATTACGCGCAAAGCAAAGTCCAAAGTGCGCATGTATAAAAGGGCGATTTGCATATCGCCCTTTCATGAGCCGATTTCGTATGCATAATCACCGCGCATACGCATGATAAGAAGGACATTATCGCGCGCGTATATGACGGGCCAAACATGACATAAGTATGTACAACTATACATCGATACATCCACGGTGTAGATGTACGGTTTTGACCAATCGGGGCGCAGGAAACTATACAACTATTGGCCCGTCATACGCGCGCCCTTATTAAACGTGTATTGTAGGGACATACATTTGGCATACTAATTTATACTACGTGTTTAATAAGGGCATTTTATAATCGCTGGTGACAAGCTGATGTTGTCGTGAACATCATGATAGAGGCATGAAAAGTTCTAATGAATAAAAATAAATTAAGAATATTTTTGACGTGTACATAAAAGGACCTTTTCCTGAATGGTATTATGACACGATTTAACAATTTACGTTACTAGAATTGCATTTATTTACATAGCTTTGTTGCATAAACGATGCTATTTTAATTGTTGTACATAGAATATTACGAATTCGCAGAAATGTGACATAATTTCAAGTTGTGTGTATAATAGAAGTCAAATTAGACAAGTTTTGTTGTAATTGGTTGTTTTTGAAGGGCTTAGTGGGGAATGTCTTAATTAGCATTTATAATAATGTAATATTTTGTTGAAATGGTCATTTAAACTAATATGTCTTCATACTACTTAGCCAATTCATTCCGGTGGTCTAAAGAGCGGCATTTTTTGAAAGTCGGGTATCTTTAGAGCAGCAATCGGGTGTGAAAACGGGTTTTTTTTTTCAAGTGGCCAGGTAAACCAAAACGCATGTTATCTTCCGTCAACTATTTGTAAACCATTCGACCCAACATATTTTGTATATTTAAAAACATTGTATTAGTTATTTGTCGCCATAGTGCTAGCCCCCCCCCCCCCCCCCCGACCTCTGATAACCTCTCCCGAGTAAAATTGTATTGTTGACTGGTTGTGACATCAGTCATTCACTACTTAGTTACAAATAACATCACATGGTTGAATACAATACCAACTCACACACCTTCAATGTCAATAGCAGTTGCTTTGTCAGAAGAAGGGCACTGTCCAAGCTATTGTTTGGAGGCGTGCAGGGCATGCTTTTGTGTGCATGATCTTTCTGTACTTTCATCTAATTTGCTAATCTCATGGTAACTGACCAGTGATTGACAGATGATGTCACCACCAGTCAACAATAGAATTCACTCTGGAGGTTTTTTTTTTAGGAGGTGGGGCTTAGCAACATGAAGAAACATAAATGATACAATATTTAAAATATATACGAAACATATTTTTAAAATTTCGAAAACAAATTACAAATGTGTAAACCAATACATATACAGGAGTAAACATGCATTTGGTTTTCAAGACCCCTTTAAGCGGCAAATATCCGTTTTACATTATACATGAGTGTACCGCCCCCCCCCCCCCCCCCCTGCCCTCCCGGGCATCCATCGTTGTCGTGGTGAAAACATTCCTCGATGATACAGCACTTGCCACTTATCAAAGCTCCGACACGAATTACCAGTCAATCGGCTTCTGTTTCAGACAATGTTTTAACAAATGAGGACGATGTTATTCACTCAGGTATATTTATTTCTGATGTAAGCGATCACCTAGCGTACAAACAATTCCGATTCTTTTATTTAAAAAAAAGGAAATAACTGATGCAAATATTGCTATATTTTGCCATAAACTAAGTAATGTTAAATGGCCTTCTCAATATGAGTGTTACAATACCTTTTTAGCAATTTTTGTGTCGTTATACGATGAATGTTTTCCCATAGTAAATATATATAGAAAAAAATACATTTTAGAAACCTTGGTTTCATTCTCATTTAAAACTATGTCAAGGAAGAAGTTGAATTTGTATAAACGATAGATTTTTAAAAATCCCTCTGATAGAAAGTATACAAAGATGAGAAACAAGTTCACGTTTGAGTCTCGTAAAGCAGAAAGAAAATATTATGAATTTAAATTTAAAGATACTATAGGTAATATGTCTGCTACATGGAAGGTTATAAACAATTTACTTGGTAAAAAAAGAAATCATCAAATGCAAATTTTGTAAGTGATGCATATTTCAATTCCAGACCATGAAATTGCTGATAGTTTTCATGATTATTTTGTAAATGCTGCATCCAATTTATTGAAGGAATCGGTACAGTCATGATGTTAATTCTGGTTGTCATTTTAATGTCTCATTTAATTCCCAATCCATGTTTCTTGTTCACCCGTAAGTTCTCGTGAGATTATTGATATCATTCTCGGAATGAAAAGTGCAACAAGCCCAGGATTTGAGGATATTTCAATTTCTGTTGTGAAAAGGGTAATACATTTAATAGCTGAACCTCTATGTCGAATTTTTAATTTTTCTTTTTTTGCATGGCATCTTTCCTACCTAAATGAAAATTGCTAAAGTTATACCGATTTATAAAAAAAGGTGATCATAGTTTATTTTCGAATTATCGACCATTTTCTTTATTATCCAAATTTTTAAAGATCTTAATTGGAAAGATGTATGTATAATTCAAATTTATTCAAAAAAATGATTTGTTATTTTCTAATCAGTTTGGCTTCAGGCCTCAACATTCCACCTCTTCAGCACTTATAGAATTTATTCACCATATAACATGTGCTTTGGATGCAAAACTATGTTCAATAACCTTATTTCTAGATTTAACAAAGTAATTCGACTGCCGGGAACATTATATTTTGATAAATAAATAAAGACCATCCCCACCAAGATTCTTTTATCTTTAATTATGGTCCCTTCTCATATTCCTATCTCACTTATTTGTATTGTACAATCTTTATATTTATGTATTATTTATTTGTTTTGTTTTACATTGTAAATTATTTCCTTGTTTTGGTGTTATGAGTCAATAAATGAAATGATATTAAAGGGGCCGTGCAACCCAAATGCATGTTGACCTCTGTTCATCTGTATAGTGTACACATTCAATATTTGTAAACAGTTTGACCCAAATATGTTTTGTATATTTTTAAACATTTTATCATTTATTTGTCTTCATGTTGCTAAGCCCCACCTCCTAAAAAAACCCTCCAGAGCAAATTCTATTGTAGACCTGCAGTGACATCATTTGTCAATCACTGGTCAGCTACCATGGGATTAACAAAAGATGAAAGTACAAAAAGAACATCCACACAAAAACATGCCCTGCATACCTCCATACAATAGCTTAGACGGTGCCTTTCTTCTGACATAGCAACAGCTATTGTAATTGAAGTTGTGTGAGTTGGTATTCTATTCAACCGTGTGATGCTATTGTCATTAGCCTAATCATGGTAGCTGACCAGTGATTGACAAATGATGTCACTGCAGGTCTACAATAGAATTTGCTCTGGAGGGTTTTTTAGGAGGTGGGGCTTAGCAACATGAAGACAAATAAATGATAAAATGTTTAAAAATATACAAAACATATTTGGTTCAAACCGTTTACAAATATTGAATGTGTACACTAATACAGATGAACAGAGGACAACATGCATTTGGGTTGCAGGGCCCTTTAAATGAAAGGATGAAGCCAGCTGATACCGCGATCACACACAATTGGGGGGGGGGGGGGGGAGGGAGGGGTCACAAAGATGTTGAACTTAACTCTAAGTTGGACTGAACTATTACGGAAAGCCATGACTTGTGTAGCCCGAAATAAAATATCAACGCTTTTAGACTGTCATATATATATTTTACATCAAAAACATGGAATCTCCTTGATAATAGAAAATAATAAGAATATTTTATGCCTTTGAAAAAAGGACTTTTAAAACAACTTTTCAAAGAACCTAATGCCTCTTAAAACTTTTTACGTCCAACTTAGCGATACATTCAACTAAGATTGTTGTGAAACACCCTCCTGGGGGAGGAATTGTGGTATATTGCCTTGAGGTAGCTGCTGTGTGGGTGTGGAATCTTATATAAATTTATCTCCAATAGTTATTGAGATTCATTATGTCACTGCTATACTATTGTCGGCAACTAGATTAATTTTGCATGAATTATGACATTACAGACGGTACAGAAAGCTTGAGCAAAAAATAATAATCACATGTGAATGTATTTTACACTCCTTTTCTGATATAGAGACATTTTTTTAAATTTTTTTTACGGCAAAACAATATTACTTATGATGTCACGAAGTCAATTGGTTAACACATCCATAGTTCCATCAGGATCCTTTCTCGTATATATGAGTATATATATGCACTATTCGGTAATGTATATTCATAGCTGGATGAAATATCAAAGATTTTTTTCTTCCAAAGTGGCTACCCTAATTTGCATAAATGTACGCTGAACAATACGGAAAGAAAACAAACTTTGTTCATAACATTCGAATATCTTCCACTCTGCGTTTGTCAGTATAACTATAAAGACATTGAGTTAAGTTTTATTTTGGGGCATAACAAAGTATCATCATTACATTTTACATGTAATGAAAATGCAGTCTTACGCAAATATCTGGTCTAATTTGCATATTATGACGTCAAAAACTCAACTAGTCGCCTTTTTCTGTAGCCTGATATTTATCTTTAGCTTTATGTTTAACCTTTTCAATCTTATAACAAAACATGGAGACACTAGACGTTATTGTATTTATATTAATGGATGAAATATCAAATTTTTTTTTTTTCAAAATGGCTACCATAATTTGCATAAATTTGCATAAGATGATACGGAGAGAAAATATGAATGATATCTTCATATTTCAATGTATTTTACTATTTTGCGTTTCTGATATAGAGACATTAATACAAATTTGATTTGGGGGTATAATGTAGCATTGATCATCATCATATGCAATGAAATTCAGTTTTTATGCAAATTTATGTCATAATTTGCATATTGTGACGTCACAAATTCAACTGGCCACGTCATGTATAATTCGATCACGATCACTGACTCTTACAGCATCAAAATAGTGACACTATGTGTTCATATATCTTACTTGCTGTAAGAAATATCACATATAATATTTGTTCAGAAAAATCTACCCTAATTTGCATAAATTTGCATAAAAAGATGCGGAGGGAAGGTATTACTATTGTTATCACATTGAGATGAATTCCACTCTGCGGTTCTGATATATAGATATTGACTAACGTTTATTTTTCAGGTAATATCATGATATAATCATCATTATATCTAAAGAAAATGGAGTTTTATGCAAATTTATGGCCAATTTGCATATAATGACGTCACAAAGTCATATGTCACCTCACGAATAATTTTAACATCATCCTTAACCCTTACAACATGAACAAAGAGAGAAGAAAAATGTAAAAGTAGATTTATTGATGGATGAAATATCATAGATGATATTTTTACAAAATGGCTTCCCTAATTTGCATAAATTTTCATAAATTTGCATAAATGTGCATACAGATTATATCTGGGAAACTTGTTGATTATGTGAACATATCTTATGCTATGATACGCCTTTAAAAAAAACAAGGAGATGCTCTTACACTACACACTGCATAGACGTATGCGCCCTTCAACACAGTACGGTATAGGGAGTGCCCTTTCATTTGCCGAAATTCACTCCACTTTGCGAATGTGAAGAAGGGCGCGCGCGATAGTGCCCTTTTAATTGCCGAAATCGCGCAGTTTGGCGATATCGCCCTTTGATTATTGGGGATTATCTCCGGATTTCGGGAAAATCTGGAAAATTTGAAAACATCATTGGAAAGGTATTTTGATACTCTATCCGAATATGCAAAAAAAAGAAAAACGATATTTTTCGATACTATCGCCCAAACTGCCCTTTCATTTGCCGACCGACGAGTCTCAGCTATAAACATTGTTTGGAGAAATGAAAATAGTTATGGATATGATTCGCAAAATTATGTAGAGCTTTCTTTGATTTAAAATAAGCATGGAGATTTGTTTGTGATTTAACCTTATTCTATTTGTGAGAAATAAGGCGATTTAGATTTGTATATGTATTATTGTGATAAATTATTGTCTTCGATATGGAGCCTTGAGGTCATCGTTGCTGTTGTGGATTATGAAGCGAGGTGCGATATATGTAGATTAGGTTAATTTGTATGTAAGTCGCGTTGTGATACAGCCAGTATGTGTTGGAACATACTGGGTATCTGTAAAAGTGGTCGCGCCGAAATCGGAGCTGAGGGGCCGTTGCCATGGTTCCGTTGGACATTGCACGTTGGAACGAGCCCGGTAATTTATATAGTGTAGTTTTAGATATCGCAACCACCACGCGGTCGACGTTGACGAAAAGACAACCTACCCTGCGTCTCATGAGACAGACGCCTTCGCTGGAATTATCCGGGCCGTAGGAAGTCACCTTTTGTCAACTCATCCGCAAACGCTTGATAACGTACGACGCAGAAAACGACCTCGACAGCGACATGGAAGCTGATAATCGGAATGTACTATCCCATATCCAGATAGTATGTAACATGACGTACACGACCACGGACATCGATCACGGCGGATTGCTGGAGTGGTGGTCATCGTCAGTATTCCGATAATTTTTAAGGAATGAAAATGTTATTAATTAGGAAGCTGAGACAATGAACTATATAGACATTCCCTTGATGTTCGTGAAGAAAAAGAACTTTATCATTGCATGCCGATAAAAAAATCATTCTTTGGACAATGAACTCAGTATATGACCAAAGTAATTTGTTTACTTTTTTGTATGTGGAAGTGTAATAATAATAATGTTTTGTCTCGTTAAATGGAGTACAAAATTGGTAAATCATTTGGAAATTATGGGAAACGAAATAAATATGACGGTAGAAAGAGCAAAATTGGATGTTATACTTATTACCATGATGTTTGTTATTGCATGATTGTGTTTTTGTTCTATTTTTAAACCAACTCCTCTTTGCTGGGCTTTCTTCTTGGTCCCATTTGTCTTTACAGCTTTAACATCTTTGTCATATTTGTTTTCGCATTTGGTTCAGTGATTTTTGTGAACTTGGTTTTGATAGTTTGTTTTTGTCAGAGTTCTGGTTTAGTTTTGATGTTATCACTTTAATTAGATCTGCAAATAAATACCTCTGTTTTGCTTTTCGTATGTTTCGCGGGATTACATATAAGACTGTTTTGGTGGCTGTAAACAAAAGTGATTGTGTATGTATTTAGCTTTATTTCGCACATTTGCTGGTACTCTAGTAATGGTTGTGTAGATAATTGTAATTTGTGGTAGCTAGTTAAGTCGATGTTTATTGGTTTAAAATGTTATAGAAAGTATTTTATTAGTGCGTACAGATTTGCGTATTGTGTTTAGATTTCCACATTAGCTTGTACTTGGACATTGTAGAGTTGATATTGTTCGATGTTAGTTGCATTATTGGTGTTTTTTTATATAATTGATGTATCATTTAAACATTGATTTTGTCATTGAATATGTCATTTTTCCTGTAGTATAGCTTAGTGATTATTTTCTTATACACTGTTGCCTCACTGAGGACAGTGAGATTTTTCAAAGGGGGAGGTATTGTTACGAATGTAGATACATGCATTTAATAGTTCCCATGTATATAGTCCGTTGCCTCTTTGTTCTTGTAATGTTTACCAACCAGCAACTTCTCCAACCACTTAAATCATATGAGTTAGCTCCTACTTAACCCTCACCTTACAATGCCATTCATAACACCAGTCCTCTTTTATGCGTTTCCCCCCGTTTCCCGTCCATTGTCTCTCATCACCTCTCTCAAAGAGCGGTGATGTACTTTGATGTCTTTAATTTGTGTTACCCTGTACCTAATCCTGTAGACATGAACTTCACACATACGTGTAGTACCCTCTATTGTGTTGACCCTTCTCTCAGATGCTGCCGTTAGCTTAACCTTAAGCTCTGTAATGTTTAGGGATTACTGTATTTCTAAGAAGTAAGTCCATTGTAATGTCAAGTCGCTATAGTTTGTTCTTTGCTGCATTTAGTAACCTTTTAGTTAGTGTCTTAATAGATGTCATCCTTTGTCCTCTAGCCTATATAAGCTCGACATCTCTCTCACTCGGGGGTCATATACGTTGAGATTAAGTTGAGTGTCTAAGTCTAAGTCTAAGTCTAAGTCTGTAGAGTGATAATCAGGGAGCTGGAGTTTGTGCTGTTCATTTTTGAGGCAGTCGAATCTGGGAGTTGGAGATCGTGATGTTCACGATGTGAGTTATACCTCACGTTGGGTGTATGCTCAGTTCAGTGAATATTAAACAAGTAACCAAATAAATCTCGTCAACTCGTATCTGTATATCGAAGCTTGTGGAACGTGCTTTACACAGTGAATGTGATTATGATTGTGATTTAGAACTATTTACCCTCGGCCATCCAGACATCCATTATATCATCATCATCTTCATCCTATAACGATTTTGTCCGTCAAAAGACAGAATCTTTACAATATGCCTAACATGTTTATTAAGAGAAGAAGACGATGTTAATCATTAATAATGTATTGGGAGTTCATGTACAGTATGCATACAACAGCATCTTATACACCCAGATAAATTCTCATGTTCAGATTCAACTTTCGACCCCTTCTCAGTTGGAATATGGCTTAATACTGGGTACGCCATGGACCGCTCTATATACCAAACAAAACTGTAGAGATTTGTGCAGCTTCCTTATCATCAGCTTTGGGTCATAGGGGAATGATATTATTACAGTATCACAAGTTTACCCTATTCGATATGCCACATTATATACAGTAGATGGACACCGACACTGGTCACACCGCTCTCCTTTTGATGATGTCAGCCTTTATCTTTTCAGGGAACAATGGTCCCAAATATTACTATTACAAGCAGTGGCGTAGACAGGTTCTTACACCTGGTGGAGATGATTTGCCGTTTACCTGACCAAGACCAATTTGTTCGCGGCCGAGACCAAGACAATTGCTTGAAAGTCCTCTCAGTGTGGGGGGGGGGGGGGTAAGATGTTAAGATGGTCGTGACCAGGCGGGCCAGAAGCAGTTTTGGATTTGGGGGGAGGCAAAACCTATGGGGGCTCACGATTTGTGTGTGTAGGGGCTTATGCCCAACCACACTCACAGTGGTGCCAACTTTGAGCCAGATGTGAGAGTGAGACATTGCAAGGAGCGAAGCGACCAATCCCGAGGGAGCGAAGTGACTGAGCGGGGGGGGGGGGGGGGGGTGTGGGAGGGGGGTGTCCCCCCTCCCACGGTAGGGAGCTTTTGCATTTTTGGACTTGAAATTGTGCAATCTGGTGCTTGCCTAGATAGGAAATTCGGGCTTACATTGACTGTATCTGGGAGCAGACATTATCGATGACATAAATTTAGTGTCGGTTCGCCAAAAGTAAATAGATGTTCAGTGTTGGTTTTGGAAAAAGGTATAAAGTGATTCGTGTACCGATAATCACAATTTGTATGCTGCACTTGTTCTTGCTTTTACAGTATGGTATTCTTGAAATGCACGGGGATCGATGAGTAGCTAGATTTCCGTAATTAAACTTGATAAATCGAAGCAATTTCGTTACACTCTAAGATACGCCTTTAGACGTGAAATAGTAATTAGAGTTAGTAATTAGTAATTAGCAATGTTCTGGTAATTATTCCGACGAGTAAATTGTCTAATTAATGCGCATCATTATGGAGTTATAACATCATAATCCCGTTTGTTTTATGATGATTAAGTATTCCTTCGTTGGTGTTGAATAATCCAAATGTATCTCTAAACTTCAAAGTTAAATAACCAAGCAGAACACAAAATGCACTTCTATAAACTGGAGGTATACGAGTCACAATGGGTACTAGTCGGTAGGGAGATTTTGTATTATTGTATTTGAAATTGTGCAATCTGGTGCTTACCTATAGATAGGAAATTTGGGCTTAACATTGACTGTATCTGGCATGTCTGGGAAAGCGTGTTATGATTTGATCGACCAGGAATTTTAAATATATTTTCACGAAGATAACAAATAATTGACACACTAATGAATATGCACCCCAACACAAACACAAATATTGTATTTATATTTAGCGTCATACACAGTTTCAACATCACTATATGCCACATTATGTATGATCCAACAACTTAGCCAATTGAATTGAATTGAATTTAATTGAATTTGTGAAAGTTTGAAAGAAAACGTCCACTGTTTACCTAGTGAAAAAAACGAATATTGAGTTCATATTTTATCACCGAATACTGATGGCCTGCCGTAGAGTTGTTGCAGTAATAATCGTCCGTTTGACGAATTCCTTACACGTGTATATACAGACGGTACAGAATTTGCGCGCGCTCAGCCCAACGACTCGCCGCGGCGAGTCGTTGGGCTGAGCGCGGGCCGTGCTGCCGAAGGTTTCGGCTACTCCGCATGCCAGAGTTCGTTATCGCGTGGCGAACTGCCGGCCGCGGCCGGGCGTGTTCAACTACAACAATTGTACGTTTATCCAAAAGCGTTGGCTAACGCTTTTGAAATAATGATTTTCAATGATAATTATCTTCATACTGAAGGGACATTTGAAAAAATCTAACCCTATTTTATTATTCTCTTACCATAAGCTAAACAACACGGCAGAAGAGAACTGAGGAAGCTCCAAGTAATTTTCGTGGAGTTAGACACTTTACATGGATGTCTTTAATAATCACTTTGTATTCACCAAACGTATAGAGGACACGAAAAGGGCAATATACGGTTGTTTACTGGTGGTGGAGGGAATATCACGGAATGTTCCAATCCGAGGGATTTTAAATGCTATTGAGGGAAGATTATAAGTCCCGAGACGTAGTCGAGGGATTTATTTTTCACGAGATATCATTTTAAATCCTGAGGGAACATTCCATGATTTCCCGACAACAAAGTTAACAACTGTTTTATCATCTGGCTAAATCCGGGGGCTATCTGCACATTTATGCATTGAAACTGAAATCAGTCAAAAACGACATACCGTACGTGTACGTTGGTTCTCATTGTGACGTCGAAATACAATCTCTTTTGCAGCGCACGCCATGAGGGTGATAATACCTCTATGGCCATGTGATATACAAAAATGACATTGCAGTCACGTGATTGTGTTTAGCCAATCAATGACGCGTATTTTACTAGGTCAGATGACATAATATTTTGTTTGCAAAGGGTGAAATTTATGCTAAGAAATTTATTTGAAGGCACGGACGTCAGAATTACGTAAATTGTGGTGGGGGGGGGTGGCAAAAAAAAATTTGACTTGCAAAATTGTAAGTCCGTGTTTAGGTCGGTAGTATCACAATCATTTCCAGCATTATTATGAAGAAACATACAAATCGACACAAAGATTATTATAATTCGCCAACTCGGTCAATTTTTACATCAAAAAGTACCCTTTGGCGGCCATCTTGGAAAATGACTGCCATGTTTGTTTTTCGCCATTATATTTAGGTCCGTATATATCACAATAGTTTTCAGCACATCAAGAAACATATAAATCGACACAAAGATTATTAAAATCGGCCAACTCAGTCGATTTCCGTATCAAAAATATAATTTTGGCGGCCATCTTGGAAAATGGCCGCCATGTTTGATTTTCTCTATTATATAGGTCCGTATAATATGTATCACAATGGTTTCAGCATAATTATCAAGAAACATATAAATTGACATCAAGATAATTAAAATCGGCGAACTCAGCCGATATGTATATATTAAAATTTGGTGGCCATCTTGGAAAATGGCCGCCATTTTGGATTTTCGCTTGTGTAAGTGTTTTTCTTTCTGAAAAGTGTCCCCAAGGTAGCCTGCATACCAAGTGTGTTGCTTGATTCAAACTTTGAAGGTTTATTACACTTATCTGCTCTACTAGTATAAGAGAACCGCTAGAGTTCCAAGTAGCCTAAGTGTTGAGGATTTGAACAATGTTTCTAGATCTATAGTAGTACAGCTACAGTTTTTTTTTTTTTTTTTATTCACTCCACAGGGCATTTATTGGTATAAACAATTGTTTTTTTCGCATACAAAACAACGTATGACGTTACATAGATGTCATATAAACCAAAAAAAGATAACAATAAATAAACCATCGTACAATGACTATGTGTAAATCAATGTTCTGTTCAGCATTGAAGGCCTTATCATTCAAATAAGATTATTTATTTTGGCTTGATGGCGGCCATTTTCAAAGTTAAAAAGTTGAAAATGTTCGTATAGATCTATATACATTACATTAAATATGTTATTTACATCATATCAAGAAAAGAAACAATAAGAATAACAGACATTACTGCTGAAATATCGCAACAACTGTTTTGTTTTTATGGCCGACTAGGCGGCCGTTTTGAATTTCGGGCTCTAGAAAATTCCGCCGACATTTTCGCGTTGGTTATCCCCCACTCATTTTTGTATTTAATCCCCATATATGACGAATCCACCAAAAAAAAAAAAATTGCCGGCCCACGGTCACGGAATTCCCAGAAATGACCCTACTACCCTGAGAAGAACGTGCCCCTATTGTTATACATGTAATATGCCCATGTCCCGAATGCTATACCTGTTCAGCCTGAAAATACATGATACCCAGGGGGCAAAAGGGGTTTTTCCGCTTTTGCCTGTTGTAAAAGGTTGGCCACCAGAAATGGCGTCTAGGACCTTCTGGGATCACAACCTAGGTGGACAACCTCGCGAACTAGCTACTGGAAGTCCACAAGTTGGGTTTTAAGATATTCACCAATTATACAGCTAAATAGTGTGTTTCAGCCTTAGGGGTCATGAATACCCAGTCACATATCTTGCACAATTACACCACAATGCACTGCTGATTCCAGCTTGTCTTTTCATGGAGGTCTTCCCTAGAGTCCTGCGCAACATTTGATACCAAGTTTCAAGTTTGAGCGTATTGCATCTTTGGTTACTGTGTCCAGTGGCGTAGCGAGGGTCAAGTGATTGGGGGGGGGGGCACAGCTGCGAGGGAGCGGAGCGACCAAGCTCGAGGGCGCGTAGCGCCCGAGAGGGGGAGGGTGTGGGAGGGGGGTGTGTCCCCTCCCACGGTAGGGAGCTTTTGCAAATTTGTACTTGAAATAATGCAATTTGGTGCATACCTTGGAAGAAAATTTGATAATACTGAATTAAAGAAATCATTTCCCTCATGATAAAGTATACACACACAATCAAACCTACGTGTACACACACACCAGACTCAAATACTCTCACGCCGTATGCTTGTCTACATTTATTTGGGGGAGGGTGTGGGAGGGGGTTCACCCCCTCCCAAAAATTGGTGTTTAAAATATCACTGTAGAAGTATGGTCATTATTGTCTTTATCATTGTCTTAATCATGGGTGTTAAAATGGTATATAATAGTGAATCTACTCGTTACGTATTTTAAAACGGTAATAGCGAGGAAAGATTAAGCCCGTGAGATGGATCCACGTGATCCTGTATACTATAGAGCCATCGATATAGTCTAGGGCATTGAGCTCCAATGGAACTAAGCACAAGTGGAGGGGAGACATTGCGAGGAAGCGAAGCGACCGATTGGGGGAGGGTGTGGGAGGGGGTGTCCCCCTCCCACAGTAGGGAGCTTTCGTATTTTGGGGCCTGAAATTGTGCGATTTGGTGCACACCTAAGACAGAAATTACACGTAATAAAAAGTATATAAGTATGGAACCAAACATACTTAATGACAAAGGAGGGGGACAATCTCCTCCCCTTTCTAATGTGGGGGACATAATATTCCAATTTTATTTGCATTCAGCGCATATGGACCGAATTTACTAAAAGATATACATGTATTATTTAAAATTATTTTATTTTCCGATGATAGTGTGCTATAGACATGATAGATGAGGGTCTAATAAATTTCGTATAAATATCAGTATTTCAGAATATGCGCGCGAAGCGCGCGGCAAAAATTAAGATTTACAGTCCTTTTCAAACTAAAAAAAAACACAGCTATGCTCGGGTCCATTTAATTAGTTTCAGTAGGCCTATGCTCAACTGATGCAGATATCGACTCTGGAGAAGATGACTGGTGCTCCTTCAATCATGATCATCAACAATATGCCTAGATTATGCATCATGAATTAATGGAACGGGTGCATTTGTAGTGAAGAAATTAGTAAAAGAAGTTTGTCTTTACCTAGACATTTAGGACTACGTAGTGCAGCTATGCGCCTTTATAGCCTGCATGAAGGCGTCAAAATTATCTATAAAAGCGGGAGGCAGATTCAAGATCCTAAAAGGGCCCTTGGTATGATAAACGATTTACCATGCTAGGAAGTTTGTTAGGCCTATACGCGCTCTATGTCTTCTGAAATGCGGTGAGCGTCGATCCTCGCGCACGGGACTGAAAATTTGCATAAGGCGCTATATTGGAAGGATTCTTCAAACTGATATAGGTGCGCTAATGCTAGTACTAGGGAACGTCTGTTATGTTCTTGGTTATTATCGTTGATAATGATTATTATCACACATTAAATAAAACGTGACAATAATGAATGATATACATTGTAGACACATTTGGCTTCATGTCGGGTCGTCATTTTTTTTTTTTTTTTTTTTGCCAAACGATTGGGGGTGCACGTGCCCCCCCCCCCGTGCCCCCCGTAGCTACGCCACTGACTGTGTCACACGTCGTTACAACGTGATACATCACATACGGACGTGAAATTCGTATACAGCACATATGTATAAAAGGCAACTAAATTCTTTAAAATGAAAAATAGGCTATATTTCGATCTTTATAAATGTAATTCGCATTTTAGATAAAACTATTAAGAGCATTATATATAATGAAACGAAGTATGTAAATTGATAAACAATACAAAACATAAGCAATAAAACAATGAAATACATAAGAATATGAGTTGCTAATGCTATAATTTGTTTAGATGTGGTTAAATTAGTATATCAAATGATACAAAATATATCCACAAAATCACATATTAAGCTTATCCTTTTAATGAGATACACGGGAGGAGGGAAGGGGGTGTTCAAAAGACCAGCCTTTCATCATTGGACTCCAAAAATAATTATAATCAAGGTCTACCCACCCAGTTTGGACGAAGTGTGTCTGTAGGCTTACATGACACGTTTGAGGGCGAGTCTCATTCTAGGTCTAAAGGAGATACATCGTGAAGCTTGCAAATGAGGTATATTAGACATGAACATAGTTGGCTCATGTTAAAGGTTGGGCCCCATAAATGACTCATAGGACCTTCTAGAACTACAACCTAGTTGGACAACTTCACGGACTAGCTCCTGGAAGTCCACAGGAAGCGAAACTTAAAAAGAAAGCATCTACAAAAACCCACTAAATGCAGCCATCTCTACAGACAAAGTTCAAGTGTATGCTCCCTCTATGCTGCATCTCCATTCATCCAGCCCACACCATAAATCTAGTCTGAATCGTGTCATCAGTGTTCGAGAGTTGTAGTCAAGGTCAATGATAACCGAACTGTCAAAGAACAGTGGTTGTTGATGCAATGTGCAGCATATGTCACTGGCCATCTCATAAAGGTGAAGCATTTGAAGCAGTCACTGAATGGCACGCAAATCTGTTGCTGGAAGAATTTTCTTTTGGTACTGATATCATACACTTTTGTAGTTACGTACTTATGAAGGTGTATCCTAACTTCGCGCACGAAAATTTAGGATTTTTTCAAAGTGGCTTAGGATCAAGAAAATTACAGTAATCTCAATGAAACAATAATAAATTACCCCTCAAATTCTGAGGATTCGATTTATCTTGAACAATTTCATTTAAACTCACAATTCGTGGTGTTAATGACCCGATTCCGTGACTATGTCATATCAGCAAGAGCTTCTTCACCGAGTACGGTAGTCTCCATACTTCGCGCATAATACATAGGGCACCCTGCCATTGACTTAGCACGTATCCCGTGTAGCAAACCGTAACACGCATTTCAATAGCAGTGTGATGATGCAAACATTTTGCGCGCATTAGCATCTTAGCACGCGCACCGTTGTCAAGCTATCTACGGAGATTGCGCGATCCGAAAGTAAATTTGATGGGTAGGTCGAATAAAGGAGCATTTTGCGCAGCCTTTCGATGACAACAAGTATGTTCTACTGGAACTATTTCCGTCTAATTTTTTGGTTGATGAGTAATTGATGTGTGCTCTTTCAGTTGACATTGAAAATTTCCGTCGCCGTGTCCGTGTTCTAATTTTTGCGTATCTCGCCTATGATCCGCGAAGTTGGGATACGCGCGAAGTTAAGAGACCTGTCCATATACAGTTAGGCCAGCCTGAAGTCTGCTGAACAGGAACAGAGGTGTGCCCTATCCAAATGAGCCAAAGTCTATGATGTCAGTGGGAAATGCGCATGCTGCTGATCCACATGAGTTTTTCACGATATCAAGCTACCAAAACAAACCTTTTGAGCTTCCCCTGTGAAAGGTGATTATGGACAGCTTGAACCTTAGCTTGGTCAAAACCATCTGTACATTGGTGGTGGATTCAAAGAATAAATAAAATAGTGTTGTTCTCACAGTGGGGTCTGCTATGGATGTTCCTGCCCTTGAATCTACACAACAGGCATGAAGAGGCTGTTACAAGGGTCTTACTTCACACATTCTACAACAGAGTAGTTAACAGAGTCGACAGAGTAGTTATTCATATTAATGACACTGACGTCACAAGCACATTTCCTGGTTCAAAACGTCTCACTGATCTCTCAGAGATGTTGGTGAGGACAGCCCAGAATCAGAACATACCGACATTGCTGGTAAAAAAAACCTGCCGATGCATTAACATATGACATTATCACTCGGACACGAGAACCCACCATGGATGTGTACAGCACCAAAGCAGGCCAGTTTAAGGATTCCGATCTGGGAAAACTGAGAGCTTAACAGTTCTTGAACAACGAGTCAACTCTCCTGAAGCTACTGCCTCCTAAATAGGACGCTTTTCTCCATTGTCTCAAACGAGCTTCTCATGCCATCATTGATAAGAATGCGCATATTCCCAAGCTAAACATTCTATCATGTACAGAGTTTGGATAGTCCATGAATGATGGAAAAGCAGTTCTAGTTTAAACTGACAGCAAGCCTGGACAAGACAATATCATATGGATGTGTCAAAGGGTGTCAGAATTACTGTTCTTACATGAAGAAGGCGGTTCCATGCTTTGGAATTGCTTTAAATGTGTAACTTTTGTGAAAGGACCAGTGCCATACAGCACATATTGCAGCAAGGACCACTGCTGATCTTTCTGTTATCCTAAGGCAAATCAGAAACGTTTAGGTTTCGCACTTTGGTTTCCTCTTGTAAGAACTTCACTAGGCTAGCCTTCCAACCACTTCTCATACTGCCGCTTTCCTTGAACAGAGTAGGAGGAATATATCACCGAATTCTTGCTTTTCATATGAAGTCATACATGTCAAGCTTTCCAACACTAGCAAAAATCAGTGTCATGCGCAGAACTTCATTGCTCTTACCTGGATGCCTGGTGCGGCTGTTTTTTCCTCTTTTCTTCTTGAGATTCTTGTTAGGGTGTAGAAGGCGTTGAGTGTCATGAGTCTTGTCTTTTTCTGCTCACTGGAAAAAGACCCTGTTAGTGCCTTCAAACACCCCCTTTTCACGTTGGTGAGGTTTTATTTGACCAGAACACTGCACATTTGATATGTCCTGAAGGAATGCGCTGTTGCTGTGTACGGTTTGGCTTCCGCTACTGCCATGACCTCGACTAAGGCTCTTTATCCCTGATGACACGACATAGATCATGATGTACGCTGGATAAACTGGTGAATGAAGGTGCAGCATATATTTCAACTCGGCAGAGATGAGTGGTTCGGTGTAGTGAGTGGTTTGGTGTAGACGTTTGTTTCTCTTCAGTTTACGCTTGATGTGGACCAGCAGATAGTCCGCAAGGTTTTTCACCCAAGTTGTGTTCCTAGAAGGTCCTATAAGCCCCTTCTGGGGCCAATCCTTAACAACAGTACCCCCTTCCAAGCTTCATAATGTACCTCCTTTAAGAACTAGTAAGAAACTCTGCTTTGAACTTGTCATGTTAGCCTTCAGTTACACTTCGTCCATACTGCGTGAGTAGACCTCGATTATAATTATTTTGGAGTCCACTGGTGGCCTTGTGACCCCCTCCTACCCCCCCCCCCCCCCCCACACACACACACACACATACACACACACACACACACACACACACACACACACACACCTACCCCCGTATCTGATTCAAATTATGGATTGTGTATCATGTTATCGCAATCTAAACCAATTAATACATTGACAACTCATATTCTTATGTATTCTTTTGTTTACAATTTAAAATAGACTCCTACCACATTCCTGACAATTAAAATCGTACAATACCCGTTCAGGACTGATTGATATTGATATAACATGTATTTTACATTGACCCAAGCCAGAGTATTCTCTGGTTAATTCCTGAATTGGTTAAGTGCCAACGAGACTATTTTGCCAAACCACGTCAAGGTGATAACCTTGATAATAAACTAGAAAGATAACTGCTATTCTAATGTAATTAATACTCAGTAAATAGAACTCCGCGCAAATAATGGCTGTTGAAACATCACATACAAGGACGCGATTTCATAATATTAATAAGTGTTTAAATAAATGTTCACTCTTCTGTACACATATAATTACCATTATGTATAGTACGGCGCGCAAATGTTGAGACCAACAGGCTGTTCAAACATCACATAGAAGGACGCGATTTTATGATACTAAAAATTGTTTCAATAAATGTTCACTCTTCTGTACACATATAATTACCATTATGTATGCTCCGGGGAGGTACTGAAACTACGTTTGAAAAATATCTATGAAAATCTATGAGCGGTCGTTATGAGCAGGTGGTCGCTATAGACAGGTGGTCGCATTAGCAGGTTTGACTGTACCTCCCCCCGTATCTGATTCAAATGATGAAAAGTTATGATGGATTTTGTATCATTTTATCGCAATCTATAAACAAATTACTACATTAACAACTCATATTCTTAAATATATTCTTTTGTTTTGTATTGATTTATGAATTGACATAGTTGGTGTCATTGTATAATGCTCTTAATAGGTATTTCAAAGCGAATTAAGTTTGTAAAGATCAAAATGTAGCCTATTCTTAACTCTTAAGGAGTTATTTGCATACATAAGCGCTGTATTCGAAATTCCACGTCCATGTGTGACGCATCACGTTGTAACGACGTGTGATACAGTAACCAAATATGCAATATGCTCAAATTTTGTATCAAACGATGCGCAAGACTCTAACAAGCTGGAATCAGCAGTGCATTGTGGTGTAAATGTGCAAGATGTGTGACTGGGTCTTCATGACCCCTAAGGCTGAAACACAATATTTAGTGCATTAGGTGTGGTTTTCTTGAAACTCATCCTGTGGACTTCCAGTAGCTAGTTTACAAGGTTGTCTACCTCGGTTGTGATCCTAGAATGCCCTAGAAGTAATTTCTGGTGGCCAACCTTTTACAACAGGCAAAAGCTGAAATCCTAAAAATATGGTGGTTTGCCCCCTGGGTATGATTGTTAAATATCTACCAAACGACACTTAAACAGTTCAAATACACATTCTTTGCTCTCATATTAAATTTTCTACGAGATGATACCATTCCCAATGCCTGGGATTTAGGTAAAGTAAAACTATCATGTTCAAATGCTACATTGTAAAAACAAAATGTATTTTTACAGTTAAAAAAAATACAGATCGAACAAGCAAAGTACATGCAAATACAGCGGATCATATGTAAATTTAATATGGCTGTAGTAAAAATACAGCAAAATTTGTTGTAAATATGACATACAAATGAAATCTGCATTTCCAAAGCAGTTAATGAGTATACAAACATCATATTGTCATTAAACTACACACTGTGTGTAATTTTACACTTCAAGTTGTTTAACAACGGTAATTTTACATTTTGTTGTTTTCCTGCGGAACACCCATGTAAAAAAAGGGGGGTCATTGATTTTACAGACATTTTGCATTGATATTCAGTCATTCCTTTTCACAGTATACCTTATACCATTGCATGCTGAAGCCTAAAAACTGATATAATGTAATCAGAACAAATTGGGAAAATTGTACAGTTGTGATTTAAATCATTGTGACTTAATTGTGAGTTATTTCACTGTTTAACCATAACAGAGTATTAAACAAAACAAGTTTAATTAATTATTAATTTATTAATTGATATATATAAAAACAACAATATAATTTACTGTCTTTCGTTAGTATTCATGCTTAATTCGTGATACTATTCAGGAATTGTATGATTTATTTAATTAATTATTGTATATAATATATCAACGTTCTTTATATCATGAGTTCATTAATGTTATTTCCATAAATAGTGTTGCAAATGACGCTGCAATTCAGCTTTTAGCTGTGAATGTGACATTTTTGTTGAATAAATACCATTATTATTAAGTTTCCATAACTCATATAGCATAATTGCGACAGCAAGTGTAAACATTACCCTTGGCACAGTGGTACGGCCTTTTAACTGACGATCTTATTGGCGAGGGTTCGAATCTCGGCTAGGGGTTTTGTTTTTTTTCGTTTTTTTTAACATTCATTCTCGTGTAATTCTAATCAACATACAATTTGTAACAACAAATACATAAACTGTTTGTAGGAGAAAATAATAACCCACCTGTATTTTTACATCATAATGTATGGCGACTCTGCTGACACCAGATTTGCTGTAAAATTACAGAGATTGTTTTTACAGTGTAGGTGACGGTTGAATTTAGATTTTTAAAATTTGCCAATTATTGTTTGGGGGAATTTACACTTCTGGAACATTTTCTCTCATTAAAATACTTGGAACTAATATAGCGGGGTTTAAAGGGGAATTCCACCCCAGAAATGTGATGTTTGCTATAAAATGAAGGGAATATGTAGAATCATGATCGAAAATCTGAGCCAAAACGGTAGAGCAATAAAAAAGTTATGACAGGATGAACTTTGCTCCGATTTTTAGTATCGTTCGCAATTGTTATCGATCGTGACGTCACTTGCGAGCTGCAGCCATTTTGACTTCTACATGGACATTTCACAAAATTTAAATTTTCTTAATAACAAAGAAAATTTATGAGCTTACAAATTCCAAAGAGGTTGGTCCATCGATATTCTTCTATGAATTCGTGAAAACAAGCGGAGAAAAATTAATTTTTAGCAGCGAAAATGAGAAATAAGTGTATTTTCATGTACTAAAGCCATGGCGAGTTGCTCGTCAATGATGTTGCATATGGCGGCAATTTTGAAACGATCGCTCATTACTACATGATGTTCAAATAGGTATAACTCCTGTGTTTCTTGTCTGATTTTGATCAAATTTTCACCAATTATGCCTCTTATTCTGCTTATTCAAATAACGAATGGTTTTATCAGGCCCGGAATACCCCTTTAATGAATATGAGCCCAGGCAACATGCACAAGTGACCCATTTTCACTACTAGACTACGGCATCTGCCTAGGCTATATACGAGTAAGCTTTCCTATTCAAAAGTGATCTATATAGTCATTTTGTTGATATGTGCAAAAACTGACGAAGGGTTGATTAAAAAATAAATGTTTATTTGTGTGAATTTGTGATCCGATATTTTCACTGAGTGATTTGTGAAAAGTATATGGTAAATGGGTGTCATATATGACCAAGTAATCAGAGAAAACACAAACTAGGTCAAAGTGACATTCATTCACTAACTCATTGAACTGACTTCGTACACACAGTTTTATATCCGAACGCTTCAGACATTCATGTTCATACCGAAAATACCTTTTAAATATTTAAGGCTTACCTTTTAATGAGATGCTGTATGCCGCGAGTACGACCAAAACGATGACAACAAGACTAATCCCCACTCTTCGCTTTAATACTTTGACCATATTGCGATGACAATATCGTAAAAGTCAAAGAAAATAAGAAAAACAAACTTGTATTTCTTGTAACTAAGCCGGATCGAACACTTAATTGTTTGCACGTATAATGCTCGTTTCGTATTTGTTTCACGCCGTGATTGAAATATTACCAATGTCAGTGATTAAATAATCGCAACAATTATTATCCCTCATATCATACGACTGTTTTACCATTGAATTTGATATACGATACTTTTGGACATGACAGCACGCGCAATATGACTGGGAATACCGATTAGTAAAAAACTAACACTAAAAGTGCGTTACGCGCTCGTCCCATTCAATCTAATGTTGTAGCGCAATCAATGCGCTGCAAATCTATGTGCAACCATGGAACACAATCTTGGTCAGATCGAGGAAGAAGAACGCCAAGACAGCCAATAAGCACATCCGTACGTGCACGGGCGTAGACATGTCATTGATACCCAATCAACTGGGGGGATGATCTATTCATTCATCCCCCCAGTTGAATAGGTATTACGTAACTCGCTACGCCCCTGCGTACGTGGGCGCGCTAGTACACATTCATCGCGTACATGTGCGCAACATGCCAGCGCGTTGGTGCGCACTCAGTTTCGCGTCTGCGCAAAATAGACAATGAGATTAAGCGTATTAGACTATGCGTCATGGTTGCTCTTATTCTGGCTTCATCAATGTCGATTGATTTTCTTTTACAAGCGATTTTATGAAAATTTAATATTGAAGAGATTTGTCACTTATTTTTCGTAAGATGAACGCAATCCACGATATTGATGAGTGATAATATTATAAAACAACTAACTTAATGTGCTTGATTGTGATAGGCAATCTATTACCTCGGTGGGCTCAACATGCCTACGCTTCGGGTAATAGTCATTTCGTGCCCATCTCGGTAATATACTTCGCACAAAAAGTTCCGCAATCGAGGTTTGCGCATTAATAACTTTTCTATTAGGTTATTACCATTGGTAAATTTGGTATCATTGGAAATCGTGAATCCTCCTCTTTACATTGATATAACATTTGCTATGAATATTTTATCATGGAATGTGCATTGCATCCAAATGTAGGGCAAAGTCAAAAGTGAAATGTTGCAAAATGCACTGATTTTGTCAACAGAGTGCCTTCCTTGGCTTGAATGGGGGTGAGGTTGTCATGCATTCAAGCCACGTTTTAATCTTCAAACAAAAGGAAGGCACACTGTTGACAAAATCAGTGCATTTTGAAACATTTCATTTTTTACTTTGCCCTACATTCGGATGTAATGCACATTCCATGATGAAATACTCATAGCAAATGTTATATCAATGTAAAGAGGAGGATTCACGCTTTCCAATGATACCAAATTTATGAATGGTAATAGCGTAATAAAAAAAGTTATTAATGTGCAAACCTCGATTGAATTGAATTATATTATTTAGAATTAGACAAGTTGTACCTATAACATGTTTGCAATTATTATATAATACCCTTATTCTTCTGCGTATGACTTATGGTCTGGAAATCTGGGGATGTATACTAAGATTTGTATTTTTGTTGCAAAGTGCAATCTGTTTGAATCCTATCTTAACTGGGGGGGGGGGTCAATTTGACCCCCCCCCCCCTCGACTTTTTGCGCGATAATTCCGCAACGCGCGCAGATATTGCCACGCGACTTCATGAGTTTTTTCATTGAAGTATTGCGCAACTTTTGAGACCAAATTTGCGACGATCAGATATACCGTTGTAAAGTCACGTGCTTTTTCGTAAGTGCTCGTCGGCCCAAAAATCGCTAAATTTTGTGATTTGTGTACAAATCCTATGGCAATTGATTTTTTTTCTAGAATAGACAAAACCTTCATTATTTTTCATTCTAATTACTGCAATCATTTAATTTGGGGCTAAAAATGGTTGGATAATGGTCAATAATTTATTCCATTGAAAAAACAATAAAAAACATAAGTCGAAAGAACAAAGAAATACATAAGATATTCCAAAAACAAAGAAATACATAAAGATTTGTATTTTTTTTGAAAACTTGTTAATTAAGTCATAAAGAATAATCATGCACAAAATTAGCATATTCTGAGCATAATTTAGTGATTTACAGACAAAAAGAGGAATTCTGCATAAATTAGCATACTTTGCTAATTAATATGCGCATAATTTGCATATTTAACATTGGATCGTTTAAACGAAAACATGAACGCGTCGCTAATACTTCAATGTACCTCCATGCAAAATTTCGCGTGAATCGGACAATCGATCTTCGAGATCTTAGGGGAGGGGGTCAAATTGCCCTCCCCCCCCCCCCCCCCCCCCCCCAGTAAAAACCTGGTCTGAAATAGCCCAGTTAGAATAGGGTTAAAGGGCATAGGCAACATACTAGTCCTTTATTTCGCAATTTACAATTCCTAAATATGTTTAAATTGTACAAATTTGCAATTGAATCTGTAATGTATAACATGATACATCATAAATTGCCTCATGATGTTACTGATTATTGATTTAAAATTGAGCGTTGTCATGATACTAGATTAAAACAAAGTCAAAATTATTACCCAGCAAAAATTAAAACTTAAAGGGGTAGTTCAGTTTTGGCATAAGTTTTTGGTGAGATAATGAAAAACTGAGTGTAAATTAATGACAGAAAAAACTTTATTTGATCAAAATCGGTTCAGAAACGGCTGAAATTTCAATGAAATCATATCAATTGTTTTATCATAATATTGTAACGAGCTTGTTTCCCCCGGGGTCCCTTCTTCATTTACCGAGCGGCCTTTTTGGTTTATGAGGCCCCGAAACACAGCATCAGCCACCGAGTTCTCACGGACAGTGAAGCACCACTCATTCACGCTACTCTAATAATAACGAAACATGTACAAATTATCATATCAGGTGTACTTGCCTTTATTTCTTCAAACTACACACGGTCATTCATGCCGTCTTCCACCTATCCCTCTCCTTTCCGTCCTTCTTTCCTCCTCCCCAAAACGTACGTCCTACTCTCGTTACGTCCAAATCACAACTCCTTCCCCGATCTATCTAACTCTGCCTCCCTCCGCCCTCTACGACCAATCCATTCCGTTACATTGCCCCCTCCTTAATTTAAAACGTCCTCGTTTTAAGAACACATCAAGCAACTAACAACTTGGAGTAACATTAACAATAAAAAAAATGCATGTAACAAAACATTTAACTCTTGAAAAACAAAACTTATGAAAACATGAAAATATACAGAGTCTGTTTGTTTGTTGATTACACGAAGAATGTCTTTGAATTTTTATCTGCGATTAAAACGAATTAACACTGGCTGACGACATCTGTGATCGCTGAGACCTGATGCTGACTTCATGGAATCTTGGCACCCCTCACAGCTGCCGATGGTCTCCTTCACTCAACGACACGCTGATCCTGAGGACGGTGGTCCAGCCTCATGCGTGGCCATACAGATCCAGCTCGCCGCAGATCCGGTCGTCCTTATCTGTCAAAACTTGCTTCGGACATCTGGAAATTGAATCGCCTTCATTCGTAGTCTATTTCAATCTCGATTAGGTGAATGATTCAGTTCGTTTCACGTGAAAAAGGATTACATGTAAGTTCAACAAAAATCATCGGTCGATTTCTGATTAACATCAACTAATCTCGTCAATAGTGTCTAAAATCTCACTAAGACGAACGGGGTGGAACAGAACTCTAAGACGCATCAAATCCTGCCATTACATCGACCTTGAACTCCTTCCTGGTCTCCTCTTTCATCACAAGAATGCCCCCTTGAAAGGTCTGCCTGGTCGTCGTCTCCGTCACGCTCTGGATCCTCCCAATCATGGCTCGTGTAAACTGCTCACCCGACATGGGAGCACCTACAACATCATCTGTGACGCTATGTACCTTCGTCGGCCCTCCGCTCTCTTCCGCCTCTCTCACCACGTCGGCACTATGTCGCAAGAAGATGGCGCCGTACTTCCTCTCCCTCGTCTCTTGGAAAACTTGCTCTGCTCCATTATACGAGGTCTGGGAGGAAAATTCACCAACCTCTACCCTCTGGTTGCGCAAAAGCCTCTTTACATCTAGGGGCGGAATCGGACGACCCACTTTGACTCTCCTGACGTCCAAGACTGTACCTCGAAGATCACCTACCGGCGACTCCGCAACTGCAGATTCCTCTGATTCAGAACTGTTGACCTGCTGCTGTCTGATCATGGCGAGTGGCTTACCAGCCAGTCTTCTTGAAGGACTGCTTCTCCTCCCCTCCACTTCGTCCCTGGTGCGAGGAGAGACGACAACCTGGAGCAGCTCTTGGGGGGACTCATCGACTTCAAGCTCTGCCTGGACAACTTGTTTATTCCTGTCCTCACCCTTCTTCTCCTCTCTCCGGTTAGGCAAAGGCGACTTTGACGGGCTCCTACTGAATCGTCTACGGCGATGATCAGACCCGCTCTGCCTTGCCAGGTCTCTTCCTCGAGACTGACTCCGTCCCCGGTTCTGGAAATGCTCAGTGGGATGTCTGTCTCTAATATGTGCCATGAGATTGTCTTTCCTGTTGTACACCCTCCCGCATTGGCGGCAAGCAAAATGTTGACCCCTTCGGTGTTCGACATCAATGTGTCTATTAAGACTCCTTTTGTGCGCAAAATACCTCCCGCACGTGAAGCACTTGAGTGTCCTCTCGGAGTCCCCTCCCATGTTGATCCCTCAGCACGAACACGATCTGTGCATGTAAACAAAAAGCGGTAGAACTGAAGTTATTACTCATCTATGATTTCAATACAAATTTGAAGCTTTATCCATAAGTTCAGCAAAATAATCACATAATCATGTCAATGCAATCACGCTAAATCAAATCTCATATAGAAGTCGGTTTGGTGCTTTCTTTGTCCGCGGTGGATTTCGTCGAGGAGCTGGAACTGGTCTTCTTGGTGCTGGGACTGGGCTTTGCAACAACTCCACTTCTGCTTGGTCTTGCGTCTGCTCAGCTGCTGTCAATGCCTGGACTACATTAACATCTTCCAGCTGATCCTCTACTTGTGATTCTCCAATCTCCTCCACTGCGTGGTCTATTTGCTGATTTGTAGGTTCCTCAATCCACGAGGCAATGGGTTCACCTAGATAGGGCTTTAACCTGTCAGCATGAACAACCATCTTCTTTCCATGGTTCTTTGCCTGTATCCTGTAGACGACATCAGACAATTGATGAATGATGAGGAAAGGCCCTTGCCAACGGCGTTGCAATTTCGGAGACAACCCTTTTGTCCGAGCCTTGTTGTAGCACCACACAAATTGCCCGACTGTCAATTTAGGTGCATTTGCTTTCCCGTCGTAGATCTTCTTCTGCCTCCTAGAACTGTCTGACGTGTTCTTCCTTGCACGTTCGTGCGCCAGCCTCATCTTGTCCCGTAGGTTTTCTGCATAATCCGTTTCCAGACCGCGATCCAGCTCCTGATCATCCCTACACAAGTCAGTGGAAAGGTCTATCGGCAGGTGTACCTCTCTCCCTAGCATCAACAAGTTAGGTGTCTCGCCGGTAGACTCCTGAGGGGATGAACGGTAGGCGAAGAGAGCGAGGGGTAACTTCTCATCCCAATCTCTTTGGCGTCTGGTCGGTTCGATGGCCATTGACACGATCGTGATCAGTGTACGATTGAACCGCTCGATGAGTCCATCGGACTTAGGGTTGTACGGCGTCGTCCGTGTCTTCTCTATTCCCAAAACGCTGCACATCTCTTTGAAAACCGCGGATTCAAAGTTTCGGCCTTGGTCCGAATGCAAGACTGTTGGCACTCCAAATCGACAAACAAACTGGTTCACAAACTCAGTCGCCACAGTTGTTGCTTTCTGGTCGGGTATCGCATAGGCTTCCATCCATCGGGTGAAGTAATCTCCAACAACCATTATGTACCGGTTCCCTCGCTCCGACTCTGGAAAGGGGCCCATGATGTCTAAAGCGACTCTTTCCATCGGCATGCCGACCTGGTGCTGCTGCAAGGGCGCCCTCCTGGTCTTATTAGGCGATTTCTTGGAAGCACACACGTTGCATTGACGTACTGTGGACCGAACATCTGTGTCCATCCCATGCCAGTAGAATCGCTGGCGAACTTTTGCCGTTGTTCTACGCATTCCGAGATGTCCCCCTGAAGGCCCGCCATGTATTTCTTGAATCATCCTTTTCCTGAAGTCCTGAGGCAACACGACATGCCACTCAATCTGATCGCCCCTGTTTGACTCCCATCTTCTACAAAGGACACCGTTTCTGATTTCGAGTTGATCCCAGCATCGCCAATACGCCTTCTTCGCAGCTGAAGAGGGAGACATTGCATTCCAGTTGGGACGGTCCTCTCCTTTCTCCTTCGTCTCTATGACCCAACTCATGGAACTGTCGTCTAGTTGTCTGGATCTCATGTCCGCCGAGGTGATCGATGGCTCCAGGGTCACGGCGTTCACTTTTACTCCGTCGTCCATGTGAACTTCTGCGGTCTCCTGTTGCTCTTCTAGAGGTGGGCTTTGCCGCTCCTGAATTCTCGGTTCTTCTACTCCACACTGCTTGCAGTCACCACATGGCCTTCTTGACAGGCTGTCAGCGTTGGAATGAGATCGACCAGCCCTGTGCACTATCTCTATGTCATACTCTGCTATGACCTGAAGCCATCGTGCCATCTGCGCCTGCGGGTCACGGAAGTTCAGCAGCCATCTCAAGGCACCATGGTCGGTTCTGACAGTAATCTTACTTCCGTACAAATACTGTCTGAAATGCTTGAGGAAGACAACAACTGCCAAGAGTTCGCGTCTTGTTACACAGTAGTTTCTTTCGGGTTTGGATAGAGCTCTGCTGGCATATGCGATGACTCGCTCCTTCCCTCCTACTTCTTGAGAGAGTACCGCACCAATGCCCACGTTGCTCGCATCAGTGTCTAGTATGTATGACTTCTCTGGGTCTGGGTATGCCAGGACTGGTGCCGTCATGAGACGTTTCTTCAACTCGGAGAAAGCACAGTCACACGCGCTAGTCCACTTGAATTCCCTGCTCTTTTCGGTGAGCTGGTGAAGAGGACGTGCAATGTTGGCAAAACCACCAATGAAGCGCCTGTAGTATGACGCTAATCCCAGGAAGCTTTGGACTTCTTTAACAGAAGTTGGGACTGGCCAATCTTCTACTACTTGGATCTTTTCAGGATCAGTAGAGATGCCATCGGGTGACACTATGTGGCCAAGATACAAGACACTCCTTTTGAAGAGATGGCACTTTCTGGGTTTCAGCTTCAACCCGGCATCCCGGAGGCGCTGAAAAACTGTCTCTAGTCTTGCCAGCTCTTCATCTACCGTCTTCGCAAACACGATCACATCGTCGAGGTACACTAGTAGAATTCTCCAGTGCAACCCTGCAAGAACACGCTCCATAAGACGTTCGAATGTCGACGGCGCGTTACAGAGCCCGAAGGGCATGACCCGCCAGGAGTAGAGGCCCCCACGGACCACAAATGCCGACTTCTGCTGGGCATCCTCATCTAGCTCGACCTGCCAATATCCCGATGCGAGGTCTAGCGTCGAGAACCATTCTGATCCAGCAAGGGTGTCCAGTGTTTCATCAATACGGGGTATCGGAAATGCATCTTTCACTGTCACGTTGTTGAGTCGCCTATAGTCAATGCAAAATCTTTTCGATCCGTCCTTTTTGCGAACTAACACGACGTTTGAAGCCCACGGGCTTTCTGTTGGCACTATGCTTCCAGCTTGAAGCATGTCTTGTACCTGGGAGTCAATCTCTTGCTGTTCCTTCGGTGGGAATCTTCTTGGTCTCTCTTTTATCGGCGACGCATTCCCCGTGTTGATGCCATGTCGAACCATGTTGGTCCGGCCAATATCTGTGTCGGATTTCGCAAATACGTCTTGGTTCTTGCGTAGAAGTTGGGCAATGTTGTGGTGAAAGCTGATGGGTACCTCTGTCTTGCTCCGCTCGAACAAATCAACCAAATGTGGAGGGACATCACCCGTATCTTCATCGTTGAATGTGAGACTAGGCATGTCTTCAACATCAGCCTTTTTCACCGGGGTAAAGTACCCTGCCATCGTACCTCGCTTGATAGTGCAATCCCTGTCTCCGGGGTTGAACACTCGAATAGGTACTGTGTTGTCTGTAGATTCTGCCAAAATTCGTGCAACCATCACCCCTTTTCTTCCTACTTCATTTTCCTCTGCAGGTTCTAGGATCCCGAGACCCGCTTCACTAGGATTCCCCTTGATCAATCCTGGGATCAATGCTTCATGACCCGGTGGAATCTTAGTAGTCTCCTCTACCACCACCCTGAAGCATAATCCTTCTCCCAGCTTGTCACTGCATTTGATTTTCTCTCCGTTCAAGTCCAGTTGCATTTGCTGTAGATCGATCTTCGCTTGTGTTGCTATCAGAAAATCCATTCCAAGGATCCCTTCTGCTGAGCCAGTATTACCAAATACGACTCGAGTTGAACAAACCGTTCTGCCAACTTTCAAGTCTAGCCAGGAGCTGCCCATTGTCTCCATGCTGCTTCCATCAGCATTACAAACGTTTGTTCCATACCCTGTCAATTCTGGCTTTTTCTCGTTGGGAATTCGGTGGTATACTGTGGTAGAAAGAATCGTATCTGTTGCTCCCGTATCTACTAAAAGCATGGTCTTGATTCCCCTAATCTCAACTTCAACGTAAAGTCCACTCTGGGCACATCCCATAGACACATGATGTCTTTCCTGATCAGGTCGTCCTCTGTGGTTGCTCTCTACTGTTGGTCCTTTCCGGTTTTGCCCTTGTTTTCTCGTGGCCTTCCCTCGGGCTGCAGAGTCGGCTCGTGCTCGTTTCCCGACGGATCTTGTTCTTTCTTCTGAGGGCAATTCCGAGCGATATGTCCCCTTTCGCCGCAATTGTAGCACTTCGGACCTTGATCACGTGCTCGGTTTTTCCCCATTTCTACCTTGTTGCCACGTTCTTCAAGTTTGAGCTTCATCTCTCTTAACTCCTTCCATATTTCGGTGAGAGGTGACTGCTGCTCCTCTGTTGATCTGGCTAGTTTGCGGTGGATCCTGCTCCTTCCACTACGTTGGTCTTCAAGGCGGAAAAAGTTGTCCGTGGTCATAGCAGCTTGTATTGCCTCGTCCATCGTGGTTGGCTTCGATCTGAAGATGCCCTCTCTGATTTCCTGCTCCTCGATTGATTCTGCAAAGTGTGTACGCGCCAAACGATCGCGTGCCTCTTCTGGTAGTTCTGGGTATGCTAATTCAGACAATTCTCGAACAGCCTGACCCAACTCCTGAAGAGTCTCCTGAGGTCCTTGCCGCCTTGAACGCAATTCGAGGAGGTAGTTTTCAGCCATCTGCCCTGGGCCGAACCTTTTCTCGAGTAGATGAACAAGTTCCTGGTACGTGATCTTTGAAAGTTGTCTCTGGCTCCCCATGATTTTGATTGCTGCTCCCCTAAGGCTAGCAGCAAGGAAAACCTTGGCCTCGTCGTCGTTCCAACCGTTCGCCAACTTGCATGCCCTGAAGTGCTGGATGTAGTCGATCCATGGATTCTTCCCGTCGAACTTATCTGGCACGATGCTGGGTCGGGAAACATGCGTCATTCCCGATTCTGCTTCTCCATTCCCTCCTCGAAGAATCCGTGTTTGAGAAAATCCATGACTCAATTCCTGTCTTGTCATCTTTGGTTCTTTTCTCACATACTCCTGTTCCCACGCACTTTCTTCTCGACCAACCCTTGTAGCTGATTCTCGGGGCCACTTGTATCCACTTGTTTCTCTTTGCAAGTGTTGCCTTGACGTTGATGTACCTTGGGGTTGTGCCTCTCCATACATCCTGCTTGGAAACTCAGCATTATCCATCTCTCCACTCTTTCCAAATGTTTGGGCAGGCGGCTCCAAACTCATTGGAGATGGTACTTCGAACTTTTCCCAATCAGCCGCTTCTTCGTCCCTCCGTCCATGTGTTGCAGTAGCTGATTGCAATTTCAACCGAAGGAGCCGATTTTGCTCTATCAACAGCCTGTTCTGTACTTCGGAGTGTTTGAGGTACTCATGACTCTCCTGCAGTTCAGCTGCCAGATTTCCTAGCTCCTCATCCAAAGGCAGACTAGCTGCCATACTGGTGCAGGCACACAGTGATACAACAGCTCTCAATTGTGTGCTGTGTAGCTAGGCAAATGTGTTGTGTGTAGGTGCTACGCTGGTCCAAACACGAGGAGTATAGGCGCTATACGTCCCCTATACGTAGTTGAAAGCATGTGCAGTATAGGCGTTATGTAGGTGAAACATGTGGAGCCTATATATGTGATACGTTGGTAGGTGAAGGCGTCTTGACGTAGGCACACTGTCTGGTAGGTGTAGGCGTATAGGTGAACTAGTAGATGGACTAGTAGGTGTAGGCGCAGGTAACCTTGTAGGTGTAGGCGTAGGCGTAGGTGTAGGCGTAGGAGTAGGCGTAGGCGTAGGCGAAGGCGTAGGCGAAGGCGTAGGCGTAGGTGTAGGCGTAGGTGTAGGTGTAGGCGTAGGCGTAGGTGTAGGCGTAGGTGTAGATTGCATGTGTAGGCCTAGGCGAACTTCTTTTCACAGTAATCACGAAATGTTGCTTCCTGCTTCAGCATGTCCATGCCGCACGCTGCCAACAATGTAACGAGCTTGTTTCCCCCGGGGTCCCTTCTTCATTTACCGAGCGGCCTTTTTGGTTTATGAGGCCCCGAAACACAGCATCAGCCACCGAGTTCTCACGGACAGTGAAGCACCACTCATTCACGCTACTCTAATAATAACGAAACATGTACAAATTATCATATCAGGTGTACTTGCCTTTATTTCTTCAAACTACACACGGTCATTCATGCCGTCTTCCACCTATCCCTCTCCTTTCCGTCCTTCTTTCCTCCTCCCCAAAACGTACGTCCTACTCTCGTTACGTCCAAATCACAACTCCTTCCCCGATCTATCTAACTCTGCCTCCCTCCGCCCTCTACGACCAATCCATTCCGTTACAATATTGTGAGTTTTGTTATATTGTAAACAATATTGTTAATAGTAAATATATTATCCATTGCGGATATAGTATCGGAAATAATATCGCTAGTGATATTCGTTTGTCTCGCAATGTATGGTCAGACTAGTAATCTAAACGATCATGACGTTTCGTGTGCCGCTGCTCGCTTATGTGAGATTCTGCGTTGGGAGCCACGGTAGAGCATAAATACCGATTGTCTACATTAAATAATATCATTTGACAAAGTGTTGCAGCGGCACACGAAACGTCATGATCGTTTAGATTCCTAGTTTGACCATACATTGCGAGACAAACGAATATCACTAGCGATATTATTTCCGATACTATATCCGCAATGGATAATACATTTACTATTATTGATTGAACATACGGGCGCCCAGCCCTGAAATTGATACGTAGATATGAGCGTTGTAGCAAGAAGGTGGCTTGGCTCGTCGTGGGTTTCGAATCAACCGGTGGGGGCCGGATTGTAGGGGAGTGTCATGGCGACGTATTGTACGCTGGTTCGGTAGGGGGACCGAACCAGTGTTCCGTTGATTGGTTGATTGCCCGTGTGCACCGGCCAATTGGCGCGGCCCGTTTTTGACCTATCGGGTACGTGCTCGCTTATGTGAGATTCTGCGTTGGGAGCCACGGTAGAGCATAAATACCGATTGTCTACATTAGATAATATCATTTGACAAAGTGTTGCAGCGGCACACGAAACGTCATGATCGTTTAGATTCCTAGTTTGACCATACATTGCGAGACAAACGAATATCACTAGCGATATTATTTCCGAAACAATATTGTTGTTTGGTAAATAAATTTAATTTCATTTAAAAAGACCAGTTTAATCAAGCACGCTCCATAGCAATTATAGCGTCATAATCTTCCTCTATTCGTATAATTATGGTCTAAAAAACAACAAAAGTTAATCAAATACTCCGTGAAAATTTGTTTCGGTAATATCTAGGGCTTAGCCCTTTGTCAAACTGACGCATTTGAATTCATAATTATGCATCAACACACGTTTAGTGGCTCTAAAGAATTATTTTGCGCGCGATATATTCATAGGCGTACTACAGCAGGGGCTGGGGGCTGCAGCCCCCCCCCCCCCCCCCCCCTGGAGTTTTGAAAACGCAAAACGCACCTAAAATTCGGGAAAATCATGTCATTTTCGGGAAAATTCACGTCATATTCGGGCAATATCCTTTCATATTCGTGCAAATCCATGCGTCGTTTTTCGAGCAAAATCATATTCGGGAAAATCATGCTATTTTAGACTACACAATTGAAAGCCTGTCATTTTCGGGCGTCAAACAGTTAGGGGGAAAAATAATTATTTTGTTTTGCTTGTCGGGTGAAAATTTGAAAATTCGGGCCAAAGCCTACAGAATGGGAAACACGATAAGTTTGCTCGAAAATAATGCGAGTTGCATATGGGTCATGTTCGAGTTAACACGAGTTTATGATTGGAGAGACGGAAAATATTTAGTCAGCGCCACTGTGCATATTATTATCATTTAGTGCGAATCTTTATTGCACTAGTCCTATAATTTATTTATACGCGTTCTGATATAGTTGCAAATTTCAAGTTATAATACACTACTCAAAAAAAGTTAAGGATCACTTTTTATTTTGTGTATAATTTTAAAATGACATATTTTGCTCCTGAATGACCTCAAAGACACTAATCAATATCACATGTGGTTCAGTTGTTGCATAATGTCTCTTGCATCATTGTATTATTCCAATGAGGACACCATCTAGTCAAACAAAAAATGAAAGAACTAGGTAAGAACTCCCTCATAGCTTGGAAAAATACAAGTTAAGAAAAAAGTGATCCTTAACTTTTTTTAGTAGTATAAGTGTGAACGCTCTAAACCCAATCCCCCACAAAAGTTCCCATATGAGGGTTGTATTATACACCCCTCCCCCCCCCCCCCCCCCCCGATGTGATCGGTCACTTCGTTCCCTCTAAAGCGCCCTCAACCCCCCCCCCCCCCCCAAACAAAAAAAAGCAAACAGAACGAATACACACAACCACAAAACAACGCAAACACACACAACCACTCCATCTGTCCATAGTCTTATTATAAATCAAACAGTTCAAAAGTGTAAAATATATGTTTTACATCCAATGAAAATAGCTGCCAAACATTAACCAAAATATAATCGAATAAAGAGGCAAAAGAAATTGAAATTGCGTTGCTGTGCATTTTATTCAGGATTTTGTTTTCGTACGAATAGACAAAATACAAACACAAAACATATGAACCATTTGATGGTTACAAACCTCATATAATTTCGTTTTGGGGAAGAGGGCCGTATTTCTTAGAATATCGAGCTAAACGTTCATAGACGTGAACACCTTAAACAAAAGTGATCCATTAACTTTCAACATTCAACTTTGACAAATTCAACCAAAATCACTTTGAGCTTTCACATTTCTCTCGTACCTTGTTGTTTAGCTTATGGTAATGGGTTATGACTTTTCAAACGTCTGTCACTCTAATCGTTGAGTTAACTATGATAGTATTTAAAAGCGTCCCGGAACGCTTTTGATTGTAGTCAAAATTATTAAATGGGCAGGAGGAATCAAATCCGACATCAAATTCTGGTAAACTTTTTTTTCCTTTATTTGAAACTTTCATCTATCGTTCAGCAGAAGGACATTACGATGAAATTGTATGAAGTTCATGGATCACTTTAATTACAAATATAACATTTTAAATGTGGTTTTGTTTCATAAATATTAATACTGCTAAGTACTGTAAACGGATACGGTCAGTGGAGCCAAAGGGAGTCTCAGTGGAAACTTTGGAACAGATGGTGATTTGGGGTTTAATGTTTTGCACGTTAATATACATGTATTCTGTCAGATGTTCGCAATTAAGGATGTATATTACATGAGGTAATAAATTGATTTAAGTAATGTAACACTGTATTTATAGCAATTATTGGATAACGTCTAAACTTAGGAAGAGATAACAAGTAGCTATACAAAGGAATGTGTTTATGATTGTTTAGATTGTTTGATATACTGCGGTTTTACATGTACATATAATGAAACATGCGTTAACTTTCGAGAGAATTCAAACGTGTACAAAATTCAAAAATTCTGCCTTTTAAAGGCTTTGATATTTTGTAACGATTAGCATACAATATTGTATGCGCGTTTTTATATGTAAGCATAATGTGTGTATTTTGTATGCATGTGTGTGTATTATGGGTGTATGTCTGTACGTGCGTGTGTCCGTCTTTCTGTGTGTGTCTGTCTTTTAATTTTCAACCGGTTCAGGTATGTAAGCCATTTTCTCCAGGAGTTTTTTGGCCCACTCTACAGTCCGCTCAGTCACGTCTTCATCGCCCCCAGAATGCTGTCCCACGAAGTTCATGACAGCATTGAATATAGGAAATCGTTGGCCTGACGTGGTCGTTGGCGCTGGCTGCTCCGTGGTCGTTGCTTCCTCTCCTTGGAACGTTTGTTGGTCCGCCGTGTCGAACCCCTGATTCGAGGCATCTACTTGGTCTGACGCGTCGACACCCTGGTCTGCACCCTCCTGGACCCCTTGGTCCACTGCGTCGATCCTTTGGTTATCGACGTTTCCCTGGTTCGCGTCAATCCCTTGGTTATCGACGTCTCCCTGGTTCGCGTCAATCCCTTGGTTATCCACGTTTCCCTGGTTCGCGTCGATCCCTTGGTTATCGACGTCTCCCTGGTTCGCGTCGATCCCTTGGTTATCCACGTTTCCCTGGTTCGCGTCAATCCCTTGGTTATCGACGTCTCCCTGGTTCGCGTCGATCCCTTGGTTATCCACGTTTCCCTGGTTCGCGTCAATCCCTTGGTTATCGACGTCTCCCTGGTTCGCGTTGATCCCTTGGTTATCCATGTCTACCTGGTTCGCGTCAATCCCTTGGTTATCCACGTCTCCCTGGTTCGCGTCGATCCCTTGGTTATCCACGTTTCCCTGGTTCGCGTCAATCCCTTGGTTATCGACGTCTCCCTGGTTCGCGTTGATCCCTTGGTTATCCATGTCTACCTGGTTCGCGTCGATCCCTTGGTTATTGACGTCTCCCTGGTTCGCGTTGATCCCTTGGTTATCCATGTCTACCTGGTTCGCGTCAATCCCTTGGTTATCCACGTCTCCCTGGTTCGCGTCGATCCCTTGGTTATCCACGTTTCCCTGGTTCGCGTCAATCCCTTGGTTATCGACGTCTCCCTGGTTCGCGTTGATCCCTTGGTTATCCATGTCTACCTGGTTCGCGTCGATCCCTTGGTTATTGACGTCTCCCTGGTTCGCGTCGATCCCTTGGTTATTGACGTCTCCCTGGTTCGCGTCGATCCCTTGGTTATTGACGTCTCCCTGGTTCGCGTCGATCCCTTGGTTATTGACGTCTCCCTGGTTCGCGTCGATCCCTTGGTTATCCATGTCTACCTGGTTCGCGTCGATCCCTTGGTTATCCACGTCTCCCTGGTTCGCGTCAATCCCTTGGTTATCGACGTTTCCCTGGTTCGGGTCGATCCCTTGGTTATCGACGTCTCCCTGGTTCGCGTCGATCCCTTGGTTATCCACGTTTTCCTGGCTCGCGTCGATCCCTTGGTTATCGACCGCGCCTTGGTTCGCGTCAATCCCTTGGTTATCTACGTTTCCCTGGTTCGCGTCGATCCCTTGGTTATCCACGTCTCCCTGGTCCGCGTCGATTCCTTGATTATCGACCTCGCCTTGGTTCGCGTCGATCCCCTGGTCCAGTGTGTCTCCCCCTTGGTTAACATTGCTCGCTTGGCTCGTGAACGTTGCATCTTCTACACGTGTTGGAATAGTTGTCGCATAAACGATTCGTCCCCCATCTATGGACTCAGTTGCGATTTCATTTTCATTAGCCATATTTTCATAATTTCCTTCGACATTGGGCTGTGTAACCTTGAAACTACTCGAATATGAAGCGCCGTCGTTATCGAAATCTCTCTGGACAGTTGTGGTCGCTTCTTCAAGAACTCTCAGCAACTCGACAGGAGTCGTTACTGGCTCAGTAACCTGTGGCGACCTCGTCGTCTGCTCCTCAATCGGAATACGCGACGTCACTGGGATAACGCCGCTGGATTCAGTGACGACTAGATCTGGAAGCAGTGCGAATATATCAGGTCGCTTTTCCGGAGGGCGGTTGTTGGCGATCGACCATTTGTAACCGAAGGACACCATCTCCTGGACAATCGCGGAGATTGCCTGGATGTCCTTCGCAGTGACCGACGGTAGGCACAGGCGATATATCAAGTATTCGACGACATCCTTGTGCGTACGGATCGAGGGAATATCTGTTACTTTGCTGGGTTGGTAGAGCCTCTCGAGACAGATCGGTTTATTGCTACTCCTCCAATTAGAGATGTCCCGATCATCTTGGCCAAATTGAAGCTCTATTGATTTTTCATCTTTCATATTCGAAAACGGTTGGCTAGGAATTGGTACCGTTTCGGATGAAGCTGGAGTCACAGTTACCCGATCATCGGGAGATCTTTCAGATGTGTCCGCAGCATCCTGCAACGCCGATTCACCTGCAGCTTCGGAAGGCTCCGTCTTATAGAGATTCTGGTTTGAGAGTTCTTGGATCAAAGCTTGGACACCAGACTTGAACCGGTCGGAAGCGGAACTGGTGGACGGTGTCGTCTGATCTTTTGCGTTGGTGGTCGACTGCGTCGAGTCCGGACATTGGCAGCCATCTATTTTATCTGCAATGCTGATCACCAACTCCACCAGGACATCCTTGTTGACTCGATCCAGAAACGCACGTATGTCATCTGCATCTCTCTGTAAAATGGATACCATTTTGTTTAAATTCTATATAAACATTAATTTAACATCAAATTTCGAGTTACTTATTACAAAACAATTCATTTTCTGTAAATAATTGATCATCTATATTTGGCTGAATGGTACGAAGTGTCCTTTTCACAGTTGTCACTTTAATACCAACATTTGACAGGTTAAAACGTACAATGTTTGAAATAGTGACCGTTTCACATTTAGTACAACTTTGAATCGTAATTGTTATTTGTTAGGCCATGACAAATAAATGGTTGTATTGGCGTAACCCGCCCGACCCTAACAAATATCGCCTAAAGTTTTTTTTTTTTTTTTTTTTTTTTTTACGATTGTGATATGTGTGTATTTGTGCAAATCCTGCCCCCCCAAAAAAAAACTACCTACATACCCTATTTTGTGGTTGCCCGTTACTCCAATGGCATGGAGACTAGTGTATTCCATTCATTCTTAAAATAAGGAATATTAAGTATAATGTATATCGGACATACAACCACATACATACGGTCTTCAACATGTTAAAGGGATCTATATAGTAACTTTGTTGACATGTGCAAAAAGCGATGAGTGGTTGATACAATGTATATTGTTGTTATCTGATATGTCCACTGGGTGTTGTGTGAACATTTCAAGTTAAATGGACTTTGAATGGCCGAGTAATGAGCAAAAATGCAAAGTGACATTCACTTACTCACATGCACTCACTTTGTACACGGTTCTCACGATCCATTGGATAATTTGACATATGAACAATTTTGAAAAACAATTTGAAAAACCGAAACATGTCACATGCTTTTTTTGTTAATAAGAATACAACAAGGTATGAGGGAACTGCTAAAATTTCAATTGGATTTTGAGGATTTGGACAATGTTACTAAGTCCCTTTAACACATACACAAACAGTCTCATTGCAGTACACATATATTTTAAAACTAGCAATCACAATTTACAGATTTCACATCATAGTTTTTGTTTTGTGAAAAGACCACTAATCCTAAACTAAATATTATTAATATCGTATTCATATTCTACCAAGTACTGCAAATCGGTTATGCATGGTCCATTGTATTCCAAAATCCTGCAAAACAAGGCATCACGCTGAATTTCGGGTATTGGTGCAATTTTTCAACATTTCACTTTTGATATTGGCCCCAAAACGGCTGGGTGACACCTACTTTGTTTATTTAGGGTCGAGAAAGCAATCACAAAATAATTCACAATAATCAAAAATTTGAACAGTGTTCTTATGTAAAGGCCTACAAATATGTGTGTGGTTCTATCCCATCGGGTCATTCCATGTTATCATCCAAATTGATTTCATCGCACCCGCCTCAAATTTGCTAAAAGCATTTTGTCAAGCCAAAATGTCAAGTTTTAGGCCGATCCGCCCAACGGATCTACAATGTTGACATGTGCAAAGAGTCATGAATGGTTGATATAATGTATATTGTTGTTATGTGATTTGTCCACTGGCAATTGTGTGAAAATGTCAAGCTAAATGAATTATGGCCGAGTAATGAGAAGAAATGGAAAGCGATAATCACTAACTCGTTGCACTGACTGTGTACACTGTTACGACTATCCAGTGGATAGTATCACATCTGAACACTTCAATCTTAAAATATCTTTCTAACAAAGAGAAATTCGAAAACCGAAACCTGTCTCATGCTTCTATTGTTAATACGAATACAAGGTATGAGGGCACCGCTAGCATTCCAATTTAATTGTGAGGATTTGAACGATGTTACTATAGATCCCTTTAAAATATACTCCTACCACATTCCTAACTATGAAAATCGTACAATACTCTTTAATCCGTTCAGGACCGATTGATGTTGCTATAACATGTATTTTTCATAGACCCAAGCCAGAGTATTTTCTGGTAAAGTCCTGATTTGGTTAAGTAACTGTTATTCTAACATAATTAATACTCCGTAAATAGTACGGCCCGCAAATGTTAAGAGACCAACAGCCTGTTCAAACATCACATAGAAGGACGCGATTTTATGATACTAAAAATTGTTTCAATAAATGTTCACTCTTTTGTACAAATATGATTATCATTATGTATGCTCCCGGGGCGGTACTGAAACTACGTTTGAAAAAATATCTATGAAAATCAGTCGAATTCCTTATGCTCTATGTAATGATGACCCCGGAATATTCTATCACATTAGAGACTGAAATACTTGAATCGAAAGGTGATAGCTGCATGGGTGTGGGCGACCAGCCAAAGTCAATCTATAAGCTGTCTGAAGTTCATTGTCATTTTAAAAGTTTTTTATGCATTGACATGCGACCAGAGGCGACGGAGTTGATGCCGTCGCTCAAGCGCTAATTTTGTGGTCGCTATACACAGATTTATATGTGCGTGGGTCCGGAACCCAAATAGGGTGGTCGCTGGTCGCGTTAGGCCCGGCGCAGACAGAGCCGATCCGACTGGTTTTCAACCTGATTAACTCAGTATGCGCTGCCTCAGGACTCCTGTTTTTCCAGTCAAGTGCCAGTCGGAGGTCATTCGAGGCCGATTCAACATGTTGAATCGGCTCCGACTGAGCGAAACTGACTCTAGCCTGACTGAAAACCAGGGCTTTAGGCCGGGGGTTTACGCGGCGCAGACAGAGCCGACTCGACCCGATCCGACTGGTTTTCAGTCAGGCTAGAGTCAGTTTTGCTCAGTAGGAGCAGATCAAACATGTTGAATCGGCCTCGAATGACCTCCGACTGGCTCTTGACTGGAAAAAAAACCGGAGTCCTGAGGCAGCACATACTGAGTTAATCAGGCTGAAAACCAGTCGGATCGGGTCGAGTCGGCTCTGTCTACGCCGGGCATAACACATGATTTTTTCAAGGGGGACCAGAGAGCTGTCGTTATGAGCAGGTGGTCGCTATAGACAGGTGGTCGCATTAGCAGGTTTGACTGTAGCTCGAAAACCATTATAAACGAAACACCGTATATTAAAACAAAAATTAAAAAGGATGCGATAGCGTGTAAATCAGACTACAATTTAACATTAAAGGCCAATACAACTCTACTGAGTTTATCCTACTGTATACATCGTAATAATTATGCTTGTTTATTTCGCATAACATTACCCCGACTAGATTTCTGCTTTGGAAGAAATATGTGTAAACACTATCGGGTACACCACTATTCACGCGAACGCTGGAGGCCGCCATTGTTACTTCTGTGCGGACACCACTGTGATCGATCAATGATGCATTCCTTTGTTTGAATACTTGTAGACGCTTTGATGAGTCTGCAAATCAGTGAAAATATCTTTTTGTTCGGCCATCCGCACAGACGTCATAATTTGCGAAGCATGTCGGGTAGTTACACGAACATGGTCGCTCCCATCATGTACATGTATTATATTAAATGTCTGTTCAACCTCTAAATGATAATAGCCGAAAGCCATAATTTCATTGTCCTAAAGTGGCTTTTTATTCTGAATAACCCTATATACCAAATTTGAGCAGAATTGAAGCGGGAGTTAGTACAACATTTCCCAAATTGTTGGTGATTAGACGCTGAATGAAAGTATCACCTTTTTCGAGATGGCGCTATTCGAATGAATGTTTGGATAAACTGATACAAATAGAGAAATATTCACTAAGGCTAGCCTATGTATACATAGGCCTAAATGCCGATAGTCATGCAGGTTATGAGCGCAAATTTTAAAGAATGATTTAAATAGCGCCCTATCCTCTGAGATGGCGCTATTTATATCAATCTTTGATGAATCTATATGAATAAACAGAATTTATGTGTTCGGGGGACAAATTGACAGTTCTTTTTAAGGGATAGTAAAGTTCTGGTTTAAAGTAGAATTTCATTGAAAATCACAAAATATGGGAATAATGCATCACTAGAGAGCTAGGGACTAACATATTAAGATTAATACTTCTTTATTTCCCATACCAACACGATATCTTAGTAACAACAAAACAAAACTCCATCAATAGAATCGGAAACAAGCGCTCTTTTCGCTAAAAAAAAACGCAAACGTTTTGATGACGTCACACATTGAGTAAGTTATATTAGCAGACGATGTCTCATTGCGAATCTACACAACCATTAGTGCTAGCCAGAGAAAGCGTTAGGAAGACACATTTTCATTCATTTTTGGACATTATCATTGAACATGTCATACCCAACGCCATAGTGCAGAGCTATACATTTGGTGGGGGTTCATTTTTTTCGGACAGAAAACATGTCAAAAATCGTACCAGAATTGATTTGTTCACTTTAAAAATTGTACACGACCTGGAAGAGTAGATCATTACCTTCATAATTCAGGGTGGATTTTAATTTGATGGACACAAACTTCGGAAATATCGGCACTTTTTTAGCCAAATTTGTGCGATAATCAGAGTCCAAAACTGCCGCACAAGCGCACCTGCACTGTTACTACATACAATGTATATCGGCAGTTTTGGACTCTGATTATCGCACAAATTTGGCTAAAAAAGTGCCGATATTTCCTTAGTTTTTGTCCATCAAATTAAAATCCACCCTGAATTATGAAGGTTATCTATTCTTCCAGGTCGTGTAAAATTTAATGTGAAAAAATCAATTCTGGTACGATTTTTGACATGTTTTCTGTCCGAAAAAAATGAACCCCCACCAAATGTATAGCTCTGCACTATGGCGTTAGGTATGACATGTTCAATGATAATGTCCAAAAATGAATGAAAATGTGTCTTAACGCTTTCTTTGGCTATATTAGTGCACTCCAAGGGCGTCGATTTCTTCTCGCCATTGGCATGATTGGGGGGGATGATTCGTCATTTTGACCATCTCTAGGGAGCGAAGCGACAACCCAGCAGCGTACCCGGGTTTTTTATGGCCGAGTGGGGGGGGGGTTAATTAAGGGGCCCCAAAGCTTTTGAATTCAGCTGTTTAGAAATTGGACGATTATTAAGTGTAACATTGCAAGCATCATGTTATGAGCTGGGCTTTGTCCAATATGAACTGTAGCCTGATAGATACATATTTGCAAGCATTCGGATGGAACCCTGAATAGCATCAGTCATGGGATACCCATATTGGGAAGCTTATTGGGGGTCCAGCGGGCGGAGCCCCCGGAAGCTTTGGGATTTGTAATATCCCGATATAAATATGTTGTCTATATGTAAATATAGAGTTAACTATTCTTTAGTTAATTGGCTTTTGATTTAGCTGTTTAGAGATTGGAAGATTATTAAGTGCACATTGCAAGCTCCTGCCATGATGAGGGCACTGTCCAAGTATGGATGAATTTTAGTCTGATAGATAAATCGATTGCAATCATCCTGATGGAACCCTGAATAAAATAAGTCAAGGGATACCCACATTGGAAAGCTTATTGAGGGTCTAGGGGGCGAAGCCCCTGGAAGCTTTGGGATTTTTAATATCCAGAAATACAATTATCTATTGAATAGTTAGCTCAATTTTAGTGAGCGAAGCGCAGACGCACAGTGGGCCAGGATCGCCTGAAAGTTTGCCAAGAGAGAAGTCCTGAATAAAACTATTTAATGAGTACAGGGCTGGGACTGGGTCAAATAACCTTAATGGGGTTCCAGGGGCGCAGCCCCGGAAAATTTTAGATTTGGACAGTTTAGCATTATCAAAAAGTGGTTTAAAGAAGACTATAGTAACAACTTCCATTCATGAGAGGGGGCAATGCTTCTTAATTATAATGTTATTATATATTTTTGATCCCCAAATATTGGGGGGGTGATAATACAGGCCATCCCCCCCCCCCACCTGAAATATTGGGGGGGATATATCCCCCCCCCCCCCATCCCCCCGTAATCGACGCCCCTGGTGCACTCATTGTCTGCTAAACGTGTATTCTTGCCACGAAAGCGCATTTATTTCATTGCATTTTGTAAATAAGGTTGACCTCGACTTATACAATATAATCTTTCACTCGCGAGACATTTACGGAAATAAAGACAAATTCAATGAAGTAAGTCACACACCGTCCTACTTTATCTGTTTGAAAGACCCGCCGAAGTCTGGGCACGATCTATTGGCCCATTGTTCAACAGCTGTATTATGATGCGGGTGTCGCTGAATGTGCAGTTCTGCGTGTGATACTTATGGGCGATGTGATAGATTAAAATAACGTTATTTAGCATGCTTTACGGAAACATTGTGTGTCAAAATACAACAAAGTTGAGACAGAGGAGCAAATAATGACAAATATTCTCCTCAATAAACAAGGATGATTAAACAGAATCATGTTAAAATGGCACTATAAAATGTGTGTGTTATGTATCGGACATCGTCTGCTAATGATGACCCGGTGGGGGGGGGGGGGGGGGGGGGGTACTCAGATTATAGTCGGGCGGGGGTGTGCGGCTGAGACCTCCGAACCCATACCCACATCCTTTTGCTGTAAATAGGTACCCATGTGTAAGGATTTTTTTTCGCCGGTGTCGCATGTTCGCTGTGTATTTCCCGCAAATGTTGTGATTTCTTTTAGCGAGCGTAGCGAGCTTGAACATTATTTTTTGCATTTTCGCATCGGCAAATCCCAAAAACCCGGATTAAAAAAAAGGAAATGAAAAAAAGAGAGAAAATGAAAAAAAGGGACCCATGTCTAAGGATTTTTTTAATGAAAAGGGGACCCATGTCTAAGGATCTTTCTTGAAAAAGTCACCCTTCCCAGCGGCACATCCCCGTATACCTGATATACGTGAGTACCCCCCCCCCCCCTCCCCCCCCCCCCCCCGGGATGATGACCTACTCAATGTGTGACGTCACAGTATTTCAACTGGTTTCGGCGGGACTTTTGATGCCATAAACTGGCCTACGAATTACAACTATTTCATTGATGATAACTCCTTGATAGCAATGTTTTGAAACACTTATTTTTAATATTCGTGTCATTGATTATGTATGAAAATGGAAATATGAGCTGAATCTAAATTAAAATCAATAAAATTCTACTTTAACTGAATTTTGATAACTAAAACTTTCATTTTTCATTCAAAAACAATAGTTATACTTCAATTAACGCTTGAATGGTAGAACAAAATGACAGATAGCCTATTCAAAATGTTAGAATACTGAACATGGCAGTTATCAAAATGTGAAAAGAATCATTGCACTATAGTAGATAAAAAGTACTTTGTGTAATATTGAGCTCTGAGTAATATATTTTAGAGAAATTAAAAATGTTCTCTTCTTGACAATTTCGTGTGAAAAGGAAATGAATCATACCTTGGCAAGTCTGGGTTCCGGATTTGGCTTTAGTAGAGCGGCAGACCAGACGATATGCAGGCCACTACAGACGGCGAGGATGAAGAGGAGTATCCGTTGCATTGTCGATCGATGGTGCTTTTCGCGAAGTCTTGGGCGTGTCCCTAGTCCAGCTGACTAAAATCTCCGTACTAATCTCCGCGAAACCACTAACGTTGGAGCTTGAATCAGCTAGCACCCATGCACCTTGCAAGAAACAACTGCTCGTACTAAATTACAGCGGTAATTGGTGACGGATTTTATACAAACGTATAGCAGATCAGGCGATGGAATGATGGCACGCCACGCAGAAATGTGAGAACTTGTTTAACTCATGAAATACCGAAGATAAATTCGGCAACGTGTGCATACAGTGCAAAATTCAACCACCGGCACCGCACGACCTTTTAATCGATTGTTCGCATTTTGATTCTCCCGCCAAAAGTAGTGGTTTGACACGCCCACACTCAAAAGCGTACCCATGCATCCAATCGAGCTACTACTTCCCACTGCATTCTGACAATTTCAATAAAACTACATACACACAGTGGCGGATCTAGGGGGGGGGGGGGTTTAGGGGGTTTAACCCCCCCCCCCCCCCCCCCCCCTTGGGCTGCCAAGTGAAAATGTATCAGTGAAAAAAGTGAAAACAAATTTTGTTTTCACTTTTAAAGTGAAAAAAAATCACTTACGGGGGTTCAAAATGGACGATGCTCCGCATCGTCATTGGGTCAAACCCCCCCCCCCCCCTTAGCAAAAAGCTAGATCCGCCCCTGACACATACACGTTACATCTGTTGGGTTAAAATTCCATCAGTAAAAGGTTTAATTCATGCATCTACCCGTTTCAGTTCTTTTCCAGTCAATGGTTTGTTCATACAGACTGGTTCGCTAACACGATTATTCAATGTCTATGCATACCCTTTCATCAATGGTCGTCCCTGCATAGCAACCTGAGAGATTGCCCAAGGTTTTCCCGACATATACAGGGTGGCCCAAAAAAAACGGAACGGGACACTTCCCAACATATAGTAAGACAATGATTATGTCCATCGGATAGGGTGTCTTTTCCAATGAACAATGATACCAAGAACAGTAATTTTGGTCGTGTAGTTTTTGTTTTAGGGCGCTGTAAGCGACACCATGTCAGGTTCCCATTTTTGTCAATTTTTACCAAGTCAGTGTCTGATAAATCGCACTTACTGCCCGTCATAGCATCGAACAACGAGCAATACGCGCGCCATTGTTAGTGTGCATTCAGCTGTGTGCCGAGAGAATGGGCATAGCTGTTCGATACTATGACGGGCAGTAAGTCCGATTTATCAGGCACTTCAAGGTTCAAGGTTCAATTTGGTGTCAAGGTTCAACTTCAACTCTTGGTATTATGGGTTCGAATCCTCTCTTATGACTCTTCTTTTCTTTTGCCATAATACATGGTGAGTAGCGGTTCATTTAGTAAATGTATCATGCAAGGTTTTCACTAAAGTCGTACTCATTGGCACATTTCAAAAGAATGTGTGCTTTGTATTATAATCACTTTTCGCAAACCCGAACTCAACATATTCGAATGTTTCTCAATTATAGATAGCAAGTGCGCGCGAAATAAGAAATGTGTGAAAATTGAAATATTCATAACGTAGTGGGTGGGCACTATTGCGACATCACTATGTTAAAGTCCATTGTCGGAAACGATCGGAAAGTGGATAAATATTGCTTCAAAGAATACTATAGGTTTTCCCGGCCAATTTCATACTTTTCTCACTCAAATTCATTTTAGGGGCATTCCAATTCCCGCGTATCGTGTTTGCAGACGCATTCGGTCATTCATTTTCACAATAATTGCAACATTCAAATTAATTTATTGGCACCCATTTATTTAATTAGAGCAATCAAAATCATGCAACATGCAACCAATTTCGTTTTGGGGCACGTGTATTCATGTTTCATGCATTCAAATTAACATGGATCGTCAGTTGAGCTTCATTTTTGCATTCAATTTCATATATACGCAAACAAATTCACACTTCGTGCAAACATTTTCACTATATTTAGCGTTCAACCACACTTACTTACACATACATACATGATACATGACGAACAAAACAAACATGCTAACATACGTATGTACAATACCATATCTACATGCATGTATACACGCACACACATGACACATCCATACAAATGAATAAACATCAACTTCAGTCGTATGAATAAAATAAACTTGCTTCTCAGATGTCAGATTATTTCTTTCTTTTTATTCGTCTCTTTTACATAATTTCCATGTTGATATTTTTTCATTTTATAGAACATTTGATCGCATAATAAGATGATGATTATTAATGCTGTATTCAAACAATGTTCTTTTTTCATTAATGATACAACACCTAGCATTAGCTATAGGGAACTAATTACATCAATTTGAATTCAGTTATTTTAAACTTGTCTGACAGGCAATTCATACTTACGTCTAGCACTGGCTCGGCACTGGATAAATCCACTGCCGAGCCAGTGCTAGACGAAAAAGCCGACCATTCATACTCGGCATCAACAGTGGATAACTGACGCGCAAGTATAAATACAACAGTGGATCGAAAAGCTGTCTAGGACATGACTGGGCATGCGCACTAGTACACTTCTATTGTGACGTAACGATGACTTGCAAATTCTGAACGCGCAATACCGCAATGCGCATGCGCAACCTTGTGCTAGACGAGGTGTCTAGCATCAACAGTGGATCAACAGTGGATCAAAGTTATGCCAGGCTGAGCACAGACTGATGCTAGACATTCCATTCATATCTGCGTCTAGCAGTGGATTTATCCAGTGCTGAGCCAGTGCTAGGCGTAAGTATGAATTGCCTGTGACTATAGGGCAATTCCACGGTAACGGAAGGACATTCAGACGCAATTTTTGAAATTTAATCAAGTAATGCCAGGATCCTGCTTATGATTCATCATTGTAAATAACATTTCTGAGACTCTTGGTGGGACACCTTTGATTTCCTATTTTTTTTTACATTACGTTTATTAGATATTGACACTAATGAGGCCGGTAACGGAAGGATGGCAAAATGGACATGGATTTTCAAGTTCTTTAGTTATGATCCAATCTCTGTGAAGTTTCAAATGCTATCATGTTATATTATATGACCTATAAAGATACTGGTGTGCGATTAGTCAAAATGCTGTCACGTGACCATCGCTACACGTAATTTACGTCACAATGGGTGTTCAAGGTTCAAGGTTCAAGGTTTAAGGTTCAAGGTTCATTTTATTTCTTTCTTTCACAAACATTTTTACATATAATAATAGAACAAAACAGCATAAGAAAAACAATTTAAGTGCAATATTAAGTCGATATACAATCCAAATGAAAGAAAGTGGAGACCTTAGAGAAGCTGGGCTTGTAAGAGCAAGGTCCCCATATAACATAATACATCAATGTTTCACTTTTTAAAATGTTTCAAAGTTATCAAAACTACAAATGATTAAATATGGGGGAAATATTTACAAAAGGGATAGCTTGAAATTTGAAAAGGAGAGGATGAAAATATATACAAAAGGATGGAGAGGAAAATAGCAAACTGGAACGAGAAAAACAGCAAACAGAGAAAAACAGAGAAAGAAGAAAGTTATATGTATATAGGGGGAAATGGTATTTGGTGTTAAGAAAAAGAAAAATAGAAGAGAGGAGGGGGGGGGAGAGAGAGAGAGAGAATGTGAAATGCTGACATTTATATTGAATAAACAAACATAACAAGAACAAAAAGATAATGCACGTTATCAATAACAATTAATAAATTATTACTTAATATCATTTCTGGTGATATAATTTTAACGTTAATTCTCGACATAGTCACTCAATAAATGTAATTTCAATTTGCGTTTAAAAACAAAGACACTGACAGATCTAGTTACATCGATAGGAAGTGAGTTCCAAAACTTGGGACCAGTACAAGCCAGCGTCTTCAGAGCAAAAGCAGTTCTTACACGTGGAATATGAAGTGCAGTTGCCTGCCTTGTATTATAGCTATGAATTTGATTGTTCTTTCGAAATATTTGTACTAACGCATTTGGGAGAGTACCATTTTCAAAACCATACATAATTGCGCCTAACTGTATAAAGTAAATGTCTTCAACCTTCAGTAACTTATTACTGTAGAACAAAACATTAGTATGAGCACGATAACTCGCATTAAAAACAACTCTAACCACCCTTTTTGGGGCAACAAAAATCTTATCTAATTGTGTTTTCAATGACTTCCCCCATGCCAGCACTCCATAATTGAGATAAGGCAAAATTAAAGTAGAATACAAAATAAGCAAGATTTCTTGTGGGTGTGTGAAGATGAACAATTTTGCGCGTATTAGCATCCTGGCACGCGCAGCGTTGTCAAGCTTTCTACGGAGATTGCGCTATCCGAAAGTTAATTTGAAAGGAAGGTCGAATAAAGAAGCATTTTGCGCAGCATTTCGATAACAACACGTCTGTTCTACTGGAAGGATTTCGATTTAATCTAATGATTTTCCCTTGTCCATAATTTTATTTCAACACCAAATTTATATTTATCTTGATTTGTATCTACATAGGTCATCATTATAACATATATTGACTTTTCCTTCGGGAACCATCATATAACATTTCGTTTCCCTTGGGGAGTTATATTGTTGTCTCGGAATACTATATTTTTCCTCAGCGCTACGCGCTTCGGAGAAATATAATGTCCCTCGACACAAATATAACTTCCCTCGAGGATCTCAAATGTTATATTGCCCCTCTAGACAGTCAATATCTGTATAATATTGGCTCATAGTCCATTCCCTAATGTTCAAAGAGTATATTACAACATTTATTTGAAAAAAATATATCTATTGGTATAATTACAAGAAGTTAATTGCTTCACTGTTCGGTAACGGAAGGACAGTAACGGAAGGACCGAGTTTTTGATTCATTAAAAATATACTTTAGGGCTCTCAAAAAAAATGAAATTTTAATGTGAACACATATTGTGATATTCAATCATCCAATTTGGTACCTTAAAATAGAAAAATAATAGAAAGGAATGCAAAAAATGAAGAAAATCTAGAAATAGGCACTGTGTAGTCCCATGTGTATGGGTTCATGTATGGTGTCTGTTTCTCCTATCAGGTTTGTTTTAATCATGTAAACTGAAATATATCATTATGTGATCATGATTTATGATAAACAAGAATCAGAAATAGGCCTAATCCTCATTTGATTTTTCCACTTTTGGCTCATTTGGCGTGGAATTGCCCTATAGGTGAATATGAATGGAAGGAGAGAGACCAAAAACAAAATTGAATGACGGTTCACGAAAATGAATGCTCTATACAGGGTGGCCCAGAAAGGATGCAACACCTACGATCGTTAATTTCATCAACATCATCGACCAAATGTCATTGTTTTTTGTTTAATTGGGTAACATTCTTTTTCCAACAAAATGATACCATGAGCATTGATTTTGGGTAAGGCGTTTGGATCCTAGGGCCATTTTTCTGAGGCAATGTCGTTTCCTAAATTTGCTACTTTTTCGTCTCCAGCGATCCTCGGAACACTGAGACATTCTCGCCCCACGGCCTGCCGTAGAATTAGCTGTACATAAGAATGGCTCACATTGTCTTCCTTACAAAGGGAGAGCAGTCATGCGGTTCTTCTGTACAACCCACGTACACCATGATGTGAAAGTTTATAAAGTAAAATATCGTGGTTAATCGTGTCGAAGGCCTTGGAGAAGTCCAGGAAAATGCCTGGGGGCGTTGCATAAAACTCAAAGTTGCGTTTGATTTTGCGTTTGATCGAACGCAAAATCAAACGCAACTTTACGTTTGATCGCAATTGACCGTTGCATAAACATCTGGATCAAACGCAACTTTGCGTTTGATATCAAATGCAAGTTTAATTATGATATGGATCAGACGCAAAGTTGCGTTTGATATTTTTGGTGACTTGCGTCGAAAATCAAACGCAACTTTGCGTTTTGAGTTTTATGCAACGCCCTCCAGGCCATATAATAAAGACAAATTAAAAATATGAACGAGAGGATCCACAACAAAAATAAAATAAAAACAAAATAAAATTATTAATTTCATCATGGCCAGAACTTTTCTTGGAATCAAGTTTCGAAACAATATCTAAAATTTCATATCCGATGTGAGTAGGAACAAAAAATATAGTTTGAATTGGGCACGCCAAAAAATCAACAAAATGCTTATTTGATGGGGGAATATTAACAGCAAGATTTTCACCAATCGAAGAAAAGTAATTATTTAAAATATTTACTATATCCCTAGGATCCTCAACAATCTCATCATTAAACTTAATTTTTGTTGTCAGATTTATTATTAGTAACATTCATTGCCTGTTTAATCATTTTCCAAGTATTTTTCATTATCATGTTCATACAAGTTATACAACGCCAACATATTTTCAAAATATTGAGGTTGAATTATAATATTGTAACTCTGTTGATGTTTCAACAGTATTCGCGAACACTATACAACATAAATGCTCTACATCATGTTCTTTAAACTTTATCAAACTCGACCAGTTAATACTCTTTGCAAATTATTATTCAAATTGTAATAATATTTATGTAAAAAACAATGGTCCGTGTCTAACGCTCGACTTGGCGTTCTTGACATTGTCCCCACACAGAGGGCGACAAACATAAACTAATTTTTGAGGCTGATATGACTCAATTCAACATTCTGTAAAGGAGTCGAGAAATTAGTGAAGGAATTTCAGCATTTTCCACTTGAAGCAAGGGAAATGAACTGTGTTATTGGTGAGTAAGATAAAGGGTGAAAATTCAAACAAGAAAATTGTAATTGCATTTTCTTTCTATTGTGTTAAACGCTTTTATGACGCTTAAATATGTGCTTCCTCTGCCAAAAAAATCCAGAAGTGACCGATTTCGGTTACGTTGGGTCTTTTCCGGCGTAACGTTGCCGATTTCGGAGACTGGTCTATGTACGTATGATCGAGTGACCCCCACATCGGCACCCTAAAACATTTCCGACAGTTTAAGACTTTAAAATTGTACACATTTCTTGAAATTGTATTCACACATTGAGAAAATAGTGCAGATTCCGATGCGATGATCAGATTTGCGATGTATTAATTATATTTAGAGATAGCGCCTTCGTCTCGAACGGGCGCGTGGTTTTGTGGCTTCACAAGTTCGAAGTGTTTTTTATACCGGCACCCCCTCAACTCTCGTTGACAATGCACGCAACTCAAAATTTCTTGTGCGATGTTAATTTTTTTGGCATCATTTCACAAATGTACTCGTAGTGGACGATCTACTCATTATTTCTCCTCAAAATTTCGACCAGTTTAGTTGTTTAGTTTTAGTTGTAGTGCGCATCATCACATGCGCGATTTTTCACAACACACGCAAAAACAAATATTACGCAGTGTGCCGATATTAAAAACAGTGCCGATGTGTAGTACACCTACCATACTACGTAGGCTCAAATTTGTTTTTGACTCTTAAATTGAATGCAATCATGTTGCTTGAAAGTTAAGTCTGATATTTAGGGGGTAATTATTATACAGTATTTGTGTTTGTTTATTCTTTTAATTGCTTATTTTCATTAATTATGAAGGCCGGAGTACATCATTGGCTCATTGCCTGAGCCTGAGGCTTGCCTTGGGCTTGGCCTTGGCTGACTTGAGCCTTAAATTAAAAATTAATAAAATGCCATAAAATTAATGTTGTGACCTGGATCGGACCGGCACCGGAAAACCAGCGAGTTTGGGCTTCCGGTCCGGTTTTTATGCTGAAAAGGCTGAAACCAGTGGAGAAAAACAGCACTGGTACAAATGACTGAAAAACAAGAAAGTTGCCCACGATCGTTTGGAAGAGTAGCGGAATTCTAATAAAAATGGGAGAATCAATATCATTTAAACATCTAGAGAAGTAGAGTGGTTATTTGTGCGAAATTCTTGGTTCGTTTGACAATCGGAAATTGAACAGAACTTGTAAATTTGCTAGTCATTTGAAGGATATCGCTGACGGATGTTCACAAGAACTCTGCCGGCCAGTCTCGGCATGGACAGTGGTTTTGCTGATCGCTAGCACATTCAGAATGTGCAAAAAAGTAAATTATTAATTCAACTTGTTGAGTGTTTTGTCTAATTTTTCTTAGTCATCTGGGCAACTCCAGCGTCACGGACATTACAAACAGACAGTATTTTCATGACTTTCCAATGCCACTACTAATTCATACCTCTACCTAATGTCTAACTTTTATGCAAAAAAAGTTTCAGAACATTTATCCAATTCGTTACTGAGTAATTCTGCAAAATGTGCGCCGTCACGGACATTACATTTTTTGGACATGACTTTTTGCATCCATATACATCTTTGCAAAAATCTGCGAGTTCTGAGACCTCACAAAGGTGATTGAGGTATTCAATTATAAACAAGGCAATGATGGATTGAATCCAAGTTGGATTTTGCGAAACGGGCCAGGTATATGTAATCTAGACAACAAAACGTTTCGTCACGGACATTACATTTTTCAGCGTCACGGACATTACAGTTTGTCCGGAGGATTTGATTAATTAAAAAAATATACTTTAGAGCACTCAAAAGACAGAAATTTTAATCTGAAAAGGTACTGTGATTATCAGTCATCAAATTTGGTGCCTTACATAATAAAAATACCTGAAAATTTGGAAAATATAAGGACTTTCCTGAAATTTGCACAGGGTAATCCCATGTGTGGAGTTTCATGTATGGTTTCCGTTTCTCCTATAAGGAGACACCCGAGAATTAAAAAAATCATGTGAACTGAAAGATATAATCATAGGATCATGTTGTATGGAAAAATAATCCAGAAAAAATCAATAGGATTTGAAATTATAGAGCCAATTGTTTTTTTGAGTTCATGTCCACTTTTTCGTGGAATTGCCCATCTGTCTTTTTCCTTCTTTTTCTTTATTGTGAAATTCAGAGTACTGATCATTAGGTATGAAAATTATACTATTTAATGTTTTGCGTAATCATACAACAATAAGGGAAATAATGAGGTTACTTTAAAAACTTACGCTAATATTTGTTTTCATCATAAAAAAATAGAAGAAATATAAATGTGCCTCTGCCAAGGGATGACTCTGATTGTAGATCTGAGCAACTGAGCCTTTGTGTGAATTAAAATTTAAAATATGAAAACTATTATCACTTTCTGTTTTATTCTCCTTAATTTCAGGATCATATTCTGCAAGATGATAGTCCAGGAGAAGGTCCAGGTATTATAGACATGGACATGGTCACTTTTAATGTGAGCGGATTAATTGAATAAACTTCACCGTATGGAATATCATAAACAATCCTTCGCTGAACTTTGCAGTTTGTGAACGCAGCTATAAAATGCCTTCGCCAGTGAATGTATCGGTTAACGAGAATGAGGTTGTCAGGCTCGTGCTGGACTTCCTCTACTCGCGGGAACTGTACTTGTCGATGCGCTCCCTTGAACGAGAGAGCGGCATCGTCAACGGACTCTACTCGGAGGATGCTCTCTTCCTGCGCCAGCTGATTCTCGACGGGCAATGGGACGATGCACTGGAGTTCATCCAGCCGTTGCAGAGCATCGAGAGCTTTGACTCCAAGACCTTCCACTATGTGATCCTCAGGCACAAATTCCTGGAGATGCTGTGCATGAAGAGCGAGGACTTCCAGCAGCTGCAGCCGGAGTTCTCCAGCGAGGAGGTTGTGAACTGTCTGAGTGAGCTGGAGCCGTACTGCCCGAGCAAGGAGGACTACAGCTCCTTCTGCCTCCTGCTGACCCTGCCGCGCCTCACAGACCATGCGATGTACAAGGACTGGAGTCCCAGCAGCGCCCGCGTTCAATGTTTCCAGAGCGTGTACCCACTAGTTGGACGTTTCCTCCCAGTAGACAAAGCCCTGATGGAGAATGAGTGCTCTGCCAGCAAAGACCGCCTGGTGCAGCTCATTCTAAAGGGGCTCCTCTTTGAGAATTGTGTTGACTTTTGTCAGCAGAAGGCGATTAACAGAGACGCGAAGAGCGGTCAGATTGTCCTCCGGAACATGATGACGGGAACACCGGCAGACGACGCTGACCTCAGCCTTCTGTCATGGCTACAGAGTCTCCCGTTTGACACCTTTGCAACTCCCTTTGAGCAGAGGACTTTACAAATCTCTGTGAACAAAATCATTAAGCCGAGCACCTCCTTTTCGGAGCAGATCATGACTCCAATGACGCCTACCCCAGGAAGCAAAACAAGGATGTATCCTTCGCCGTCACCGTCGACACCAACCCTCTACAGGGGACGGCCGTTTTCCTCGGGTTCTCGATCCTTGTCGCAATCATTGACACCTAACCTAGAGAGCTTACTCAACCAGGCAAAGAGGAAAGAAGAGAACTCTGCTGTGGATCCAGGAATGCTGTCAAGATCACTCATCAACATGCAACTGTCGGGTAAGGAATTCCGATTGCCAAGATCAGAATCAAATAATGTCAACCAAGTAATTTTAAACTGTAAATCTTTTTAAAGTTTCAAGTCCAGAACTTTATAAATTTCAGGTTTTCGCATTGCAGGATTTCATCATCTCCTTTCACTCTTTGACGAGTCAAGAGTACAGTAATTTGTTACATTCAGGCTTTCTGGAGGCGAAACTTTTGTAAATATTAAAACTGAGAGTAATGCAAAAATATCTTGATCATACATTTTCTTTAAAATTAACAAGGTCAAAGCATTTTCTCACATTTAATGGTTTACTGTATATGCCAATATTTTCGCGTACAGATATTTTCGCGAATGAGAGGGTAACAGACATTTTCGCGAGTTGTTGATTTCGCGTTCGGCATTATGTGGGTTTGCCACGGGACTGAAAATCAGTACAATCATGTAAAAAATGCAGCGCTTTTATGCTAATAAAATACAGAAAATTTGTAAATCAATATTAGTACCAGTATTTCTAATATCATTCTAACAGAAATATGACTACGCACTGTTCAGATTTACCTCGGTTATGGAATTTCTGACAAAAATAGGACTTAGAAGACCTCGGTAGCCGATCGTTTCTTCTTCATACTTCGGCGAATCTAGCAGCTATAGCGCCGCTATTTTTGGCTATTTCTTGCCAGCTAGCGTCATACGTTTATGTCTAAGCAATTATCATTGTGTTCGTGCAACAAAGCGATGACTCCGATACAGATTCATTTTCTAATAGGATATACGAACCTCACATGCAAGCGAAGCAGCGAACAATATGTGTACAATACATGCAAGAAATGCACTGATACCTACGCAATCAATACGACTTGTATGACACGGCCCTGGCGCATGTTTTTTCTTTGTTTTTGCGCGCATTTTTTCTTGTTTATTGATTCTAAATTCCATGCAATCACGTATAAGGGGAGGGCCAAAGTCGAAAAAAGTGACTTTAGGTTGCCAGATCTCCACAACAAGTTTAAACCGATTCTAATTGCAAGTAATTTTAATGAGACAACATAATTCAGAGGTCTACCTCAAACAATTTGTTGCGAACACCTCCAAATCCAAGATGGCGTCCAAAAAGGCAGCCGTTTTGTATTGCTATAGATAATTGGCGAGATTTCCCAAGCGACACCTCATATCAACATTATTCTGCAATCATATGAAAGACAGTAAAATTTCCTATAATCTGATACCAAACACCGTGAGGTTCAGGACATGTAACATGCTAATTTTTAGCACCAAACTCAAATTTTAGGCATTTTTTCCCAAAAATATTAAATTATTGATTTACATAATTACGCATAAATCAATAACTGTATTAGCAATTGAATTAACACTTTTCAGAAAACTGCCCAATTAAATCAACAATACTCTGTGAAAATGTAAAGTGTGTACCGTATCTGAACAAAGAGTTACTTGAAAGTAAGCATTTTATATCGACAAATAGGGTAGTTTTGCTCGATTTCTCATGCTGTACAGGGTGTCTAAAAAACGTGTAATCTTTACTGCATACGGTAGGTTTTGTGTACTAAATAAATGCGTCCATCTCGGGACACCTTGGATTCCAGTTATGAAAACGTATAGCTCCTGTGATGAATATTCCACCCTCATTTTGTAATCCGCGTTTATATCGTGGCTGCCTTGTATTTGTTTAACTGCATGTATCAAGCACTAAAAATGAACTTAATTCCACTCCCCATGGAGCATTCCAGTCAGCTGCATACTGATGCGCCTGCCATGCCTATTGCGAATTCGAATCATACTGGGTGCCCATGACGTTATTGAAAACACTGTCATGATCATGTTCATTATCTTGAGTAATGAAGTGTCTTACTGCAGTACACAATATGCGGGACACACGACGTGCAGAGCCTATCTAGTTTCGAACACCATCTTGATGGCAAGACACGCACCCTTCATGCCCTTCATATCTTATTATATCTTACATGTATTTGGATATCATCAGGCCTAAGGTCTATACAAACCCATTTGCTAAACTCAATTGCTAAACTCAACTGCTAAACTCAATTTCTAAACCAATATGTGCAACATTGAAAATTCTAGATAGCTAACAGCAAGCGGAATTTAATTTTTGTTCACCACCCTGTACTCGTGTAACCATGGTAACAACAGCCGATTAAGGACAGAAATATACCAAATCACCAATGATTTATTTTAAAAAAAAAATTTTAGCAGGTAAAGGGTGTCATTACTCATTAAATTTGATTTCCTTCATGTTCACGCGAAAAGTAATGTGCATAATGCGGCTTGTAGTAGCCGGATATATGATTTATTGTATTTCTATTGTTGCTGTTACTATGGTTACAAATGTACACGGTGGTACAAAAAGTTACTCTACGATAAATAAAATATTAGTCAACGATTCCTACGAACCCTGAAAACGAATTTGCATATACCCCAGCTAGCTGTGGTGTTCCAAATAATATTCCGAAATAATGAATCAACAAGTGTTATCATCTTAAAGCATAATCATCCAGATAATTATGGTCGGTCTAACTGTAAAGGACGCGCGCTTCCCATTCGCATATTGCACTGGAAAGTGCATTTTGCATGATGGAATTATGCAGTGAAATTACCGACACTATTTTCGCGTATTGCAAACCGATGGCGGCTTATTCATGACATAAAAGAATAAAACTGAAGGTTTTTGTTAAAAAACGAGAATAAACAAGTCAATTTTTCGGAGCATTTCTTGAATAAAGTCCGTAAACAAAACTTACATTCGTTGGGGCACCCTGTATAGTGTTCGAAATCGTACAAAATTACAGGATTTGTAAATATAAAATGCTGACTTCCAGTTATCATAACTTTGTGTCCAGATACGGTACCCACTTGGGATTTTTACAGAGTATTACTGATATATCTGGACAGTTTTCCAAAAAGTATTAATTCAAATCCCAGTACAATGATTGATTTATGCCGAATTATGTAAATCAATAATTTCCTATTGTTGGGAAAAAATCCCTAAATTTTGAGTTTGGGGCTAAAATTTACAGTGTTACATATCCTAAAACCCATGGTGTTTAGTATCAGAGTATAGGAAATTGTATTGTCTTTAATATGACTACAGAATCATGCTGATTTTAGGTACTGTTGGGAAAATTTTGCCAATTATCTATAGCAAGTCAAAACGGCAATTTTTTTGGACGCCATCTTGGATTTGGAGGTGTTCGCAACAAATTGTTTGAGGTAGACCTCTGAATTAATTTGTCTCATTACAAATACTTGCAAATAAAATTGGTTTGAACTTGTTGTGGAGATCTGGCAACCTAAATCCTTAAGGAAGCCACTTTTTCGATGTTGGCCCTCCCCTTAGTAAGTAGACAAATTATTAGACCTGTGTAGATCTAGTTCAGGTTATATCTAGATAAAATGAGCTTCAGTATGCTTGTGTCCTTGCGTTAGCTACCACACCACTACTTGTCTACCGGGGGCCTTGCCGCCCAAGTGCATGTGAATGCCTGCTGACAAGATGGTATGAATGACTGACAATATTTTCGCGAAATTAACAGCTTATACAGTATTCCATGATCCAAGATGAAATAAAAATGTATCCACACAATATCTGACATGATTTATTGATCACTGGAAGGTAGGGTAATATTGTAACTAGTGCAGTTCATCATTAGTGATGAGGAAATTATTTGGATTTTACATATATGTGTGTCCTAAAGACCAAGTGTCTCTGAACAGGTTTAACCAGTAAAATATGACACAAAATATAGCCTATAATTATTCCCTCTGCCTTGCAGCTAACAATTCAGGTCGCGAGTCCTTGCCAACGTTGACGGAAGATGCGAGGGAAAAGCCGTCGTTGCCACCATTCTCCATCAGTAACCCACCACAGAGCCAGAGCCTACCGGCCCTACCGGGGAGGGTCAACTCGGAGCAGCCAGTGCCAAATGCTCAGGTAAGAGAGTAAGATGTACATTCACCGTTTTGATGGCTGCCTGAGGAGGAGGATGATGATGATGATGATGATGCTGATGCTGATGCTGATGCTGATGACGATGACGATGATGATGATGATGATGAGGATGATGATGATGATGGTGATGAGGATGAGGAGGATGATGATGATGATGATGATGATGATGATGAGGAGGAGCAACCAGTGTCAAATGCTCAGGTAAGAGAGTTAGATGTTCACCGTCTTGATGGCAGCCTGCTTCCATTTGCCCAAACGCTTTGCTGTACTTAGAATAATGATGGCTCAATTTATTCAAATCTGGGATACCAAAGATAGATATTGATGGCCATTATGCTGAACATATCACGTGTGTTGATGGTGGTGGTGTTTTTGATGAATACCACCAATGTTCTCCATCAGTAACCCACTACAGAGCCAGAGCCTACCGGGGAGGTTCAACGCAGAGCAACAAGGGTCAAATGCTCAAGTAGGAGGCTAAGAGCGTCTGTTGGATGTTTTGTTTCTACCATTTTTGAGTGATGCCAGCCACCATCTGCCCCTACCCCCTCTTTTAGAATGATGAAGTGTTATGATAGACATACATCATTAATTGATTTATAAGGACGAAGATGTTGTTGGTGTTTACAATTCTGGTGATTAGTGGTGATGATTATAATGATGAATCAGTGATGATGACTGAAAGTACATGTATTGATGAGCATGATTAAATAATGATCAATGATGAATGAGGACAGTGAGAAAAAAGTGATAAGGAGAAAGGGTTATTACTACGATGATGATGTTGATATTGATGATGATGATGGTGGAGGTCAAGCTATCTAGATTCATAATGAGGATGAAGGTCGATGATCATGATCATGATGAATGATTTTTGTATTTGTTTTCTTGATGATGATCATGATGATGATGATGATGATGATGATTTTTATGGTCAGTGATTGATGATGACAATAACGAGAAGTTTTAGTGTTGAAAAGAGTATGACCTTTATAAACTGTTCAGGATTGCAGGTTGATGATGATTTAAAATAAGTATGTGAAAACAATGTGTAAGGAAGGCAAACAATGCCTGTAGAGAAGATAATGTGCTCAAAGTACACCAAACTTGTCAGGCAAATAAATAGCATTTTCAGTATTTGAAAGAATTTGGTGCTCATATTTACAAAATACTTTTAAATGGTACATTTGGTTTGCATTTTTTGCCCATCATACTGTATATCATTAAATTTCTATTGGCCAGCTGGGCCACCTAATATGTCGATTTCACGTGGCCTGACAACATTTCTGGTGGCCTTTGGCACCTGGGCCACCGCTAAAGTCGAGCCCTGTCAAAATAAAAGATTTTAAAATATTATCATTCAACCTTTAATTTAAAATAAAAAACCTCACAGAGAGGAGACTCTCACATCCCATTCATACTTGCGTCTAGCACTGGCCTGGGATAAAATGTCAACCCATTCATACTAGGCATCAACACTGGACAACGTAACATGCAAGTATGAATGCAACAGTGTCCTGGATGCTTCTGGGCATGCGCACTGTGTTCATATGACGTAATTGGTAAATGAGTCGATGACGTAGTACACCCCTATTGTGACGTAACAATGACTAAGCAAATTCTGTGCGAGCAAGACCGTAATGCGCGTGCACAAAGTTATGCTAGCTAGTGTTCCATTCACACTTGCGATAACAGTGGCCTAGCCTTGTCTAGCACCTGCATAATGCCAGGCTAGGCCGAGACAAGGCTGAGGCTAGACAATTTCATTAATACTTGCGCAAACAGTGGCTCGGCACTGGCTTAAGCCAATGCCGAGCCAGTGCTAGACACAAGTATGAATGGGAGGAAAGTCCCAGGATGTGCATGTGTACATGTACAAACATAAAGCTGACAGAGTTCTTGGTATCCAAATAACCCTAGAACATACTGTCACATCCTGCGATGAAATCCTCGATTGTGAATTGTGATGGCTGAAAAATGTACATGTTGAAATAGTGAAAATTATTGACTTCCTCCAAACTACCGCAGTCCCACTCATTGACAAATTTGCTGTCAAGAACCAAATTTCCTGTGGATCATACATTATATTTACCTAGTCATGTAGATAGATGATTCTTTCATAGACCCAGTATTTTGCAGCAGAACTAAGTGGAACTATTTTTTGTTGTTGCATAAATGATGATAAATCCTCTTGAATTGCATTGACTGTGTACATTTTTTAGTCCCACCAATGAAAAAAAAAATGTATGTTATGAGGACACAGAGCAATTTAGCCCCTGAAATGCAAAAAAACAACGAGTCTCTATAAATCCTCATGTACAGTCAAACCTGTCTTAGTGGCCACCTGTCTATAGCAGCCAACCTGCCTATAGTGGCCACCAAAAGTGATCCCCTGCAGATATAAACAGTGTTACATAACCTGTCTAGATACAGAGGTCACCTGTCTTCAGTGGCCACATTTCTTGTTTCCCTTGGGTGGTCACTATACACAGGTTTGACCGATGTACAGTTTTATATGTTAGTTGCTTGATTGGGCAACCAAACTAGACCATTTATGACATGTTACTTGCCAGACATAATGTTTTACTTACCCCGGGCAATCGAGCAAGTACACTAGTGTTGAGCCCTGCAAAGGCTGCGCACAGGTACCACTTCAGTTTACATGCTTATAACTTTCATAGAATTTGGAAATATATATATCTTCTGTTTTATGTTTTTACAAGAACTAAAACCATTTTGAAGAAAAATCATGTTCAGCGCACATAAAATGGCATAAAACTGTACATGTATACGTATGCAATGCTAGAAATTATCGTTTTTGCCTAGTGGCCCAGTCGGGCAAGTAAAAACAAGATTTTTCAACTTCTAGTGGCCGGAAACCTATATCAAGTGGCCCCAAACAAAGAAAAACATACCAAATTCTGTTACATAAATTTGGTTGCCCGATCGGGCCAGTAGAATTTAGTATCAATGAAATTTGGTGGCCTGAAGCTAATTTTTAGTGGCCCCGGGCCAGCGGGCCTATGCTAATTTCGAGCACTGATGTATGCAAGGATTCTTTCTTTGACAATATGTAATTTTCACAAATGCAGAATGGCAATTTAGTGTGTACAGTATTATTATTTATTGCTATTCGCTTTATAAATCGTAAACATAATTAATAATTATTACTTAATTTATTATTATTAGGCATTGATCGGACCATATACTGTACTCAAGCAGCAACTTATGAAAGCAGTATGCATGCTGTATACATATTGCTATTTATGCACGATTGGATTACTTTTTTGAAGTGATATTGGCTGACAAGCCCAGCTTGAAATCTGTGACCCCTATAGACACTGCTGGGTGAGATAAGGTGACAAGCTGTTTGTGTGGGCCGATATTGATTCTGATTTGAAATGAGAAGACGAGGATCGTCCTGCACGAGCCGTCTGGGCCGCACATGAGTCACTTTAGATTATTGCTTTGATAAGTGTGGGCACTTTAAGACACATATTAGCCATGGCCGTGCACAAGTATCCCCTTGTACTTACACAACATACTAACATGGCAATTTAATAACAGTTTTACTACAATTTTATACTGACCAGTTCAATATTAGAAGATAAAGATGGTTGGCTAGCACACATGAGTGACTTTAAGATTATTACCTTGATAACGAAGGCCAAGTGTGGACACTATGAGCCACATATTACCATGGATGTGCATAAGTATACCCGTACACACAGGTTGCTAAGATGGCTATGTCATAACTTGTTTCTACTTAATTTTGATATAGAGTTAACATTAAAAACATACACTGTCATACTGTACAAGTGCTGTGTTTGTTCTGCGACTTTGTTTAATGGGTGTTTGATCTTAAGTGATGTGTAACAAATCTGATCTGTGTAATGATCTGCATGAAAATATCAACCATGGTTTTAATATCATGTCATGACACAGCTCTGATGATGTTTATCTCATGAACTGTGGAGTAGCTAGGTCGGACTGATTCGGGGGAACGCAAACATTATTGGGGGGCACACATTATGTTTTTGTTTTTTTTTTCAAAAAATATGTCCCCTTAAATGTTTCCTAATGTTTTTTTCCAAATTATTTGGGGGGCAAGTACCCACAGGCACCCCCCCCCCCCCCCCCCCATGGCAATGTCAACTTTTTTCTACTAAATTTTGATATAGGGTTAAAGGTAAAGGCCAGTTTTGGAAATGCCTCCCTCTCAAAAAAATTAAATGGAAGCTCTTATTACCAATAATGTGAAAGAATATAATTGTACTAATATAGGATTATACAAATTTGGCCAAGAAACCGCCTACTAATTGATATATTTGCAAAATTATAAATTGATCTAGTACTGTGGATTGATATCGCCAGCGCGGAATCGCGCATACGCTACGTGCAAATGACCGCGTGCGTGTTCGCTATATGGGCTTGTCCCCAGCTTGTCGATATCTCCAGCCCAGCGCTAGCGGCGCGAACGGGCGGTGGATTTATACATTTCTCGGGCGGGTATTGGATTTCTTCCGATATTTCTGTATTTAAAGATGCTTAGGTTCGGATTTTACCATGCACAAGCCCTATTTAAATACTTATTAAACAATATTGATCAATATAGATGTCTTTGGCTACTTTCCCAAAACTGTTATCTTTAACATTAAAAACAAACACTGTCTTACCATACATGTTATACAAGTGCAGTGTTTGTTTTGCGACTTTGTTTAATGGGTGTTTGATTTTACGTGATGTGTAACTAATCTGATCTGCGTAATGATCTGCATGAAAATATCAACCCCGGTTTTAATATGTCATGACATAGCTCTGATGATGTTTATGTCATGAACAGTGGAGTAGCTGGGTCGGACTGATTGGGGGGAACGCACAAATTATTGGGGGGCACACATTATGTATTTCTGTTTTTTTCAAAAAAAATGTCCCCTTAAATGTTTCCTAATGTTTTTTTCCAAATTATTTGGGGGCAAGTACCCACAGGCACCCCCCCCCCCCCCCCCCCCCATGGCAATGTCATAACTTTTTTGTACCCAATTTTAATATAGGGTTAACATTAAAAACAAACACTGTCTTACCATTAATGCTGTTAGGTAAAGAAAAAATCCCGGATCGTTCTCGGATCGGTAGAATTCAAAATCGCTAACGAGATTCTCGGATCGGATCGGATCTCAGAAAAAAATAATATTGCAATTTGCTCTGAAAAAAATGCAACGTTGTAGACTTATCTTTCTTGTTTTATATGCCAATAATAATAACAATGTTGACGCTTTAAGGCATGCACATATCAATCTTTACAGAAAAACAGTTACAGACTATTCAGAATTAACTAAGTTTCGCAAGAAAAGTATTTTTTCCGAAGTGAATTGGGCCTAGAAATCGATCGTTTGTTCAGCATCGCGCCACACATTCACAGAACTCAGCCGGCCAGTCACGGGGAAACATCACATGTAAATTTGTACGATCTTCTTGGTGAGAGCCTTCACAAAGTGGCTATAAATTAGCCTTTTTGTGATCAACACAATTTTGGTAGTCTACTTACATGATAACATGGCATTTGAAAGCTGAACAGATAAAAAAAAATACCCCAAAACAATGAAAAACTGCGCTGAATATATCGATAAATTTCCAAAGCACGTTCGTGAGGGAAGGTTGAAGTAGTTACGGTACCGGTAGCAGCATGCAAACAAGTTTTCGGGCCGCTGCACTGCTGGCATGTTTCACGCATATTCGCTCGTGTACGGGTCTTTGTTTCATACGCCGGATTCATCCGCGATCTGATATGTATAGTTATTATTTACCGATTTTTTTAGTAGTTGTTTGCATTGCTTTGGGGCTCAGTTTTTTTCTGTTCAGCTTTTAAACGCCATGCAATCATGTAAGTAGAATATCAAAACATTTAAACATGGTGCAAATAACCAAAATACGTATTTTGAGCCACTTTTAGAATGCACTGGCTGATCAGCTCGATCATACAGATATACATCTGAAGTCTCCCCGAGAGTGTCGGCCTAACTTTGTGTGCATTTCCGTCGGCAATATCGTTCAAATGACTAGCAATTTTGCGCATCCTGTTCAATTTTCGACTGCGAAACGAATTAATGAACCAAGAATTTCTCCAAAATAACCACTCATAAAGTAAACAATATTGATTCCCCCATTCTTTATTTAAATTACACTACTTAATGGACTGTCAAACATACACATTTTCAATTATTACTGGAGAAAATGGGTCGGCAAAATCTTCCGATATTTTCTACCGAGAAAATTTATTTCTCGGATCCGTCTCGGATCCGGCTAGGAAGCGATTATCGCCGGGAAATCGGATCGTTCCCGGATCGGATAACAGCATTACTTACCATACATGTACAAGTGCAGTGTTTGTTTTGCAACTTTGTTTAATGGGTGTTTGATCTTACGTGATGTGTAACTAATCCGATCTGTGTAATGATCTGCATGAAAATATCATCCACGGTTTTAATGTCATGTCATGACACAGCTCCATTTCAGTCACAAACTCTGATGATGAACATGTTTGTACGCATAAATGATGAGTCAAAGTGATAAATTAGTTTGATAGCTAATGTTTGATTGATATCACAACAATCAAACATTAACTAACAAACAAATGTATCATTGATCTAGATCTAATGCAGGGCTCAACACTAGCAATTGCACTATTGCCCAGGGCAAGTCAAATTGATGTTGGGCAAGTAACATTTCATTTGGTTGCCCCATCGGGCAACTAAACAAATTTTCAACTAGAAAGGAAAAACTAATTTTGTTTTTAAAATGTGTAAATCTAGAAGCACATGGGCAAGTAATTTTTTTCTGCAAGTAAAATTTGAAGGTTCATGATTGTTTCATTTATGGAAAATATTCCATCCATTCTCTAATTATCGTATATAATATATTAAGGTTTCTTTATACCTCGTGAGTTCATTAATGTTATTTCCATGTTTGTAAATATTGTTGCAAATGACACTGCAATTCAGCTTGTAGAGCAGGTGAATGTGACATTTTGTTGAATAAAATACCATTATTATGATAATTCTACAAAAGGTGATGTTTTGTCATCAGTTTACATGTACTGATCAATGATGTACATAGCCAAATGAAGCATGTGAAATCATGCAGAGAGCCAGTGGCATAGCGAAAGAGGGTGTGGGGGGGCACATGCCCCCCATTAATTTGAAATAAATAATAGGAAACATAAGGGGATATTAAAAAAAAAAAAACCCAAAGAAATACATTTTGTGCCCTCACCAATTTTGCCCCCCCCCCCCCCAATCAATCGAACCACACTATACCACTGCAGTGAGCAGTATAAATATTGCATCCGCTTTACTACATGTAGGCTATATAGGCCTCAGATGTTACACTTTCACTTCATGTCACGGCACTAATGAAATGTATGCATGATCTGAGTTTGATGGAATTTCTCATGCCATGATGAGATGGAGAAGAGATGATAATAAACAAGGCAATGAATAATAAACCAGAGCTAGTGAAAATGGCACCATGCTCGCTGCCTGCTGCTGTGTGTGATTTGGAGAACAAAAGTAATTTGATGTTATTATTGGAAAGTGAATTTGATGTACTGGTACATATATTGTGGCCTGTATAATGTACAAGTTTACACATTTTACAATTCAACATTTGTACATGTACAATACTTCTTTACTTTTTATTTGTGATACATGTATTATATATTGTGGATTTTTTTTCAGTTTTCATGCTTCTATTGGTATTTATACATTACAATGAGAACTAGAACTCTAACAGCTGTTAGAGTTCATTTTTTTTATTTTGACAATGTTACTAGATCCCTTTAATGCTACTTTTTGATGTGCTCTGTCCACTGGCAAATCCTGTAGATAATATTCTTGCCACCAGAAATGTAATCATAAGATAAGGGCAGATAGCAATTTTGAAAGAGCCTTAAAATATTGTTGCCAGTATGATATGAACGATATTAAAGTTCAGGTTGGTAGTTTCATGGCAAATTTTTGTTTGCTCTTTACATTCCCAATCAGTTAAGAGTTATTAATACATTTTGCTTTGTTAAGGATAGCCAAAGTGATCTGAACTAGTCTTGTTTGTGTGCGCTACATAACACTGAGCCAGTGTTTATTAGGCCCCATTTCTCAAGGCTGTCCCAAGATGGCGCCTGATTACTAATCCAAACCACCTTTAACAGTAAGGCTGAGTCGGTTCGGTCGATCACACCGGTTACCGACCGTTTCAATCGGGACCCGGTTCGGTATATCGGGAAACAGTGCCCCGAAAAAAAAATTTAAAAAATAAAATGTTAAAAAAGAAATTAAGATTATCACAATAATGTAGCGGAATTCAAATAAAAACGGGGCAATTGATATCATTTACTTTAAAGAGTGGTTATTTTCGAGAAATTCTTGGTTCATTACTTCATTTGACAGTCAGAAATTGAACAGGAAGCGCAAAATTGCTAGTCATTTGAACGATATTGTCGGCGGATGTGCACACAATGTTAGTCCGATACTCCAGGGAGTGTCTGATGGATCTTTGTATGATCCAGCTGATGAGCCAGTGCATTCTAAAAGTGGCTCAAAATACGTTTTTTGGTCATTTGCACCATTTAAAAATGTTTTGATATTCTACTTACATGATTTCATGGCGTTTGACAGCCGAACAGAAACAAAAATGAGCCCCAAAACAATGAAAACAACTACTCAAAACATCGATAAAAAACGACTACATCGCTCCCAATCGCTCGTATACCCTGTGTGCAAGTTACGGGACTATGTTCCAGTCCGCCCTCTATCGGCAAGATCCATCCGCCAGGAATTGGGGAAGTCCCCGGCGGATGGATCTTGCGCAAGAAAAGAGACCCCGTAACTTGCACACAGGGTATACGAGCGAATTGGAGTGATGTAGTCGTTTTTTATCGATGTTTTGAGTAGTTGTTTTCATTGTTTCGGGGCTCTTTTTTTTCTGTTCGGCTGTCAAACGCCATTCGAAATCATGTAAGTAGAATATCAAAATGGTGTTGATTGCGAAAAGGCTAATTTATAGCCACTTTTTAAGGGCATGCAGTGGCTCACTGTCACAAGCGATCGTACATGTGATGTTTCCAATTCCCCCGCCCGACTAGCGGGCTAAGTTTCTGTGAACCGTGTTGCGATGGGCAATGGTGAACAAACGATCGATTTCTAGGTCCAATTTACTTCGAAAAAAAGTACTTTTCATTCAAAACTGAGTTAATTCTGGATAGTCTGTAACTATTTTCCCGTAAAGATTGATATGTAAATCCATAAAAGCCTCGGTATTTATAATGTTATTTGCATATAAAAAGAGCAATATAAGCCCCATACAGTGCATTTTTGCCGATGCGTGCACGATTGCGTGATTTTACCGGTCGAGTTTCGAGGGTAAAAATTAATCGGGATACCGGTTCCCGACCGGTAAAAGTTTATCGGGAACCGGTTCCGACAATTACCGACATGACTCAGCCTTATTTAACAGTTTGCCTATCTTGAAAACAAAAACCCTATAAACTGTTCTTAAAAAGTGATGTATACATGAATTTTGTTTCACATTTGCAGACCGAAACTGTGCGAAACTCATCGGCAGTCGCTTACGACGACTTCCGCCAGGAGCGGGAGCGAGCCCAGCGGGAGCTGGAGGAGAGGGAGCAGCGCAGGAGACAGCTCCAGCAGGAGCTAATGGGGAGCGGTGGCCACGGAGGAGTGGGAGCAGGAGGGGAGCCAGCTGGAGGGGGGACGGTGCCCCACGTGGTGGCTCCATCTGCTGTAGCTGTGGCTCCGTCTCCCGCACAAGCCCCCGCTGTTGCACTTCCTCCGCAGGCCCAGGGCAACGGGATGCCAACCACTAGCCCACCGCAGACTGCCACTGGCCAGCGACAGGTCAGTTTCCTTTAATTAATGTGATTTTGCATGCATGCATGCGTAGAAAATGTACTGTTGTTTTTCAGTTCCCTAAACTATCCTTCTGTTTCCCTTTATATTTTCCTGAAATAGAAAATGAAATAGCAAAATAAGAACATTCCTTTCCCTTTCCTTTCTTTTCTCTCCTTATTCTTACTTATTAATCCAATAACTTTCATTTACCAAATCTGTGTTTGATTTAATATCATGGTATTGATTGATGAATATTTTGTTTGAATTGTGTAAAATGCTAACTAATAGGATATGGCATACTTGTGTTCAGTCCTGTTTTATAATGTTTTATAATTGTAAAGTTAACCATTGTAAGCTAATGTGGCATGTTGTACTATCGGTATTACGCAACGTTCACTGTAGACAGCGTTGTGCATTTTCAACGTTTATTTCAAATGTTGGTTCATTCAAATTTGTAAAAAAACAGTGTAGGAAGTTAACTTTCGATGGGGCTGCACCTGCACAAGATCTGTTTGATTTTCACTTTTGTTTGCAGTTGTGAGTGATGTGGTTGTTTGATTATACTTACCAGTTAACCCATTAACCAAATATTTTAACTCCTGATTGACTCATTGACAATTGGTTAAATTGATTTGGTATTCTAATGAACCTGAAAACCTTACTCCTTTACTAAGTACAGTTCTGTGCTGGTCAAAAATGTTGGATCAAGATTTGATCTCAAGGAGACATAATCTTTTTCTCATTATTATCAGATTTGGGGTTTGAGTACTAACATTAAAGGGGTATTCCGGGCCTGATAAAACCATTCGTTATTTGAATAAGCAGAATAAGAGGCATCATTGGTGAAAATTTGATCAAAATCAGACAAGAAACACGGGAGTTATACCCATTTGAACATCATGTAGTAATGAGCGATCGTTTCAAAATTGCCGCCATATGCAACATTGACGAGCAACTCGCCATGGCTTTAGTACATGAAAATACACTTATTTCTCATTTTCGTTGCTAAAAATTAATTTTTCTCTGCTTGTTTTCACGAATTCATAGAAGAATATCGATGGGCCAACCTCTTTGGAATTTGTAAGCTCATAAATTTGCTTTGTTATTAAGAAAATTTAAATTTTTACAAATTTCCATGTAGAAGTCAAAATGGCTGCAGCTCGCAAGTGACGTCACGATCGATAGCAATTGCGAACGATTCTAAAAATCGGAGCAAAGTTCATCCTGTCATAACTTTTTTATTGCTCTACCGTTTTGGCTCAGATTTTCGATCATGATTCTTCATATTCACTTCATTTTATAGCAAACATCACATTTCTGGGGTGGAATTCCCCTTTAAAGGGATCTAGTAACATTGTCCAAATCGTCAAAATCCAAATGGAATTCTAGCAGTTCCCCCTCTATGTACCTTGTATAAGCATTGGGCAGGTTTCGGTTTTTTGAATTACCCTATCAATAAAAAGATATGTACGATTGAAGTGTTCAGATGTTAAACTATCCACTGGATAGTCGTAACCGTGTACAAAGTCAGTGCAATGGGTTTGTGAATATCACTTGCATTTTTGCTCATTAATTGGCCATATAACGTCCATTTAACTTGACATTTTCACACAATACCCAGTGGACATCAGATGACAACAATCAACAAGTCATCACTTTTTGCACAAAACAACCAAGTTTAATACTAGATCCCTTTAAAATCATTAAGTTTTTTCTGATGCAGTGTTTTAAACCCTCTATAAATTAAAGTGCTCCATTAACTTTGTCAAATTCAACCAAAATCACTTGGACCTTTCCCACTTCTCTTTTTCCTGGTTGTTAACAGAAGAATGACATTGGTTTTGAGTTTTTCAAATGTCTCCCTAATTATGGAGATATTTAAGATTAAAATTAAAAGCATTCTGGGATGCTTTGCGATGGTAGTCAAAAGTATTCAAATTTGTTTCCTAGATCGTTCATAGTATCCGAATTCTCATTCTTCACGCGTACGATCTGGATAAAATCTGACATTAATTTTTACTTTTTTCACTAAGTAAACAGTGGTGTTTTTTCTGAAAAACTTTCACACATTATTTGGTAGGGTCTTACAATAACAAATTGATGTCTCAAATGTAATTTGTTGATAAATCTTACGAAGCTAAGGGATAATTTAATAGACTAGATATCAAACCTGCCGAAAGTTGCACGCAGTGTATGAATCATCTCTGGGGTCCCTAGCTGCCATGCTGTTTATGTAAACGTTAAGGAATCTCTCCCCAAAACAGCGTGACTAGTATATCAGAGTCTGGTGTCATTACATGTAACCATGTACAGTATGACTGTCTGTTTCTGTCTTGGTACTGGATTTTAAAGTGATCCATTAACTTTTTTCAAAACAACCAAAATTACTTTCACACACTTCTCTTGTCCCTTGATGTTTGGCTTGTACTGACAAAAGAAGAACGAAATGGGATTTGATTTTTCATGTCTCCCCTAATGTGAAGATATTTAAGATTGAATTAGAAAGCATTCCCGATTGCTTTGCGATGTTAGTCAAAGTATGTATACTATGATCGTCCATAGTATCCAAAATGTGGATACTTTACATGTGAATAATGTATGACTTCAGTTTTCACTTCCCTCCCCCCCCCCCCCCCCCCCCCACGAAACATTTATTGTTCTTTTTGTATTGTACACAAATATCACAAATTATTCAGAAGAATCTTGCTTTAAAATTGGTATATGATTGAAGTCTCAAATATCACTTTTGGAAAAATTAATAAAGTTTATGGATCACTTTAATTAAGGCAGAGGCTCTACATGTATGACTGTCAGTTTGGGTATTTGGGCAGCTGTATTCTCTCCCTTCCTCCTTCCCTGAAAGTTTGGGTTGGAGGACAAGTCTAGCCTTTCAGCTTAAATGCAGTTGTGGTATATGACAATTATATTAATTTATTTGAATTGGATCTGAAGAAGTTGGCAAAATATGTTATAAAATTATTAATCCAACTTGAAGACCGAAAATGCAACTTGGGTATAACTAAGTACTGGTCAAAATACACTCCATGCTATGATCTCTGTTCAAAACAACACAACACTTGACTAAAAAGTGACAAATATTGCAAAATGTGAATAATCATTATTTAAACGCAAAGACTGTAAAAAGGGGACAGTACCACAATACACACGTCTATGCTATTGTCAGGACATCTTTTTTGCTAGATCTATAGATCTCATTTTGGAATCTCTCCCCCAAACAACATGAAGGGTATGACGAGTATCAGTGTCTGGTTAAATGTGTACATGGATGACTGTCTGTGTCTGTCTTGGTATTAAAGGGATCCAGTAACTTTGTTGACGGGTGCAAAAAGTGATGAACTGTATTTTTGTGATCTGATGTCCACTGAGTAAATGTGTGAACATTTCACGTTAAATGACCGAGTAGTGAGCCAAAAATGCAAAGTGATATTCACTTACTCATTGCACTGATTTTGCACACGGTTATAACTTACTTTTATAATTAAAACTCTGAACACTTCAATCGTAAATATCTGTTTAACGAAAGGGAAATTCAACAAATCTAAACATGTTCCATGCTTGTACTGTCCATTACGAATACAACAAAGTACTGTATGTGAGAACCACTAGAGTTCTTAGTAAGTTTTGTGGATTTGGACAATGTTACCAGATCCATTTAAATGCAGAGCTATATTGGCAGCTGTGACTGTCAGTCTTGTTATTTGGGCAGCTCAATGGTTTCCTTCCCTCCCTTTTTCCTTCCTTCCTCCTTTTAAAGTTTGGGTCTAGTGTTTATAAAAAACACAAGCCTTTTCTGCATTGGGAATTTGAAGAAGAATAAAAAGTAGTTGCATTAATGTACATGTAGGTTCGTGATTACCTGGTTGAGTTTTGCTGTAGTACTGTAGCTCAGCCTTTCCTTCCTTCCATCCGCCGCTTAAAGGGATAGTGCAGTTTTGGTTTAGAGGGCACTTCAAGAAATGATTTTGTTGTGAGTTAATGAAATTTACTAAGTGGGTCAATCCACGTCAAATCAACCAGTGGTGTTCACCCGACCCCCTTCAAATTTGCTAAAATTCGCACCAAATGTTCCCCCAAGTGTCTCACGGAAAATTCTGAAATATTTTGCCCCAAGGTCAAATGGTTGCTAAGATACGGCCTCACCTAGCAACCAATGCGCGATTCTTAAAAGGTGTTATACAAAAATCAGCCATTTTCAACTGCCCTTCACAGCTAAAGGGAATGAGGGAGCAAGCTAAATTTTTGTAAGTTGAAAGAACTTTATTATCTGTAAAAGTAAAAAAAAAAAAAAATCTGCTTCGAAATTTCATTTTCGCGTATGAGGTCTTCAAAAATGACCTTAAGTCGTAAAATGTTAATTTTCGGACAGTGTTTAGGGGTCAATAAAATAAATATGACAACAAATAAAGCAAAAGTAAGAATGTAAATCAATTTAAAACAACTTTCTCTAAAAGCACACAAAAAATCAGCACAAAAAATGGTTCCGTTTTCGTGTAGGGCGCCCTCAAAGTCCGAACATATCAGAAATCAGCAAAGTTGAAGGTCAAAGTTCACCTTTAGTCCAACCTAGTAGAAGCAAAAAAATTGGTGGAATGATAGACATTCATCTATATTTTAGGGTACCACCAGCGAAAATTTGCTTCCGAAATGTTATCTAGCTTAAAAACGCACACGAAAATGAGGTTAAACACTGTTACGCAACCATTTATTGCCCTTAAGTGGTTTTCAGGGGTTTTTGAAAGTTTCTGAGAAAAAAAACTAATCATGCTGCTAGGCTCATTTTAGCATGTCTGGTAGTCCTTAATGAGTACTTCAAGAAAATGCATACATTGGGTAGGTTTTCTTACAGGATTGACCTAAAAAATGCATCTGAAAATGGTTAGAAAACACGTTTTGTACAATTATTGTCAATTTTCTGGTAACGTGCCTGTATTTACAGGCACTTTCAAACTTCAATATTTGTAAGATGGAAAGTGACATAAAGCGCATATCTTCTAATCTGGTAGACATTCATCTATATTTTAGGGAACTATCAGTGAAATTTTGCTCCCGAAATGTTATCTTGTAGAAAAATGCTCACAAAAATGGGGTCAAACACCATTACGCTACCATTACGCTACCATTTATTGCCCTCAAGTGGTTTTCAGAGGATTTTGAAAGCGTCTCTGAAAAAAAGTATTAATGCTGCTAAGCTTATTTTGGCATGTCTGGTAGTCCTTCATGGGTACTTCAAGAAAATGCATATGTTGGGTAGGTCTTTGTACAGCATTGACCTTGAAAATGCATTTGAAAATGGTTAAAAACATGTTTTTTTACAATTGGTCTATTTTCTGGTAACGTGTATGTTTTTACAGGCACTTTCAAACTTAAATATTTTTGAGATGGAAAATGGTTCATAGCTCATATCTTCAAATCTGTTAGACATCCATCTATATTTTAGTGAACAACTAGTAACATTTTGCTTCCGAAATGTTATCTAGCATAAAAATGCACACGAAAATGAGGTTAAACACTGTTACGCAACCCTTTATTGCCCTGAAGTGGTTTTCAGGGGTTTTTGAAAGCTTCTGTGAAAAAAAATAGACATGCTGCTAGGCTCATTTTAGCATGTCTGGTAGTCCTTCATGGGTACTTCAGGAAAATGCATACATTGGGTAGGTTTCATACAGCATTGACCAAAAAAATGCATCTGAAAATGATTAAAAAACGTTTTTTACAAGAAAATAGACAAATAATTGTAAAAAACGTGTTTTTTAACCATTTTCAGATGCATTTTTACAGTCAATGCTGTAGGCAACCTACCCAATGTATGCATTTTCTTGAAGTACCCATGAATGACTACCAGACATGCTAAATTGAGCCTAGCAGCATGTCTAGTTTTTTTCACAGAAGCTTTCAAAAACCCCTGAAAACCACTTCAGGGCAATAAAGGGTTGCGTAAAAGTGTTTAACCTCATTTTCGTGTCCGTTTTTATGCTAGATAACATTTCGGAAGCAAAATGTTACTAGTTGTTCACTAAAATATAGATGGATGTCTAACAGATTTGAAGATATGAGCTATACCCAGGGAGCAAACACCCCCTTTTTGGGGATATCAAACATGGAATGTTATAAAAGGTTGTGCACCAGAAATGTCTTCTAGGCCCTTCTAGGATCACAACCTAGGTGCACAACCTCGCGATCTAGCTACTGGAAGTCTACAAAACGCATATGAATGATTCAACCCCATATGTACGTAAATAGCGCCTTAAATCCTTAGGGTTCACGAAGGTTTGTCTCTGCTATTTTCACAATAAGACTCAAATGCACAAAGATTCCATCATATTGCTTCAGATTCGTGATCTGTAGGGTCTTGTGCATCGTTTGATACCAAATTGACCGCATCATATGTTTGTTTAATGTGTCACGTGTCATTTTTAAAGTCACGTGTTATACAAACAACGTAAAATTGCATGTTCAGTTATGTACAAAAAAACGCATTGAAATGTTTAGGCTATTTAAAACGTTACACACTTTTTATTTGGAAGTCTTCAAGTGGCATTCAGTGTTATTTTGGTGTTATTAAGTTTTTCAAATGATATACAAGTATAAAGTAATAAAACAATAGAACACATAACGCATTAAAGACAATAGAATACATAAGAATATGAGTTCTTGATAGTGTATCTTTGGTATATGTTTTTAGTAAATCATTATAATAGAAGTAAACGCAGTTATTTATTTCACATCTTGATAATGAAGAGCACAGAATGTAGATATATATAGCAAAATATATATAGACTATGAAAGGCAAATATGTAATAGGCCTATAGATATATATATCTATCATGAAAGAACCCTTACAATTAAGAACTACATAATTATACTGTTTGAATCCGTGACACTGCCTGCATTCTTGTCATTGATAGTGATCACAGCTCCTACGGAGAAGCATCTCCTTTATTGAGAAAAGATCTTTAAGAGTTTGTATATTGCACCTTTTTAAAGACTTAAATCCTCGAACTGGTCAGCATGATGGATTAAACATCTATAGTTACATTAGGTCAGTGATTGCATGTGTTTCCAGGACTCATTACAAACTGCCTCACTTGCCAATGACAACGAATATACACTGTAAAAAAAGAGTAAATTTACGTTGGTATTTTTTTGGGGTGATATATACGTTGGTATTTGTTAAAAAGTTGGGCATATTAATGGCCTAAAAACGTAGTTCAAAATATTACCCAACAGTTGGGCACATTAATGTCCCAACAACATTGGTTAAAATATTGCCCAGTAGTTGGTAGGGTTGACTATCAGCCCAACGTTGGGCGAAATATTGGGTAAATATACGTAATAACCTATTAGTTAGGCACATTAATGTCCCAACAGTAAACTATTGCCCAGTAGTTAGTAGGGTTAATATCGGCCCAACGTTGGGCAAAATTTTTGTAACAGTGCATGTAGCCGTATTTCATAATAAGTGCATTATACCCATCACTTAATGTAATGGTAAAAAAGTCACACTAATTTCATACAGATGTGTAAATTAGGGTGGTGGCTTTCACATTTCAGTATACCAGAGTTAAGTTCATTCATTATTCAGACACATGTAATGATGTCATCATTGACATTGGTGAAAACTCTGTGAGCCACTTAATACCCGAACACCACAGATAATCAAGAAACCAGTCTTCAGATTTCTGGATTAAAGACTAGGATTCGGACATGGAAATTCACATCCATTAATTGCTCACTTAATTAATTGTCAAGTAGAATTAAGGGCAGATAATTAAGCGGTTTATTCAAACAAGGTTCTCTCTGAGGAACCTCAGAGCGTTTCCTGTTAGTAGTAAATTGCAAAACATCTTTGGTTCAAAACCTAAATGACTTTCGAGCACACCATTGTTACTATTTAGCGGATGATGTACTGTACACAAATGTATGCTGTTTAATTTTAGAGGGATGTCATTCAACAAACAATTCCAAAATTATAGGCTAGTGTATTTCACATTATTGTGTGAACATACCATAGAGTTATATATCGGCATCTAAAAAGAACTGATTTCTTTATGTGATATGTCGCAAGAGGATGGTTGTTAATGCATCACTTTGTAGTTTGTCCCCTCTTCATCTTCATCAGGCTAGCCTTGATACCAATACTTACCCCCTTCCTTGATCACCGATGTGGGAATATAAGTGTACTTTTTGGTTGTTCTTCTTATTATGAATGGTAGTTGTTGAGCTTTACACAAATGTCATCTAATCAGTGGGAAAAGACTCATCCCAAAGATATGTCAGCTTTCATACTTTGACTTTGTATTTCTAAACGATGTCGATACACCCTCGTATTCCCAGCCCCGTATTTTAATAATAATAATAATATTGAGTGCTAATCACAACCAATTTGTTTGCAGGTTTGTAATATAAAATGCGACAATTCTTAACAACAAAATTGATTTGTTTGAAATATTATACACAATAAAAAAGAAAGAAAATATGGTTTATAATCATTGTAAACATTATTGATTTTATTCTTTCTAGACCTGAAAATATTTACAAAGGCCTGAAAGGTTTTGCTTGTAATACAGATTGGAAGGACACATGCCTTCCAATCATGAGGTTCTGAGTTTGGAACCAGAAAGTGCCCGGACATGTGGAAAGTGATTCTTAAGCACTGTATTCGCATACAAGTTGCCAGGCTGGTAGACTCCCCAGGGAGTGGAAATGTGTACTTTGTGTGCTAGATTTGTTACACTATGTATCCAATGACTGGGAATCTGGGACTAAACATGATGATACGCCGTGAGCGTCAAATAGACAAAATATTTGCTATATAGCAGCCATCTCATTGTCATTACAATGTCATTACTATTGTTATGTGTGTTTCTTTAAAATTATTTTGTTTTGTATTGTGTTATCATTTGTTTTGCCAGAATATTGTTTTTTAATCATATCAAATGCCATTCAACATTCAGTATATGGTTTTAGAGATATAACATGTGTCATTCTATAATCTGAAACATTTCCATACATTTTTGTCCATAAGAGTATGTGAAATTTCATTTTCTATGTCTGACACGTGACATATAAAGACACGTGACATAAAAACCATAGATCTAAAAAGGCACAATTTGGTATCAATAGATGCACAACAATCTATGGAAGATATATCCGAAGAAATGCGATGATAGCAGCATGCGTATGTGTGTAATCGTGAAAATAGCAGAGTAGAACATTCATGAACCCTAAGGATTTAAGGCGCTTTTAACGTACAGTAGGGGTAAAATCATTCATATGTGTTTTGTGGACTTCCAGTAGCTAGTTCGCGAGGTTGTGCACCTAGGTTGTGCTTCTACAAGGTCCTAGAAGACGATTATGGGCCTCAACCTTTTATAACATTCCATGTCTGTATAACCCCCTTTGCTCCCTGGGTACTATGAACCATTTTCCATCTCGAAAATATTTAAGTTTGAAAGTGCCTGTAAAAACATGCATGTTACCAGAAAATAGACCAATTGTAAAAAAACGTGTTTTTAACCAGTTTCGAATGCATTTTCAAGGTCAATGCTGTACAAAGACCTACCCAACATATGCATTTTCTTGAAGTACCCATGAAGGACTACCAGACATGCCAAAATGAGCTTAGCAGCATTAATCCTTTTTTTCAGAGACACTTTCAAAATCCTCTGAAAACCACTTGAGGGCAATAAATGGTAGCGTAATGGTAGCGTAATGGTGTTTGACCCCATTTTTGTGAGCATTTTTCTACAAGATAACATTTCGGGAGCAAAATTTCACTGATAGTTCCCTAAAATATAGATGAATGTCTACCAGATTAGAAGATATGAGCTTTATGTCACTTTCCATCTGACAAATATTGAAGTTTGAAAGTGCCTGTAAACACAGGCACGTTACCAGAAAATTGACAATAATTGCAAAAAACGTGTTTTCTAACCATTTTCAGATGCATTTTTTAGGTCAATCCTCTAAGAAAACCTACCCAATGTATGCATTTTCTTGAAGTACCCATTAAGGACTACCAGACATGCTAAAATGAGCCTAGCAGCATGATTAGTTTTTTTCACAGAAGCTTTCAAAAACCCCTGAAAACCACTTAAGGGCAATCAATGGTTGCGTAACAGTGTTTAACCTCATTTTCGTGTGCGTTTTTAAGCTAGATAACATTTCGGAAGCAAATTTTCGCTGGTGGTACCCTAAAATATAGATGAATGTCTATCATTCCACCAATTTTCATGCTTCTACTAGGTTGGACTAAAGGTGAACTTTGACCTTCAACTTTGCTGATTTCTGATATGTTCAGACTTTGAGGGCGCCCTACACGAAAACGGAACCATTTTTTGTGCTGATTTTTTGTGTGCTTTTAGAGAAAGTTGTTTTAAATTGATTTACATTCTTACTTTTGCTTTATTTGTTGTCATATTTATTTTATTGACCCCTAAACACTGTCCGAAAATTGAAATTTTACGACTTAAGGTCATTTTTGATGACCTCGTACGCGAAAATAAAATTTCGAAGCAGATTTTTTTTTTTTTTTACTTTTACAGATAATAAAGTTCTTTCAACTTACAACAATTTAGCTTGCTCCCTCATTCACTTTAGCTGTGAGGAGGAGTTGAAAATGGCTGATTTTTGTATAACACCTTTTAAGAATCGCGCATTGGTTGCTAGGTGAGGCCGTATCTTAGCAACCGTTTGACCTTGGGGCAAAATATTTCAGAATTTTCTGTGAGACACTTGGGGGAACATTTGGTGCGAATTTTAGCAAAATTGAAGGGGGTCGGGTGAACATTTCTCTGAAAATTGGGTGATTTGACGTGGATTGACCCAAGTGTACAATTGGATAAAGCTCATTCCAATATTTTAAGAGCAAAATAAACTTTGTTTGATCATTTAGTTGGAGGGAATTCAATTAATCAGGCTAATTGCATACATTAATTAAAATAATAATTTAGATTGAAACTTTGAATGCAAAACTATAACAAGGGAATTATTTAAGCACAGTAGGATTATGAGTACATAGTAAGAATGGCATATCAATTATTGAAAGAAAATACCTCAATCGCTCAATCTTTATCATCACCATTTAAGGGAAAAGTATGGGATATTCAATGAAAAGTACGGCTCATCCATCTGTATTTCTGATCATCACAAAGTCAAAAATAATTTTGTTATGAATGTTTGTGTGTGGGTGTGAGTGTATTAATAAGTATTTGTACCACCGTGTAGAAGCATGTTAAATTACACAAGTCCAATAACATTCTCAATATTAATTTACCCTGCATGCTTCTATTTGTTATTTAGCAATGTGTAATCAGTTGTGGATTAGTTTGTTAAACATGGCATGATTGTAATCCCAGAAAATATGTGTGTTGTTTCTTCCCTTCTCTTAAACCAAAATTTTGTTCACACAAACTCAACTTCACAACAACAAACACAAAACAAACATAACATACAAATGTAGATCACACCTCCAAACTTCACCCTTCGCCCCTCTGCCACCGTCAACTCGAGTACACCGAAGATCCCGTACGGTCATGCGAAACACACCCCAGAACCGGAGGCCTCACCGATACTCGGTCGCCCGCACGCCCTTGGTCAATCGCACCTGTCCAATCAGCAGCACCACCGTCATCATCATCAGCCGGTGCAGCAGCGTAATTCCGTAAGGGGCGATGTCCACCACACATCCAATAGCCAAGGCAGCAGGGGTAGTTCCACCAGCACCCCTAGTCCTCAGACCCCTACCCGCAAGCTGGAAGCCTCCTTCGGGGAGGTCCTCGGGCCCGGCGGCAACCTCCAGAATGTGACGTACACGAACGTGACGCCGACGGTGTTGACGACAACGGCGATGGATGTCGCAAGGCCGAGCCAGTCTGTGCCGCCAATGTCGATGTCGCAGAGTAGCCCACATCATCAGCACCAGCATCTTGATAACATGTCCGGGTCGGACCACCATCATCCTCAGCAACACAACCATCAACGTCCGCCTCCGCTTAATCTCTCAAGGCCGGAAGGCAGCCAGTCTCCACAACTTCAGCGACAGCAATATCATCAGCAGCAGTTTTCTGGCGATAGGTCTGACCCCAGAGATGTGGCTAGTCCTGGGCAGAGGGTCGCTTCCCCTGCTTCTTCCACCAGCACTGGGACGAGCAGATCATCTCCACGACAACTAGTCTTTGATGGCAATCAGACCAAATCAGGACCAAAGGTACAAGGAAAACAAAATTTTCATCACAACCCTTTTTTTTCCAAAGAAACATTTAGGAGGAATTTTCATTTCCTCCTTTTAAGGGGAGGTAAAATGATTATTGTCAACATCCTGCTACAAAATTCAAACTCTTGAGGTCTTAGAAATAATTGCAGTAGTCCCTGGTTTCTGTGTTTTGCATGAATGATTAGACAATGTATCACAAAAGTGCATGTTTAGTGCAGTTACTATTGATCAATCTTTGTTTGTGGTTGTGGTTATTTCATATAATTGAAGTTCACCGTAACCATAGCTTCAAATTTTCTTGATGTGTTTTTTTAACTTGAAAGTCAACATGTTCTTGTTTCCATTAATTTAACAAGCATTCGAGGATTTGAAAGGGTTTTTAATGCTGGTTTCAACTTTTGAACTAATTATATCAAATTTATCAATTTTCTGTGTGCAGTTTGTTGATTAGTCGTGTGGTTTGAAATAATATATTCAAAACTTGCACACTTCTCACTTGTTATGATATATTTACCTTTCAACTAACTTTGTGAACTAATTTTTCACTGAATTTCTCATGCACACATACCTCTCTCACATGCACTCGAGTTGCATTTCATAATAATAATAGCTATGATTTATATAGCGCCTAATATAATACAATATTGCAGATAAGTGATTATCCATATTTGTATCCGTGGGCTTGCTGATCTAGATTATTACGTTTTCAATCTAACCTTCTTAGAAATGGCAATGTACATGCAGTTAGTATGAACAAATAGTGAACTGTATGAATTGATTTATTTGTGTATCTACTACATGTATTTACTACACTGTAAATAAGGAATCAAGTGTATTTATAGTATGTAATTGTGCCATTACTAATTATTATTAATTAATCAATTTTCTCAATTCAGGAGGGTATCAAGATCTGGAACCCCACTTGCCATGCTGTCAGTAGTCTAGAGGATGTGCAGGCTATCCGCGCTGTGACCTTTGACCCCACGGGGGCTTTCTATGCTGTGGGCTCCAACTCCAAGACGCTCAGAGTCTGTGTCTACCCCGGCATGAGTGCACCAAGGTATTTACAGTTTTCATCAAGAACATGAAGTCTTACTGGAGATAGAGAACAAATGTTATGATTGGTTTTAAAATGATCTATAATCTTTGATAGCGACTAACAGCTTTCCATAATTTTAAGTCCAACTTAAACTTATGTTCAACCTTAATAGGATCTTTGTGAAACACCTCCCTGGACTCTATGGTTTTACTAGTTATACATGTAGCGGTTTGTCAAATAGTTTATTTGTAGTAATATATATATATAGTAGTAATTGTTGTTGTTTTTTCCGTGTCTCCTAGCGGTGGGACTGCAGCGCAACCTAGAGTGCTATTCAAGCGCATGCGGCATCACAAGGGGTCTATCTACTGCGTGGCATGGAGCCAGCAAGGAAACCTCATCGCAACAGGGTCCAACGACAAGCTAGTCAAGCTGGTGCGATTCGACCCGGACAAGTGCAATGCAAGTGGTAAGTAAGGGCGAAGGCTTCTCTGAAAACTTGCCGTAAATTTGATAGAAGTCAGTGTATTCTTGTTTCTTTATATTAGCGGGATCATTGTTCAAATATTTTGCCATGTTGCTTGAATAGACATCTTGATGGTACATTGTTTTGTTTTTTCAATTACAGACAAGCTTGAATACTTTGTCTGGTTTTATTTCCAGATGTAGACCTGTCCTTCCATGACAGGACTGTACTAGACTTAGCCCTGTTGAAGAAAGAGATGCAATCGATTATAAAGTTGCAATTAATTGCAAGTCTTATCATGTGACTAAATGCGCAAATCTGATTGGTTCAAATGCGCATAATTTCTGACTTGCAATTAGTTGCAACTTTACAATCGATTGCATCTCTTCCTGCAATGGGGCCCTAGTCTTTCAGAAGGATAGTCCCAGTGGGACCATCCAAGTAGTACTTACCTCATGCTTATAATTCTTCTCTCGTTCTTTTGTGATGTGCTTTAGGTCCAGATGTGGATCTGTCCTTCCACGATGGGACTGTGCGGGACCTGGTCTTTCAGAAGGATAGCCCTAGCGGAACCACTCTCATCAGCGCAGGGGCTGGGGACTGCAGTATCTATCTCACCGACTGCCAGCAAGGACAACCCAAGCATGCAATGGCAGGACATACAGGTTAGTAGAATGGATGATTAAAGAGGAGATTGGTTTATGGATGGTGGATGGATGGATGGATTGATGGATAACTGGAGAGTGAAGGGAGATTAAGAAGGACCCAGATCAGTATACTCTAATTTCCTTTTCTATTAGAGGCTTGTTTGCATTAAGCGTTATTATAAGTGCTGGAGACTGCAGTATCTATCTCACCGACTCAAGAAGAACAACCGAAGCATGTAATGGCTGGACATACAGCTTGACATACAGATTGATGGATGGATTAAAGGATGGATGTAAGAAGGGAGGGAGCATATTTTTAGTTCAGAGTCTACATTTTACATTTACTCTTCTCATTCCACAACTCATTCTGTCCATTTATTCCTGACCGGGTCACATGCTGGCTATAAGGATTCTCTGCACAACCAAGTGTTTGTGCTTGAGCGGGTAGAGGATAAACAAGGCTACAGAGATCATAATTGGCTGGAATATCAATAATTATAATAATAATAACCTTTTTTATTTAGCACTATTTTACAGATTTGATACAAAGCGCTAACAAATTCAACAAAAACAAACAAACATATCTGTTCATAAACTTCTGTTGTTTTTCTTCCCATTCCAGGTCATGTGCTGTCCCTCTACTCATGGTCTGGTCACATGCTAGCATCGGGTTCACAAGACAACACTGTGCGTCTTTGGGATGTGAGGACGCCGCGTTGCATACAGATCATTGGATCCCCTGGATCAGACAGCGGGGAAGGTCAGTTATTTATAATGTCTAAAATGCTTAATTCTAAGATTTTTCTTGATGCGATCTATTTATGGTTGGGTCACATGTTGGCGTCGGGTTCACAACATTTAAGTAATATTGGCAGTCGGCAGTCGACTCTTCAGGAAGGCTTCTGCCATTGGGTCAAAGGAAAGTGTACTAAACCAAACTTAAGCCTACAGTATTTGATGCAAACATACGTTCAATGTTCTTGTTTATGAAACATATCTTCATTTTTGTTTTCTATGTTGAATATAGGAAGCGGTGCAGCGGCAGTGGAAGTGGATCTATTGAAAGGCTACTTGCATAGGGTGTTATTTGATGCCAATTTACATTTGTTGTGCTTGCTAAGTTTAGTCAGGCATAGAAAAGTATGTCTAGTACATGTCTTTTATTTGTTGTTGTCAATATTCTGTTTTTTCTTTCCTGATGTAGGAAGTGGAGCAGCTGCAGTGGCAGTGGATCCATCAGGAAGGCTACTTGCATCGGGACATGAGGACACGTCGTGCATGCTCTACGATATCAACGGAGGGCGTCCCCTACAGACGTTCAAGTCACACGCCTCCGACATCCGATCGCTGCGCTTCTCACCTCGCAACTTCTACCTGATGAGCGGGTCATACGACTGCACCATCAAGCTGGCCAATTTACAAGGTAGGATTTTTTCACGTACAATTCTATGTTTGTATTTACTTTGCCGTATTCCCAAATTTAGAGGAGGGCTAATAGAACTGAATGTTCCAAGTCACTCAAGTTATATTCCTCTGATATCTGTTGCTTGCACCCCACATTGTACTGTGACCTTGTCCATAGAAACTACTAGGTAGTTTCCAAAATATATTTGAATTTTTTTTCTTTTATCTCTAGGTGACATCAGGCAACCAATCACGATGGCAATGATAGCAAAGCAATGGGACATGGTCATCTAATGTCCATGGCTCCCAAGACCTAATTTTGCATTTGAATAACAAGGACCCCAGGACCTATTTATCCAGCTGGATATCAAAGTACATACATGTTTAATAAACATACTTCCTATTATTTTGTCCATAAAAACTACTTGCTTATTATTCAAATATATTTTGTATTTGTTCTCGTTTCTTTAGGTGACATCACACAGGCTATCCCCATGGCAACGATAGCGGAGCACCGGGACAAGGTCATCCAATGTCGTTGGCATCCCACCGATCTCAGTTTCCTCACGTCCAGCGCCGACAGGACCGTCACGCTCTGGTGTATGGATAACCACTGAGAAACAATAGAGGGCGCTCCAATTTTTAGAGAGAATTTGTTCATATTTTGTTTTTGCTTTTATTTAACCGTTAAGCTAACGGTGATGGTCTTTTTAACCTTGGAAGGGTAATGCCAAAGAAATTTTGGCTACGGTTTATAGACTTTTATGCAATAGATTTGTTTTAAACTAATTCAGTTTCTGTTTACAATATCATTATTCAGTATGCTATCTGAATCATACTATGATATTATTCTACTTATATTTTGTATGTTATTTTTATTTTTTTTTAGAATTATTTTTCCCATTTTCTTTATATTATTATTTTATTTATTCATTTATTAATTTATTTTTATTTATTCATCTATTCATTTTTTTTTTATTTATTCATCTATTAATTTCTTTTCATTTATTTTTTTTTCTTTCTTATTACTATTTTTAGGGGGGTGTTTTTCTAATAAACTACTGCCAGAGTTGCAATATGTTGTACAGTATATGCTTTAGTATGCATGTATTTATTAACATAAAACTGTTGCAATGGTCATATTTTGTATATAATTGATTCATTTGCCTAGATGTAGTGAAATGTATGTCTTGGTCACACAATATTCGCTCCAAGAAACGCTGCATTCTCGTTTTAGTGAAATTTAGGAGGCGGTTTAGGTTCAGGAAATGATGTAGGAATAGGGTTTAGAAAATCATTATTGCTTAAGGAAAATAATTTTGTACTTAAAACTTTTCACTGTTTAAATGTGTCATTGTTTGTAGGGATATTCTTCCATTAGTAGGAGGTGGAGAATTGTCTGTATTGTTATCACTGCTACATGTATCTACATTGTGTATGCTTCGTAATGTTCTTTGAGTTTTTACAGGGGGACATTTGTCATAAATCTTTGCATCGTTTATTTCATTTTCTGTGTAAAATTTCCCACTTTTGGGGTTTATAAGGCACTTTATGGAAACTCCTCACTTTGCTCTAGAAAAGTGGATAAAGGCTAAAGCAAATTCCCCCTTTCTTTCATTAGATGACACTTTCTGTATTATACATAGATACAAAACTAGTAGTTATTTTGTTTATTTAAAACCCTATTACCTTACACGATACAGCCATGAAACTTGCCAGGTTTTCATAACTACTTCAATATTTAAAGGCTGCTCAGCTATAAAAAGCCAAGGTAATAATGCTCCGAGCGCTTTGAGATTTGAGACATACATGTAACTGTAATGAAGCGCATTATATACAAATTGACAAATTTTTGGAATTTTCTTTTTTTTAGTGAATGATCATTACACATTCATAATAATATACTACTCATGACGTAACATTCATGACGTAACGTCAGGGTGTAAAGGCAGTTTCTGAACAAAAAAATGTTGGAAATTAGAAAAGTGACATTCAGTAGTTGTAGTACTCGGTTGTCAATGGAAATATTGGTGAATGAAAATATTGTAGAGTAAAGTAGGGCTGGTACTCCCATTTGTCAAATGAAGATAGCGTTCCACTATTTGTAGTAAATTTAGATGCAATTCATACTTTGTGTGTTTTCAACTGTGAGAGTGACATTGTATACTTAATGTTCGCTTACTTCTGTGAATAGGTTACTGCGCACTCCTTTTGCAGAACTCCTACTTAACGTGTTTTCTATGATGGTGAGAGTGCCATTTCAGTAATGTTCCAGAATTTTGTGAATAAGTATACTGTGCACTACTCGCTGAACCACGACAAAAAGGTGGTGTATTGCTTTCATATCATTCTGAGCTTTTTTTTTTCTCTTTCATTTCGGAGTAGGATTGATTTACTTGTTAATCTAAATTAATGTTTAGTATGCAATATTGTTCTGTGCTAGTATGTAGAGCAAATTTACATATCTGATTTAAACAAAAAATTATGCAAAACTTACAAACTCTTTCTATGTGGAGAAATTGAGTTTTGTTTATGCAAGAGTATGTTTTTTAGTTGATTATTATTTTCTTTCAGACCATTTCCTTATTTAACTTTTATTGTAAAATTGATGCAATTAAATTGTTGTTATCTCTCAATGAAACAAGACCACATAATTTGTTTGTGGATATGGTGGTAATTATTTGGTAAATGAATAGTGGGCTTATGCAAGTTCATTCAAGAATAGGCCAGTGAACTTTGATGTTACTATTACATGTATATGCATGTCTTTTTAACAACCTGAAAGCTTGTCTAAGGTATGCCTGATGCCTTGACATAGCAGCAACAAATGCATGGAAGGTGGGTTCCAAGTATTGAGTCATATTTGATATTAGGAAAAGACAAATTGACATTCAGCTTATTTCTTGGTCATCAGTCAAGGAGCATGCATAAATTTAAATAATTATGTTAGTGATTTTTATAGCGAACCAGTATACTGCAACGGATCACTAATAAATTTTCTGTGTAATTTGTTGAAAATAGTTGTCACTTATTTCTTTTTGCTGCTAAAGTGGTTAAAATATGATTAATTGCCAAGATTACTTACATGTAGTTGTCATTGATTTATGAATATGCATTATTACTATGTTGCCAATTTTATGATTTGTTCATGTGCCTCGCTTTTAGAAAGATATTGTACGACAAACAAGCGCTGTCTTTCTCATTTGCTACAGTATTTCATTAAATAATTGTGGAATAATGTGACCCTAGGAAACTAAAATAATGTTGGGGAAATATATCTGTTTCTCAGGGAAGTTAATGCCATGCGACAACAAATATTAAAAGTTAAACAAATTAAACTAAACAATTATTTTCCAATATAATTTCGCACACCACCTGGGCATTTTTGCAATTATAGTTGTGATGAATTCGCAAAGTTGTGTTCAAGGGCAAGTCTGAAAATGCACCATAGTAGTTTAAATGGATCTAGTAACATTGTCCAAATCCTCAAAACTTACTTGGAACTCAAGCGGTTCTCTCATATCTTGTTGTATTCCTAATAACAATAGAAGCATGGGACAGGTTTCAGTTTTTCGAATTTCCCTTTCGTTCAAACGATATTTACGATTGAAGTGTTCGGATTTTAACTATCCACTGGATAGTCATAACTGTGTACAAAGTCAGTGCAATGAGATAGTGAATATCACTGCATTTTCTCTCATTACTTGGCCATATATCATCTATTTAAGGTGAAATTTTCACACATTTCTCAGTGGACATCAGATCACAAAATACACATTGTATCAACCATTCATCACTGTTTGCACATGTCAACAAAGTTACTCGATCCCTTTAATCACAACTTTGCAGTTGATGACAACTCTGAGATAATTAAACACACCACCTCGGCCTATTGCTTAAAAAGATGTGATTAAACGTAAGACTGAAAGAGCATAAATGCGCAAATCTGATTGGCTCAAATGCACATATTTTCTGTTTAGTCTTTGATCGCAACTCTTCAACGATAAGCCCTTAAATTTCTTGTAGCATTTTTATGAGCATTATTTTGAGAAAATATTACCGTATAATTTATTCAATTCTGCATATTACTAGCATTATTTTAATCAATTACTGTATGCCAGTATTGTACATACATTTACATCATGTGTTATATCCTGATCGATGTTAAAGGGATGGTTCGGACGATTTCAAAATTAATGTACCAGAATCTAAAAAAATTACTCATTGGTATTTATCACAAAAATATCCTATCAGGATGATTTATACTCGATTGTTTTGTGTCTGCAATTTTTGATATTCATCGTCTATTTTCTGTACGCTTCCGATTTTTATCACGTAGTCGCGTGACACGCCAGCCTCACTTTGCTTTGTATTGGCAGCAAAGTGAGGCATCGACGTCACGAAAATTGCATGCTGGGATAGATCCCACTGGCGGCAGATTCGATCAAGAACTGTTCATGAACTCTTCACCTTATTTAGTCCAAAAGTGATTGTGAATGATCCAGTTGGTCTTTTTTCGTCAGGACAAAGGCAATATGTTGAAAAAATATTGCTTCTTTGATTGGTAAATGCTGGAAATCGTCCGAACCCCTCCTTTAAAGTTTGTGTACAGCATGTATAGAAAGAGAACAAATCTATTAGAAGCAGCATGTGTGTGTGCGAATCGTTTCTTCATGTATATGTTTGAAAAGTGAGAGATATTATAGCTATTAAAGTTTATCAAGATTTTATGGATATTTTCTGTCTCCGTATAGTGGAATGCACATGTATGTACATAATTTCTTGTATAAAACATATCTGAATGATTAGACATTGTATATAAACGTTGCCTGTCTATTGTGGAGTAAGTTTGAAAATAGAATTAAAGGCTAGAATTCACAATGGCGGTTTCTACTAGAACCATGTCTTGAAATGCCCAAGGTTTAAATGAGTGCAAAATTCAGCCAGTCAAATGACTAAACAAAGTTTCTATGAACAACAAATAAGTTGATATTTGAATTATTAGGAGTCAAAGTGCCACTTACTTTCACTCATTTTATTACACTTGCCTTTATAAGCAGTTTTCAGCAGTCTTTTACATTTATTTTAATTATTAGACAAAATTGTGTATTGTTACGTTGTTTCAACGGCTGATTTCTTTTCCTAATTTTGGAAATACATGTAAGAAAGTATGGCACTCTGTAAAACCATGGGCATTTCAAACCATGGTTTAAGTTGGAACCGCCTTAGTGAATTCCAGCCCCAAAAGTCACAGTGTAACTTAGTGGTGTGATAGTTGTGACCCAATCTATACTAGTTGTATATTATTGTCTCTGTGTCGCCTGGAAAATTTGTTGGACAAAATGTTATCAATGTATTGTGCTTGATAAATATCCTTTTTTAATGTCATGTGTATACAGTTGATTTCATCGTGTGAAGTTATTACCTTTTTTCAGGGCCAAATATTAATTAATGTATATTAAAATAATGTGTGATTTTCTTATTTCAGTTGAACTTGATTTCTGATAGTGCTTTGTTTTTATTTTGTTTTTCATCACCCATGTCATTGTTATACACTGCCTTTTTCATTTGACTGATTTGAAGGGTTTATACCTACTAGACATTTTGTTTTGTTTTATTTATTTATATATACCATGTTGCTTTCTTTCTGAAAGAGCATTAAATGCTTGCAATGCTAAAAACGATACGGCTATGTGTGTTTGTTTCTTTATAATTATTTTGACCCACCTCGAGCTAAGATGTGTACATATTAAAGGGGTAGTTTAGTTTTGGTAGAGAGAGCGCTGCACATCACAATTTTTTTGTGAGATGCAATTTTAATAGCAAAATAAACTTTAGTTGGTCAAAATCGGTCCAGAAACGGCTGAAATATCAATCAATATATTTGATCTTATAATTATTTGGGGCCCAAATAATTAGATGATTTTTTCAAAAAATTTAAAAAATGTTTTTTTTTTGGTACACTTTTTCAAAAAATTTCAAAAGCGTTTTTTAAATAGTTGTTGATGATCTATCTACTTAATCATTATTTCAATAGAACATCACATGCATTATTTTGTATGAAAAATGGTTGAAACTAATGCCTTTTTAGAAAGCGCCCTCTTATGTTTTAATGGCTCTTTTTTAATGATAAGGGGCTTTTTACTTAGTCGTTTGTAATTTTGTATACCTTTCGAGCATGGTGGAGTAATAACTATTAGTTTATAATGGTACTGTCCAGGTTTGGTTACTAAAGTTCAGCCTTACCAAAACTGTACTACCCCTTAAGTCAATGATTTTTACAATTTTATCACTAATCTTTTTCTTCTTTTTTTGCTTTTAAATTTCTTTATTAACAAATGATGAACATTAAAAGGTTATCGGGCATGAATAGCCAAATTGAGGGAAATGGTAGTTAGTCTAAGCAGCTACTAGTAATTGGCAAAAATACAATGAAAAATTTGTGGACTTTTAGTAGGCAAATATAGAAAATACATTTTCATGCACACAGTCACTTGGTACACATTCTAGGCCCCATTGCAGAAAGAGTTGCAATCGATTGTAAAGATCATGTGACTAAATGCGCAAATCTGATTGGCTGAAATGCACACATTTTCTGCCTTAAAATTATTAATTGTAACTTACAATCCATTTGATTCTTATTCTGCAATGTGGCCCTTGTCTTAAAAAAAAAGGAAAATGTGAGACAAACTGATCTTAAATATTGTTATATCAAAATATTTTATTGTACATGTATTCTCAAATACACATTAAATTGTGAGCAGGAACACAAAAAATAGGGGGGGGGGTAGGGGCTTGCACACAATGGGGAAACAACAAAATGGTGAATAAAACATTGATCTAATAATAAATTGTTATTTCCACAAATATTTGTATAAACATTAAGGTACAAAGATATTCTACAAATTAATACATGCACATGGTAGTGTCAATGAAATGCTTCCATCCACGCGATTCAACAGAGAGTAACCATACATTGATTTGCCTTCATTTAAAACCTAAAAAAATACCAAGACATATTCAATATTCATGCCTCTCTGATTTAAATGAAGTACTTAAAGATATGAAACCGCAAGTTGTAGCAGTACTAGATACAACAATGATTCCACACCTTTAAGACCACATTAAATTATTTCTATACATCCCAATCTTTGAGATATGAAAAATCACATGCATCCATTTTTCTACCAGAATACTTTGGAACATTGTGTCCTGAAATTCTACCACGAACATGCAATTCTCCATTCCATATGTATTATATCTTTATAATTAGCAATTGATACGGAACAGTTGGCTATTATTTAAAAAAGTGAACAAACAATTTTTGCCAAAATGTATATGGTTCAACAAATGGCAATGGATTCCATCATTCATGTATCATAACCTGACAATATATCATTTCATCTATCGCAAGACATAAACGGGAAAATGTGCAAATGGAGTGGCTGATACAAAAAAAGCTACATTATAGGGCTGTTGCACAATTCATGACTTCTGAAATTCAATGGAAAATGGAAGATCCCGACTTTTTGATTCTAAAAATGACATGTATCATTTTTCTCTCTCACGTTGCTGCTGTAAAATTAATGAAACCCAATTTGGTAGAGTACCGAAGTAATGATGTCATGTTTTTTTAATTTTGTATAACATGGTAATGATCTAAACAACTTGTTCTTTGATTCAGGCTTTTGATAATTTATTTGGAGATGGCTGATTGCCTCCTTAGCCACATATTTTGTCCTTGCCAACAAATTAATCAGAACCATTACCGATGGCAATGAATTATTGTGACATCACTCTTTCGGTACTCGATACCATTTATACATCAAAGGCCTTTTCGGTACTACATGTAAAATACAAATTCACACACCTTTGGTATTGACAGAGTTGAGCAATGGTTGCAGAGTGGTATAAAAAAAAAAAATTTAAACAATACAGAGACAAGCTTAGACTTTATTCAGACTTATATGCGCACATTTTCATTAGGAAGATACATTTTATTTTAGTCCATGGATGAAATCTTAACACGCTATTGGCTATTCCAAATTCAGACCAAGCCTTGAATTAAATCCATTAATGATTTAGCCCTGGGTCACATGGCTTATTTTTTGTCACAGGGAGCGACATAGCCGACATTCAGCCAAAACTGCTTGTTTTTAGCATATCACATTTTTGGTAAATAAATGCAATCTCGTAAAGTATAAGTCCCATTGCTCAAATAAATGTGCATACAAAGGACAAATTCTTTGGGCAATTCTAAAGGCATTGGAATCACTAGATCTTCTAATGTCTATCATTCTCTCATTCTGTAGTCACTACTCTGCATAGCTAAATAATTACTCTATAATGACCAGGGGGTGTTTCACAAAGATCCTAAGTTGAACTTAACTCTATAGAGTTAGACTTAACTATTATGGAAAGCCATTTGTAGCCTTGGAATAAAATATATTAAAATGCAAAAATGCAAGTATTTTAGACTTTCATGAATTTTACATGCAGAACATGAAATATCCTTGATAATAGAAAATATTAATAATTTGAATCAACATTTTACGCCTTTTAAAAGAACTTTTACTAAAAAAAAGTTCAAAAGAAACTAACGGCTTTCCATAATTTTTAAGTCCAACTTAAGAGTTAAGTTAAACTTAGGATCTTTGTGAAACACCCCCCCCCCCCCCCCCCCCCCCGGACCCATTTTCATAAAACGGCACTAGCCTAGTAACATTCTAAGTCTATTTTTGATGCTATAGCTAAGTAAGCAACGCTAAGTTTTCCTAGTCACCAACTATGGTTTTCTGGGTAAGTATTTATTACTTACCAAGTTAACCCTAGATGCAACTATTAAAAATAACCCCTTATTGCATATTATACAGTTGGTAACTGGTGGTGGAGGGAAAAGCACGGAATGTTCCACTCCGAGGGATTTTAAATGCTATTGAGTGAAGAGAAGTCCCGAGACGTAGTCGAGGGACTTATTTTCATCACGAAATAGCATTTTAAATCCCGAGGGAACATTCCATGATTTTCCCGACAGCAAAGTTAACAACTGTTTTATCATATGATTGTCGTAAACAATTGGCCGGTTAACAGTGCATCAGCTGCCATGTAACAGTTAAAAATGTTACATGGCAGCTGATGCACTGTATTTTAATAAGTCAGGTGATAATAGATGCTTGGGCTACGCAACATAAAGGTTATAAGTCACCAACTATGGTCACCTGGATAAGCATTCATTACCTACTAATTTAGTCTTGGTTGGCAACTAAAAAGAATCTTATGTTGCTCTACTTATCTCTATCATCTAAAAACAAACAAACTTAGCATGGAACTAAACTACCGTATTTGCTGGTGTATTAACCGCACCTTTTTTCAACAAAAAAAAAAAAAAAAGGGGGGTGCGGTTAATACACGACCATATTAACCACCATTTTTTTTTTTTTTTTTTTTTTAGGGGTGCGGTTAATACACCGGAGCGGTTAATACACCGACAAATACGGTACTGTTGTTTTAAGAATGTGGGTCAAGTTCGCTAACGTATTCAAATTGTATGCATATAATATCAATCTGAAAGGGTAATGATTAAGCTTTTTCTGGGGAAAGCTTACCTGAAATAGCAACATTTAATCTTTGTTAAGAATGAGTCACTTGAATAGCATGTCTCCATGGCCCAATATTCATACAAACCCTGCTAACTTAGTTCCATGCTGAGCAACAAACAATTTCCCAGCGCCTCGCTGATTGGTTTAGCAGCCGTGTGCACCGGCCAATAGAATTTGCCCGTTATTGACCAATTAGGAACGTACTCGCTCATGCGAGAGTATAAAACATGATTGCTTACATTAGATTATATCACTTGACAAAGTGTTGCAGCAGCACACGTAACGTCGTGATCTTTTAGATTCCTTGTTGACCATACATTGCGAGACAAACGAATATCACTAGCGATATTATTTTCTATACTATATCCGCAATGAGTAATATATTTACTATTAATTTCCTTGTCCCCAACCAGTGTTAGCTGGTTTAGCCTTATGTACCCGTTAACTTAACCCTAGTTAGCATCTAGAACATCATCCAAAATAGACTTAGCATGTAACTAAGCTAGCAGGCTTTTATGAATATATCATTAGGCACTGAACTCGCATACAATCACATATTTGTTTATTGAACCGGTCTACTGAGGAAAAAGGTGTCAGTCGGAGTGGAATATTTTTCCATAATTAACAAAATTAGGGCACTTTAAAAAGTTGGTGTCAAATTTGGGAAGACGTGTGTGACAGACATTTTAAAACTTTGGATTTAATACAAATCCCTGATTGTACACTTCATGATAAGAGTCGACTGGACCAGCAAAAAAAAATCCACATTTCTCGAATATCACAAGTATTTGAGTATTTCAATCTTCAGATTTACAATTCTGAATATACCACCAAAGAACATTTCATGTACATGTATACATACATACAAAAACAAAAGATGATAACTATTTACAAATAATGTAAATGCCTTCTTGTGTGCTACCACTTACATGGACGCCATCATAGACCTAACAATATATACAATTCATAATAGCTTTCTATTATATTTCTTTGTCTTTTTTTTTTTTTTTTTTAATAGATAATCAATGCTTTCTGGCCCCTTCAATAATCTACGGCCAAATTCTCCAATGATAATATAAAGAGATATACTTAGTGAATACAACATATGTCAATAATAAATAGCCAAAAAAACAATAGAGTACAGGTGGTTCAAGATATAACTATATATATGTTGACAAACAAGAATTCCAAATGCATTCATATACAACCATATATATGCTGACAAATTAGAATTCCAAATGCATTCATATACAACCATACATGTATATATGCCGACAAATAAGAATTCAGAATGTATTCATATACAACCATGTATATGTTGACGTATAAGAATTCAGACTCCATTCAAATACAACTATATATATGTTGGGGAAACAGAAATTCAAAATGCATTGTAATTCTTGTTTACATTAGTATCACAACTTCGCACTGATTAAATCAAATATGGAAGCCGTGTTTATGTCTTTTTAATGTACTGTACACATTTTCTTGGTAGGAAATCAAACAGGACATTAACAAAAAAAGTGGTAATGTAATTGTCCCTTCGTACAGTTCTCAGCGACATATGTACATTAACTTATTAATTATTACATCTGTATTTTACCAAATTATTATTCATAATCAAGAAGTTTAATTACTATCAAAATAGTGTATGCTTTTCCCCAAAATATAAATTCACTATTTTTTAAATGTTTTTTGTTGTTGTTGTTGTATTCTTCATTCCCTTTGCTCATAAACGTGTAACATGGGCATTATCAGAATCCATTAAAAATGGTAACTGTTCACTGTTTCCTACTACAACATTTGTGACCGGCGCTTGTCGGTAAAAATCAAAATGTAGATTTTCATACCATTTGAAAGGCCTCCTCACAAGCTTTCATTTGATGCTTTGTTCTATAAAATTGGTCAATAATTGGCGAAGATATGATTGTTGCAATTTTACAATCATAGGTCTTTTACACACGCTATGTGAACTTAAAATGCCCATTTCTTCAAAACATGAGTTACCGACAAGTGCCGGGTTTTGCTATAGTCACATTTATTAAGAAAACAAGTATTGTGTTCTGATTCTTTACATTTCTTTTACCTGTAAAAAATGTGTTCACACTCGATACTAATATTTCATAATATTATATGAAATCATAACTACACTCATACTTTACATCCATGTTTAATGTACATAATATATTAAATTTCCTTTGATATTTGAAATTCAGTAAGCACCAACTGAAGTGAACAGTATGTTCCTATTTAATATGTAATAGCACCTATGAGTGAATGGAAATGTCATTTCATTGTTAGGAACTTGAGTGAATTGGGAAGAAAATTGAAAATATATGTGACCGGCTATAGCAAATCCCTGCACTTGTCGGTAAAAATAAAAATGTAGATTTTCATACCATTAGAAAGGCCTCCTCACAAGCTTTCATTTGATGCTTAGTTCTAACAAATTGGTCAATAATTGGCGAAGATATGATTGTTTCAATTTTACAATCATAAGTCTTTTACACACACTATGTGAACTTAAAATGCCCATTTCTTCAAAACATGAATTACACACAAGTGCAGGGTTTCGCTATAGCCGGTCACATATTGTACCCTAAAATAAGACAAGAGTATTCAAGTTTCAATCACGATTCCACATGCGCATCAACAATCATTTGTTTCAATAAACAATTTCTCCCAACAAATGTTCAGATACGCAGTAATAACAAACAAACACACACGTGCACATACGCATGCAAGCATGCATACACATTCACACAAGAAACAAACACACGCAGTCTGACATCAGTTGTGTTCAACATTTCGTTGTTGTTTTGTCTAATGTTTATTGTTTTATATTTGATGCAGCAAGACAAAAACTATTTCTTTTGATAGTTTAGTTTCTCTTCTCTTCAACCCTCTAAAAACCATTCACAAAGATCCTAAGTTGAACTTATCTCTAAGTTGGACTTAAAAAGTATGGAGAGCTATTAGTTTCTTTGAAAAATTGTTTTTAAAAATCCTTTTTCAAAGGCATAAGATGTTTATTTAAATCATTAATATTTTCTATTATCAAGGAGATTCCATGTTTTTGATGTAAAATTTATGACAGTCTCAAACACTTGCATTCTTGGTTTTGAATATATTTTATTCTAAGGCTTTCCATAATAGATAAGTCCAACTTAGAGTTAAGATTAACTTAGGATCTTTGTGAAACACCCCCCCATGTCATGTAAAAGCCATACATTATATTACACACACACAGACAATGAGGTCATCTCAAAACAGATCATCTGGGATCTTACCCACAACCAGGGCTCAAAATTACTTAGCACAGGCCCACTGGCCCAGGGCCACTCAAAATCAGCTTTGGGCCACCAAATTTCATGGATCAAAAATCGAACATTACTTGCTCATTTCTGACTCATTCTAGTGCTTTCTCCATGCAACAAAATAGCAGATCTTGGCGGTAGATGTAGATGTTATGTATTTAGCTTCATTATCATCGATGGGCGAAGTAGTGGAAGTCTTTGAACATTGCTTGCTCATTTCTGTTTCTTCCTAGTGCTTTCTCCGTCCAAAAGATAGCAGATCTTGGCTGTAGATGTAGATGCATTAAGCTTCATTATCCTAGCTTCATCAGCCAGCGATGAAGTGGTTTTTTGTTTTACTAGCACTAGCCAGTGATGTAGTTGTAGTCTTTGAACATTGCTTGCCCGTATCCGACTCATTCTAGAGTGCTTTCTCTGACCATGGACAGCTCACCTTGTCACTGTGCATGTTCGTGTATTTACTTCTACAAGCACCAGTCTGCATTGTAGCTCCGATATTTGAACAGAACTGTTCTGTCCTCAGAATTCAGACATGGGCTGTAAACGTCCAGGTTTGCGGTTTTACCAGCACCAGTCGGCGATGAAGTTGAAATCTTTGAACAGCAGGAGCTTGGTTTCTCATGCCTTCTAGTGCTATCTCACTGCACAGTGTTTATGTTTCAAGTGTTACTAGCACCAGTCGGCGATGTAGTTGAAGTCTTTGAACAGCACCTGGTCTTCATCCGTCAGCGCCCGTGGGTCCTTGGCTGGCGTCAGGACGGGATGCTCCGATGTGAACTCCTCGTCAAAGTTGCTCACATCCTCGGGATTGTTCTGTGGAAATTCAAAAGGAAAATAACGAGCTCCGTTAACTTCTGCGATCAGTCTTGTTATCATCATCATCATCATCATCATTATCATCATCACAAACAATGCCATCACTAACATCAACGATACCAACATCATCTATTCCATCTTCATCATCACCATTATCATAACCGTAATTGGAACTGTAAATCGTTATCGTAGTTGTCATAATTGTCATCATTGTCATAATTGTCATCGTTGACTTTGTCATCGTCGTCATCTTCATCACCATCCCCGCCCCCGCCGCCGTCGCAATCGTCATCATCATCATCACTACCATCACCATGGCCAATGCCAATGCCATCGCCCATTGCCATCGCCATCATCATCATCATTATCATCACTACCATCACCATCGCCAGCGCCATCGCCATCATCATCATTATCATCACTACCATCGCCATCGCCATCGCCATCACTACTATCCCATCATAAATGCCAATGCCAATGCCAATGCCAACGCCAACGCCAACGCCAACGCCAACGCCAACGCCAACGCCAACGCCAACGCCAACGCCAACGCCAACGCCAACGCCAACGCCAACGCCAACGCCAACGCCAACGCCAACGCCAACGCCAACGCCAACGCCAAAGCCAATGCCATCATCATCAAAACCAAGTTACTCACTATTTTTGGGACAAACGGTGGGGTTATCCTCCTCATCAACAAGTCATCCCAGTTGATACTCTGTGACAAACAATCAAAAATAGCAAATATTGTTAACAACAAAACATTCAGGCTTTTGAGTTTACAACAATCTGGAAAGCTATGTCATCTTATCCACCAAATTTTCAACATAGAATGTACAGTAATTCTCATCCACTTAAAGGGATCTAGTAACTTTGTTGACATGTGCAAAAAGTAATGAATGGTTTATAAAATGTGTATTGTTGTGATCTGGTATGTCCACTGAGTAATGTGTGAAAATGTCACAATAAATGGATGTTATATGGCGAGTAAAGAGCGAAAAATGCCAAGTGATATTTGCTAACTCATTGCACTGACTGCACACAGTTATGACTATCCAGTGGATAGTTAAACAATCTGAACAATTTAATAGTAAATATCTTTTTAACGAAAGGGAAATTCAAAAAACCAAAACCCGTTCCACGCTTCTATTGGTAATACGAATACAACAAGGTTTGAGAGGACTACTCTATTTCAAATGAAGTTTTGTGGATTTGGACAATGTTACTAGATCCCTTTAACTTTTTTTGTATGTGCAAAAACTGACAAAGGGTTGATGAAATGTGTATTTCTGAATATTTTACCTTGAAGAACGCTTGCATCTTGATGTCCTCAGCGTCTCTCTGGGACGAACCAAGTCTCCTCACTGGGTTTCTCCTCAATAACTAGTGGATGGTCACAGAAATCAAACAGGTGATTAACTCAGAACTGGTTGCAATTATCTCTTTCCACCAAATGAGACAAGAAAATGTATGTGTTTTTCATAAACAATGCAATTAGTCACCAAAACGCACGGAACCAACAGTGGCCGATGGCTCCAAAGCGCCAAACGTTTGCGAGTGAGGACAATTCTATACCCGCGTATGTTTGGAGACAATAGAAGCATGTTAGATGCGTATGTCTTAGACAATAAAAAATAAGTATCGTGATGGGTTTTCATATTATATAATTTGTCTGGAAACCAACTTTTTCTAGACTTGTTGGTGGAATGTACTCTACTAAAACTTGTACATTTCATTTTATATAAGAATAGTATGTCTGGGTGGTGGTTCCCTTTAAAGTTTGAGATAGGGTTGAATAATCACTAATAATTGTTTGAATGTCTTACCCTCCTCATGATGGCAACCGCTTCTGTGGAGAGGAAGCGGGGGTATCGCACCTCATCGTTGACGATGCTATCAAACACCTCCTCCTCATCATCACCAGGGAATGGAGACTGGGATGAGAGAGAGTAATTAAAGAGATCATTAAATAAACAGCTCACACATTGACAAACCTACCAACCAACTAATCAATTTGACATCGGACCTTATCGTTGACGATGCTATCAAACACCTCCTCCTCATCATCACCAGGGAATGGAGACTGGGATGAGAGACGGGAATAAATAGTTCAATAATATGTAGACACTTTGTCAACCTCAGAGAAAAGCCAAAAACATACAAATGCTGTCACCCTCATCAACATGATCATCACTAAGCTCACTATCATCACTACCTAATAGTCATCATTAACACTAGCAGCACTAATGCTATCTCTATCATCATCATCATCATTTTTGTTTTCATCTCAAGTTGATATTTGTTGACTATCAAAATACTTTACATCAATAAAAGTACGTACAAACTAATTATTGATGAGAAAAAATCCTCGTCATCGTCATCATCTTAGTTGTCATAGTGGACGTCGCCATCGTCGTCACCACCACCACCGCCACCATCACTACATCATAAACACTCATCATCATCATCTCTATCATATACAAGCAAGTCTCACCTCTCCGACCAACATCTCAAAGATGAGAACGCCAAGGCCCCACCAGTCGACGGCACGGGTGTAGTGGGGTTCCGTCAGCACCTCTGGGGCCAGGAACTCGGGGGTACCGCAGAAGGTGCTGGTCTTGTCCCCGTAGCCCATGCCCTCTTTACACAGTCCAAAGTCTGCAATCTTCAGGAACCCGTCCTGGTCTAACAGAAGGTTGTCTAGCTTCAAGTCCCTGCAAATAAAGGTCATACATTTGTTAAATAAAATAATTTATGAATATAATCAAATTAATGATCATGTATGGATCGAAATGTTATGAAAATATGAGGGCTATGCGTCTATAACTCATGCCCTCCTTTGCAAAGAAAAAAAGTCATCAATCTTCAGAAAAAAATTCTTGGTCTAACAGAAGATTGTCAATCTTCCCTTCCAAAGTCCCTTTGAGATGTAATCATTGGTTTTACAAGTTTACAAACCTTGTTAACTGTCCATAACATAATTTCTATCAAGCAATTGATGTTTATAACCTCGGCAGCACTCGCTTTTTTCTTTTCTTTTCATTTCAATTTGCAAAATCTTTCCATCACATTTATGTAACAATTTATGTAACAAGACCTATTCACTGTGAAACTAAACAAACTTATCAACCAATCGTTTTTGTTGGCACTTTACTGTGTGGGGTTTTTTACCCCATTTCTTATCACAATTTGTTTTCTTTCCCAGTCTGCTTCCAGTAATTTGTATATATTTTTTGTAGATGGTTGCAGCATTAAAGGGTACCACCACCCACAAATAATATTCTTATAAATGAGAGGTAACATCTTTAGTAGTAAATTCCATCAACAAGTTCAGAAAAATATGTTTCCAGAAAAAATATATATAATTGGAAAACACATCACCATTCTAAAGCATGCGTTCATGGGTCTGCATGTACGAAGACTACTTTCGTCCAGAGCGAACGAATCGTCCGGGATTCTATTGTCCCCAAACGTACGCGTGAATAGCACTGGCGCACTCGCAAATGTTTGGCCCGTACGGAACCAGGAAATAATAGTGGTTCCGTAAGTGGCGGAAATTAATTGCTTTGTTTATGAATTAAACAACCCTTTGCAAAATGTTTGGTATCTATTTGATATCACAAAACGGTACCAAAACATATAATTATGTGTTGTTCTTTGACTGGTGGTCCCCATTAAGGTCATGTTTCCTATTTGCAGGGCTCCACACTTGCCCTTTATGTCAGTGGCCCGGTTCAACCAGTGAAATAATTTCTTCCCCTTTTCTGGTGGCCCCAAAGAAAAATTTACTGGCCTGAAAATTGCATTTCATGAGTAAACTTTTTACTATTTAAAATATCACTCTTTCCTGAACAAACCTATGATTATAGATGAAGCATAACATAGAAGAAAACAAGATTGTTCTCATTTTGTCAATGTTGGGTTGAAAATCTGCTTGCCCGATCGGGCCACCAAATTATGACTTTTATACATTTTTGCTGGCCCGAAATGCAATTTCACTGGCCCCAGTGCTATTTGACTCACTGTTGGCTAAAGTTCTGTTGCATTTATCACATATACATTTGTTTGAACTAGTATGGGGGGTTCATTGACACTGTTGCTATTAAACAAGCATTATTTTTTTTAATACTAATTCTGGTAATCCTTACCTGTAAACAATCTTGTTTTCATGGAGGTACTGGAGTCCTAGAACTACGCAGGCAGAGTAGAAACTGAAAGAACAAAACGTAAACATTGCAAAATGTAAGTTATACGAGCCATCTGTAATAGAAGTTTCAATATCCTGGGACAATGGAAAACAATGTGATTTTTATTTTCCAAAAATATAACACTATTTCGCATGATTATGTGTTGATTCGTTTACAAATCCAGAATGTCTTGTCACAATTAAATGTTCAACCGCAATAAACTAAGTATTTACCTTGGATCATGGTTGCCTTTAACAAAACATCAAAGGCCAGTCCAATGCATTTTCCCTATGCACAATGAGATATTTTAGAATGTATTGTACACACTCCCACTGTATACATAAAGCTGAACTTCCTGGTTATTCTCCATGGCAACGCACATTTGTTGTGATCATCTGACAAAGGAAATTCTTCTTCTTTTTTTCTTTTTTACAATGAAGCAGCTACATGCATTCATATACTAAAACTGCCAGTAAAATGACAAAATGCATATCATTATTATAATGTGTATTATAGTTCAATGTGTGTTTTTTGTTAACATACTTGTAATAACAAAAGGTTGGGTAAGAGTAAAAAGGGCAAATTGATTTTGGGCTGAACTGAGTTTTGATGATGATGATTGCTCTAATTTTTTTGGAAACACAACAAGTTTGTGACTTGATATAGCAAAACCCTGCACTTGTCTGTAGTTCATGTTTTGAAGAAATGGGCACTTTAAGTTCACAACCAATCATGTCTTTGCCAAATATTGTTCTAGCTTTTAGAAGAAGGCATCAAATGCAAGCTTGTGATGAGGCATTTCTCTCGGTTTGAAAATCTAAATTTTTATATTTACCGACAAGTGCAGGGTTTTGCTATATCCAGTCACATTTATCAACAACAAAATAGAGAGAGCTAAATTTTGTTTCTACAAGGCCCACATACTGTAAACATGTTATCTCTCTCTCCCTCAACCAACGACATGAACTGCTGTGTCTAATTATTATTATTATCAGGGAAAAAATACACGGGGGTGGCGGGCGAATTCGCCCCCGAAATGCCAAAAAGATTTGATTTTTTTTTTTTTTTTTTTGGGGGGGGGGGATTGGATCGTGATCGAATGCCAATCAGATGATCACTTACAGCATTAGAGCTAAATAGTAGCCCCTGAAAAATCAAAAAAGAGCCCTGGAAATTTGTAGCCCCCGAAAGTTGGAAAAGTAGCACACGAAAACTTCCATAAAATTAGATAGGGAGCCCCCAAAATAAAAAATATTAATTTTTTCCCTGATTATTATTATCATTATGCATTTAGGCACGCTTTTCATAGTAAACTATATCACAGCGTTTACAATAATGTGCAAAACATTTAAGCAAACAAAATAATAACAAAGCAATTTGGACATAGGTATATTTTAAGGTGCTTTTTTTATAATACTTACACAGTGCGATCTTCCGTGAACACGTCGGTGTGTATATGCATCATGAGGTCGCCTCCCATGGCATACTCCATCACGAAGCATACGTGATGCTCGGTCTGGAAGCACGCAAACAGGTTGACGAGGAACGGGTGCCGGATCGAGTTGGCCGCCTCGAATATCCTCTTCTCGCACATCAAACTGTCACCCAAAAAATGTAGAAAAAAATGTCACTTTATACAATCAGTAATATAACTTTATTTATTAGCTATTTATGCCTCATGAGGTCTCCTGCTATGGCATACTCCATTACGAAGCACACGTGATGCTCGGTCTGGAAGCACGCAAACAGGTTAACGAGGAACGGGTGCCAGATCGAGTTGGCCGCCTCGAATATTCTCTTCTCGCACATCAAACTGTCACAAAAAAAATAGAAAAAAACGTCACTTAATACAATCAGTAATATAGTGATTTCATTTATGAGCCATTTATGCACCATGTCGCCTCCCATGGCATACTCCATTATGAAGTACACGTGATGCTCGGTCTGGAAGCACGCAAACAGGTTGACGAGGAACGCGTGCCGGATCGAGTTGGCCGCCTCGAATATCCTCTTTTCTTACATCAAACTGTTTCATAAACAAACAAAATTATGTTGTCACTTACGTTTTGGGCTATTATCATAAGAAATACAAAACATCTTCATGCAAAGCACTGGCCCACTGGCCAATGAGCCACTTAAAATTAGCTTTAGATCAAAAACATTTCATTAGTAAGAATTTTACTACCAAAGGGCAACTGCTGTATAAATAACATAATTCATGTTTTTGTTTGTTGGGGTTACCAGATTCAGGTTTCAGATTAGTGAAATCTTGTTTGAACTTGCCTGACTAGGACACAAGGGAAGAAAACAACTAATTTCTAGCATTTCTTTATGTTTATTATTTGCATAAAATATAAGGATAAGGAAAAATATAGTCCAAATGGACATATGTGGTGCTCATTCTCACAAAAATCCATTTACCAGGAAAATTGTCCCGAATATAGAGATGGCCACCTCGTGTAAGTTATCAGGTTATTTTGTTTTTTTATTTGAAAAAATATATTTTCAATTGGTGCAAATAATGAATACAAAGAACATATTCCAAGGTATGACAATAACTTTAAAGAGGACCACCATTATATGTTTTGGTACCGTTGTTTGATGTTAAATAGATGTTCAACACTTTGCAAAGGGTTGTGTTATTCATAAACAATGCAATTAATGCAAATTAACGGAACTCACGGAACCAAAAGGTCCGATAGTTCCGTAAGGGACACAGTCACGTTTGTGAGTGCACCAATTCTATACTCGCGTACGTTTGGAGACAATAGAAGCACAGTAGACACATACGTCCTAGAAAATGGAAAAGTCTTGGTCTGCAGACCCATGAACTAAGTATCGTGATGGGTTTTCAAATTATACAATTTGTCTGGAAACCAATTTGTCTGTACTTGTTGGTGGAAAGGACTACTACATTGTACATCTATTACATTTCATTTATAAGAATATTATTTTTGGGTGGTGGTAACAATGTTATGAATCATGAGATCTCACCTTTCGACTTCTTCTCGCGCCACAACATCTCTCTTCTTCAGTGCCTTGATGGCAAAGAATTCTCCCGTCGTCTTGTACTCCGTCAGGAGCACCTTGCCGAAGTGGCCTCTTCCAAGTACACTTATCAACCTGAATTCTGCAAGGCTCATACCAGATCTAAAAGGAAAAGAAACATAAATATGAATATCAATCTCATTATTTGCTCTTTTTTGTGTGTGTATTTCATTGAAATATCAATGACAAAGAATTCTCTCATTGTCTTAGCAGCACCTTACCAAAGTGGACACTCCCAAGCACGCTTAGCTCATAGCGGTTCTGAAAGACGAGAAACATGGATATGAATTTCAAACAAATCATTTATATGTTTCTGTTTCTTTTTTCAATATCATTATATGACTAATAACAGAGGAAATAGTTTTTACACCAGTCTCTCTAGTAACATATTGCCACAGTGCCTCCCCCATCCTCAGAATGCAGATTGATTGAAACCAAATATGAAATATTTTGAAGAAAACAATAAAATTTAAATAATTGTGGTTTTGTTTTTTGTTGGCCACCTTATTCAGGTTCAGGGCTACGAAAGAAGTTCTGATTATACTTGATCGACTGGGCTACAAAAAGAAAGCAAAGGGATCAATTCTAGCACTGATTATACTTGCCAGACAAGGCCACAAAAAGAAGGGGGAAATAAAAGTTAATATCTAGCATCATCTTACCCATCATCCATAGACGATAACTCCGTTCTCCTTGGACTCGCCGCGGGAGACACTCTGGCGTCTGTTGCCGAAGACTGGACGCTGGGAGAGCCCGACGGGCTGTTGAGGAAGTCGAAGGAAGACAGGGCGTCCTGGGAACAGAAAGAAGAACGAGTATCAAACATGGTAAATCACCCTTTAAACTAAACATATCGTATGTATATAATGATAATAATACAAATAATATTATTATATAATGTATTTATAAATGTGTGATAAGGCACATGGAATATGAACCAAATTGAAATATGAACCAAAAAAGCATATGACACAAACTTATCTGATTATTAATTACTGATCAAAAAGGAAAAGAGCTGACTGGATTTTAAAGTATTAACTTCCATTCTGTCATCACAACAAATTCATATGGGGTTTCTATTGGAATTAAAAGAGATAAATTATATCATGTGTAATTCTGAACTGAGATCAAAATGAAATCAGAATTGACGTCATTATAAAAATTGGAAAAATCTATATGAAAATGAAACTTACCTGAATTTCAAGGCCCGATGACCCGTCCTGCGATGGGGTAGCGGCCCCACCCTCTGTTATCGAGTTGCTGCCCCCAGAACCCGACGAGTCGCCCTCCCCAAAGCTGAGCCTCTGGATGGGGGCGCGGGGGCGGTTGGAGGTAGGGGGCGAGGAGCCGGTGAGGGTGGAGGGTAGTGCCCTCTTCATGAGGCGACCCCACGTGGCCACGTTGATGTTCATCTGGCCCGCTCTGAGAAAATCATTGCCTGCAGGTGATATATAACAAACATTATTTAGATATCTTAAGTAAAGGGCTTCTTGCATTTGTATTATACTTTCAAAAAGGTGGCACAAATGTTAACAGCAAAAATAATAATAAATAGACGAAGACCGAGGATCAGCTAGATTCGATAGCTTGAATCAATAAATAATCATTTATTAGACATTTGTACAGCACATATTGCTTGTAAAGATTATCATAGAATTAACCAAAACTAAATGTTAAAAAGGAGCTCTTCAAAAGCTGAACCCTGTGACCACACTATAGGTCATTTGACCTGCACTCAGGAAGACAAAATGAAAAATAATAGAGAATGTTGACTAATGACAAACAAATTTTGGTAATCAATTTTTGACTAGTCACAAAAAATATTCAGAATTAAAAACACACTGAACTATACTATCATTCATGTACAGAATTAGTTTATTCAATGCTTCATATCACGTTGGATTATTGGATTATTTACTTGCCCGGCTACTTCTAGTGATGAGATTTACATGTAAGGCATTGATTGCATTCTACTCTCGCCGTTGAAGAGAAATTTAAGTTGCCCAATTGGGCAAGCAAACTAGACCATTTATGACATTTCACTTGCCGGACATCAATTTTGACTTGCCCTGGGCAAGTGGGCAACTGTTGCCTTAGAGAAAAAAATTCTCACCTTTGTATTTGGGGAAGATTTTCCTCTGTCTCCTCAGTTTTGTTCTCCTCTCGATCACAGGTGTGGCAAATGTTATCTGTGGAAAATAAAAGAAGAAAAATGTTTGATTTATAGTGAATGCTTTCATTCTTTCACAACTATTTTTCTTTTAACCCTTTGAAAACAATAGAGTACAGAAGCCATGACGTCATGAAAACACTTTTTTAGAATTGTCAAATTTGGACTTAATTTTCAGAAAGAGCATAACAAATAATGTCCAAATACCGAAAATTAAAGGAAAAGTTTACGTATTTGCTGAGATATGCCCATCCAAATGAAATTTACTTCAATGGGCAATCAGTGTTATAGTGCACTGGTTCCTAAATTTAGGAACCAGTGCACTATAACACTGATTGCCCATTGACAACAAAAATTATTCGGATGGGCATATCTCAGCCAATAAGTAACCTATTCCTTTGATTTTCGGTATTTGGACATTATTTGTTATGCTCTTTGTGAAAATGAAGTCCAAATTTGAAAATTCTAAAAAAAATGTTTATGACATCATTTATGATATCACACTTCACCACTCTATAGGATCAATGACCAAGCATACAACCATGATTGATATATAAATCTAGAGACATCTTACAGACTTATTAGTACATCTCTGTAAATGATCTATCTGATCTATCTGGTTTGAAATTAAGACACATACAAAACCTTCAGTTGATGTGAAACTGTTTAAACTTGAGCATTTATCAGGAAATCAGACGTGAAAATTACATCAACCGATAAATTACTCTACAGGGCTTACCCATAGCAGTGACCCGGGTGCCAATGGCCACCTGAAATTACATTTGGCCACTAGAAATATGCTAGAAACTCTGCTTTGGCCACTAACTAATTCTATGGTGAGAATAAATTGGATGTGTAATTTTGGCAACCTGAAAAGAAAAAAAAACGTTAAGGGAGAGCCCTGCTCTATAAACAGTGAGATGAGTATGGAGACTTAGTATGGACGAGCTACCTCAGAACATCGTCGAACTGCCCTCTTTGGAGCAGTTCAAGGTGGCTCTTGAAACCATTTAGTTCCCTTTTCAGGAACTTTACCCTCATCTAGATGCTGAACAGGCGTTGATGAGTATTACCATAGAACTAGAAGTAGAACTAGAACTTACTTCTGCAAATAATAAGCCATCCGGTTCTAGGTTGAGGCACATGCCGTGTCTTTGGTTATCTAGGAAGTCTTCTAACCGCAGGAACTTGACTGCGCATATCGACCGCGAGTCTTTCCATTTGACGTTAATCTCTAGTTCTCTTGCCTGTCATTTCGGAAAAAAATTGAATAAAGGAAGTCAATTTAATAATCAACATATTAATTTGTTTGTTAATACATTTTTTTAAATAAGAAACTGAGACATGTAAACTACATGTTTATTTATCTCCATGATCGTCGGACTACCTTCTGTAAATAAAGCAAGTCAATATTTTTGTTGTCAAGGCAGTAATCTAACCGGAGTAACTTGATGGCGTATAGCTATCCTTCCATCTTACGGCAATTTCCAGCACTCTTGCCTGGAATTGCATAAATGACTAAACAGGTTAAGCAGAATAGATATCTTAATTTACTTCAAAATTATATTTAAAGCCTCTTCTGTAAATTTGTGAAGAGTATTGGATTTAGAATAAATATAGCATTTCAAAATCAAATATGAATTTCTTATCAGGGATTAACTTGTGAAATGCCAAATTGTAATTTTGATTTAATGCTTTTTAATTTGTAACGTTAGTAAACTAATAAATGTACAAACAAATCTGGTAATATCATCATCAGCAACAGCATGTAGTGGGAGCATCATCATCATCAGTATCATTGTCACCACCGCTGCCGCTGTCTCCACCACAACCACCAACACCACCAGACCACCACACCCACCACCACCACCATATACAACAACAACAACAACAGCAACATCATCATCATCACCACCAACACCACCACCACCATATACATCTTCATCATCATCATCACCATCACCATCACCATCACCATCACCATCCCCATCACCATCACCATCACCATCACCATCACCATCACCATCACCATCACCATCACCATCACCATCACCATCACCATCAACCATCACCATCACCATCACCATCACCATCACCATCACCATCACCATCACCATCACCATCACCATCACCATCACCATCACCATCACCATCACCATCACCATCACCCTCATCATCATCATCATTTACCATCACCATCACCATCATTATCATCATCATTGTCACCGTCGCCATCATCATCATCATTTACCTTATCTAGGTTGAAGAGGAACTTCTGATCCCAGCACTGGTTACTGATGGGTTTGAAGGGCGTCTGACCAACCTGGACATTGTCCAGCTTCATTACGGCACTTATCTCATCTGCAAGGAGGAGAAAATGTACAAAGTGTTTTGTTAAAAAAAAGAAGATCAGTTGGGAGATAGCCAGAGCTGTAATCCGAGCGTACACTGGTTCAAATCCTAACGTGTTCAGCTTATTCATTGCTCTCTAATTCACGTAATTAACACTTCTCCAATAATTAACAACATGATTGTTCCTGACAACCAGAGATATTTCTCAAGGTTTGCCTGTCATAGTAACAACTAATCAATTCATGCAAGGTGGGTACCAAGTATTGAATTATATTTATTAGAAACATATTTATAGCATAACACATACGTAGCTTCTCTTCAGGTCATTATGCAACAAATGCATTTATAATTTGAACCTGTCAAAATAATGTGTTATACTATACCATGGGATGGCAAGAGGATGCTCAATTTTCTGTAAAACTCTTATTTTTATCAATTAATAGAATACAGCGTTCATCATCATTCATCATTGTTCATCACTGGTGAAAGAATTAATATTGATTTTGTTATACCGGCTTTGTTTATTGTCCAGTAAAAATCTCTTCTTCATTATTATTTAATTAATTCAAAGAGAAATAATGCTCAGATGTCTTGACACTTTAAATGCAGTACTTAGCAAATGTTATAATTGTAAACATGAAACATTTGTCTTCACATTCCTTTGATATCAAACACACTATAACCGCATTTGTATTCATGAAATTTAAGCATGCATGATTTGTTATTTTCTAGCTGTCTATACATCTTGAAATTATAATGTGTATAAGGTATTTAACTAGATATTCATACTATTAGTATACCTATTTCATAATAATGCACTTCTGATTTAATATAATACATTTCCTTCTTTTGTGCACCCTAAGTAGAAAAATTAAACAATTATGTCCAAAAGATCAATTAAAAAATAACAAATAAAGAGAAAAAAATCCATCAACTGGAATCAACCTGGATTTTCATGGACCATTGGAAACTCAAAATCAAAATAAAACCAAAAGATTAGAATTCAAATGTGAATGACGATCAACCTTGTGACAAATCATTGAAATATAATCAAAGTACAATCGTAAAAATCCTTGTGAGGTTGTCATGCAAAAGATAATAAGGATGATGGTGATTAAAAAGGACCAATTTCTGCAATTCACATCAAAAACAAAAACTTTCATAACGCGTGTTAAATTTATCAATTCAATCAGCACACCTCCTTGCTTCATTGTGAGAAACCTGATTTAAAAATTAATTCCACAATATTATTTAACAAAATATACACTACATGCACACATTTTTGTGAACATTAAATATCAAATATAACCATTCATGTAATAAGTTTATCATTCATGATTCAAGATTTAACCAATTTAATACAATGGTCAAAACAATTTACATAAGGCACCATATGCACTGACCTTATAGAAATTTTGAGGGAATAAAATAAATATTATTGAATGAATATTTATTTTCAAATCAAACCTATTTAAGTAATTTTGCACCATATGCACTGACCTTATAGAAATTTTGAATGGAACAAATTAAATATTATTGAATGTACAGTTATTTTCAAATCAATCCTATTTAATTACATGTATAGATGAAACTACACGAACCTTACATAAACTTGTAAACTCTGCAATGCAAACAGTGCACAGTAAGTTCACACTGTTAGTATACTGTATCCATGCATGCAGTTAATACACTCTTCAGATGGAATGACCTTTGATCCCTGAGCATTGTAAACTTATGCCTGTGTAACTGTACATGTACAACTAGTAGTGCTTAAAGGGACTTAGTAACATTGTCCAAATCCTCAAAATAAAATTTTTAATTCTAGCGGTTCCCTTATACCTTGTTGTATTCGTATTAACAATAATATCATGGGACAGGTTTCGGTTTTTCAAATTTCCCTTTCGTTACAAAGATATGTATGATTGAAGTATTCAGATAAGAAAAACTCCGGGCGAGTTTTTCTTCCGTGTACAAAGTGAGTGCAGTGAGTTACTGAATATCACTTTGCATTTTCGCTCATTACTTGGCCATACAATGTCCATTTGACTTGAAATGTTCACACAATACCCTGTGGACATTATGAGATAACAACAATATACATTGCATCAACCATTCATCACTTTTTGCACATGTCAACAAAGTTACTAGATCCCTTTAAAGGGATCAAGCAACATTGTCTAACTCCACAAAACTTACTTAGAACTCTAGTGGTTCCCTCATACCTTGTTGTATTTGTACTACCAATAGAAGCATGGGACCGGTTTTTTTTTTTTTTTCAAATTGCCCTTTCGTTATAATGATATTTACGATTGAAGTGTTTACATTTTTTATTATCCACTGGAAAGTTATGACTGCATTCAAAGTCAGTGCAATGAGTAAGCAAATATCACTCTTTTGCTCATTACTGCCATTACAACATTCATTTAACGAGAAATGTTCACATATTACTGTAATAGTGGACATATCAGATCACAAAAATACACATTGTATCAACCATTTATCACTTTTTGCACTTATCAACAAATCTACTAGATTCCTTTAATGTATTGTAAGTGGGTATTCTGTTTACATACTTTTGCAGACTTCTGTAAATATTTTGTGCTAGGTGCAGGGCCAAAGATAGTAACTAAATAGCATGTTTGGGAAGTAGCAAGTATTGTTTACATGTAATTGTAATGGTAGTCTTTCCATGGTCCCTTTGAAAGGTATGTAATGAGCTGCGCTTTATTTAGAGTTTTAGACTAGGTTTAAATTTGACATACAACATGAATTTGTCTTTGCTGAAGTATTTTTATTATAATTATTGCAAATTTGAAAAGGGATTGACTGTCTCAAAAAAGCAAAGTCAACATATTTGATTGAAGCATTAAAGGGATAGTTGAGATTTGGTATAAAGGGCGCTACACAAAATAATTATTTTGTGAGATAATGAAAAACGGAGTGTCAAATTCGAAAGAACATACAATTTTAATGACAGAATAAACTTTATTTGATCAAAATCGGTTCAGAAATGGCTGAAATATCCAAAAACATAACCATTTGTAATAATAGTGGGGCCCCACAATTATTCGTTAATTTTGAAACAGCTGTTAAAGTTTTGTTTTAAATGCTTCCTCTTTTCAAAAATGTACAAAAGAGGTTTTGAAATAGTTGTTGATTATCTCTCTATGGAAACACTATTTCAACAAAACATCACATGCACAATATTTTATTTTAAATGGTTGAAACCGATGAGTGTTTAGAGAGTGGCCTCTTGAGTTTCAACGGCTCTTTTTGAATGATAACATGCTTTTTACTTAGTCATTTGTATTTTTTTTATTCCTTTCGAGCATGGTGGAGTTATAACTATTAGTTTGTAATGTAATGGTGCAGGTTTTGGTTACTAAAATTCAGTTTGACCAAAACTGTACTCTCTTTACCAGAACTCAACTATCCCTTTAAACCAAACTTAAAAGTTGCTTTAAAATCAAAGAAAGCATGGAATTGTTTAAATTAAACCTTGTTACCTCCATTAAAAAAATTAAATCATAATACAACTATTTTAGTTGCGATTTAGAGATTAAGAAAGTACTCTAAATGACAAATTAATCTCATGAAAATCCAATCCATTCATGTGAATCAAAATCAAAACCATGATTGTATACCTGGGCCCTTTTGCATGACATTTATTAAACTGAATAATAAATATATTATCTTCATGAGAAAACAAATCATATTATAAATATGGCAATAAATAAAAACATAAGTCTTGATTTCTGCTACATGTTAATTTCGTATTAATACAATGACAGCTTTAAAATCAAATGTTTTTATTTGTTTACATCTACATGTATGATGTAATAATGAATTGCTGTTGATGATGAAAGGCTGCAAAAGCTTTTGTAGACAAGGAGATGTTTTCGAAACTGTGCATATTACAACTAAAACTTAAAGACCTAATGTATAATAAGGAAAGTAAAAGCTGGCTATTATTATTATTATTATTAAGGTACGAGTACATTTTCTTGACTGATTTGAATTCTATAATAATCATACCATGAGCAAAAATTAGAATCATGAATGATTTTCATATGGATTTTAAATAAAGACTTTTATACTAGCATAAAATGATAAATCATAATGTATGCATAATTCATGATATCCAAAGGAAAAGTTACTAGATAACTCAAATTAAATGTCTAATTTGAAAATTCAATGATATATTTTGGCGGAGTATGTCGATTGTACATTTCCATTATATATTATGTTGTCTTTTTATAAAATTATAAAAAATTATATGACTCATAAATCACAGTGTCTTTGGTTGTTGATTTTGTGCATGCAAAAGAACCAAGAGGGTTAAAGGATGAGTTAAGAAATAGGAGAAAGGCATGACATCACTCTTTCTTGCTTACTTGACGGCTCTTCGGGGGTGTCTGACAAATGGTGGTGAGATTTACTTCGTAGCGATCGCCGCCCACTGAAAATGACCCCTATATAGAGTCGCGCATAAACGAAAGCCGTTAAATCTGAACAATGCCTTCAAACATGTTTATATACGACTACGAGTCCCCTAAAAATGACAGTCATTAAATTATCATATGCCTTTGTACATTTTGATACGACTGAGTTGCATAAAGCTGAAATACATGAACACGAGTCACCTAAACATGACAGCCGTTCAATCTAACAATTTTCAATTTTTATTTCTTTGGAAGGATTTCAACGATTGTTTATATATCAATACAACTTTCATATGTGACTTTTAAGCTGCACAAGAACGACAACGATTACATCCGACCAATGCTTTTAAACATTTCTTTAAAGATGACTGAATATATACTGTAGGTGCCCCATCTAACTTTTCATCAGATCCTGATCAGAATAACCATTAAAGAAACTGAAAAAAAAGTTAACAAACATTTATCTCTGACTTTCGCACTGAAATTACAACAATGTCTTCGAGGTGATCTATACCTGTAGACAAGATACATATATATATACGCATAAACTGCTTCCTAACGCTAACTGTTCTTCATATATCTATGTTGTCCCTGTAGCGAGTTTGAAAGTCCAGTCAAACCTGTATAAAGTGACTACCCAAGGGAAACAAGAAAAGTGGCCACTATAATAGGCATGAGACCTCTATAGACAGGTTACCAAACATTGTTTTTCTCTGAAGGGGATCACTTATGGTGGCCATTATTTGCAGGCTGGCTGCTATACTATAGACAGGTGGCCGCTAAGACACGTTTGACTGTACTTATTGTTCAAGATGTACTAGATGCATAAAACAATTTTTAGACAAAACTTACTGGAAATTTCTTCTTTTGTGCTAGAAGAGCGACCGCTGTTCCTGCCGTGGAAGGACCGCTTCCCGCTCAGGATGCCACCCTTGCTTTCTGACGGACTGCTGGCGAGGTGTTGGATGCTGTTCCTAGACCGAAGCGAAATGGATTCCTGGATATCCTGACACCCCATCAACCTGACCTCTAAGACACCGGTAAGAGCTGCTGGCTTTGGTAAGGGATTGTCGGACTGTATAAAGAGAGTATAATTTGATTTAAATTAGATTTGATCATGAAGCAGTTATGTCTTATTCAAAGATAATCGGCAAAGTGTTGGATGCTGTTCCTGGACGTACATGTAAGAGGAATGGAATTGACTCCTGGCAACATATAATCCTTAACTGTATGATGCCTCACTAAGAACTTCCAGCTTTGGTAAAGGGATGTCGGACTATAAGACAGGGCAAGTAAAAATTGGTGTCGGGCAAGTCAAATTTCATAAATTGTCTAGTTTGCTTGCCCGATCAGGCAACTAAATAATTGTTGAACTACGAGAGAACAATGTAATTTCATACATGTAAATCTCATCTAGAAGTTAGAGGGCAAGTCAATTTTTTATTGGGGCAAGTAAAATGTCAACATTTATGATTTTACTTGCTCGAACGGGCCAGGACAGAAAAAAAAGTTAGTGTGGAGGCTTGAATAATAGGAAAGAATTTACAGTAGTTGATTTGTTTTGTTTATATGTCCCCTGGCATGTCCTCAGAGAAGCTGACTAATACAATGCGGGAAATAATACAGGAAAAGGCCAAGTACATGTATAACAAACAGAGATACTCGACTCAAAACCCTTCAAAAAGAGATAATGAATTAACAAGTTAGATAATTATCCTAAATTTGACCTTATTTATAGCACTTACATCAACTGTGTGATATGGTCAATGTGAGACAAAATACTCACAGTATCAGATCTATTGATGTGTACCTAAATTGCATACAATAGATGCAATTTGAATTAATTATCTAGACATCCAGGCTTCTTCTTACCAAGCTTAATTTCATTTCTATTCATTTTATGAGTGGAGGATCCATATATTTATACTGTACTTTTGATGTAGTTGTGTTAATATAATCCCCCATTCATGGTTGAATAAACAAATTAAATTCTTTTATGTGAACTTTTCTAAAGAACTGGCCAACTGGGTCAGGTGGGTTATCCCATCAAGGACGAGAGCTATTTTAATGCAAAATTGATCATTGTTTTCCTCTACAAATTGGCAACTCCTAAATTTTGTCGACCTATTAATGACATAAAAATAGGTGGAAAATATTTAGTTATTACAATTTAAGACAAATATGAAGTGACTTTGCCGCAAAGTTGTCAATTTGAATGCCAATATCTGTTTTTAAAATATTATAATGTGTTGCCAATTTAAGGATTTCTTTTAATTATAGCGATTTACGCAATAATAAAAATCATTAAAAATTAACTAAAGCAGGTAGAGTAACAAAATAGGGCTAAAAAATAGAGAAATTTATGCTCTTTCTTCTTGTACATTTCACACAACTAGTTTTCTACTTGTTAAAGTGTAGGACTACCAAACCACAAATATGTGGGCCTTAGGCACTGATGGGTTATTGAAATTAAATCTAGAGAGCTAAACAGAGATACGAATAAATGTAATAGATAATTACAATGAATTTGCCTGACTGGAGTTCCTCCTTGATCTGCGTCACCCTGGACTTGTCCGGCGGTAGTTCCTGGACCCGCTTCTCCAGACCTTCTTTCATGATGTCTAGCTTGTGGCTGGACTCAACTAGACCCTTCTGTGCCTGAGGTCAAAGTTCAAATGAGAAGGAAGGGTCCAATTAAAACAAGATAAAATGTACATTGAAATGAGGTCAAATAAATTGGAAAATGACCTGAGGTAGTTCCTGGACCCGCTTCTCCAGACCTTCCTTCATGATGTCTAGCTTGTGGCTGGACTCAACTAGACCCTTCTGTAATGCTGTTAGGTAAAGAAAAAATCCCGGATCGTTCTCGGATCGGTAGAATTCAAAATCACTAACAAGATTCTCGGATCGGATCGGATCTCGGAAAAAAATAATATTGCAATTTGCTCTGAAAAAAATGCAGCGTTGTAGACTTATGCCAATAATATTAACAATGTTGACGCTTTGAGGCATGCACGTATCAATCTTTACAGAAAAACAGTTACAAACTATTCAGAATTAACTAAGTTTCGCAAGAAAAGTATTTTTTCCGAAGTGAATTGGGCCTAGAAATCGATCGTTTGTTCAGCATCGCGCCACACATTCACAGAACCCAGCCGGCCAGTCACGGGGAAACATCACATGTAAATTTGTACGATCTTCTTGGTGAGAGCCTTCAAAAAGTGGCTATAAATTAGCCTTTTTGTGATCAATACAATTTTGGTAGTCTACTTACATGATAACATGGCATTTGAAAGCTGAACAGATTAAAAAAATTACCCCCAAAACAATGAAAAACTGCGCTGAATATATCGATAAATTTCCGAAGCACGTTCGTGAGGGAAGGTTGAAGTAGTTACGGTACCGGTAGCAGCAAGTTTTCGGGCCGCTGCACTGCTGGCATGTTTCACGCATATTCGCTCGTGTACGGGTCTTTGTTCTTACGCCGGATATGGATTCATCCGCGATCTGTTATGTATAGTTGTTATTTACCGATTTTTTTAGTAGTTGTTTGCATTGCTTTGGGGCTCAGTTTTTTTCTGTTCAGCTTTTAAACGCCATGCAATCATGTAAGTAGAATATCAAAACATTTAAACATGGTGCAAATAACCAAAATACGTATTTTGAGCCACTTTTAGAATGCACTGGCTGATCAGCTCGATCATACAGATATACATAGATCTGAAGTCTCCCCGAGAGTGTCGGCCTAACTTTGTGTGCATTTCCGTCGGCAATATCGTTCAAATGACTAGCAATTTTGCGCATCCTGTTCAATTTTCGACTGCGAAACGAATTAACGAACCAATAATTTCTCCAAAATAACCACTCATAAAGTAAACAATATTGATTCCCCCATTCTTTATTTAAATTACACTACTTAATGGACTGTCAAACATACACATTTTCAATTATTACTGGAGAAAATGGGTCGGCAAAATCTTCCGATATTTTCTACCGAGAAAATTTATTTCTCGGATCCGGCTCAGAAGCGATTATCGCCGGGAAATCGGATCGTTCCCGGATCGGATAACAGCATTACCCTTCTGTGCCTGAGGTCAAAGTTCAATAAAAAAGGAAGGGTCCAATTAAAAACAAGACAAAATGTACATTGAAATGAAGTCAAATCAATTGGAAAATGACTTTCCCCTTAAGATGATGAGCTTAAAAAAGTAACAGAATTATAATTAAGCTTGTAAATCATTCTTTTGAAATATGAAAAACTGTAATAAATTTTACAAACGTGCAAACATGTTAAAGAAAGAAACAGTACCACTTCCCTCTCTACGGGTCCCTTCTCTCTCTCCTCCTCTCCTTCTCTTTCTCTATATGATGACACACGCGGTTACCCCGGGGTACCGTTGTACCCCGGGGTACCGCGTTGTGTAGCGCCATCTTGCGTCCAACCGTACCGCAGCTATTGCGTTGTGCATGCAGTGCAGCGCGCGATTGTATGCACGCTATACCCACAGTACAGCCCTAAAAATTAAATAAATAATTAAACAAAATGGCGGATTTTCGTCTGGTACCCCGGGGTACCGTTTATGTCATCATATATCCCTCTTCAACTATATTGTACATACATAGCTGCCAACATTTGGAATTTTAAATTAGTAACATTTAAGCGACACTGAACATCATGTGCGTGAAGCGCACATCACGAGCTCGAAGCGCGAAGTCCCTTTAGCCGGGGTCCAGGACCCGCTTTAGGGCCCTAGAGCGTGAAGCGCGGAGTCCATTGCGGCCGGCGTCCATGGCCATATTTTTCATAATTTGTTCACAATTACTAGGTATGATTTGGTCAGATTTACGTTTAAACGTTGTCTCTTTACGTTTAAAAACGTGAAAACAAAAAGATAAAAAAGATTTTTTTTTTTTTTTTTTAATTCGTAATTATAGAAGGAGTATTCGTAATTTCGTAAAGAGGGTGGGAAATTTGTAACAATTACAAATTTTTCGTAACAGTTGGCAGCTATGTACATATACTATTTACAGGACTGTATCAATTATCCGTCATAATTTTATTGACTAGTTTCCCTTTTCTGTCTCTCATCCACATGATCATGACACCACAACATGCACAGAAATATACAACACATCATCATCAATCTTGCAAGGAAGTCAGTTGAACCACTGGGAGAAACATAACACTGGATGTCTGTCCCGTCATGAATTATGCTAACATGAAAACATACAGTGATCTGAGCATTGCTGGAACTCCCTCCACATTCCAAACCACTGTGCAGTGGCGTAGCTATAAAGGTACTGAATTCACACCCCCCCCCCCCCCCCCCCCCCAGCCAACTGCACCCTACCCACCAATGCAGGAATTACTTTTTAATTTTAGGGGGCTACTTTTCCAATCTGATGGATATCCAGAAATTGTTCACATAATACCCTATAATTTTAGGGGCTACCTACTGATTTCAGGGAGCTATTCTGAAAATTAGGGGGCAAAATCACCCTCAGCCTAAATTTATTTTAGTAAAATAACATAATACTGTCTGTATGTCTGTCTGTCATAAATTATGCTAACATGAAAACATACAGTGATCTGAGCATCACTGGAACTCCCCCCACATTCCAAACCACTGTGCAGTGGCGTAGCTACTGCACAGTGCTTGACCCCCCCCCCCCCCTCCCTCCCCTCCCCCATATGTGAACTACCCCTACCCACTGACCACCAAGATATATACAATGTATAGTTTTTCAAATAAATAAAATAACAATGTAAAGCAAAAGCTGCCATTCAGATTCCTTCTCATTGGAAGTGTTAGCCAAATTGTACACACCAACACCACCCCTTCCCCCTTCCCCCTCCCCCTTCCCCCCCAGTCTATGGCCAAAACAACTGGAGCTGCGCCCCTGGATCTTGGGAGTCATAATTCAATTTATTATTGTCAGGGTCTCAAATAAAACACTCCTTGCGATGGTCTGATACAGAGACAGTGTACAGTATGCAGTTCAAACTTGTGCATAAGGGTTTTCCATTCATTTCCCTTCCCCCTCAGTGGAATTGAGAGCAAATTTTGCCACATCACGCCCCCCCTCAAGAAAAATGGAATGACTCTTGCTATCAAGCTATGTCATTGATGCAGTGCCCCTCCTCTGATCTCCAAAATCTTAAATTGAAATGTTACCCCCTTTACCGCACCCTACCCCTACCCCCCCCCCCCTTCCCACTAATGCATGTTGCTCCCTTGATCTAGAGAATCATAAATTCAATTCATTACTGTCGGGGACTCCAAACACTCCTAGCGAAAGCCTGATATATAGGGATACAATTTATATACATTTCAAAATCCTGGAAGGTTTCCCATCCAATCCCACTCACCGTTAGCCTAGCCTCATTTTTGCCCCCCCCCCCCCCCTTCCTGAAATCTAGATTGACTCTGGCTATGCCACTGATACTGTTGCCCCCTTGATCTTGAAAATCATAAATTCAATTTATTACTGTCAGGGACTCCAAACACTCCCCACGTTGGTCTGATACAGTTTGGAATGGCACGGTAGAAAGTAGACAGTTATGATAAACATTGCATGCAGTTCTCAAACTCAAACGGATGGAATTTCAAGCACTACATTTACTATTCTGATTCGTGGATAAAATACAAATTCAATTCAAATGAATTGTCAGGGTCATAACAGTACACACTCCTCGCACGGTCTGATACAGCGATTCGGTTGCCCTAACTGGCAACTAACATTCCTGCTCAACAAAAACACACAGAGTTCTTTACAGTATATGTAAACCTCATCTAGCAAACAGAGAGATCGAGCTGCCTAGCGCAATTATTTTTTCTTTTGTTTCACATTGGTTTCATTACTATACTGGCGGGAATGAGTAAGCAGGGCTCGATACTCGCACTGGCCCGCTGGCCCAGGTCTAGTGAAATTGCACTTCGGGCCAGCAAAAATGTATGAAAGTCAAATTTTGGTGGCCCGATTGGGCAAGGTGATTTTTTAACCAGACATTGACAAATTTAGAAGAATCTTGTTTTCTTCCATGTCAGGCTTCATCCATGTTTGATCAAGAAAGAGTGAAATTTTGAAAAGTAAAAAGTTTACTCATGAAATGTAATTTTTGGGCCAGTACATGTTTCTATCGGGCCACCAGAAAAGGGGAATAAATTATTTCACTGGCCCAACTGGGCCACTGACAAAAAATGTAAGTGTGGAACCCAGGAGTAGGTAGAACAAAAATTAGTTGGTAGGCTTGGCTTGGCTTACCTCTGCAAGTCCCTTCTTGTCCGATGACTTGGCATTGTGGTACATCTTGAGGACATTCTTGAATCCTTCCACCAAGGCCAGTTCAACCTTGTAGTGATGCCTTAGCTCCTCTACCCTGAACTCAATGGGCGTCATCTGCAACTCCACTGCAGATGTCCGTCGGAAACCTGATAATGAGCACAAAAAGAATGACAAGAAAATGTTTTAAAAACATGTTTGGTAATGTTAGATTATCAAAGACATTCTTGAATCCTTCCACCAAGGCCAGTTCAACCTTGTAGTGATGCCTTAGCTCCTCTACCCTGAACTCAATGGGCGTCATCTTCAACTGCACTGCAGACATCCGTCGGAAACTTAATAATAAAGTCAAAAAGAATGAAACAAAAATGTTATGTATAAGATTGGTAATGATTAAAAGATGGTTCAAAGACATACTTTTATTTTTCCACCAAGGATAGTTCCAACCTTAAAGTGATGTCTCAATTCTCAAACTATAAGCTCGACATTAGTACTGAAAAACTATGCATCAGCAAATAGTACATGTATAATGTGCATGCAAACTATATCGACTGCACACATTAACCAGAACAAAAGAAAAACAGAAAACAAAATGAATATTGTAAGAAGATGAATTGGAAGGAAATTAAATAAAGTGAAAGGAGGTAATAATTCATTTTCTACAAAGACAACAAAATGGTACAAAAATTATATTACAAAATGTAACCCTCTGATAAGACCATTAGCAATACAAATAATATCATTTAAAAAAGAAACTGACCTACTGTATACAGAATTTGCTCACAATTGTCATTACTTGGGGTTTTAGCCATATTTGTGAATACTTCCATCCATAAATTGAGCAAGGATATTGTGGTAGCAGCAGTATAGTTCTGAATTCATTAGCTAAAGGACATTTAATTTGCTCAAAGAATTGAGAGGATTTATAATCAAATTTATGAAAAAAACTCCCACAGACGAGCAAGGACATTTCGGTAGCAGTGGTATGCTTCCAAGTTCATAAATTATCATCCTGTTACGGCTGTAAATAGGTGCATAAATATAGGCTTCGTATTGCTATAGCTAGCCTACACACAGAGCTGGTAGGGAGCCCAATCAAGCAGAATGACTGAACTGTATCAGCCCAGCATGTCGCCCCCGTTGCCAGGTTTTAAAAAAGTAGAGCCTTAAAATGTCACATACTAGAGGACAGTAGAGCCTAGAGGCAGAGACAAATCATTTCTGCAGGTTTAGAACATGAACTTCACCCATTCAGAATTACATACTATTTCTTGCAACAGAAATCGGGGCGCATCTATAGGTTAACTTTTATACTCACACATCGTAACTTTAGCTATCAGTCTAATACACAGGTAATACACAGTATACACAGGTATAGCAAAAAAATATATATATATATTCTTTTTTTCTTTTTTTTTTTTTTGGACACCCTGTAGTCATGTTGAATGTGTATACACATGGTTTAGGGCAGCGTTTCTCAACCGGTGGGCCGCGGCCCACTGGTGGGCCGCGAAGCTCTCTCAGGTGGGCCGCGAGGTCGGCCAAAATGAAATTTAAAAAATTCTGTGGTAGCTAGTCCACGTCCTGGCTGATTTTATTCGATGTGCAATAAGATTTTGCTCAAGTCATATTTCCTTCCCAAGTATGCACCAGATAGCATGATTTCAAGTTAAATATTGCAAAATCCCCCTTACCGTGCACGGGCGGACACCAACCTACGATCACACCTTCCCATCACCCTTCCCCCTCTCGGTAATTGTTTCGCTCCCTCGAGAATCGGTCTTGTCTACGTCTAGAATACAATATTCATGTTGTTGTATCATAAATAGTGTGGCTTTTGATGCACTGTTTGAACTGTATAATGTCACTTTGCGAATATTTTTTGGGGTGCATATTTGACGCGTTTACCTACATTTAGTACATGTTGCCAAGTCAAAATATCCTATCTAGGTATGCACCAGAATGCACAGTTTCAAGTCCAAAAATGCAAAAGCTCCCTACCGTGGGAGGGGGGACACCCCCTCCCACACCCTCCCCCTCCCCCCGCACAGTCGCTTTGCTCCTTCGCAATATGCGGTGGTGATGCGGATTTGGTTTAGCACCCCCCCCCCCCCCCCCCCCCAAAAAAAAAAAAAAAAAAAAAAACAAGACTTGATTTTCTTATTTCACATAAGCAACCTCAAGTGTCCCATTGAAGGTATGTAGAAATAGATACCCCACAGTTTTCTTATTGTTATTTTATTGTCATTTTTTCATTTTTCCAAATATGTTCTTGTAAGGTGGGCCTCTAAAAATTTGTAGGAGCCAAAGTGGGCCTCGGGTTAAAAAAGGTTGAGAAACGCTGGTTTAGGGCATGACAAGAGCTTGCTGTCAGTTGTAGCATTCAGCAAGATATACCTTTTTCTCACACAAAAAATATTGGTTACAGATGTAAAAATTGCAAGTTTATTGAGCAGTAATACTGCTGCTAATGAATATTCATAAATTCGTGAGCAGCAGTACTAATTAAATATGCAATTTTCTAACCAGTGGTTATAAATTTTGCTCATAATTAAACATAGTTGTTAGTAAATTTAGAAAATTGCATTATATTTAGTGAGTATTGGTGCTCATGAATATTCATGATTATGAATATGAATATTTATGAGCACCAGTGTTACTGCTCAATAAATGTGCAATTTGTGTACTAACCACTATTTTTATGTGAGAAAATGATGTTGATGAATGCTACATTCAACATTAAGCTATTGTCATGCCCTAGACCAGTGGTATAAGCATTCCAACAGCACTTCAGGGCCTTTTTTTTATTTTTTTATTTTTGCTGTGAAAGTTGGGGGTGCGTTTTATACACGGGTGCGTCTTATACACGGAGTTTTACGGTAAGTTCATCTTCACACATTTCTGTGTGTATTTAGTTTGCACTTTGTTGACAATAAATGAATGACTACCAACACATTTACAAGGACATTACACCTATCAGTTTCACCTCATATTAAGCACAAAAACTGGGTCAATAATCGTTACGTATGAATAGAGTTACATCTATATTCTAAAATTATCTGCAAATTTGTCGTTACATAAAGAACTAAATTAGTATCAAACTCTTGACACTCTTGACACTACAAACTATTTATTTAGTTTACATACTTTGAGGAACATATTTTGTTAATTTGCTTAGTAATGCAAAATCAAGCTGCATTGAAACGTTAAGACCAAAACTACACCATACAAATGCGTATAATTTCTGTAATATAACAAATATGTGACCGGCTATAGCAAAACCCTGCCCTTGTCGGTAAAAATCAACATGTAGATTTTCATACCATTAGAAAGGCCTCATCACAAGCTTTCATTTTATGCTTTGTTCTAACAAATTGGTAAATAATTGGAGAGGATATGATTGTTTCAATTTTACATTTCATAAATCTTTTACACATATTATGTGAACTTAAAATGCCCATTTCTTCAAAACATGAATTACCGACAAGTGCAGGGTTTTGCTATAGCCGGTCACATATAATCACATTTATGGCAAATTTTAGGTTTGCACAGCCAGCAAATGGTAAATTTGCATACTCCCATGGAAAATTAGCAAGACATACTATTCTCATTGTTACCAACTAATAATTAATAGTTAAAAACACACAATGCTATTCTCAATCCGTATTCATGAATCACTGTCATGAATCTATTTCACAGCATCAGTTGTCTACAGTTGAGATCATATCTCATCCTTACTGCATTTATATGTTACTTTCCAAGAATGCACTCCCCCTGATGATGAGCATCTATGAATTATGTGGGGTTACTAACCGGACGTTATATCCTGTAAATTAATAAACTATAGTAGCCCTTAAAATGTAACTTCTATATGCATTCTATGTAAAACGAACTCATAGTGCTAAATTGATATCTTCTACATTGCATTCAACAAAGTCTACATTGGGGATCATATCTTGACCCGACAGATGATGTCACATTCCAAGAATTTGCTCCCCCTGGAGATGAGCGTCTCATAATTATGTGGGGTTACTGCCCAGACTCTATATCCTGTAACATAAATACAGACTTAGCCCTCATAATTTACCAGACCGGAGTTAATTTGATGTATGCAGACCTAAAAAGCCTGGTTAGCAACTAATCATTCGACTGAAACTCAGTGAAAGAATACAAATTGCTATTCTCACTGTCATGAATCTAGATTCAGCAAATTCTAAGATCATATCTCTTCCTTACTGGGATGTCGCATTCCAAGAACTCACTCCCCCGCCCTGGAGATGAGCGAGCATCTCTGAATTCTGTGGGGTTACTGTCGGACGGACGCTATTTATCCTGTAAATCAAATACAGTAGCCTAGTAATACTAAATACACCTCAACATATACCAGTATTGAGTTACGCATGTATTCAAAACCAAGCGAAAACATGGCAACAACATTTTCAGAAAGAACCAAGGCCAAAAAAAAAAAATTGTTTGATTGGCGTAACGGGCAACCAAAAATTAGGGTAGGTCGGTAGCGATTTTTTTTTTTCTTTTTTTTTTGTTCGCACAAATACACAAAAACACACACATAACACATCGCAATTGCAAATTCTAGTGCAATTTTTATTTATTTTTTTATTTTTTTATTTATTTTTTTTTTTTAAATAAAATTCAGAAAAAACCTCTAGGGTCGGCCTGCATTAGCGCCGGTATTTTTAGGGGGGGCGGGTTACGCCAATCCAACCATTTATTTTTCATGGTCCAATCTCCAGTACAACATTAAAGCAGGGCTCCACATTTACCTTTTTTGTCAGTGGCCATTTATGGTGGCCCGAAAGAAAAATTTACTGGCCCGAAAATGTTATTTCATGAGTAAACTTTTTACTAAATATTCAAAATATCACTCTGTGATTATAGATAAAGCATGACATGGAAGAAAACAAGATTTTTCTAATTATGTCAATGTCGGGTTGAAAATCTGCTTGCCCAATCGGGCCACCAAAATATGACTGTTATACATTTTTGCTGGCCCAAGGAGCTATTTCACTGGCCCTGGGCCAGCGGGCCAGTGCGAGTGTCGAGCCCTGATTAAACTTAAAGGGCACCATATGTTTTGGAACCGTTTTGTGATATCAAAAAGATACCAACATTTTGCAAAGGGTTGTGTAATTCATAAACAATGCAATTAATTACCACCACTTACAGAACAATTATCAATTCATGGTTCCGTACGCGCCAAACATTTGCGAGTGCGCCAATTCTATTCACGAGTAAGTTTGGAGACAATAGAATCCCGGACGATTCGTTCGCTCTGGACAAAGGTAGTCTTCGTACATGCAGACCCATGAACGCATGCTTTAGAATGGTGATGCGTTTTCCAATTATATGTTTTCCTGGAAACATATTTTTCTGAACTAGTTGATGGAATGGACTACTAAAGATGTTACCTTTCATCACCTTTGGGTGGTGGTACCCTTTAACCACTTTTTAAAAGTAAATGTTGTGAGGCTTCTTTTTCTCACTTCCCTAACGTCATGTACAACATGACTCGCAAACATTTGCTGTATTATAAATGTGTAAGCCTCCAATACTTGCGTGCACACATAATCCGATCAGACCTTGAGGCGAATACAATAATGCTGTATTATCATCCCCGCTAATCTCTTGAACAATGTTCCCAGTTGATACACAAATCATCCTGCATTTTAGAGAGCCCAAATCATATCACATTTTAAAGGGAGAGTTTTGTAGTAGATTTAGAGTGGGAAATTAAATATTTTTAAGTGCTCATTGTCAAATTCAGTTTTATCAAATCAAATAATGGAAGTCTTCATTGAAACTGAAAACAATACAGCACAAACAGGGATCAAAACTAGCAATTATGGCCGGCTGCCTTAGCAAATAAGCTTTTGGCCGACAAAATTTGAATTCATTATAAAATATTCCCCAAAATGATACTGGTTTTATTAATTGGGTCTCATCAATTAAAGGGATCTAGTAACTCTGTTGTCATGTGCAAAAAGTGATGAATGGTTGACACAATGTATATTGTTGTTATCTGATGATACTGTATGTCCACAGGGTATTGTGTGAAAATTTCAAGTTAAATGGACGTTATATACGGCCGAGTAATGAGCAGAAATGCAAAGTGATGTACATTCTGTATATTCAATAACTCCTTGCACTGACTCTGTACACGGTTACGACTTTCCAGTGGATAGTTGAACATCTGGACACTTCAATCGTAATTATCTTTTGAAGGACATCTCGAGGGACATTAGAAAAACCGAAACCTGTCCAATGCATTGTTTATATACGAATACAATGAGGTATGGGAGAGCCGCTAATTGGATCTTGAGGATTTGGACAATGTTACTAGATCCCTTTAAAGGGACTTAGTAACATTGTCCAAATCCTCAAAATCCAATTGGAATTCTAGCGGTTCCCTCATACCTTGTATTCTTATTTGTTTTAAAGCATCGGACAGGTTTCGGTTTTTCAAATTTCCCTTTCGTTAAAAAGATATGTACGATTGAAGTGTTCAGATGTTGAATAATCCACTGGATCATCAAAACCAAGTACAATGAGCAATGAGTTTAGTGAATATCACTTTGCTTTTTTGCTCATCACTCTGCCATATAAAGTCCATTTAACTTGAAATTTTCACACAACACCCAGTGGACATATCAGATAACAGCAATATACATTGTATCAACCACTCATCACTTTTTGCACATGTCAATAAAGTTACTAGATCCCTTTAACCACCTCTCTGCTTTAACTGCCAGAATAAGAATACAATTTAAATGTTGTTTTGAGACACAGGAAATTTTGACTTATTTTTAAAATGACAACTATTATTTAAATTAATATCTAAGATTATATGCATGCTTTTGCTATCGTACTTCACTATTTAGACAGGAGAACTATTCTGATTGCGAGCGATGGATGGTAGATTAATCCACAAAGCCATATTGACACATTCAACCCCAGAATTAGTAACACAGATAAATGAGATGATATTGATAATCACTTAACCAACTCGAAGTCTGCAAAATCCATCTCTCAATTTTAACTTGACATCATGATGACACTGACACTGACAGTTACGCTTACTCACGTCTAATGGAAAGTCCTTGCCTGAACCCATAGCAAAATTCTCTCCTGGATTATATTAAAGGGACTTAGTAACATTGTCCAAATCCTCAAAATCCAATTGAAATTCTAGCGGTTCCCTCATTGTCACACCTTGTTGTATTCTTATTAGCAAAAAAAGCATCGGACAGGTTTCGGTTTTTCAAATTTCCCTTTCGTTAAAAAGATATTTACGAATGAAGTGTTCAGATGTCAAATTATCCAATGGATCATCAGAACCATATATACAAAGTGAGTGCAATGAGTTAGTGAATGTCACTTTGCATTTTTGCTCATTACTCGGCCAAATAAAGTCCATTTAACTTGAAATTTTCACACAACACCCAGTGGACATATCAGATAACAACAATATCATTGTATCAACCACGCATCACTTTTTGCACATGTCAACAAAGTTACTAGATCCCTTTAAACCCATTCAGGACTGGTCCCGAAAATACTCTGGCAAAATACAGAATGCACGGTAATCAAAATCAGCTCGTCTTGAATGGGTTTATCCTCATAAGTTGATAGGATGTAAATGTACACGGGCAATTCCACGAAAAATGTCACCCAAGGATGGAAAAATGAAACTCATGGGACAGCCTTGTTAACTACTGGATAGTAATGAGGAAGGACCATATTTTGATGACGAAAGGGAAAAAGTTTGAAATTCAATGCAGAATAATTTTTTTTTTGGCCATTGAAGTTGGGACAAAAATTGTATGTATTACCCCCAAAAATGATGAAATTTGCATCCGTTGTTTATGAAATAAAAGTTAAAAATATGGATCACTTCAGAACAATAATTCTACTTCTAATGTCTTGTTTATGCTTTGTTTTAACATCATAGAAAAGGAAATTGTGTAAAAATCTTTACTTTTTGAAAACTGTTATTGGATAAAATCTTGATTCTTACAACATTGATGTGTAATGTCCGTGACGTTTTAGATATAAAAGTTTTTGTAGAAGCAGAAGTCCTAATTCAATTTAATTCAAAATTCATTTGCAAAGCTAGAATGTTATATCATAAAGTATATCAAGAGCATTTACTAAAATATTTGATGGCTTGTCCAGAATGGCGTCACGGACATTACATCACGGCTGCGTCACGGACATTACATACACAGTGAAAAGTATAAAAAAGCAGAGCAAAAAAATATCAAGCATTATTTTCTTATGTAAATGTCTTACTTTAGCCAAGAAATAAGATAATCCCAAGTAACAGGGGGACTACTACCTTCCTGGTTCAAATTTTAATAAATTGTATCGTTAATCAGATAGTGAACTTTGAGTCAGTACTCTGAACTATTTATAAAACTAAATTCCTTGCTTAATTTGAACATGCATGTCTCAATAATCAATAACTAGCTGTACCCGCGGAAATCCGCGGGTTTTTGAAAGAGAAAGACGATGATGACATAACAACACTTGAAAACTTTACTAAATATCCCACAGTCATCATTTAAATAGTAAGACAAAATAGACTCGGGCGATTCAATCCCACCCCACAACCCGTCGGGGCCCCGTCCAACGATACATCCGACCAATGTATAACAAAATCATGATGGTTTAGTATCCACGCAAAGTTATTCAGTTATCCCCCCATATTTCATTATGATCCATAATGTTCCGCTTGTATTAAAATAGATACAATAATATATGTTCGTGTTCTTGCTAATCAAGTAGCTTCGCCGCTCCCCCCCCCCCCCCCCCCCCCCCCCCCGCGGCTCCAATTGCCTGTATGACAAATAACCCGTCGTGTCCCCTACACGTTTCATATCATAATCTAAGTTCTCCCGCGTATACCTTTGTTCATATTCTTGAAGATATTACCTCCCCCGTCCATTCTACCCCTACCCCCCCCCCCCCCCCACACCCCCTAGGCGTCTCTTCTGGTACTGCATGGTAGCTTCGTGGCTGAGTTAATACATCTTACCACAAGCTGGCGCAATTATAGTATCGTGTACGGTAGGGCGAATGAGATAGTGACCAGAGACGATTGTCAGCAGGTAAGTGAGCTATGCAAATAAACTACGGTTCGGTGGGGTAATTAGATGACTGCGCGACGTGTATACACGGCTGTACAGCCATCGCGCGTTGTATAACCGCAGCTAAATTGAAGTTGTCGCATTTTGGCGTCTATGCACTTACAAACACGATGCCAATCGGCAATAGCGATCATTACCATACCATCCGCGTAATATAAATATTGATATTTATCAAAACCTGGGTAGTTTCGCAACGTGTTATATCTAAAATAGTTTCTCGATATATATTATTTGTTTTATGTACTCCAATTTATATTCTTACAAATACTTTTACGGCGATAAATCGTTAGTCAATGCTCGGCGTTTTAAAAAGGCAATTGACATTGCTGACTTTCCCTTTTCTTCGATCTGGACGACGATCACGGGGCGGGAGCGACTCGGGAATGCCTTATTGTCCTCCGCAAAACGTATATCCTTCGATCGCGACGGTCGGGAAGTCGCCGAATCCTCGGGATGAAGATATCTCGAGTGGGAACCATTTTGGAGGGTTGAAGCTTACCGTATTAATATAATAGAAGACTTGACTATAACTTACTGGGAGGAGAAAGAGATGGTTAAATCTCATATAGTATGATCAAATTGCAAAAATTATACTCTTAGTCCATGATTTTCCATGTGTTATGCCCATGATGTACACAACTTTTTTTAGATTTTACAATTTTTTGGCACAAAACAGCATTGTACCTCATTAAAAATGTATAATATTTTTTTTAATAGTTGAACATTTGGTTTACTGCACATTCTGTTGAAAAATTTCAAATTTTACAATAATTTTGGAAAAACTTTTTAAAATTTTAAAATAATTTTTTGCTAATTGAAAAAAAAATTGAAATATAATTTTTGTTCTCAAAACTGTTTGATTACATATCAAATGTACAATTAAAAAAGTGTCATGCACAATGGAGCATTTTTTGCGGGTTATTTCTGAGTTTAGAAAAAGTGGACAAAAGTGTAATGTCCGTGACGCTGAAAATGTAATGTCCGTGACGCAACGTTTTGTTGTCTAGATCACATATGCCTGGCCCGTTTCCCCCAAAACAACTTGGATTCAATTCATCATTGCCTTGTCTATAATTAAATACCTAAATCACCTTTATGAGGTCTCAGAACTCACAGACTTTTGCAAAGATGTATATGGATGCAAAAAGTCATGTCCAAAAGATGTAATGTCCGTGACGGCGCACATTTCGCAGAATTACTCAGTAACGAATTGGATAAATGTTCTGAAACTTTTTTTGCATACTTAACTAGGATATTGTTTTGTAATCAAAATAAAAGTTAGACATTAGTTAGAGGTATGAATTAATAGTGGCATTGGAAAGTCATAAAAATTCTCTGATTTGTAATGTCCGTGACGCTGGAGTTGCCCACACAACTTGTTAGGTTAGAAACTTAGAACATTTAAAAATATTCTAGATAGTAATCTCTGATAACTTACCAACCAGACAGATGTACATTTTGTCAGAAGTTCCTTGCTCACTGAGCTGGCAATAACAAGACAATTCAAATGTTCCAAAGTGTCTCCAGAGTCCAAACTGTTCACTTGTCAAATAATTTCCAACATCTGTACCAACTATTATGTTCTTTATAATCAATTTACAAAGAGAAATCTGCACAGTGTTTACATGGGCTTCCTTTTCTTCTTCTTCTTCTTCTTCTTTTTAAGCAATAAGAACAAATAGCAAGTTGAATAGTTGGTGTAACTGAAAGCTCTGCCAAGTTGAATTGCAAACAATGAAATGATCTGTATTACTAGATCAGATTCAGAGTTCAGTAAGTGAACAACAGCCTGAAGTTTTACAAATTCTGGAAGTCCAAATTTACAAAGTAAATCATTGATCCTTCACAGAATGGTGCATTCAAGCCTACAACACATACTGTACCTGTTTAAATTTCAAGTTTAGCAAGTTAAAAAAATATCCCTAAGACAAATGTTCTGAAGTAAATCCTTGATGATCCCACAAAGAACGGTGCATTCAGTACTACATGTCACATGCACCCATCTTGCCCGAGGCAAGAGTAACAAGATAAATGTGATTATGCGCATCAATATGCCATTTCCCCTTTTGCAGAGCTGCATGTGTTCATTTGTAACTCTGGTCAAGACAAATTAGCTGGTGAATAATTAATGCTGTAGTGTAGCACATGTCATCCGTATGTAGTAGAAAATTGATGTAACTAAAAAAATGGAGTTGTAAGGCGATCCAAGTAAATTCCCTGAGCTCGAGACAAATTAACGGATGAATAATTTATGTGGTGACACATGTAGCTCAACACATTTCTACTATTAAAGTAAAAGTAAAAACAATTCCACCATTTACTGAATTATTAACAGAGCTCCACTACCAGATGAAAAATACACCTCTTGACAAATCAGCAGGCGAATAATTAACGAGTTGGCACATTGGTGGTTGAAAATATGCCACACAAAAAAGTCACAAAATGAGGTAAAACTCAGCTGATGGGATTTATAAAAGTGTGAAACAAAGTAGCTGCAAGCTCAGTATTAATAGCGCCAAGTATCGCCAATCCATCCATCTACCAACTCAGTGTATATATATATCCACAAGTTATCTATCCATCTTCCGCATCCACCAATGATCAATCTAAATCTCTAGACCTGGAGGCTTTGATTCACACCATGTAATAAATGGGGGAACAGAGCCTAAATGGGCAGTATTCTCTGATACTGATGATGATGAACTATGAATCACCAGCAATTACTGGGAACAGACCATCAGTAGTCATTACAACAACCCGCCCTAAACCCAGCCCAGTTCGGTCAGTGACTAACGGAGGAGGAGAATAGATAACAGAGGAGGAGAGTGGCTAACAGAAGAGGAGAGTGGAGATGACAGGAGGAGAGTGGGGAATGGAGAGAAACAAAGAGAGACATTGTACTTATCAAGTGCAAATATATACAATCAACTAGATTCCTAAACAATCGCCAGAGAGAAAGAGAGAGAGAGATTCTGTATCACCTGCAAAAACATACGATACACTCACTATCTTTGAAATACAACACATACAATACAATACACTCACTATCCTACATGTACCCCAGATGACACATGGTCTTTGTCGAGCCTTTATCAAAAGCTGTGGGTATATGGTAAAACCAATGTCAACAAAGTTCACATGTCCAGAGCTCTCCTTTCTTGTTCAGCTCCTTTTTTTCTTCTTTTATCTGCCACTCATTTGGCAGTGTAAATAAATGCTACTTTATATTGGGGTCAGACTTGATTAATCTATAGAGTTGATTGCTGACCAAAAGTTAACATGTTAACTACCAGATTTTGCAGACAACATAGAGTTAATACAGGACCCACCAGGTTCCCATAGGTAATAGGTTAATGGTGAACAGGAGATTTGGAACATCCCTGTTGGTGTAAACATTTCACTTTTCCTAATTTCCAGACTTATAAATTGACTTCCTTTATGGTCCGTAGCCTGCCAAAGTACAACTACAAGTTTGTTTGAATTTTCACTCAGTTTAATTTTAAAAAACAAAATATATATTTTAATTATTTCTCTTCATGGTACCAAAAATAAACCATATACCAGTGAGAAATAATGTTCCAACATTGGGCTCAGTCACAAATGGTGTTTTTAAAAGTATTCTGCATTTTTTTCTGCTAGTCAGGAACCAGACATCAAAACTCAAAAGTTCACATATTTTTTTTCAAGGTCCAAGGGATCCATATTCTCAAAATAGACGAAATTGGTAAATCCTTAGGCATGTGGCATTGATTGGTTTTTGGTATGTCACACACATATAATCTACAGACCAGTTTGACTCAGTTCAACACTAAATACTTATTCTTCTTCTTCCAATTTCAGTACAGTCCTCTGGTCTGGGCAGAGTATTGTCATACTGTTCTGGATGGGATGTACAGGCCAACTAGTCAACCAGGTTAACTCCCTACTACTCTTTTCTTAGCGTGCATGAGGTGCGACTGACTCATAGTCATACACGGGACCTCCATTTATCGTCCATTTATCGGACGGAGTGTTTTCTGTGAATCCTTTACATATACACTATTTATAGGTTGGTTCTTGGGTGTCAAAATCATTCTAAGGATTATCAATTTTCAACAAAAACAGGCAAAGTTAAAATCTCATTCTCTCCATCAGTCCACAAATGTGCATTATTTTCCTGGTAAGTAGTAATGGTTCTAAAAAAGGACTATAATTATACCGGCCTGTGCAAAGTGGGGCTTTGTTGCAACAAAATAGGAATATATCTGTGACGATTCTGACAAACAACATGATCATACTGCTACGTGTACATAAAATAACAGAATCCCCACGCGCACCCCCCCCCCCCCCCCTCCCCCCCCCCTTTGAAAAATAATCTTGTTGATTGGATCCGTGCAAGTTTGTTCACCATGTATGAATAACATTGGTCCAAAGAATTTACTAACAAGTTGTTTTCGCATTCAGAACAATCCTACAAATTGACTCTCCTTGACCCTATAATACCACAGGCATGGCACAAGACTACTACTGGCCATGTGCGCTCAAGATGTCAGACTGGTAAAACTCAATAAAAGCAAGACCTAAGCAGAGCTCTGTTATTGTTAAATAGAACTATACTATCTAGAGTAGTCATTTCTTGGTCAAATACTAATTCATACAATTCAATGAAAGTCAACATAATTCTCTGCATGCATGTAAAGCAAAAGCTCAATATTTTTTTGCCAAAATGTATAAATTGGTAAGAGAAAATTAACACCACTAAATAAATCCAGGCTTCGGTCAAACCAAAATATCACCCATAATAATGACCAAATGAAAGTCTCCACAGACGTACACATTGAAAGGATCAATCCAATAAAAAACAACAGGTTGATTTCTCACAATTCAAACAATAGACAAACAATTCTCAAGTGAGTGTATGCTGACTTCTTGTCACACGCAGTTCAAGATATGAATGGATACCAGTAATTCAGAGCAACAGGTTATAGCTTTGAAATAACTCCTTGTTCAAAGTGACCCACAACCAGAATAAAAGGCTCAATCCATGCCAACCACATTCACAGTATCGAGCAGACTGAAAGGTGCTTTTCACCCATTCAGGACTGACTGATTTTGCTAGTTAGTACTATAAGTTTTTTTTTCCCACAGACTTTAGCCAGAGTATTTTCGGGACCAGTCCTGAATGAGTAAGTGATGTTGATACTAAGCCTGACTTGGTGTACATATATATACACTTCAAGATGATGATTTCACTGGATACTTGGTCAAAAGGACCAACAAACCAAATGAACCTTGAAAGTCTTGGTCACTGACTTCTGCAATGAAATATTCTTTCCAATGAAACAACAGGTTTTTCACAAAAACGTTCAAACAAATCCTCAATAAGTGACTTGGATCCCATGATTTTGTGCACATACTTCAAAATCTATGAAGATTTCAATGGATGAAAGGACACGCAAACCAAAATAAAATCTCAATCTCCACAATGAAAGTATCAGTCCATTGAAACAATCAGTTTTTCACAAATGTTTCAAACAATCCTCTGCAAGTGAATCTGATCCCAGGTTGACTTTGCACCATGTGCGCTCAAGATGTGAATACAAACTAGTACTACTAAAGCACAACATCAGTGTGTTGTGTAGTCAAAGTAAGGAGTTTCGGGAGCAATAATAATTTGAACCCTATGGAGTCGGGGAGAACTGACAGAATTTTAACCCATATCGAACGATTACTACCCTATTTTGACAATGGTAACGGCAACGCACAGTCCTCCATGTCCTCCCACAGGCAGTGGGTTAGCTCCATGAGCCCCTGGCTTACTGGTGTTATTATGACCACAAATCCATGGTTTCTGCTCGCCTCGTCTACACCCATCGGACTACCTCTCACTTTTGATCCACCATATGATGCCTGAACGGTGAACCAAGCCGCCACACTAACCTTTTTCTGTACAGGCCCGTTCGGGCAAGTAAAATCATTAATTTTGACATTTGACTTGCCCCAATATAAAATTGAATCGCCCACTTACTTCTAGATGAGATGTACATACTAAGAAATTACATTGTTCTCTCGTACTTGGACAATTATTTAGTTTCCCGATCGGGCAAGCAAACTAGACAGTTTATGAAATTTTACTTGCCCGAAACTAATATTTATCTGCCCCGGGCAAGCGAGCAAGTGCTAGTTTCGAGCCCTGCCTGAACATTCCATATTTCCCCAACTCCTAACTTGACACCCATTCCTGTATAACCTGACACTAATCCTGATCCCAATCATTAATCCTAATCCTTAATCTCCTATCATTATTCTGAACCATGTTTGGGCAAGTCAAATCATACATTTTCTAATGAGATTTACTTAAAGTATGAAATGGCATTTTACTGTTGTAGTTGAACTTGAAAAATCGTTCAGTTGCCCGATTGTTTGCCCAAACAAGACCATTTATGAAATTTTGTTTGCCGATATAAATTTGTACAAACCCTGGGCAAAAGGGCAAGTGCTAGTGGTAGTGTCGAGCCCTGCCTAAACATTCCAATTCCCCTACCCGAACCCTAATGAGTACAACCTCAAACCCTAATCCCAACCAAATCCCTTATCCTAAGCCTAGGCTTAATCTGATTTTGCTAGTACGTGTAGACGATCTTGGGAGTAGACGAAATGGGTGCAGACCAAGTGGCTAGTTACCACATCCATTACCCCTCATACCAGTTGTCACTGGGTAGGGGTAGGGCAGTGAAGGCCCGGGGGGTACTCAGATTATAGTCGGACCGGGGGTGTGCGGCTGAGACCTCCGAACCCATACCCACATCTAAGGGTCCTTTTGCTGTAAATAGGTACCCATGTCTAAGGATTTTTTTCCGCCGAAGTCGCGTGTTCACTGTGTATTTCCCGCAAATTTCGTGGTTTCTTTTAGCGAGCGTAGTGAGCTTGAACATTTTTGCAATTTCGCATCGGCAAATCCCAAAATCCCGGATAAAAGAGAGGAAATGAAAAAAAGGGACCCATGTCTAAGGATCTTTCTTGAAAAAGTCACCCTTCCCAGCGGCACATCCCCGTATACCCAATATACGTGAGTACCCCCCCCACCCCCCCCCCCCCCCCCCCCCCCGGGAGTGAAGGTGAGGATTATGCAGACTTGGTAGTTGGTATACACCATTTATGTTGCTTTCATGCTGGACAAATTTCTATCGGATGCGTCCGGACGCATCCGATGAAACGTCCAGCATGAATGCTACAGAGGTGAAAAAGCCGATAGAATAGGCGATGAAAAGAAGAGAAAAAGGCGATTGTTTTCTCCTACTTTAGAGCAGGAGAAATTCACTTTCTATCGGTGTCACTCCGATAGAATCGTCAGCATGAATTGGTTCGGGGAAAAAACACCGATTAAAACGGTCAAAGGTCGTGACCTTGTTCCGGCTAACGCAGTGCAGCGCGTGCTTTTTTTCGGAACACGGCGTGCGATAATATTATGCATAGCTAGCTCGTGTGTAAAGCGATTGCGCAACAATTCTTCACTTCCGGCGGGTGAAAGCAAAAGGCGATTAAATTCCCCTCCACTATGAACGCTACAGAGGGGAAGTTGCGAATTGCCCGTTGTTGACATAAGAAATTCTATCGGACTTTTCTATCGGTATTTTCTCCCGTTTGCCAAGCTTGAAAAGGGTATTAGTCTACATCTCATTTTGTACCCACCCTTATTAGGCCTAAAACTTCCAGTCCCCCAACTCCAATTAAACTTGGACCCTAACCCTAAACCACGACCTAAATCCTAAATTCCTAATCCCAACCCATAAACCTAATCAGTATTCTAATGTAAAGGCCTCCAAAGTCTGATTTTGCTAGAAGTCGATCTTGGGAGTAGACGAAATGGGTGTAGACCAAGTGGCTAGTTACCACATCCATTACCCCTCATACCAGTTGTCACTGGGTAGGGGTAGGGCAGTGAAGGTGATGATGAATGACCGAGTATTTTCTACACTACAGTGTACTTGCCAAAACTCATTTGGTCTCAGAGGGATTGATCTGGACTCAAGTCAATTCAATCACAATTTCTCACACAAATAAAAACCAGAAGAAGTTAAATTCCTTCTTGAGCTTGGAATTGCAACCAATCGTGCTCAATTACTTCTCATTTACTGAATTTTGCAGTTACTGATATACTAGTACTAAACAGTATGCAGAATGTGTTCAAGAATTATCTGTAAATATCAGTGGGAAAATTACACTTGGTCTATCCATGGGTAACATGGGGTATTGATATCCAAGTCAATTAAATCACAATTTCTCACAAACAAAATTAAAAAGCAGCAAATGGAAGTTAATTCCTTCATGAGCTAAAAACTGCATCCAATCTTGCTCTCACATTCCATTCATTGAACTGAATTTTGCAGAACTTCCAAAAATACATATTTATCATCATACATGCAGAACGTGTATTTGCAGCCTAGTACCTCCTTGGTCTAAGAAATAGTAAGAATGATCTGTTTGAGTGCAAGAGTTCACTTGATCCCTGACGTATTCATCTCTTGAAAGTAAAGTAAATCATGATTTTTCACAAAAATAAAAACCAACACTTGGAAGTTAAATTCCTTCTTTCTCAAAGTTGCAGCCAAGCTCTCTCACATTTAATTCAATTTCAATTGCAGGTGCTGATTTTACCACCACATATATGTAGTATATTCTGAACTATAATCTCCAAAGAGACGCTATATTAGTATACTACCAAGCACATGTGTACAATGCATTTGTATATTTATAAACTATAACTGTACACAACACTTTGGATTTATAAATAAACTTCATGACTGTGAAATGAATCCTGGATAGGTATCACATTGAGAGTCTATTAACCTGTTCTGTTGTAGATTTTACAATCCACATAATATATACATGTAGTTTACATACAGGCTCCACTACCACCAGGTTCACATAGGCAAAGGGTTAATATTATTTGAAGAAGAAGACAAAAAAAATGAGCAAATGGGATCAAACTTCAAAGTCTAAAAAGTCTACAATGAACGATGGGTATCAAGTATCAACAAAGGACAATTTTGGCAATTATTTGGCGACCAAAAGGCCAAAATGGGAACACCGTCATTATCCTGTGACCTAGACATTCAGGCACTGATGTCTGATGAAACTGAAAGGCTTTTTAAATTCCGTATTACAGTTGATATTTACAAGTGGTGCCAAAAACAGTCATTTATTCTATAAAGACTGGAATATGCCTTTTCTTCTATGTACCTACTACTACTACTAGTATAACTATTGGTATTTGTAAGTGGTGCCAAAAAAAGGTCATTTATTAAGGCTGGACATTACGGTAAAAGAAAAGCAAACAATATGACTTGGAATGACTAATGAATGGAAGAAAAGATAGAAAACACAAAATTTAGGGCAATTATATTCAACTGGCTGATAAAAAAATATATAAACTTGAAAGACAATGGGGTTCTATCACAATCACTTTATGACAAAGTTCTGTAAAATACCAATGCATGAACTATGTTTTCTTTCATGCGCATACTGAGCATTGATTTATAAACATCACAAGGGTCTGCACAACAGACTAATCCTTCTAAACTTCTGGTTGACCCCAAAACAAGATCAAAGGTCAAATTATCCTCATGAAAACAAAGTTGCACTCTGGCACAGTGCACAGACTACTGGTTACCTTTCATGTTAGAAAACTTGATACTATATTATCATAAAAATGTGAATAATATTTTGTATTTCAATCACATACAATTTTCATTTGTATGTCCTTGAGTCTGCAATTATACATGAAATACAACTAACAGTAACACATGTAGGTATGCTTAGAACTGTATGTTAATCAAATAAAATGCATTGTGGCAATTTGGGGCAGAACAAATCAGGGAAAAAATTAATATTTTTATTTCGGGGGCTCCTTTTCCGGAGCTACTTTTCCAACTTTCGGGGTCTACTTTTATCATCTCGGGGGCTACAAATATCCGGGGCTTTTATATTTCAGGGGCTACTATTAAGCACTAATGCTGTACGTGATCATCTGATTGGCATTCGATCACGATCCAATAAAAAAAAATCCCCCAAAATAATTGTTTTTGTTTTTGTTTGTTTTTGTTTTTTCGGGGGTTCTTTTTTTTTCGGGGGCTCTTTTGGGCATTTCGGGGGCGAATTCGCCCGCCAGCCCCGTGTATTTTTTTCCCTGGAACAAATATTCAAAATACTCTGGCTACAGTTTATGAAAATGGGTTTAGAGCCCATACCCCATCTTAAAATCCCCTAGTTACAGTTACTTGGGTTGAAATACCCAAATATGTTTTCTTGCATGGAAACTGAACTATAATTAATGGCATGTTTACGCAAACTGAAATGTCCTATGAAACAAATGAATGACCAACATAGCGAGTATATTTATGCTCATTAATGAGGTCTGCGCACTGGATTGGGGGAAGAAAATTACATACCTATTGTGATGTAGAGTTAAAGAGGTAGTACAGTTTTGGTAAGGCTGAGCTTTAGTAACCAAAACCTGCACAATAACATTACAAACTAATAGTTCTAACTCCACCATGCTCGAAAGGTATAGAAGATTACAAATGACTAAGTAAAAAGCCTGTTATCTTTTTTTAAAAGAGTCATGAAAACACAAGAGGGCGCTCTCTAAAAAAGCATTGGTTTCAACCATTTTTCATACAAAATTATGCATTTGATGTTTTGTTGAAATAATGATTAAATAGAGAGATCATCAACAACTATTTAAAAACCTCTTTTGAAAATTTTTGAAAAAAATGTAAGCATTTTGTATAATTTTTAAAAATTATTGGCCCCAGGTTTATTCCGAACTTATATATTTATTGATTTTTCAGCTGTTTCTGAACCAATTTTGATCAAATAAAGTTTACTAGCAAATTACCCGTCACCAGATCTTTGAGTAAGATAATGTTGTATGTTGTATTTTTGTATTTCGTTATTTTTTGTATCTGTCCTGTAAAAAACATTTGGTCAATTAATGGAATCACTGTTTGAATGGTTATGATATGATTTAATAAGTGTATAATTAAAAATACAATCTCATATTCACAGGCATATGCGTACACGGGGGGGGGGGGGGGGGGGGGGGTGGGGGGGGAAATTCCACTTTGATGAAAAAGGGCTGTTTTGGGTTTCCCCCCCCCCCCCCTCAAAAACATATTCACGGACACCATGAACCCCCCTCACAAATTCTTCACCGACACCCCCGCCCCCTTTTGAAAGAATCTTCACCAGTACCCCCTCTCGAGAAAATCTTCATCGACACCCCCCTCGCGTCGAAAAATATTCACCGACAACCCCCCCCCCTCGAAAAATCTTCTCCTACACCCCCACCACCCCCCTTCGAAAGAATCTTCACTGTTACCCCCTCTCGAAAAAATCTTTACTGACACCCCCCTAGAAAATTCTTCACCGACAACCCCCCCCCCTCGAAAAAATCTTCACAGACACCCCCCCTCCCCCGGTGGTGATTCAATCTCATATTCACAGGCATATGGGTACCCGGGGGGGGGGGGGGGGGGGGGGGTGGGGGAGGGTGTGGTTCAAATCCCCCTAAAAAAATATTCACGGACACCCACCCCCCTTACAAATTCTTCACCGACACTCTCCCTCGAAAATTCTTCACCGACAGCACCCCCCCCCCCCCCCCCCTCCCCACTCGAAATACTTGACCGACACCCGACCCCTCAAAAATGTTGGTTGAGGAAATAACCACCCCCCCCCCCCCTCAAAAAATATTCACGGACACCCACTCCCCTCACAAATTCTTCAGCGACACCGAAATAATCTTCACTGGTACCCCCTCTCGAAAAAATCTTCACTGACACCCCCCTCGAAAAATCCCCCATCCCCTTTCGAGATTCTTCACCAACATCCCTCCCCCCTTCGAAAGAGTCTTCACCGGTACCCCTCTTGAAAAAATTGTCATCGACACCCCCCCCGAAAATTCTTCACCGCCCCCCCCCCCTACGAAATATTTCACCGACACCCCCCTCGAAATACTTGACCGACACCCCCTCGAATTACTTGACCGACACCCCCTCGAAATACTTGGCCGACACCAAGCCCCTGGAAAATTTTGGTTGACGCAATAACCCCCCCTACCCCCCCCCCTACCCCCCCCCCCCCTTGTAAAAACCCTAGGTATGCTGCACATGTCAAACAATAAACAGTATTAATTAAATCGTTGTCAAGTAGATCAATAACCCTAATTCCGTTGCTCTTCTTGTTTACACATTATTTACAAAAAGCACACATTTGTTATACTTCAGTACAACAAAGTATGCACTTCGAGTAAACATTTACAATTAGCCTTTATTCAGAAAATTAAACCAGTGACAGAGAGAAACCTATTTTGGTAGCCGTATACCCTGTTTTGCCAATTTTGCGAATATCGTGTTGAAAATGTGAACAAAAATCACCGATCAAATTCAGTCATGCAATATACGGACATGTACAATCACCCGAATGTGTGTACAATGTAGTAGATTGTGCGTTGACAATGCACAGATACCGGACCTACAATATTCCGCTACTCTGTATATAGTCTATGCAAATTCCCCGCCCGACGGTCGCTTTCGCTTTTGGAATGTACCGTTACCGTAGATTGTCTGAGCATGTAAGACATCAATGCGATGTATAATTCCGCCACAGAAACTGGCTGTTCCCAGCATGTCTGTACGCAGTACTATATACCAATGCAAAACAGATCCCGTCCATCCCGTTTAGTGGATCAGCGAAATTTTCTGATATATCGCGAAATATAGTTAAAAAGGATATCGCACAGCTTGCGTACAAACGTCAGATCCATCGCCCAGCTAAAAATATACGCGAAAACTACCGTGACGGACAGCAACACACGGACACCAACACCGTCCTCTTATTATAATATAGATTCTGTCATTAAAATTGTATGCTCTTTAGAATTTGACACGCAGTTTTTCATTATCTCACAAAAAATTATTTTGTGCAGCACCCTCTATACCAAAACTGAACTACCCCTTTAAAGTCACCTTTTTTTTTAACTTTGGAAGCTGCTATAAAATAGGGGAAGAAAATTACGAATGGGTACACTCACAGTTATGTGCTGTAGCGCTATATCGACATTTACTTTTGAAATAGCATACTAAATCTATGAAACCATACAGTAAAGTTCTGACTTCTGAAACTCATGAAAGTGACTCCCAACGGATACAAAACAAACATAAAATCTACAGTGCAATTATATTTGCTCATTAATGAGGTCTAAAGTATACTAGAAGGAAGAAAAAAAAGACAAACATAAACGAAAAAGGAAAAAAAGAAAAAAGAAGATTGGGTACACATAAGCAGGGCTCGACATTCGCACTGGCCCGGGGCCAGTGAAACTGCACTTCGGGCCAGCAAAAATGTATAAAAGTCATATTTTGGTGGCCCAATCGGGCAAGCAGATTTTCAACCCTACAACGACAAAATTAGAAAAATCTTGTTTTCTTCCATGTCATGCTTCATCTATAATGATAATCACAGTTTGATCAGGAAAGAGTGATATTTTGAATAGTGAAAAGTTTACTCATGAAATACAATTTTGGGGCCATTAAATTTTTCATTTGGGCCACCAGAAAAAGGGAAGAAATTATTTCACTGGCCCGACCGGGCCTCTGATTTAAAAAAAAGGTACAAGTGTGGAGCCCTGACATAGGGTCTGGGGTCGTGAATCTTTGATTTGAGCATTTGGTAGTGGGTTAGAGCTGGACCATGTTGCCTTCTTAGCAACTGCTAGGTCAGAAATGTCTGGCTTGCCCGACATTGTTTAGAAACATTACCCATGGCTGTAATGTCACAATTCAGTACTCTATAAAACAAATTGTTCATGTTTTTTATTTATTAAAGGGGACCACCAGGCAAAGAACAACACATAATTATATGTTTTGGTACCATTGTGTGATACCAAATATAGATGCCAACATTTTGCAAAGGGTTCTGTAATTCATAAACAATGCAATTCATTACCACCACTTACGGAACCATTGTGGCCTAATGGTTCCGTATGCACCAAAGGTGTGTGAGTGTGCCAATTCTATTCACGCATACGTTTGGAGAAAATAGAATCACGGACGATGCGTTCGTCCTAGACAAAAGGTATTCTTAATTTGCAGACCCGTGAACACATGGAGTATCGTGATGCTTTTCCCGATGATATAATTTTTCTGGAAACATATTTTTCTGAACTTTTTGGTGGCAAGGCCTACTAAAAATGTTACCTTTTATATATAAGAATATTATTTGTGGGTGGTGGTACCCTTTAAGGCCACCAGAATCAGATGAGAAATCATGATTTTATTTGCCCAACTGGGCCCCGAGGACTACAAGATAACTCCAAGCATTGCCTTGAGACACATTTTGGCTAAAACTACATTATTGTGAAAATTAGTCAAATGTAAAAAAAAAAAAAAAACATTATTTGATTCAACAAGGAAATCAGTCAATTTCCAGCATTTCTTAAGTGCTATAGAAAGCTGCTTAATTTATGAAACCACAACACTTTGATAATAATATGAAAGTGTGACTCAATTGATACTCCCACGCCTCCTCTATGCTTGTTTATTCAACAAAAGCCGTTCAATTGCGTTGCATCTAAACAAAAGAACTAGATTACCACAAACAAAGGAAATGCGAAGTATTTGATGTTGACAAAACTAGTCTTAGTCCTATGTAACCATAACAACATTACACTCGGGTCCCGTATTACACACAGAGCACGTCCTGTTGCACAGTACATGTAAAGCATACATTTTATTTATCACTAGAAATTTATAAAAACAATTACAATTTATTCATAATGATAATGGTTCATACCTGTGTATTTTGTAATCTTGTCAGTTTGTCTCCGTATTTCCATGTAAGGGTCCATGGTATCACAACCCATTTTGGTGCAATTTTTTTTTTTTTTTTTTTTTTTGGGGGGAGGGGGGGGGATGTGCTGAAAAATTGGGCTATCAATGCTTAGTGGTGGTACATCAATGTACAATGGAAATTAACCCATACTCTACTAGATTTGTCATTCCCCATAGAGCCAATACAGTGTCCACCTGGTTCCTGCAGACAATAAATTTGCTAAAGGCCCTATCTCACTGGCGGAGGCGTCGCCGCGACTGACCTGTCGCGGCGACTCAGGAGACCCGAAAATGGCTTGCAATCTCACCGAGGCGACGTCTGAGACGTCTCTGCCCGGAAGTCGCGGGGACGTCGCCGCAACGTCTCCGCAACGTCTCCGGCAGTTGCGGCGAGGTCTCCGCAACATCTCCTCTCAGTCGCCTTGGTCTCCAGTAGGTCTCGGAGGCGTCGCGGAGCCGTCTCCGAGACCTGCTGGAGACTGGAAAAGTCTCCATAAAAATCGAACATGTTTGATTTCCCCGCGACTCCCCGGAGAACCAGCTAGTCTCCAGGAGACGTTGCGGAGACATCTCCACAACCAGCAGAGACTCGAGTCGCCAACATGTCGCCAACTAGTCTCCAGGCCAGTGAGATAGGGCCTTAACCGTTTTGTAATCTTTTATTTCCTTATATTATGAATGTGAACTTTCACACGAGGAATTGTACTCACAAGAAATGTGTTCATTTTAGTGTATACTTGACAAGACCACGACAAGACGTTTCGTCCTACCACTCATTTTAAATGTCAATTGAAATAATACTAACAAAATATATTCATATAAATGCACTGCCGTGTGTATCTGCAAAATAATTGTTTGATTTTTTTTTTTTTTGCCTATCATCCTATCAATAGAATGAACAAACATTTTTATTGCATATATATCTGAAATGAATTAAACTAATTTTCCCCTTTCATAACGCAGTATTAATGGTTCATTAATCACTCACAAGCATACAATTTAAAGTATGAAAGAAATGAACACATTTATCTTTGAAAGAATCCATTATCCATGTGGGTGAATGACGTACATTGCAAGGGTGTTTTCGGAATTATGCGGTCCACTGCATCAAACAACACACACAAACACATTACATTACAATGTACACATGTATACAACATGTATGAGGAACATAGGTATGACAAAGTTGTTTTTTTTACTTTGTATTTGATTTCAAATTGAGTGACTTTGTGACCACAACATTTTACTTTGTATTTGATTTCAAATTGAGTGACTTTGTGACCACAACATTTACATAAATATGAGAAAGGTTTATTACTAAGCAAGCAATGGCGAGCCTAAAAAGTACCCCCTGAAAACAAATTTAATTGCTTCCGTGCTTAGATAGTGATGTACTGAATGGGAGCAGAAATGGGAGCAGAAAAGGAAAATTGCTCATGTGGCAAATATTCTGTGGGTGCAATATGCAAGACATAGAAGGCCTAGAGCCACCAAAAATTGATGATGGGTCACCAAAAATTGATTTTAAAAAAATGTTGGTGGCCCAATCGAGCCACCAAAAGGTTTTACCTGCTTTGGCAACACTGTGCAACAAGTACAAAATGGGACTGACACTGTTTATTCTTTTTTATCGAAATTATTTATTTTAAAAAGGTGTTTTTTCGTTACTTAAAGATAATTGTATTTGTATGCTTTTCTTTTCTTTTCATTTTTTTATTTTTTTTTGCCCACCAAAAATTATATTCGGGCCAACAAAAATTAGGAAAATTCAAGATTAATAGCCCGGTCACATATCAACGGATTGCGTAAACAGACGTCAAACGGAGAGCTAAATTTTCCATCCGTTCCTTTGCGTTTCTTGTCCGTTCCTTGTCCGGTGATGTACGTTGTTCTATGTTTTGTACATATAAAGCAATGGAGACGACTTTCATCACCGGATAATTTCATTTCGCAAATTTTCTATTCGTTGGGCATTCGTTTCCGCTATCCGTTGATATCTGACCGGGCCATATAGTGGCCCAATAGATCACTAGAAAAAAAAGGAATGTGGAGCGCTGACTCTCTGTTTATGTACATAATCCTACCCTGATGAAAGCAGTAATCCTTTTGAGCTATTTCATTTGGAGTCCTGATCCAAACTCATCAATCAAGCTTTACGCAAAAGGCATCCGCTAAAAAATCCTGTCTTCCCAACACGCCAGCTATCAAAAGTTCTGTTTATCATTGTTAAGTCTTGTAGTGCACTTGTAATAAATGTGTACTTAAGTCAGTGCAAGTTGGATTCATCTAATTTCCCTATTAAAATTAATTAAGATTAAACTGCTTGTAATTTTAAAGTTTGTATAGCTTGACATCCAAGTTCTCAAGTAAAATTCAATTTATGCATTCATTTTATGTATTCATGAGTTTCAAGTATCAATAACTTTTTATGCATTTTATATGTAATTTTTACTATTATAAAACGGCTCTGGTAAATTCAGTAACGTGATTGGTTAAATCCAGTCACGTGACTATTCATTAAATTTCAACAAACAAACAAGAAAAAGCGTAACACACATGTGTTGTCACTTTTTGTTGCGCGATATTTTGCACGGCTGTGACGTCACAATGCTTGTTGACATAGTTCTACGAAGTCAAACTTGCGAAAGTGATTTTTAAAAAGATGGAAAATGCTTCGTTCTGTAAATAATGTGTTCTGTAGTAAATAAATCTTAGCAGATTCGTAAATTATATGGTATGTGGTTTGATATTGGGAAGTTTTGGAATGGAAATGCATACAATTCTTTGATAATTCTCACTTTTAACGGGAAAATTTTCGGATTTTCGGCGACTGCATTTGATCTGCTGAGTTGCAGAGTAAAATTCAGTGAAGCGAGTGCAATCTAGTGATGATTATTTTGGTAAATTCCTAATAAATTCACACTCTAGAGAGTAGATAGACTTGGTTACTAATTGTGGAGAGCCTGTTTTCAATAATCTAGCAAAATAAAACAATCCGTGGTTGAGCCTGTTTTATAAAACAAATAATACTACGGCCTTGTTATCGTGCCGTCATGTAAATGCATCGACTCTCGGCTATGTTAGCTGTGCGCATGCGCACTCGGCTTCGCCTCGTGCACAACGTACAGCTAACATAGCCTCGAGTGCAATGCATTTACACAACGCACTCAAGACCGTGTATTATTTGTATAATATTGCCTAATGTGTGAAAGGACAACATTTATTACAACCAATACAATAGTGAAAGTGATGGCATACTTGTACATAGTATACACATGCCTTAGGAATGCATGGTTCACCCCACAGCGGTCAAAGGTCAGACAACTCATCTGGAGGTCAGGATGAGTGGGCGGGGCTTTCTCTTTAACCCAATGAATACCAATAACCAAGGCATGCAAAGAAAGGTCAATGTGTTCATTATCTCTGCTTGCACTTAGTATATGTCCATGGCCCCGTTGCAGAAAGAGATACAATAGATTGTAAGTTATAATTAATTGTAACTTGTAAGTCAGAGCACTGTGTTCTATCTGCAACAAATCTGATTGGTTGAAACGCACACATTTTCTGACTTACAATTAATTTTAACTTACAATTGATTGTTTGTTTCTCTTTCTGCAATGGGGCCCATTAATGTAGTGCACAGTGATACCTAGGTATATCCATGTAAATCAATCAACATTATTGTACTTATACTGGTATAAGTTATATATCAATTGGTATGTCAACGGTATATTCATTTTCATTTTCTATATTTTTTTGTATTATTTTAACTCACATTAAAGGTGAATGACAGTAGTGGGAAATGCCCCACCCCCCAAAAATGAAATGAATGCTCTTATTACCAACCATGTGAAAGAATATAATTTTACTCATATGGGCTTATATAAATTTGGCCAGGAAATCGCCTACTAATTGATATATTTGCAAAATTATAAAACTGATTTACTGTAAATCGTACCGCCAACGCGGAATCCCGCATACGCTACTGCAAATGACCTCGTGCTCTACACATGGTTTTCGCTATACGGACTTGTCCCCGGCTTGTCGATATCTCTAGCCCAGCGCTAGCGGCGCGGACAGGTGCGAACGGGCGGTGGATTTATAAATTTCACGGGCGGCCATTGGATTTCTTCCGATATTTCTGCATTTAATGATGCTTAGGTTCGGATTTTACCACACAAGTCCTTTTTAAATACTTATTCAACAATATTGGTCAATAGATGTTTTCGGCTACTTTCCCAAAACTGGTATTGGGCTTTTAAAGAATTTTCTTTAGTTCCAATGCATTCCACTTACAATGCATGAAAGCTTGACTGAATAATTTTCAGTAATAATCCAATGGGCTTTCTGTAGATCGGCTTTGAAAGGGTTAAATAATTGATACTACACATTATTACACATTGTACTAAAATTCAAGCCATACTTACTATTTGAAACATGAAATGAATGTGAAGTCAAATGTGAAAACAAATATTGTGGCATTTTCTCTGGTTAGTCATCATCCCTTTGTGGTCATCTTTCAGCGTGTTCACACACAAACATTTTCATCCCTTAATCATGAATAAAGAATCATGACTAACGATGATTAAACCAAACTAACTCTTATGTCACACACAGAGCCAATATTCCACAACAGCTGGCTTCCAGGTGCACCGAACATCGTATAAGTGCGCAGTTTCCTACTGCGCAGTGTGTTGTCCTGTTCGCGCGAACGTTCACATTAAGCCACGCCCAGTTAGTTACGAGTCGTATAGCTAATCGAGCGACCGTCGTTCACACACGAACAGAGCGTGATTCTATAGTCAGCTCTCGTACAAAACGACGATAAAACCCGTGTTTCGTTAGTCATGACTAACGATACGTCGTATCGTTAATCAGCGTTCAGACACACGAATTTCATCGTATAGCTAATCAGCAGCTGATTCTAGTCAGCTGCTGATTCTTTAGTCATGATTAAGGGGTGAAATTTTTGTGTGTGAACACGGGGTACGTTTTTTACATACAGACACCAACTCGCAAGTAAAAACAATTTATCAACAAACCGCATTCAAAAATAAAGGGAAATTTTGTGATTACAAAGTCAAATATTAGGCACACATTTTCAATTTGTTGTTTGTTTACAAAGAAGGAACATTGCTCTATTTGCTAACCATCAATCTAAAAATAACATCTATAAAAAAGACCATTGATCAGCATAATATACATGTAGTGACCGCTTTTTCTGTTGGCATTGAGTGATCTTTATAGACAGGTTTGACTGTATAATCTAACAGTAGAATAATGATCAGAATAAATGAGTAATATCCAAGTAAACTTACCCATATCTGATCCCGTAGCATTTTCCCCATCCAGTGCGCGTTGCTGCGACTGCTGCTGATGCTGCTGTTGCTGGGCCTGTTGTGCCTTCAGGATCTGCATACGAATGAACTCAATCTTCGTCTTACTATCCTGCAGCATCTGTGAAATAAAAATAATAATAAATTAATTTCAAAAGAAACATCTAATGATATTCAAGAAGTTGTTTTGTATTGCATTTAACCCCTTCACTTTGAGATTCTGAAACCCCCATAGACTTTGTACATAGCCCACCCGGTTCCCGTAAGCAACGGGTTAAAAACGTTACTGTTTTAAATTCCTCTTAAATGCTATATTCTATTTTTCTGACTACTGCTGCTGGGCCTGTTGTGCCTTCAGGCTCTGCCTGAGAATGAATTCAATTTTCGTCTTACTGTCCTGAAGCAAGATCTGTGGAATACCATTTAATATAAATTGATTTGATTTGATTAATCCTTCTATTACATTTAAATGTCAGACTCTTCTTTTTCTTTTCATTATACAGTTATTCTTGTAATTAATGAATTCCATTCTTGTCCTAATATATATGATATAGGTGAGTATAATAAATCATTTCTTTTCCACTTGCTCTCATTTCATCTCAACGATACAAACAAACACATGTTTCCTACACACCTGTTGCGCCTCTCCGTGTAACTTCCTGTCCTTGGCTGGCCCTGATGAGTACATTTGGATCATGTTTTCTGCACCTTGCTTCACTATCATCTCAAAGCTCCCAGCACAAACATACAGGAATACCAAACACACATAAACTCACAAACAAACAGACACGTGTGTACCGTGTACAAACACACATTTATGGTACGCACCTGTCGTGCCTCCCCGATTAGCTTTCGGTCCTTCACTGGTCCAGATGAGTACATGTGGATCATGTATTTAGTGCCTTTTTCACTTTCTAGTCAAAGATACAAGCACACACACACGCATACACACATACATACATACAAACACACACACATACATACTGACCTGTTGTGCTTCTCCATGTAACTTCCTGTCCTTGGCTGGCCCCGATGAGTACATTTGGATCATGTTTTCTGCGCCCTGTTTAACTTTCATCTCGATGGCGAGCTGCTTCTCCAGCGCACCGATCCTCGTGTTTGAGTTTGGCCTGGGAGGTGGCGCATCGTTCTGGTCTGGTGATAGAGGGTCACTTTCCCCACCTATGATTAAGAAAAAATGATGAATGTCAATCAAAAACAAATATTATACAATACAATTTTTCATGAAATTCAACAATTTACCATGAATGTAAGATCATTTTTTCTTTGCAATCTCTTTGTCAGTGCCCCGAACCTTGCGTTTAGGTTGGGCTTCGGAGAGGTGGTGCATCATTCTGGTCTGGTGAGAGGGGGTCACTCTCTCCACCTATGGTTAAGGAGTAGAAAAAGATATCAAAAGATTATGCAAATTAAAAACAAATAAGTCAAATATACTACAAATCAATTTTTCATTGTTTAAAGCTAAAATGTGTCTCCTGTGCACAAATCCTTGTCCTTGGATTGGGCTCAGGGTGTGGGGAGAGGGGGTCACTCTCCATAGACTTATATGATTAGGAAAATAAAAGAGATTTTTAAAAAGATAATTCAACAATATAACAATTAATACAATGTAAGCTAAAATTGCATATCTACTAGCTGCTTTAAAAGGGCATAGATCACTGCGTTTGGGTTGGGCTTCAGTGGTGGTCCCGTGTTCTAGTATGGTGAAATGGGATCACTCTCCCCTCCTACAAAATATAACACAAGATTGTACAGGAATTTCAATATGAGAATAAAATTGTAAATATTAATGAAATCCATTTTTCCAGGCCTAAAGTTTTCTTTGTCACATGCTTCAGAGCATTCTGATATGTGTATTAATTTAGGTTGGGCTCATTCACTAGTTGCACATCATGGTCATGGTCTGGCGAGAGTTACTACCTAATACCATTTTCATGCTGCCCTTACCGATGAAAAATACAGATGGAATTTCTTATGTAAACAACGGTGAAATCGCCACTTCCCCTCTGTCGCGTTCATAGTGCAGGGGAATTTAATCGCCTTTTGCATTCACCGGCCGGAAGTGAAGAATTGTTGCGCGAATTCCAAGGAAAGAGACAGAACATGGGTGCGATATCGACGATCGTGATACAAAAAATACACTATACTTTCAATAAATATTTTAGTGATCCGTTTTAAATATTGTTCTGTTCATCATTTGGTTTTATAAATATATGCTCTATAATAAATATATTATTATAACGATGTACATGAATTTTAAAAAAAAAATTTACCTTTATATTCATGCAACATACAAGTAAAACGAATCAATTTATACGTAAAAAAATGTCAACAAAAAACACGTGCATGATACTCGAGGTTCACCTTATACGAGCTATATGCTGGTGCAGCATAATATTATTGTATGCCGTGTTCCGAAAAAGCGTGCGTTACACTGCTTTAGCCGGAACAAGATAACAACCTTTGACCATTTTCATCGGTATTTTTCACCCAAACCATTTCATGCTGCCCGTTTCATCGGAGTGACACCGATAGAAAGAGAATTTCTCCTACTCTAAAGAAGGAGAATTTAATCGCCTATTTCTCTTCTTTTCATCGCCTATTCTATCGGCTTTTTCTCCTCAGTACCATTCATAGTGGCCGTTTCATCGGATGCGTCCGGACGCATCCGATGAAAAGTCTGCCAGCATGAAAACGACATAAGAGTGGGTCGCTTTCCCTACCTAAAACCCTCTCAAAAGGACAGCAAATAATAAAAAATGCCAAATATAAAAACCAAGTTTTAAATATAAAAATGCAGAAAATCAAAAGCCCAAAGTTTCTTTTCCAGCTTCTTCTCCAGTATATTGATCCTTTTTTGTTTGTTTTGTTTTTCAAAGCGCCATGAGTATCTAGAGACGGAACGTGTGCTATACAAGTATCCACTATTATCATTGTGTTATTAAATTGTGTTTGTGTAAAGAATGTTTTGTACTTTTAAACAAAATTGATGTGCATCGGGATGTCAACTGCTAAATAATTCATTGTACAAATTTGTTCCAGCCCATTAGCAAGTATGTCGTAATGATGAATTATTCTACAAACTGTTCTCAATAGTATTAGTAGAACTTTAAAACCTTCTATGGTGTGTGAACTAACGGGCACACGAGGTCACATCATACGGTCAATATTTACCGACAGTAAACTTCCGTTCTGCCTTCTTAAAGGTTCTAGGTGACAAATCTCTTTGTTCTTTCAATTTCATCCTCTACTTTTCTTATTATTTATTTTTGTTTTCAAATTAATTTGTTCCACATCTTCTTCCGTTCTTGCTAAGTGTTCTCTCGAAATGATTTTTGTATTTATTGACCTAGCCCACAAAAATTATCATTGTATAAATATCATTACTAAAATCATGTGGGTCAATGGTTGGTTTATAGATGTGGCTGGCTAGAATGAGTCAGATTTTAATACATGTATGCATATATCAAATATAAAAGGTATGTTTTTATATTCACGTTGAATATGATTTATGGTCATGTAAAGGGTCTAACACAAAACAGGAAAAGAAAGAAGAAAAGAAAGTTGGACGGAACAACAAGAACAGAAAAGAAAGAAGGGAGTCAACAACAAATAAAAGAAAAGAAAAGAAAAGAAAAGAAAAGAAAAGAAAGGAAAGAAGGAAGAAAAGAAATGAAAAGTAAGAAAAATAAAAGAAATGAAAAGTAAGAAATGAAAAGTAAGAAAATAAAAGAAAAGAAAGAAATTAAAAAGACAGAGAGAATAAAACAAAAGAGAAAGAAAAGAAGCAATAAGGCATAAGTAAACTTTTGAGAGAAGCCTCCAAACATCCTTCCCATTACCTGTTACACCAGAATTACCATTACCTGTTACACCAGAATTGGAAGAAGATTAATCCTCTAACAACCAGCAATGCATTACAAATACACTAAAAAGGTAGCAACTGAATAGTGCTTTCATAACTATGGGATTGAGTGGCCTGACTTGAAGAGAGTTTTAAGATAGAGACCACAAGAGAACGATGCTCTCACTAACCGTCCTCGTAACTTTGGGAGTGAGTGGGTTTAAACTTTAAATGACAAGACCATACATTTATAACGCACAATAAATGTTCGCTACCATGGGGTTCATTTCATGTATGGAACAATTCGCCCAAAGCCCCCATGTATTTTTTCCACTGCCCTCACTCCTAAGTTTTAAGAAACGGTCATCAAACTTGGGTTTTTTTTAATGGGCTCAAATTCAAAAGGGCCTCCCTAAACCCTGCCACACCAAACTGTCTACCCTCCAGATGAAGATGGTGAGGTGTGGCCTTCAAGGTATGTTCAAGGTATGTATAACTTGGGAGTTTGTGGGTTTATTGGACAGGAAGAGGACAAGACAATCTTTTGTTGTGCCCACCATTGTTGTGGGCAGGGATTCTCAAGTAGTCTGTGGTTAAATACTATAGAGGAGAGAAAAACCATTCATTGAAGGAAAATAGGAAAGTAGGGTGCTGTATAGAAAAGGGCTGTACAATGGAAGGGGATAAGCAGAACGTTTGTAACTATTCTTGCTCAATGAAGGGTACATGAATGGGGGGTTATTTTCAGCACTTTACTACTTTACTAGATGTGGTCTACAACCTAAAGAAGAATTAGTACTACTCCCTTGGTCTAACTTTTCAAACTATTCAGAGCTGGTCCAAAAATATTTGGGCTAGGATCTAGATGGGGAGTGTTTCTTAGACCAAAAATCAATCTTCTTTGCGGGTCTAAAGTACTTGGGCTAGGCGAGGGTCTAGATGGGGAATTTGTCAAATACTAACACTCAATCACCTTCAATGGGGTTCTATGGGTTAAGAAAATGAAGAACTAAATGCATTTGAGAGGCAAATGGAGCATGCATTTTAATAGAGGACTAGCGAGTTGGAATCATCAATGAGTTGGTGGGATTTTATTTCCTAATACCCTCTGTGCAACCCTCTGTCCCTAGATGTCCTTAAAGGACAATGAAATCCAGACAAATTGTTGTATGCACTATAAGACACTAAATATAATGAATAGTCTCTGAAAATTTGAGCACAATCCGTCAAGAAATAAGAAAACTATGGCTCTTTAAAAAGAGCCATGTATTTCTTCGAGTGACTCAAATTGGCAACGCACTCTGGCAAAGTTGTGGACAACTCCCCATACATTTTGTACACAAAATTTCAGTTTTGTTCAATTTTCTCAAAATTTATGTTTACCCTTCGTTCGAGTTCAACATATGTTTTGTAGAATGCTTTTATACATAACATATCATGAGTTGGGGGAATGGAAAAATGTGACTATGAAGAAAACTGTAAAAATGGGAACATTTGTGTACAAAACATATGGGGAGTTGTCCACACACTTATCAGAGTGCGTTGCCAATTTGAGTTACCCATAGGAATAAATGGACATCTTCAAAGAGCCGTAGTTTTCCTGTTTCTTACCCGATTATGCTATAACTTTCAGAAATTATACTTCTTAATCTCTTCAAGACTATGAAAGCAACATTTTGCTTGGGTTTCATTGCCCTTTAATATCTAGTGGTATCGCTATCACAATACCACATTTTGAATATGAAATTTAAAGAACACTGTTATAAGGAACTCCAATTACTAACTCTTCATGTAAAACCTGTTCTCAATATCATATATTCATGAAAATGCTCTGCTTAGGATAATGTTATTAGAAACAAACTTATATGATTCACTACATCATGAAGACTGTTCAAAAGAGATTCATTATAACCATTGCCACTTGTAAACTAGTTTTCCTTATTTCAATTTTGTTAAATGTTATAAGTGAGTATTACTATTAGTGAGCAAACAATTTTTAACAATGGATTCAACACCAGAACCTAATTGTATTCAAAACCAAAACTTATATTATTACCAAAACATAATATTTTGTTTCTATGGTTTATAATTGAAAACAAAAGCACCATACAACACTAAATTTCCCTTTAGACACACAGCAATCTTGCTATTATACTTGACATGTACAGTACTGTATAGATCTTGTATGTAAATTAGATCTGGAGCTATATGAAGCGCATGATGAGATTTTACAGGTGAAGGAGTGAGTACACACGTATTTGCATGCACTGAAATCTGTGAACAGTTCATTCCCCCCAAGGGCCGGGTTAAGTGAATTAGAAGCCTTATTGAAACATAACCTCAAATAATCATATTAACCTCGCCCAATAGTTCAGTACATAATACTTTAAACAATTGATTTTTTTTTTATCAACTTGCTGAATATAGAGGAAAATACGTTATTTCAGATACCCTGGGCAACTTTTTGATGCATCCATGCAGAAATTATGTTTTTTTTGTACATTTTCAAACAATAGGAAAACAAATATTTTGTATTGATTTTTTGTTTCCAAACCATAGCATACTTCTAAATATTTCAGGAGAACTGAACTTTCTTTCAAAAGAACATTTAAAAATGTGTACGTATGTATCTAGAGGATTCTGAAAATATACTTGTAAGGAGACTGACTGGCAATGAGTAAATTAATGCAAGATAATAAGAATTTCACTTGCAAAGAGCCTTTATGCTTACTGGTATTGAATTTAATTGTATTTTGTTTTAGATCTAGTTAAAGTAAATTCAAATTAAAGGGTACCACCAACCAAAAATAATATTCTTATAAATGAAAGGTAACATCTTTAGTAGTCCATTCCATCAACAAGTTCACAAAAATATGTTTCCAGAAAAAAAATATATAATTGGAAAACGCATCACCGTTCTACAGCATGCGTTCATGGGTCTGCTTTGTCCAGAGCGAACAAATCGTCCGGGATTATATTGTCTCCAAACGTATGCGTGAATAGCATTGGCGCACTCGCAAATGTTTGGCCCGTACGGAACCAGGAAATAATATTGGTTCCGTAAGTGGTGGTAATTAATTGCTTTGTTTATGAATTACACAACCCTTTGCAAAATGTTGGCTATCTATTTGATATCACAAAAGGGTACCAAAACATATAATTATGTGTTGTTCTTTGCCTGGTGGTCCCCTTTAAGTATGCGTCTTTGAGTTACTCAAGTCTATGTATTTGCCTTGAATATTATCAAAAGTAACATACAACTACAATTCTTTGGTTGAATTGTATCTTATCAATCAAAGTTCAAGATGAAAAAATCTATCAATTCGATTGTCTACTATTTCATAATAGTTCACACTCTTGTTCCTCTAGTCTTGATTTATTCTTGAGTAAATCGGTGCTTGATATAAATGGCTTGGATGTCTCCATCAAAACAGAAATTATGCACTTAGGAATGGCAATAAAGCATGTAAGACAGAAAAAACACTCTGTGGATAAAGTAGCATTTATAAATGGATATATGTGTGTTTCAAATGAGCAGGTTCGTTATTTGGTAAATTGCTTCAATTCTACAAATGAAGTCAGTCTACTATACGTCACACTGTAGACATTAAAGGCTAGTAACTCTGTTCACATGTGCAAAAACTATTGAATGATTAAATAAATTGTGTATTGTTGTGATCTGATCTGATATATGTGAAAATTCTACAGTAAATGAATGTCATATGACCGAGTAATGAGCGAAAATTATGCAAAGAGGTATTTGCCAATTCTCTCCACTTACTTTGTACATGTGCAGTTAAAATTATCCTGAAGATAATTTAAAAATCCAAACAATTCAATCATAAATACAATTTTTAAAGGGAAAAACAATTTGGAAAACCAAACGCTGTTCCATGCTTCTATTGGTAATACAAATACATTGAGAAATGTGACAACCACTAGAGTTCCAAGTGATTTTTTGGGGGGGGGGCAATGTTACTAGATGATCTACGTCCCTTTAAATGCAATTTTCAAGGGCCCCTCTAGGCATTTCATCAAAATGAGGCAGATCCACTTTGCATCCTGATCCAATTCTTGTCAAATTGCTACTGGGAAGGGTGTTGTCACATATCACCGGATAGCATAAATGGATGCCCCGACAGCTAGACAATTTGAAGAAAAACATTTTTCCGATGGTGAAGTTGTCTCCATTGCTGCATGCATTCCACCGAATAATACAAACAACAGACATCGCCGGACAACGAACACATTTGCTGGACAAGAAACAGGCAAGAAACGCATACAAAGTTACAAACGGAGACGAACTGTTTGAAAAATGTTGCTCTCCGCCGGGCGTCCGTTTACAATATCCGGTGAAATGTGACAAATGCATGGAAAATTTCCCAGCCAATGAAAACTATTCTATTGTCATCAATTTCAAAAGAACTGTTTACTTAATTGCTAAGTAGTACTGGGAATTCATAAATGCAAATCTTTCTGCAAATGAAAAACATTATAATATCACCAATTCAAAAAGAGCATTCACTTGCAATTATACTTGCATCCATATTGAACAATGAATTAATGAATAGGAATTAACCACATTGTATAGCCAGAGCCCAGAGGAAACATGTTTTAGTGCAAAATCGCCAAAATATCCTTGGAAATTTGCAAATCATTTTAATTAATTTCTGTCAGCTAGCTGGCCCAAAGGAATAGTCAGTAAAAACAAAAAAATTATATAACTATTGCTTGTGGCTTTTTTTTACAAGTCATTTAATATTATTTATTCAACAATTCACGGTGCAAAATTACAAAGTTTTCTAATTTCATTAGGTGTGAATCTTGCAAAAATTAATTAATTTCTTTCAGTGGGGCCTCTGAAATTAGCGCAGCATGGATTGATCAAATACAAAAATACCCTGGTCAACTTTTCTTCCAAAAATCATATTCTCCATTTAATTATTATTTTCATGAATAAATATATATATCTTTCACAGTGCTCTAAGAAAATTGCATTCAATAAAGTCCAATGTCTGGTCATAAAGTACCCTTGTGTATTTCGCCATCGGCCGTTCTAATAAATTTCCCCTTTGGCTTTGATATAGTGCGAGGGAATTAATCAGCCCTCAATAAAGCCACAGTATGGAGCAACTGTGCGCTAATAACAACAATGAACGCCAACATTTATTTACGCAAGCGCAGGCATCGTTGAAATAAAACTTGACTTTGCGTCGCAGGTTTATTTAACCATTTCAACCTCTCTATCGGTACTAGGCCATGAATAGTTCATTGGCTTTGTACAGTAAGTATGTAGTATTGTATTGAGAGGGCAGTTAGCAATGCATGCCAGAAGCAATTCAATCACGGCACTCAGTATAAATTAGAAGTCTCGAATACCTATAGGGCCAAATCACGGGGGTGAATGAAAAATGTTCTTAAGTGTGTGGTGAAGGACATGACAAGAACAACTTTTAGACTTTCCAAACACGGAGTTCCATAGTTCAAATTGATAATTTCCCCTTTGTTTATCTCAGGCTTTTTTTAAATGTATTTATTTAGAATTCTGAATACCTTTCTTTCCCAGGCCATTATTATCCAATATTTTACTAGACTTTAAACAATCCAAAACAAAGATTTCTACCAAATTAGTAATTTGGAACTAATTTGGGACAAATGTTCAAATTTTCTCATTTTCAATAAGAATTCTTAGTGGATTTGTTTGTGTAGTGCAAAGATCGGGCGACTTAACATACATGTTCAACTACAAGAGAAAATTTTGAAACGTGTAAATCTCATAATAGAAACAAGAGCGAGATTTGCCAAGCTACCTAGCACAATCAATTTGTCTCTTTTTTTTTTCAAATTTGTTGGCAAGTAAATGTCGCATTCGACAAGTAAATTTTGTTGAGGGGAGTATAATGTGAAAATTCATGGTTTTACTTGCATGAATGGGCAAGTAGAAAATTAAAGGGTACCACCACCCAAAAATAATAATCTTATAAATGAAAGGTAACATCTTTAGTAGTGCATTCCATCAACAAGTTCAGAAAATATGTTTCGGGGAAAAAAAATATATAATTGGAAAACGCATGATCACCATTCTAAAGCATGCGTTCATTGGTCTACATGTACAAAGACTACCTTTGTGCAGAGCGAACGAATCGTCCGGGATTCTATTGTCTTCAAACGTACGCGTGAATAGAATTGGCGCACTCGCGAATGTTTGGCGTGTACGGAACCACGAAATAATAATGGTTCCGTAAGTGGTGGTAATTGATTGCATTGTTTATGAATTACACAACCCTTTGCAAAATGTTGGGTACATGTATTTGATATCACAAAACGGTACCCATACATATAATTATGTGCTATTCTTTGCCTGGTGGTCCCCTTTAAGTTAGTGTGGAGGCTTGGTTATAACTTACACTGTAGACTCCACCCACATCATGCAATGACATCACGATTCTCCATGAATATAAACAATTTACTCCAGACACCTTTTTGGAGGCCAATCAATATTCTTGAAAATCAATGCATCTAAATTGCATTTGATTTGTTTTTTTACGTACAATTCAATTTTATCATCAAAATTATGTGCTAGTTTTCTCCCCATTCTATCAATCTTCTTTATCTCTTCGACTTCGCTGGTCCCATATCTGAGAATGTCAATGCATTATCGCACACAATGGATGGGTTCACAGCTGAATAGAAGATCCCCTCAGTCTTACTTTGTTTTGCAGATCAATAAATTATCAACACACTAAATAGAATGGGACCCTGGCATTGATCAAAGCATTTCATACAAGGCTACATGTAAAATGCTACATTCGTATTACAGTATCTATGTCACTCGTGAATTTGTGATAGTGAGAGTCGTATACAGCCTACATGTAGCTTTCAAAATTCAATCCTAGCAGGATCTTCGTCAGGGCAAATGACCATTTGTGATAGTATTATTAAGAACTTTATTCACTTGTATATTTTAAATTGAAGTTTTCACTTATTATCTCAAAAACAAACAAAAAACATGAATCCTACTATCCCTGTTTTGGTATTTTTTTCTCAAGCCATTGATGTTAGAATTGTGACTTCACTTGATTTTGTTATTTTTTCTCTCTAATACAGGGCTCCCGCTTGCCCGGAGCAAGTAAATATTGGGGTTGGGCAAGTAGAATTTCATGAGAACAATATTATTTCATGGGTGTAAAAATCTCATCTAGAACTAGTAAGAGGGCCAACCAATTTTATATTGGAGCGAGTAAAATGTATGCATTTATGATTTTACTTGCCCAAACGGCCCAGTACAGAAAAAAGTTAGTGTGGTGGCAGGTACATGTAGCTTGTATAATACTTGAATTTTCAGTCTCTTCTAGTTCTACTGTAATCATTATTAATTAATTTCTTTTTCCTCTACATGTATAATACTTTTATTTTCACTGTCTATTCCACTTGAGTCGTCCCATCTGAGATGTCCACACATTGCATGGTACCACACACAATGAGTATACAATGGACGGATTCATATCTGAATAGAAGCTCCCTAGTTCTTACAAGTTTTTCCAGATCAATAAATCTATTATCAACACACTATTCAGAATGGGACCCTGGCTTCAGTGTAAACTTCCTATGACGTACAGAACTGATCATGTAAAATGCATGATACATGTTGTACATTGTACGTACATGAGTGTGCACATTTCTCTGGTACAGCTATGTCGGTCGTGTTGGGTAACATCTGTCCAATCAATGTTTTACATACATTGGAAGTTTAAATAGCAACTTAGTGCGAGTAGCAAATTTGTAACATGTATGTACACAGTCAATATTGACTCATTAAAAACGTCCAAGTTCCATACGCACAATTCTGTCATGTTTATTAAAATCGTAAGCATATATATGTCTGTAGATCTGAAATATATTTGATTTTTCATGAAATTACAAAGTCAATGTCCGAAATTGTGTATCCCCATGAGGGCTGACTTTTCTTGGATGCTAATTAAGTTAATTTTTTCTGTCATGTATTAGTACACTGTATTTACATGCACACTCCCACATATAGTGTAGTGTACATTGTGTACCTACATATTTTTAATAAAACACTTATAGGTACATGTACCTACAACTGTACGTACATTTCAGTTTACATTATAACTTGTGGCCTTATGTGATATCCATGTACATGTAACAACTTTAATTACATGATAACAGAGCTTATGTTTCAAAGGGGAGAGTCCCAGGCGCGACAGGGTACATGTAGGTCAAAGATATAACATGTACTGAGTGTATAACAAGGCCTGTATGTAACTTACAAACACATCTATTTGTAAAGTATACATACATACTGTGGTTTATGTTTGCCTGGCCTGCACCCATGTCATGTTTATTGTAGGTTTACGTCTCGTGTAGTCTACTACATGATGCCTAAAACTTACATTTTCTCCAACTCGTAACTTGACCCCAACCCCAACCCTAAACCTAACCCTAACCCTAACCCTATTCCCAAGTCCCAACCTTAAAGGATACCACCACCCAAAACTAATATTCTTATAAATGAAAGGAAACATCTTTAGGAGTCCATTCCATCAACAAGTTCAGAAAAATATGTTTCCAGAAAAAAATATATATAATTGGAAAACGCATCACTAAAGCATGCGTTCATGGGTCTGCATACATGTATGAAGTAACGAAGACTACCTTTGTCCAGAGCGAACGAATCGTCCCGGATTCTATTGTCTCAAAACGTACGTGTCAATAGCATTGGTGCACTCGCAAATGTTTGGCGCGTGCGGAACCAGGAAATAATAATGGTTCCGTAAGTGGTGGTAGTTAATTGCATTGTTTATGAATTACACCAAGCCTTTGCAAAATGTTGGGTATCTATTTGATATCACAAAACGGTACCAAACCATATGATTATGTGCTGTTCTTTGCCCAGTGGTCCCCTTTAACCATGTAAACTCAAGCCTAACCTAATCCAAGTCCTAAGCCTTTGAATTGTGCACATACATGAGAGAAGACCAAATGGGTGTAGACCAACTGGCAAGTTACAATAAGTACACTGATACTGCTAGTGCACTGCTATGCAGGTGTAACCAACATCTGCCAAAATACTGGTAGTGGTACTTGAAGTACTGTGTGGCTCTGAGATCTAAGCCAGGTATATTTTTTAAATCAAAATTTGAATTGTTAATTGTAAAATGACAACAAAAATAAGATTAAAGGGATATTATATAATTACTAACTCTGGTGACACGTGTGTGTACAAACTGATAGGGGGGTTGATAACATGTGTATCTGATATGTCCACTGATTGATTGTGTGAACATTCCATGGTACATGAATGTCAATCATATGACCAAGTAAAGTACGAAAGTGCAAAGTTATGTATTGAAGAACCACTATAAATTCTAAGTCAATTTTGTGTATTTTGTATCCCTTTCATGTATGGCTCTGAGATACAACAGTTGGCATACGTACATGTAGTATCCAATTTTGAATTGTCAACTGTAGAATAAAAACAAAAATTAGATTAAAGGGGTAGTTTAGTTTTGGTAGAGAGGGCGATGCACATCACAATTTTTTTTGTGAGGTAATGAAAAACTGAGTGTCGAATTTGAGAGAACATGCAATTTTAATGGCAGAATAAACTTTATTTGGTCAAAATCAACCCAGAAACGGCTGAAATGTCAATAAATATATCTGATCTTATAATTATTTGGGCCCAAATAATTAGATGATTTTTTCCAAAAATTAAAAAAATGCTTGCACTTTTTTCAAAAATTTTCAAAAGCATTTTTTAAATAGTTGTTGATGATCTCTCTATTTAATCATTATTTCACTAAAACATCACATGCATAATTTTATATGAAAGGCGCCCTCTTGTGTTTGAATGGCTCTTTTTTAATGATAACATGCTTTTTACTTAGTCGTTTGTAATTTTGTATACCTTTCGAGCATGGTAGAGTTATTAGTTTATATAAGATGATGACGTCATAATTAAGGGAAATTGAGCGTTCCTATTGGTTGATTACCGATGCTTAATCCGGTATAATCAATGGTAAAGTTATAATATATATGTATTATAACTTTTCAGTGACGTACAAATTTCCCATAGACCACATAGTGCATGGCGACCGTGTGTACAAACTTCCCATTGAGAGCCGCCGCGGTGGAGTGCGCAACGTCAAATTCAGTCCGCTGCCAAAATGCCAACAAAATTACGTAAAAGTGAGAATAATGAAAGGGCTGCGTGCATTTCCATTCCCAAACTTAGCAATATCAAACCACTTTACCATGCAATTTACGAAACTGCCAACATTTATTTACTACGGGACAGATAATTTACAAAATGATGCATTTTCCATCTTTTTCATGATAAGTTTTGCGAGTCTTTCTTCGCGGCATGTAAACAATCAATTGTGACGTCACAGCCATGACGTCACAATTCTTGACACTCAATTCGGGTTCCTCCAAAAGTTCCTCCAAATAATCATCTTATATAACAAATAGTACATGATTCCTGTCGTTAAATATTCCATAATAGACACCTCTACATTTTTAATTTCTCTTAGTATATCCCCTAATGTAGTACAAATAAATGTTGTGAAATTTTTTGCTATAATCTTGGAAACAGTTTTTAATTTGGTCTACATACATTACTGATGAGAAAAAGTGATGTTTCCATTTTTTATTTTTGGTCCCAGGGTGCATTTTGGCGATTTTAAAGATAATTAGCTAATTTGCATATTTGTGAAATAAGGTCAGGGGTCATTTTCTTATCTAGGAATAGTGCAATATTGATAAAAACTGGTATTCTATGGTATTTTGGGGCAAGGATTCCATTTCCGGTGCTCGTTTGTAAGTGCTGTATGGGAAACGCTCTGAAATCCAAGATGGCTTCCCCTAATTTGCATATTTATGAATATTATTGATTTTCAGTGGCTACAGCCCCTAATAAGCAATAATTCTGGATTATTATATGTCAGTTATGTTCTAAGTATGTATTTAAGATATCAAAGATGAGTTGCCATCGTGGCAACCTCTAGCAATGCATATTATTTGCATAATTATGTATTTTACCTAATTTGCATATTCCCCCAAATAGAGTATATTGGGATCCCGACAAGTAAAAAAGATAATTAATACCAATTTTCCAAGGTTTTGGGGGGCAGCAGATCCATTTTTGATACTTATTTACCTGTATCACCATGGCATCCATCTCAAATCCAAGATGGCTGCTCCCTAAATTACGCATGTTATGATACACGTCTATATTATTTCGGTTATATTAGATTGATATTATAATGTTTTGACTTTTAATTATTGGAATGAGCAACTAGAATACTTGAATCACAATGTAGTTGTTTGCTTTCAGTAAACAAATCGTATTTTGATAAATTAAATGCCATTAAAGTAGCAAATAGCAATATTTACTTTAAAATGACAAAGGCGGCCATCTTGGATTTATGTTGGTTGCCGAGGTGATACAGGTAAATAAGTATCATAAATGGATTTGTTGCCCCCTAAAACCTTGGAAAAGTGGTATTACTTGTCTTTTTTACTTGCCGGGTTCCCAATATACTCGATTTGGGGGAATATGCAAATTAGGTAAAATACATAATTATGCAAATAATATGCATTACTAGAGGTTGCCACGATGGCAACTCATCTTTGATATATATCTTAAATACATACTTAGAACATAACTGACAAATAATAATCCGGAATTATTGCTTATTAGGGGCTGTAGCCACTGAAAATCAATAATATTCATAAATATGCAAATTAGGGGCAGCCATCTTGGATTTCAGAGTGTTTCCCTTACAGCACTTACAAACGAGCACCAGAAATGGAATCCTTGCCCCAAAATACCATAGAATACTAGTTTTTATCAATATTGTACTATTCCTAGATAGAAAATGACCCCTGACCTTATTTTTAAAAAAATGCAAATTAGCTCATTATCTTTAAAATCGCCAAAATGCACCCTGGGACCAAAAATAAAAAATGGAAACATCACTTTTTATCATCAGTAATGTATTTAGACAAAATTAAAAAGTGTTTCCAAGATTATAGCAAAAAAAATTGCTGCTTTACATAACCTGATAGACTATCTCGTGCGATTATATTGCACTCTGCCTGCGGCATCGATGCAATATAATCGCTCTCGAGAAATTAAAAATGTATCGTTGTCTATTCTGGTATATTCAACTCCAAACCATGCACTATTTGTATAATAATGTTACTGTCCAGGTTTGGTTACTAAAGTTCAGCCTTACCAAAACTGTACTACCCCTTTAAGATAAAAGGCCAATACAAGAGCAAACTTAGCAAAATATTTGCATATGGTTGATTCTGTGACCTATGAACTCGTCATTAGTTCAATTATTGACAAACTTCTTGGTACTAATAATCTCCTAATGGACAAATGTAGTGCAAAAACACAAATTAATTACACAATGACATTTCCACATGCACAACGTAGACAAAAATAAGCAATGATTGAATTTCAAAAATGTTCAAATGCTACATGTTTCCTTTAATTTTTCACATGTAAAATCAAAGTTGCCAATGCCTCTGTAACAAAGACTAGAAATTAACTGCAACATGCAGTTCTTGTAAGAAGAAAAAACTATTACTCAGCAATACCCCAACCATAATAATAATTCAATGCCATTAAACTGTTAATTAAATTAAAGTATTGAAATACAACATATTTATTTTTTGTCTGCGGCAGTATATATCTGTCTATAGATAGACACTAGTGCAAGCAAAGTAACACTTGTATATTTTGTAGTGGACATGGTTCAGCCGGAAACGTTTTTTCTCAATCTTCATATAGCGTGTTCACACACAAACATTTTCATCCCTTAATCTATCTGACTAAAGAATCATGACTAACGATACGACGTATTGTTAGTCATGATTAAACCAAACAGGCTCTACGTTCACACACACAGAGCCAAGATCGCACAACAGCTGGCTTCCAGGTGCACCGAACATCGTATACATGTAAGTGCGCAGTTTGCTACTGCGCAGTGTGTTGTCTTTTTTTCTGTCTGTTGAGAGGTCAGGTCTCCCTGTACGCGCGAACGTTCACGTTAAGCCATGCCCAGTTCTTTACGAGTCGTATAGCTAATCATGATTAAGCGAGCAACCGTTGTTCACACATGAAAAGAGCGTGATTCTATAGTCAGTTCTCGTACGAAACGACGATAAAACCTGTGTTTCGTTAGTCATGACTAACGATACGTCGTTTCATTAGTCAGCATTCAGACACACATTGTATAGCTAATCAACAGCTGATTCTATAGTCAGCTGCTGATTCTTTAGTCATGATTAAGGGATGAAATTTTTGTGTGTGAACACGGGGATAGAACTATAAAACTTGTTTTTGTTTGTAGATTGACAATCGGAAGGCCATATTTTGTTACTCTACAGGCTGCTTTTATTATTTTTAATGATTTTTGTTATTGCGTAGATGCTATAATTTAGGAAAACAATTTGTGGCAAAGTTACTTCATATTTGTCTTAAGTTTGATATTTTCCACCTTCGTTTATGTCATTACATTAAAAGAATTAGGAGTTGCCAATTTGTTGAGTAAAATAATGATCAATTTTGCCTTGAAATAGCTTTGGTCCTTGATGGTTTAAAATGTTCCTGATTTATTAAAAGGGGCACTTGTATTAAGTGCAGTGACTCTGTTTTTCCAGCAAAGTCAGAAAGGGATGAGGAAGTAATACAAATCAAATAAATATTCAAAATGAACAACCCAATATTTACAGATATTACACTTCACAATTGCAGGGGAATCCCACTGAATATAATGACCTCGAAGCTATCTTATGTTTGTCAATGGTACATTTACATTAAATAGAATTCATCAACCGCCAATCTTGTTAAACATGTTTTTATATCATTTTTAAGAGAGAGCTCCACACAATTTGTTTTTATTGCGAGTAGCAAGGTTAAGCCAGGAAAAATTCTTTTTTTTAAATGGATGGAGGTATTTCTCACAGGGTATTTCTCACTCTGTTTTTGCTCAAATTTAGAATCTAGAAGCCCGATAAGGGCAGCAAAAATATGACATTTCAAACATTCTTGCTGGTCAAAACTCAAAAGTACACTAGCCCCGGGCCAACAGACCCTACAACCAGATAATATATAGCAAAACCCTGCACTTGTCAGTCAAAATCAAAATGTAGATTTTCATACCATTAGAAAGGCCTCATCACAAGCTTTCTGTTGATGATTTGTTCTAAAAAATTTGGTCAATTATTGGCAAAGATATGTTTGTGTCAAGTCTTTATACCAACGCTCAAAATTTTTTGCTGGTGGCCCGGTCGGGCCAGTAAAATTAGTATTTTTCCAAATTTGGTGGCCCGAAACCAATATCTACTGGCCCGAAAAAAATAAGGAAAAACAAAAGTAAAATTAATACAATGACCATATTGATAATTTCATGGTACGATTTTCAATATGAAATTTTTGTTTACAACTGGGCAATTCCAAGGTAACAGCGTGACGGTAGGAGGGTGTTTCTCACGATGAAAGTCTAAATAACTCACAAAATAAAAATGTCCAGAACCAAATTTTGATATGCATCTGTTCCCCCTATCCTAACAATTATTTACAATAGGAAAGAAAATCAAAATTCCCACTAAATTATGAATTATGAATATCAATATCTGCGGTAACAGCGTGACGGCAAAAAGACATGGGTTTCTTACATGGTAAGAAACTAAGCAAACTCTGTGAACTACAGGAACATTTTGCAATTTTGTCACATTGATTCTTTGTATTAGACATCAAGCTAGAACATCCAAATAAAAATGTAGAAAAAATCCAATGTTCATAGTAAATATGATATCATAAACGTATCTGTGCACGGTAACAGCGTGACGGTAACAGCGTGACCTCTGAATTGTACATGTTATATATATATGGGAGCTATTGATGAGATGAATAAGATTATATAATTTTGATGTAGTCATCCAGAATCTATACAGAACTAGATGAATGGGTAATATAACCCAGATGCTCTGAAATGATGGTTCGCATGACACAAATTTGCAGCCTAGCGCCCTCTATTGATCAAAAATGTTTTTGGACAAAACTGAAATTCTTATCTTTTTCAGAATTTAGTTTGAGGAACCATCAAATATCAAACCCAAAATACAAACTTAATCGCAACAATGAAATATTAGACCTTTGAAATCTGACCTTTGACCTTATTTCTCAAATTAGCATACAAATGTTTAATTTTATGTCGGCACAGTGCATATCTACAAGTGATTTGTTACATGTAACATGATTTCAATGTCAGTAAGTTTTTGTGTTTGAATTGGTAATTATCCGAGTGACCTTTGACCTGTGCTCCAAACATTTTCATAGAATTTTCTTTTATCTACAGTACTCTTTCTAACATTAATTCTGGCATTTTTTTGTGAGATAAAAAATAAACTACAATAATTTGACCTGTTGACCTTTGACCCCATGACCAAATTCTATAATCAGGTCATCTACTTCACTGAACGCATACCAGTATTAATTATCATGTCATCCTTCAAGGATTCTTGAAATATCTTGAGAATAATATATTTTTTGCATATTAATTAGCTGTGACCTTTGATCTTTGACCTCATGGCCCCAAAATGTATCAGATAATCCATACCTCTGAATACATGTCTTGTACAAAGTTTGAACAGAATCCATCCAACGATTCTTGAGATATTGCAAACAAAATGTAGGTTGCGTCACGCTGTTACCCAAAAAGTAACAGCGTGACCAAATTGATATTGCTTAGATTTATTAGTGGTAAAAGATAATGCTGCTATTTAGCATCCGTAATATAGCTCTATGGGTGAATGAAGAAGAAACAAAAAATTATTTCATTCCCATTCATATTTTTCCAGAAATATTAAAAATACCTGTTTTTAGGGTAACAGCGTGACATATAGATGACTATAAATGAAACAGTAACTGAAGCAGAACAAAGAGCGAAAATGCCGAAATAGATATTTATCTGATAAATTGAAGTAATGTTCTTACCAACACTGAAAGAAAATGTTATGAAAACCTATTTTTGCAGCTCTTTTAAGCTTAATATTTACAAGTATATTTTGTGAAAATAATTGAAAATTAATTTATGCTAATTAATTCCTATGAAATAATAGTTTACGGCAAATTTTTTTTTGAACAAAATGCATTTCTGAATAGTTCGATCTTTAAGCTTCAATTTGATACCAAATATGTTATGATTCGACGAATTTGAAAAATGGGTGCTTATGTCAATGTTTGCTTGGAATTGCCCAACTGGTTAGAAAATGAGTACGGCTGCTCAAGAATGTATGAATATTCATTAGCAGCAGTATTACTTGCTTAATTAACTTGCAACTTTTTAATAACCAATATTTTGTATGTGAGCAAAGATAACTTACTGAATGCTACATTTAAAAGCAAGCTCTTGTCATGCCCTTGACAGGACTAAACATGACTACTGGGTATCTGCAACAACAAAAAATATATTTTTTTTTTTTTTAACTGGCCCGACAGCAATTTTTAGTGGCCCCGGGCCATCGGGCCTATGTTAATTTCGAGCATTGGTTATACACACATAAATGTTAACATAAAATTCCCATTTCTTCCAAATATGAATTACCGACCAATGCAGGGTTTTGCAATATATCCAGTCACAAATATGCAAACATGTAGGTTCTGTGTATATTTCTAAAAACATACATGCACATTGTAACAAACAAGCTAGTGAACCAATAAATAATGTGATCAACAAAATTAAATATACTTGATGGTACTGCTGCCAACAGTAGACGAATATGATTGCATACACCTTGTCATGTTCAAATCATGAACAATCCATGTACATATACACGTCTTGTACTGTATGATGGCCTACACTACAGTCTTCAAAGAGTTATTTCTGTAACATAAAACTTTTGATGTAGGTACCGTACTGTGCATTTGTTTATTAAATATTTGTGAAGACGTATTACTATTACCAATATTGTGATTTACAATACACTTTTGATGGTACTGCTGCCAATATAATACACAACTTATTATTGGATGAGTGCGTACACCTGGTCATGTTCAAAACATGTACAATATGTACATGTACGCCTAGGCTATATGGTCTTCAAAGAGTTATTTCTGTACTTTATTTGTACTCTGTATTTGCTCACTTTAAAGTAAAGTATAGACTGCTTGTTAAATAATGTCCCGTAGCGTGCAGTTTGCTCGCAAACAGCGTGTTGGTCCGACCACGCAGACAAATGAGGCAATATTGTTCTTGCCTAGACTAGATCGACCTTTTTAGTCACTCAGTAAATTACAAGTAAAGTCCCCTTAGGCTCTGATTTCTACTAGAATGGTTGTGACCAACACATATTACCCAAGAGTATGACCAAATTACACAAGTGTAGGTGTTGTTTATCTTACATGTTCATATTTGCAGTAATTCCACCAAACTTACTGAATTTTCTTTATAATTACAGAACATTTTCTTTATTAGTATTATGATCATAAATTTTCCTCTGCAGGGAATTACAATTGTATAGTTGAGTGTACTTTTAATTTTCGAGCCTATTCTGATCTTTTTTCATGCAGGTACATAATTCATCTTTAAATTAAAAAGTTAAGTTTGAAAATCAGCATTTTTTTTCATGCAGTTTCATCATTATTTTAGAGATTTCTTCGGACTATCATTTTTATCCCACACAGGAGTTGGGTTTCATAGATTCCCAAGGATTGAATCAATAGTGTAGACTAATTTGTTGCTAAGCAGCGTACATTATACTTGTAGCTGTCTGACAAATATCCAGGAGGTGGACACAATAATTTGATCCGCCAATTAAAAGAGGACTCAATTTAGCCAAGGAAGTAAGAACCCTGCCAAGAAAGTTCATTGTCTAGACATGATATATAATCGGCAAACTTTCCACAAATTTCCTTGATTAAAAAAGACCACCTTTGCGGTCTACAATAAATAAATACAGAAAAGGTAAATGTGTAATCATACACATTAAATGTGCAATAAATACAAGGGAGAATGTAAAATGAATTACTGTACAATCACTAAAATGATTTTTTGTTGTGAAGTCTATAATATTGCTGAGTGTTTCATGTGTACTGCTAAGGAGACGGGAAGATTAAGTTTTAAAATGAAAAACTGAAAAACAAAACATTATTTAGACCACATAAATAGAACCATTTTGTTGGTAAAAGTTTGCATTTCTTTTCTTTCAAAACATGACAAATATATTATCAAACACCTTTTTCCAGTGTAAAAATTAAGTTGAATATTACTAGATGTGGTATTGGTTCTCTGATCCAAATCTTATGAACTTGAAATGTAATGCTTGACTAACAATTAGTGCTGTTGATTTCGGGAGTATTTACTACCCGGGACTCGCGATAATTTTTTCGGGCGAGTCCCGGGTACCCGAAATTTACCCATTTGTTCATTACACGATCGGCATGTCACGCCAGCTGGGAAAACATGTTCATTAAAGTGACAAAAATTGAGCACATTTATGTCACTTGAATGAACATGATAACTCTTGCGTTCAATGAGGGGACTTGCTTTTTTTCGGGAAATCGAGTATCGATTTTTGCGCCTGGGACTCGACATTTTTCGGCGGGACCCGGGTACCCGGGACATATCAACAGCACTACTAACAATGCTATCCTTATTATTTTCTTTTCCTTTTGTTGTGTCTTGTTTGATATAATTATGGCGAGGTCATCTGCTCATCGTTGTAAATGATGGAAAAACGCTTTTTTATTTCATTTTATAGAACCACAAGGATTACTTTTAAATTGGAGCTTATTATTGATCAACACGAGTCTATTATTTTTGTAAATGGGTGTAACCACTTACCAGTTTGGGGGAATTTTTTTCCTTTTCCTGACTCATGGCCCGTAAATAGTGGTATAACGTAATGTATACTCAAGTAAACCATACATCCAGAGTACGTAAATCTTATGTCAACAAACAATTCCATTCCATTCACACAACAAAAATGCCAGATTTTTATCATGACATCAAGTCATCGAGTCACAGTGATGTCATGCTGAAATGATTTCTGAGGTATCTTTGCATAATACCAACAGTCCAAAATATATATATTCTTTTTGGTCATGTTTGACAGTTTGGACAAGCTTGTCACCTACATACTGTATGTACATGTACTTGAACTTGAAATTGAACTTGATTTAACTCTCTGGTTATCTCTCACTGAATGCGTACAAATGTACTTTTTGTATCTTATTACTCTGATCTATGGCATTTTATGTATTTAATACTTAGTTAATTAGCATGTGTAAGAAAAATGCAGACACAATCGTCCAGCGTACACGTATGATAAAGATTCAAACATGCTTACAATCTACATGTACATGGGATGTGCAACTCAGAGGATTTACCACCGACCGTACTGAAGAACAGAAACTTACTGGGTATGACATGTTCATGTCAATTGTCAATTTGCAGTTATTTCGAACTAGTTCTACTGGCACACTGCCCAGGTGGATGTATCAAGGGATGGCCACAGGTGTACATTTAATTGGGGCAATGTCATGAACTACACCCAGATTTGGCTCCAGCCCGGTTTGGGTTTGCCAAACTTAATAATAAGTCATCTCATTGAAAATAATTGAAGAACATTTGGTTTAAATAGTATTTTGTATATATCCCATGGACCCTGGCATAAGACAGGGAGAAAAATCGAAAATTAAAATTTATTTTTCGGGGGCTACTCTTTGAGCTCGCCTGCACAAAAATAGCACTTTGAAATTTAGTTTGCATTGAAGACAAATAATTTCTATCATTGCTATAAATATGCATGTACATACTGTGCAAATATTTTTTCCATTAATATCTACCCTAGCCTGCTAATATACAATGTATCTCATGCTCTGGCCTCAATCAATGGATTCATTATCCGTACCCAACGGCCCATGGAGAGAAAACAAAGAAACACATCATGCATGGGATTAATATTAATTCTATTGGAGGTCCAACTGAATGGAGACAGATGATGATTGAATTAGGTTTCATTGAAGGGCAGGTCCAAGCTACATGTAATGTCCCCCTTGATGATGAAAATTCATCTTCATTTTAGCATATCAAGTTTGGTATCATTTAAAAGCTAATAGTCTGAAGTTTAGATTTTTAGTGTGGAAATTTGCATAATCTGCATATTTAACGAGTAGGGGTCATCTTATTTGCATATTTAAAATATTAGTGTGACGTACGGGACATTACATTTTTATTTCTAATATTTATTTAATCAATGGAGCATTACTTTCATATATGGGAACTAGTAAAACTAATTACTAGCAATAGTTACCAAATTTTTAAGTTTCAAAATGAATTGATTATGCTAATTAGGGCGTGTCCAAAATGCTATGTCCCGTACGTCACAAAAATGCGCACATTTTTTAATATTTCAGTATGAAACAGTTAATTTTTTTCTTTCATATTCTGAGAAGTTCTAATTTATCATACTCCTGACCAGCTAGCCAAGTTTGATGAAAAAAACATGTTTCGTTTTGATTTTATTAGCTAATTAACAAATGTGACGTACGGGACAAAAGTGTGACGTACGGGACATTTTCAGTGTTAAAGCAATGGCAAGGCAGGTAAAATTTATTTTTTTGTGTTTTAACCGCTAATCATCAAAATAATACATGCTTAGATGCTCCCCAGAAGTTCAGAATAGATAGGTCTTACCTCCAGGAGCCATCTCTAAAAAAAAATTCATGTTCCATTTCGTACTTTGTGATATAGCTATATTTTCATGAAAATATGTCTTGAGGGGGAAATTTGAAATATCTTAAAATTACCTTTAATTAATTATCTAAAATACTAGACAATCAATTTGAGTAGGGAAATTGCGTGTCAATGAAGGAGAGACAGTAGTACACTGGTTAAGTACACCAAGACCTTCCAAACGGGTTCAAAAACTGTAAGAAAGTGCTAAAAAGGCACAAAATATAATCACTTATTTTTCTGAACAGTCCCATGTATAGGATTTGATGTAAGTTGCCCCATTTTCGATGATTCTGTTTAATTTACTCATATTAATCTCTTTTTTGGCAAATTTAAAAGTAATTTACATCAGAAGAATGTAACCAACACATATTGGTGCCAGAAAAAATAGTTTTTGTTAATTATTAATTAGGAATTAATTACCTTAATTAATTAACTTTTTTTTTAAAGTCGTATCGTAACTTTTTGTAGAAGTATTTATTTATTTTTTCATCAGAATATATTAGATTTATACAATAAGAACAAATATATTGCAAAATAAAATTAAATTAAAATAGAAAAATGACAGTTTTAGTGAGGAAAAAATGTCCCGTACGTCACATGTCCCGTACGTCACGCGCATACCTATTATCTTTCATTAATTATCGTGGGAAAAAAAGTTGTGAATTAATTAATTTTTTGGTAGTGTGTACTTGAATGTTTACTGAATGCATATATATTACAAATTAGTTAGTATTAGCCATGTAGATTCAGAGCATTTTCATGATACATCATTTTCCAAAAAAGTCAACATTTCTCTGGTCCCGTACGTCACGCTGCATATTAATTAGCATAATTAAATATTAATGAGCGATTTTAATTATTTTTTTTGCATTTTAGGAAGGGACTGCAAGTAGCTTCCCAAAGCACCAAAAAGATTCTAAATCATAGCTTCTTCCTCCGAGTAATAATCAATTAAAAGCTGTGAATGTCCCGTACGTCACAAGTCAAATAGCTTGGACCTGCCCTGAAAAGGATAAATAACTGTATGCAGTTATAATCCAGGGAATAATTTTCCTCCTCAAATTTGATTAGCAATTTCAGCCGATTGATACATTTTTAAAATAAAATTCTGTACACTTCTATGGAAGAAAACTGCTACACAAAAGATATTTTGTATTTAGCAGTCATGCAAAAATGCATAGCAAATTGCGATGCGATACCAGGAAAATTATTCCCTGTAATCCCTACAAAACTGTCTAATTGTATGAATCTAGACCTTTTGAATAGTCAATAAATTACATTGCATGTATAATACAGCATACTTGCTACCCTATAAAATGGAATATGTATGCATTAATGATGACCATTTGTTTGGTTTCTCAATATTCACAAGAACATTCAATACAATTACAATTACAATCAGTGAACAAAATACACAGGGACTCAAAAAGACTTAAAATGACATGTACAGTATGTGACTGGTTCTCAATGAAATTTTTAACAAAAATTATGTTTTTATCTTGCTTCCTCAAAAGAGTAAAGAGTCACATCTCTTTTTTGAGCATCTTTGCGCCACTGAATTGCAAATATCAGGCTCAACACATTTTTGCTAAATTGTCAAGGTTGGGCAATTTTTTTTTTTTCTTCAGATTTTTGTTTGCAAAAATCAGACATGTAATGGCCCCAAAATTTAATTCATCGCAATTGGTTAAACTGTTTTTTAAACTTGTTCAAAACTGAACAAGATTCTTTTATCAGGACTGCCAATTGTAAGTTTGATGATAAAAAAATATGACTTTAATTAATTTTGATAGGCCATTTTTAAGTAAAATGGTCTGTTGTACATAGCATCAAGCCCTGTTTCTGTAATGTTTTGCATAGATCTGTGTGTGTGTAATCTATTAGACTACTGTTCATGTATAACTGCAGGAGACAATTCTATCACGGCCCACTGATGTTGAATGACTTTAGCGGACGAGGCAGACTGAATCAACTGAAGCCATTCATTCCGCTTCTTTCATACATATGCACTACACTAAAAAATATAGGGCTTAAAAGTGCATGAAAAGGTAGGAACATGCATTCACTTTGACGCACAATGGGAGAGATAGATCTACATTACGCATGCATCTATCTATAGATCTATTTATCTGCAGATCTACAGAGCACTGTGTAACGTTTGAACTTGTTGACGTCAGTTTGACTCGACTTGTTGACTCTGTGTTGTTTGCTATTTGTGTACCTATTTTGTATGTAGTTGCCAATCAAATTGTTGACTCTTTGGATACAAACAAATAAATATTTTGCACAAATCTACTCTGCACAAATACATACTACATGTAGACTGTTCATTTGTTATGTATTTATGTACAAATGATTGCAAATTCAGAAATAGTATACATTCTGAAGAAAAACAGTATGACCTATAGGCTGTACATAAATGTATCGACCTATTGATTTAAAGAATACAAATCCACATCTAGCTTTAAAATGATACATGTACAAGATGCTAACTAGTGACTCTTGAAACTGAAATCACAACCCCACTTCAAAATTTCCATGAATTATCTTGCAGCCTTCGTTAAATACAACCCACTACATGTTATGTACATTGTACTCATTGGCATTGGTGATGGGCTTAGATCCCATTCCCAATCATGTACAAGGTATTATATGTGTATGCAGGTTTATTTTTAACATCAAATGTTCATTAATTTATGGATCTATTCATTTACATTCAACTGCAATATCATGCACACATTGCAATTCACATGCATGACACATGTACATCTAGCCTAAAAGCAATCACCAGATCCATATCGCTATTGGCTTCTTACTTCTCACTCTCAGGCATTGATATCATGACCCCTTGCCATTTGGGAGCATGTGGGACTGACCCCTGGCGCACCAGGCAAATAGTTGCACCACAAGCCATCTTGCGACTCCTCCTACCGCCTTACCTTTCCAAAGACCTGTATTTAAACTTCTTCTGGTACATTATAGGTACATACTGTAATTTATGAAATAAATTAGGCTACCATTGACTTCAACTTCAAGCGATTTGATTGACTGATAGAATAGGGGTGTACAGTATTGTATTTACATGTTTAATGTTATAATTAAAGAATGCAATCCTTTCTTGTTGATAGATTATTGTTAATCACACGTTCTATGATTAATTTTAATTTTTACAGGGCCAGGAGCAAGGTGCACTACAAATCACAAGGATTGGCAGTTGGCCGTAAATTGAATGTTTTATAATGATACATGACAGGATTATGAACACATAGTATGTGTCACATGTATACCAAACATGTAAGTCCATGCACACAGCACATACATTACGTGACCTTTTAGCTCTCATAAACATTTGCTTATTTTTGGTGTTGTGTACATGTAAACATACATGTAAAAACTGTAGGTAATGATTTAATTCCATTCATAAGGCTTTAAAATGTGACCACATAGACTCACATTTTTAGGGATTTAATCCATAATTCCTTTCAGTTCCAAACGTTTAGAAAAGACAAAAAGTGCCTGAGAAATTATAGAAGTTCAAAGGATTTATAAGCTAAGTTTGCATTGACCATCCTTTTGACCATAATGTAATAAATCCAGTGCTAAGTACTTTATTTCCATTGTTTTAGTGGTTTTACACTTAGCAATCATGAACAACTTGTAATATTGCACTGGTGTAATGATTATGGCATGATGAAACAATTATATAACTTTATATCTTTGAAAAGAAAATGAAAACGAAACTGGCAAAATTGCTATGTGAAAGTTATTGTCATATATTAGCTGATCTACAGGGACTGTAATTTGACTCTTATCAGTATCACCCACACACCTCACATCAAGGAAATAAAGATGGATGAGTACTTGATGAGAAATATGACCCTTTCAAGCAAGTTCAGCAATTACACAAGTTTACAGTAAGTGAAACTATGGAAAATGTGTTGTTGTCTTTGTCATTGTCGTCGCTGTTGGTGGTGGTGTTCAATTCTTGATTATTCAGAGTTGACTAAATTTGTTATTGTCATATTATTTATTTTCTTCATTTTGTCAAATAATTATTCTTATTGTTTACACATGCATGCAAACTGCTTTGTGTATACATGTACGATGTATGTATGTTAACTACAGATGGTCAATATGGTATATCTGACTGCATTATTGCATACAATGTACTATACAGTACTTTGCTGGTCATTTCACACGATATAATTCATAGATTTTAGATTGATTGAATGCCATAGTCTACAGGTACATGCATGATTACAACCAGTCTTTTTACAGAATAATTCAATATGCCATATACTGTATGGGCTTGTCACTGACTGATTTAACCTATCTTTTACATCATAAATTATGCCACGAAGGCTGATCAATTCATTGAATTAAATCATAATTTGCTTTATGTATGTCAATACAAAAATACACCGTGCTGGGGGACTGTACCCTAACGGAAGAAGAATCCTGTATAAAGTACTGTCTCAAAAGAGAAAGGTGCAAGATATTTTGTCCAACATTTTTTATCATTATAATGATTAAATGATGTAAAATTGTTGAAGATGAGCTGAAAGATAAGAATCCTGATGAATGGTGAAAATGTCAATGATGAGCAAGATCATCTCAACGATAGACAAAAAGATGAATATTAATTAAAAATTAAAATACTACCCTAGATATTTTGCATTGCAACTTATAACAAAAGGGCTACCATTGATAAAGTTAAACCTGTCTTTATAGCAGCCACTGGCGGTCCCTTGCAGAGCAAAACAATATCATGGAACCTGTCTACAGATGTCACCTGTCCATAGTGGCCACTTTTATTGTTTCCCTTTGATAGTCACAATGAACAAGTTTTACTCAATGTCATGATGTTTACAATTTTACCACAAAAAAAAAAACAATTATCTAGGTTAATCAGAATAGTCAATCTGAAATTGCTAAAAAAAATGTTCACTCACCGGAAGCACTCATTGGGCCCGTATTGTCTGTAGTAACCACTATCCTTGCATTGAGCTCATTGAGTTCCTGTTGGAGTTCCTGTAGTCGGGTGTTGGCCTGTTTCACCATGTTGTTGACATTAGCAAGGCTCTTCTTGTCTGTGGTTACCTACATGTAAATAATATCAACAACAGATTTAGGGAAATTCGCAAAAATAAACATCGATTACATGGAAATAATAAAATACAAATTAATCACATTCTATTTTAAATAAGCCTGCTTTCAATACCATGTTACATTAGCAATGCCCTTCTTGTCTGTGGTAACCTAGACAGTGAAATTCAAAACAAGTTAGTTTTGATATTCCCAACCATAATACAAATTAATGATCATATATGAGTTCCTTAATTTTAATTCTGCCTATTTCACCATGTTGTTGACATTAGCAAGGCTCTTCTTGTCTGTGGTTACCTAAATAATATCAGGGAAATTCACAAAAGTACAAATCAATTACATGTATAAAATAATATGCAAATTAATCACATTCTATTTTAAATAAGCCTGCTTTACCATGTAATTGTCTGTGGTAACCTAGACAGTGAAATTCAAAACAAGTTAAAACATACAGTAGTTTTGATATTCCCAACCATAATACAAATTAATGATCATATATCATGAGTTCCTTATCTCTAATTCTGCCTATTTTACCATGTTGTTGACATTAGCAAGGCTCTTTTACATTCACACAAATTGGTCCGTTTCACTGTGTTGTTGGCATTAAAACCAGGCTCTTCTTGTCTGTGATTGCCTACATTCAGTTCAATAGATCACAGAAGTTTAACTTTACCTACAAAGAAAATAAGGTCATTATTTCTTTGTTGATTTATTGAACATTGATTTCTTCTTGTGTGTGTTACAGTTGCTGTTGACATTGCTGCTTAAGAAGCAATTAAGAGTTCTGTAAATTTGAAGCAAATGGTCGATGCCCACTCATCTAGAAATAAGATACAAAAATATATTTTGATAGAAATTGAATAAATATTTGTAAAAAATAAAGATGAAAGGAAATATCACATATAAATTGGCCTTCTTAACCAGGTTGTTGACGTTGGTCTGAACAAAAAGTTTATTACATTTTACCAAAAATTTAAAGGAAGGACAAAGCATTCAAGACACTAGAAAAGATAAATTACAATTTGAAGACAGAAGGGAACATGTAATGTGCTACATTTGTGTCAATATCACACAACTTGACCTGCCTGCAATGCCCTTTGTGTCAGCACTTCGTAACTTCAGTTCAATATCAACACGATCCAATTATCAATTGATCAATGCTAAATTGATACAAACCCTTGTCGTTTTACAGCATGTCATTTCTTTTCTCCATAATGATTCATGTTATTGATTTGACCTTTAACTAACTGGATTAGTATCTAATATGTAGTCAAACCTGCTCTAGCGACCACCTGTCTATAGATAGAGACTAATCACTAATCTTGATTCCATTGGATGCACTTTACATGTTTATGAACCTGTCTAGATAGAGACCACCTGCTGATAAAGACCAACTTTTCTGTCTCCCTTGGGTGGTTTTATATTCTTAAACTATTCCCTTTAAAATCTAGATTTTGCAATCCCCATCGTATGAAGCATTAAAGGGTACCACCACCCAAAAATAATATTCTTATTAAAGAAAGGTAACATCTTTAGTATTCCAGTCCAGGCAACAAGTTCACAAAAATATATTTCCAGAAAAGAAAAACAAAATTGGAAACGCATCACCATTCTAAAGCATGCGTTCATGCGGTCTGAATTACGCAGACTGCTATGTGTGCGGTGAATTGCAATGTATGCAGAGCGAACGAATCGCCCGGGAATCTATTGTTTACAAGCGTGCGCGTGAATAGCATTGGGGCGCACTCGCAAATTGTTGGCCCGCATGGAACCAGGAAATAGCAGTGGTTCCGTAAGTGGTGGAAATTAATTGCTTTGTTTATGAATTACACAACCCTTTGCAAAATGTTAGGTATCTATTTGATATCACAAAACGGTACCAAAACATATAATAATGTGTTGTTCTTTGCCTGGTGGTCCTCTTTAAATTACACTGGACAGATCCCCACCGGGTTTCCTAGGCAATGGGCAATGGGCAATCTTCAGTCAGGACTTCTAGTTCTAAATCTAAAATAATATTCATACCTTTCGCATGTTCTCTGCCCCCTCCTTGATTTTGAGCTCCTTTCGGATCTCCTTCTTGATCTGATCTTTGACCTGCTCCAGTTTGAGCTGGATGCTGGCGTCCGACAGGTCAAGCATGTCGTTTAACCCCCACTGCTGCTCCACGTAATTCCCCAGCGTATCGCCATGGTGCTATGTGCAAGAGAAGGAAGCAGCAAAAACAAAATTGAGTACAGATATTGAGAATTGTTCAATTATGTACAAAATTTAGGATATTATATTAACAAGTACACACTGGTCTGAACTACATTCAGCGTCCAGTAACAAGTAACAGATCAAGCATGTCGGTTGACTCTTCAGTTCCCCAGCATATCGCCATGGTGCTGTGTACAAGAGGGGAGCAGTGCTCAAACAAATTTAATACATTTTCATTATTTTGAGAATTTGACATTCCCTTCTGCTGACTCGTGCCCCAACGACAAGAACGGGACCTCTAAATGAAATCTATTCAATAGACCGCTTCTGTAATGTATGCAAATAATATGCATATGACGCCAGCTTAACAATAGTAACTAGGTCCGGCAAGCTAAGTTTGCCGGAGCTTGCCGGACCTAGTTACTGCATGAAAATAACACTCTTTCATGATTTTGGGGGGGGGGTTTTTGTAGCTAATTCGCTCTGGTATTTTTTATTCACTGGAACTTCTTGAAGCCCACGTCCCATGTATCGTTTGATCCCCAGTCACATAATGCCCACTGCTGTACCACATGTGTTTTGAATGTTTGAATGTGGGTGGCTGGGCCGGGCCACACATACAATTACAAACATTACAATACTGTACTGTGCGAGTGTGCGGTCTGCATTGCATTGATAATGCACGAGTCCTGTGTAGAAGAACGCACGTCACCCATACATTATATGATTAAGTATACACCGGTTGCCGCGATGATAAATTGCGTGTCGGGAGTGTAAATGGTCATACCATCGTATGACCATTTACTAAGTAGATATGGGCCGGGTCGAGTTCTCCTGTGTAATACAAAAATCTATAAATTAAGAAGTATGAAGGTGTATTGAAACTTCGCGCACGAAAATTTCGAACTTTTTCAAAGTGTCGTAGGAGCAACAAAATTATTGTAATCTCAATGAAACAAGCATTACAATACTCCCTCTATTCTGAGGATTCGATGTATGTAAAACATTTTCGATTTAAACTCACAATTCATGTGTTAT